>CM049320.1:1767500-2437500 GCA_026874595.1 Sipunculus nudus | reverse complement strand
AATTTGCATGTGTATAGATCTCACATAGCTCTTTATCATACGCACCTGCAATCATTTTTGCACAGCATCCGTCTGTTTGTCTGCCGTGGGACAAAATCACTCATATCTCGGCAGTGGTTTGACATATCTGCCTAAAATTTTGCAGGTTTATACATCCTGGACAGCTTTCTTGATTTTATGACAGGTGGCGCCATCTACATTCTAGTTTACGCTGCAAACATCCAAGCTCAAATCTCAGGAACCGTTTGACCGATTGTGCCTAAATTTTGCATGTGTATAGATCTCATATAGTTCTTTATCATAAACAAAACTGGAGGGACCACCTGCAACCATTTTTGGACAGCGTCCGACTGTTTGTCTGCCGTGGGCTTAAATCACTTATATCTCAGTAGTGGTTTGACTTATGTTTATGGCGTGTTTATACATCTTAGATAGCTTTCTCGATTTTGTTGGCAGGTGGCGCCACCTTCATTTATGTTAACGCTGCAGACATTGAGGCTTATTTCTCAGGACTGGTTGGACATTTCCCCTTGAAATTTTGCATGTGTATAGATCTCACATAGCTCTTAATCATACACAAAATTGGTGGCGCCACCTGCCACCATTTTTGCACAAGTCCTTCTGTTTGTCTGCTGTGGGATAAAATCACTCATATACATGTAGTGGTTTGACTAATCTGCCTAAAATGTTGCATTTGTATACAACTTGGACAGCTTTCTGGATTTTGTGGTAGGTGGCGCTAGACAACCATGCTAATATGCAACACACCACACTCTATTTCCCCTTGCCACTCAACCCATGCCTCACTTCACCTGTTCCACTCTGATTTTGGCGGATACACGTAGTCGCTTGTCGACTACCCGTAGTCTAGTTTAATATCAATAGATAACAACACACCCATGACAGGTGAACATATCGTTGCACAGGTCGTCCCCGTGGGAATAACATACATAAAATGATTTGTAACTTAATAAGCAACAGATAACACAAAAGCTTATTTCAAACCCTACTTACAAATTTTATGAAGGTCATACCATCGTCAACATGCCTGGGTTGCCTTTAGAATATATATTAAAATACCTTAAAGCTCCAATGATTTATACATATTTGGATCCCCAGAACATCCCCTATCAGATCTGCTATATATTAATTCAGTTTTTGTGTTCGCCTGAAGATTTAAAAAATTACAGAAAAATTTTCATTTTTGCTATAGGCAATGTGTCATATCTGGCGGTTAGTAATACTAAGTATTCACTTAACAGTAACATCCATTTAAAGACACAAAAATACTTCTTGGCATTTTTTCCCCATATATATATTATCGTATCATCTTTCCTTCTTCTTAAATTATAATTTTTTTTTTACAAACTAACAAATGATTCTTCGTTTAACATGGCCTGTAACTGTTTTATAAATTAAGTTATCCCAGATAGAATAAAACGCGTTTTAGATTACATATTTTCAAACATCTGCAAAATGGGATATCTGTATACCTGATTGGAGAAAATGGCCACAAGCAGTTTGAAAAAAGTAATTGTCCTAGTTGCTTAATGCAAGGGACATTTGTATAACATGAATGAATATTGTGATCTAAGTTTGTCTCCTCCCTCTTAACCATTTCTTATGAAAAAGTAATTTAAGTGGAAGACGTCACGTTTGTAAACGTCAAACTCGGTTTAACATGGAGCTTATGTTCCACTTACATTATATAACCGGACTACCCTGGTCTGTACTCATTAAAGGGGCCCATTCACCTATCTGACTTTATAAACTAAACCTAATTCCTTGAAGCTTTTATAAAACTAGGCCAGAAAACGTGGCTATCACCGCACGCAGGCTGCTTGTTTCGTTTATAGGAACATGTTTTTAATATGTGAGGGTGCAAATTTAACCAAAACAAATTCATTTAGGACATCTTGCGGCACGTCAGATAGGCCAGAGTTTGCAAATGCCGTTTTGCAGCAAGTGACCTTTCTACCTCTGCATAAATGCAGCCTATCACCTTAAGTACATGTTTTTTCTCCGTTTGTCAACATTGCTGTGTTTATAAACACGTTATTGATAAACAAGTTTATACGTCCTTCACAGAGGCGTTATAAAAACATTTCATATCCAGAATAACCCTTAGATCATTAATACTTACACAGAGGAAGCCAGAAATCACACATTCTTTTTCAAAAGGCAGGTGAATGGGCAGTCAAAAGCAGGGCCCTTGTAAACAAGGTAAGCATGCGGTGGTCAAGCTCAAAAGAGTGCTCTGTAGTAGCTACTGCAGGCCACAGTCCAAGATATATATATATATATATAAAACCATGGGGTCCAAACTATACATGTATAGACCAAATCGACGCTTTTGTTGAGCGTAACAGTGAATCTTCGCCATATAATTTTCTGAACTTATCAACCAACATGCAAGTCCCTTCTGTTATTTTACAACACCAACCAATTGAAAATTCCATAAGCTCACTTATAAATTTCTGAATGATATATTTTGTATAACCTTTTGTTTGGTTTTATCCTTAATTTAACATTCGTTAGGAATCAAGATGGGTTTGGGCCCATGACATGTATGTTCAGTAATGACAAAGTGGCCTTGGTTACATCCTTAGGGCCGAGAACAAGGGGGTGCCGCTGCCCTCTTTGCATGGGTTTAGGGCGATCAACCATTTCCTCGTTAATATCCTCTCAAACGGAAATGAAATGAACATCTGGTACTGGACTAACCAGAAGCAACTAAGCAGCGGCTGATCGTTGAATGAGACGATATGTCGCACGACAACTACCGACTGGTCATACGACAACTACCGACTGGTCATACTATAACTACCGACTTGTCGTACGATAACTACCGAGACGGACTGGTCCTACGACCACAAAGGAGAACTCACGAGTACATAAGACAAGGTGCGACGTATTGCTCCTACGACCAGTCGCGGTGGTTATTTCGTGCGCTCTCATTACGATCTCGTGCGCACGAGATACTAATTCAAAAATATAAAATTAATTTGATTTAAAATATAAAAATATTTTTATTGCATGCCCTCTCACAGCCACCGTGCCCCCTCCGTGCACTCTGTCCACTGATCGTAGACCCGTGTTCGGTTCAGCAGATATGACAATGTAGCGGGAAGCGGCGTCGACATTTTACGGTGTGCGCAATATGTAATATGTCCTATAGCATATGTTACACCATCCGCAGTGCTCATGCATATTGTGTAATGTTTCAAAAGGGGGGGGGGGGGGGGGGGGGGTACCGCACATACGTTTTATAGCAGCAATAACTCCCGAGCTCTCTACCTACGCTGTGTTCTACCTATTCTGATTAAATAACGTTCGCTCTGGGAACGCAGAGGGAGCAAACTGTTATTTAATAAGAGTATGCTCAGCCAAAACCATGGATACCTGTGTTTGATGTCAGTCTGAAACTTATGTTGTGTGAATCCGATGTTTGCCGTAATCACCTCTTCCAGGGCCCCATGCTTATGTTTCCATTCCTAAATGTCTATTTTTTCCTCTTTTAGGAATCTCACAAAAAGTGCTGCTCGAAAACTTTTCCATGAAACATCGTGGAGGAATGAGCGTTGGTCATCGATCGAACGAAGACCGTTTGAACATTGGTGTTGGTCCAGTAAGTTTGCTTTGACTTCGCAGGGATGTGTGTGTACACATCGTGTGTGAAAATATTGCTAACTCAAATACCGTGACAGATACTTTCACGGTATTCTCTCTTTCATCGTTCGTCTCCCCTCTCTATTCTTTACAAAAAAATATTGGGCGCCAACTGCTCTTAAAAATTTAAAACCCTCGCTTGTCTCTTACGGTCACGATAGAAGACTTAATTTTACAAATTGTTTAAGCCGTACATGTAGAACATTTGTTTTGAGACGGTCCCCGTACGAACGTGGCTCGGGAGCCTTTGTGTTGAATAACTGATGTAGAGCGAAGTGTGCTGAGCCGAGTGCTTCTCTACTGGCGTCTACTGGAAGCTCAGGCCTAACGACGTCCCCGCATCTCACACCCACAGGTAACCAACCACCACCACACCCCAGGGGAAATCACGTCACATCACAGGGTGGGGTAATTAGGTGGGATAAACCAATGTCCAATACGTGATCGGACGTTGGGTTTGCCGTATGAATATAACGTTATTCTATTTTTAGCCAGTGCCAAGGGTACTGTGTTCTGAGTGATCTGTATGTTGCGAGTTGCCTTGGAGCAAAACTTGCCTCTTTGGCACCTGTCTTCAGAAATTCTACTGCTGCAATGTCCCGGCGTAGGTTACAAAAGTCCTCATATTTGCATCACATATAAACATCCCATAATCATTACATAACACGAATAGTCAAGTTGTTTTCCGTGTATGAGTTAAGGACTATGACAGGAGACCACACTGGGCTCAGGCTTGTATGAGGAGCATTCCGGGTTTTGTAGGTCGGTTATATCTCAGTACGTACGTCGCGCAGTTCTAGAACCATCATTTCCAAAGATTGATCTGTTCAGATCATCGAAATAGGTATAAATTAGCACAATCACGCATACATTTTTTAATTAATTCATCACAGACTTTTGATTTGTAATATTGACTTTATTTCTATTGGTGAATATATTGCATATTGCTGCAATATGAGTGACAGTGGTAAATTGTATTGCTTGAGTGAAAGTGTGTGTTTGTAATTACTAATGTATTAATTATCCTAGATCAAGAGTGACAACAAATTATTTTGAATGCAGATGCAATTTTTCTTATAGTATCCCTTTTTAAGGTTACGGGAATGGTATCTGAGATATTCAGTTCTAGGATATCAGAGAGAAAATGGTTGTAAAATTAACAAATCAGTGGAGAGCTGTGATCATAGAATCATAGTTATATGTGTAGATGTGTATGAGGGAGAAAAAGAGAAAATGTATTTGTTAGAGAGACAGACAGATGAACAGGAAAAAAAAAGAGAGCGAGGGATAGAGAGAGACAGAGAGAGAAACCAGCAGATCAAGACAGACAGGAAGACGGCCAGATAGAGAATGAGAGACAGATAGAGGCAGACAGAAAGGAAGGCTGACAGATGGATAGAGAAAGATAGAGAGAAAAAGAAAGAGAGAGAAACCAACAGACAGAGAAAGACAGACAGGAAGACAGCGAGATAGAGAATGAGAGACCAACAGACAGACAGAAAAGAAGACTGACAGAGGGAGAGAGAGAAAGAGAGAGAGGGGGGGGGGGGCAGACAGAGAGATGGACAGAAAGACAGACAAGAAGACTGGCAGAGAGAGAGAGAGAGAGAGAGAGAGAGTACTGTGCATGAGTCATATTGACAGATGAAACATGTGAATGTGATTGTGATTGATCTGTGAATATGAATTTCCTTAAATGCCATATTGAAATAGACTGCAAACATATAAGATGGTCTTGTGAACAGCAGACTACTTCTAGGTAACCATGCAGATAGCACTGGCTTGATCTTCTCCATGGAGATTAAGTCCCCTTGAGACTGTGCCATCACCTGACACAGATCAATGAACAGGCCCAGAAGAATAGAAGGGAAAATGTCTTCTATTATTGACATACTTAAAGCCCAGTGAAGTTTTTACTTACCGGTATATAAACTGTCTAGCCTGGGCCAACATTGGGCCATTTTAGAGGACCATGCTGTGTAACTGAGGTGGAGTATTGGTGGATCAGTAGAGTCGACTAGTGGGCTTATCATGGCTGATGCTCATCAAACCTGCCCATTCACCTACCTTTTGTAAAAGAATATACATTGAAACCTCATTGTGTTGAAGTCGAAGGGACCCTCAGAAAACTTTGACACATCAGAGGTTCGACACAAGCAGGTTTTATTTGGTAATAATTTAATGAGAGTTGTCCAGTTTATCGAGTCTGTAACTTTGACATAAGCAGGGTCTTTGACTTAAGTGAGTTCGACACAACAAGGTTTCACTGAATGTGATTTCTCGCTTCCTCTCTGTATATATTAATGGTCTCAGGATAATTCTGGTTGTGAAAAGTTTGTATAGGGCCTTTGTGAAGGATGTATGTACTTGTTTATCAACATGTTTGTAAACGCAGCAGTGTTGACTAATGGGGAAAATCATGTAACCTTTGGTGGTTGGTTGCATATATGCAGAGGTATAAAGGTCACTTTTTGCAAAAGGTCATTTGCAAAGCTCCAGTGTATCTGACTTGCCATCAGATGCCCTTGTTGAATTTGTATTATTTTGGCAGGCCCCCACATATTATAAACTTGTTGATATAAACAAAACAAGCAGCCTGTGTGCAGTGATATCAGATAGGTGATTGGGCCCCTTTAAATACTTTATAGAACCATCATTGATCCAAGCCTTCGGTCTGAGAGCAAGGTCTATGGCACACTTGAGCAGAAACCTTGCTTCATCAAGTGACCCCCCCCCCCGCGTATTTCTCTTTTTTTTTCAATACATTGAATTATGCAGAGACATATGAATAACAAGAAGAGATGAGCTTTTAAATTGGTCTTAAAATGTGTAAAGTTGAGAGATTTTCTTGGTTAAGACCTTGGTAGCTGTGAATTGATCCTTGTTACCTGTGTTTAATCTCTACTGTTTAAGTTTTAAACGTTCATGCATTATGTACCAGTGTATAGTCTCAGAGCACAGAAAACATTCCCGATTCACATCTTAAATACAATTTTAGGAATCAAGTCTGATATTTAAAGTTAACAAGCATGGAATCAATGGATGAGTTTCTGTAGCAGTGTAATGGCAATATATTCCACTGCAAGGAATCAAAAGGTCAAACTATTTATTTTAACATTTATTTATTAATGTTAACATTTGTTACCAAGAAGGCCAATTTAGCCTTTTTAAATTAGCTGACTCTCAGTCATGCTGAGCTGCAGTGATAACTATTAGTCAATCTTCTTATCTCTGTTTTTTTTTTGGCCATTAGTCTTTTCATTATTAAGTACATTTATATAATTAAATAGAGCCTTTTTTTATTAATTTTAATTCTGTCACCAAGATGGAAAATTTAGTTTTTTTTCAATGGTGGCTTTAGTGTAACTTAAACAGTATCATTTCATTGATAAAAACAGACAGCTGATGGTTCTTCTGTTATTTGCCACCTGTATGGGGTTTGGGTGATGCTTGGTTTTGGCATCTTCTATGCAGCTATGGGTCTAACTGCCAAAAGACTTTCCACAGACATACTAGCACCTTGGCTATGAGTATTTATGCACAGACATTTTCAGAACCCTGTCAGAATGCAAATCACATGGTCCATTCTTTGGATATAAACAGTCAACAGCGGTCTCTTGGTGTTTCCTAAATCTGCCTATTGTTAAGACTGACCTGATGGTCTGATAAATTCACCATGGAGGTTGCCTAACTGCTCAGATGAGTTATGTCAATAACAACCAATGAGAATGAATAAGAAGTGACTTTGCGAAACAATATAAAAGTCTCTTTCATTGGCCAGAATATTCTTTCCCCTTTGCCGGCAAGCTGTATATGGTGTCCTTTGCAAGCAGTGGGTAAATGAAATAAGATACAGTGTGTGTAAAGTGACCACTAGTACAATGTGTTTTTTTGCTCTCACTACAGCTGATATGCCTGGTATTGGTGCACCTGTAAATAAATTACTGTGGTTGGGGTCATATTCATGGGGTTAAAATTTTGCAATTTTTTTTCCTTTTTCAGTGTTTCGCAATTTCGTGATCTTTCATGACCAATGCACAGCGTATAACCATTATTAAGTGTACAAAATCTTATAAAAAAATATTGTATGGTAATGGCAGACAATTCGAAAAATCTGATATCATCTAAACTATCAATCTTTGAACAAATCTGTCTGTTTTAGCCCTAATGTCAACCTTTTACTTTTCAATTTTCCCTTGACAATGGGACCTCTTATTCACAAAGGTTTCATTTTTGTGGTAATAAGTGAATATCACAAATATGAAACCCTCACAAACAAAATGCAACCACAGTATACTGATGATTGGTCATTTTCTTTCATAATCAATTAAACTGGTTGCATTTTTGCATAATCAATTGATTATATGTTTAGACATGAAGAGAGTCTTAATATCCAGAAACAGATGTCTAATCTGGTCATAGATATAACTATGACACAACATAAAGTAGCAGGCAGCATTAAAATTGAACAATTGTCAACATCCCGCCTGCTACCTGTACATTCAGCATATTGAACAACTCAGACTGAATTGGACACGGTCAGTATTTTAGGTATAATTCTTTACAGCAGATTCCAAGGTCATGTAGAAGGTACATAAAATAATTAATTAATAATCAATCATTGGTCATTTTTTCTTTCAATCACCAAACACAATTTTACAACTAATTTCTGCCACTAGAGTATGACTCTGTTTGTTCTTAAAAAATAAACAGTGATGTTATCAGGGTCTCTTCTTTTTTTGTTAGATTTTTTTTTTTGGTGGAGGTAAACTCCTCCTTTTTTTTTAATGCTGACATATCTAAATCTTAACCTGAGTATGTATATCTGCAGTTTCCTTTTCAGTTTTGGACTATGTGACATTGCAGTACCACTCACTTCGTAGAATCTTTTTATTTGACACCAGATCTGCATGTCATAGGTATGTAATCAACCTCATTGTCAGGTCATAATTCAGAGGAACCCCAAAAGATTGACTCTGATGTGAATGATACAAGGCTGCGGGGCACAGCCTTCCCATCTGCCTTGCAGAGATCCTTAACTTAACCTCCTGATTTAGAGTCTGGTGCAGCCCCTAGACCAGCCTCTGTTTTGTATCACTCTCTCTTCATGGCTTGATCAATGACAGCCCATGTCCCTGCTGTGACTGGCAAACTTTCTGTTACACCAGGCACAACACAATATTGATTACGGCTGTGGGATTCAGACGCTGAGATTCCCAGTGTAGCTTTAGGTAGTTTTGCTGCTGAATCATCGTAACCTTCATCAGTATGAGAAAGCTGCATCACTAACTACAGGCAGCAGCTCTTACAGCATCCAGAATGAAATTAGACTAATGAATTAATGTTTTTTTTAAATTTTTTTTATAAATGTTTGGTAATTTAAAAATTAGATATTTATCATAGTTATGGCCATATCCTGTTTATGACACTGAGCTTTAAATAAATAATTTAAGAACCATATCAAAGTGAATGATATCAGTGATCTTGCATTCTCACAGCAGCAGATAAACTGCAAATTTCAGTTTGTTATCTGCTGCCAGTTTCTCTGGCATATTGAAGGCTTTAGACACCAGACAGCAGGTGGGTATTCACTGGAATGCATTGTGTGTGTGATGGAACTGTCAGCCAATCAGAAATGCTTTTACTCATTGCTTATCATCAAATTTGTGGTGAACTGAGTGTACCTTTAAAATTCTTTCACTTCACCCATGTGTACCTTATTGTGAACCATGTGTAACTAAGACTATTGTGAACCATGTATACCTGAGACTTTATTGTGAACCACGTGTACCTGAGACTTTATTGTGAACCATGTGTACCTGAGACTTTATTGTGAACCATGTGTACCTGAGACTTTATTGTGAACCATGTGTACCTGAGACTTTATTGTGAACCACGTGTACCTGAGACTTTATTGTGAACCACGTGTACCTGAGACTTTATTGTGAACCATGTGTACCTGAGACTTTATTGTGAACCACGTGTACCTGAGACTTTATTGTGAACCATGTGTACCTGAGACTTTATTGTGAACCACCTGTACCTGAGACTTTATTGTGAACCATGTGTACCTGAGACTTTATTGTGAACCATGTGTACCTGAGACTTTATTGTGAACCACCTGTACCTGAGACTTTATTGTGAACCACGTGTACCTGAGACTTTATTGTGAACCATGTGTACCTGAGACTTTATTGTGAACCACGTGTACCTGAGACTTTATTGTGAACCACGTGTACCTGAGACTTTATTGTGAACCATGTGTACCTGAGACTTTATTGTGAACCATGTGTACCTGAGACTTTATTGTGAACCACGTGTACCTGAGACTTTATTGTGAACCTTGTGTACCTGAGACTTTATTGTGAACCATGTGTACCTGAGACTTTATTGTGAACCACCTGTACCTGAGACTTTTTTGTGAACCATGTGTACCTGAGACTTTATTGTGAACCACCTGTTCCTGAGACTTTATTGTGAACCACGTGTACCCGAGACTTTATTGTGAACCATGTGTACCTGAGACTTTATTGTGAACCATGTGTACCTGAGACTATTGTGAACCATGTGTACCTGAGACTTTATTGTGAACCATGTGTATCTGAGACTTTATTGTGAACCACCTGTACCTGAGACTTTATTGTGAACCATGCGTACCTGAGACTTTATTGTGAACCATGTGTACCTGAGACTTTATTGTGAACCACCTGTACCTGATACTTTATTGTGAACCAAGTGTACCTGAGACTTTATTGTGAACCATGTGTACCTGAGACTTTATTGTGAACCATGTGTACCTGAGACTATTGTGAATCACATGTACCTGAGACTTTATTGTGAACCATGTGTACCTGAGACTTTATTGTGAACCATGTGTACCTGAGACTTTATTGTGAACCATGTGTACCTGAGACTTTATTGTGAACCACTTGTACCTGAGACTTTATTGTGAACCATGTGTACCTGAGACTTTATTGTGAACCACGTGTACCTGAGACTATTGTGAATCACGTGTACCTGAGACTTTATTTTGAACCACGTGTACCTGAGACTTTATTGTGAACCACGTGTACCTGAGACTTTATTGTGAACCACCTGTACCTGAGACTTTATTGTGAACCATGTATACCTGAGACTTTATTGTGAACCAGGTGTACCTGAGACTTTATTGTGAACCACCTGTACCTGAGACTTTATTGTGAACCATGTGTACCTGATACTTTATTAATTACCATATGTGTCCACAAGAAGTTTTTTACCTGAAAGTAATGGAAGGTACCAGTACAAAAGACTTTACTTTGTTAAAACTGATTCAAAAAACCATGATATAACTTGTATTTGCTTGAGCCAGAAAAACCATTAGTGGTGTGCCAGTTGATTATATGTATTCTCTGTTGTATTCTTTTATAATCATTTGGTTGCAATTTTGCACAATCGATCACAAACAATTTTGTATGCACATCAGGAGAAGTCATATTTTCCAAATAGAATATTCTAATTCTGTTAGAGATATTACAGAGACAAGACACAAAATAGCGACCAGCATTAAAAGTTAACCTTTGCACAGAGAATAAGCTTCACCAACCCGGTCATTTCCATGACCTTTCAGTGTTATGTACAAGTTAGTCTGAATTTATTCTCAGTCAGTATTTTAGGTAAAATCCTATACAGCAGTTTTCACAGTAATAAAGAAGATACATAAAATAATTGATTAATGACTGATCATCGGTTTTCTGTCTTTCGATCATTGGATATGATTTTACATTCAGTTCCTACCACTACAAACCATGTGTGTATTATTGGCATCATTTGACTGAGAGTGATGATGTTTGCATGAAGCAGGACACTTCCTTGTATAAATATTATCCACACAGAGCTACAATATTGATCAACAGTTGTGTGCACATGATGGCCTGCCATTCACTAGTACACTACACTAGGTCACCGCTCTTGAAAGATTAATATTTAACTGTACATCTTGCAACTCTGCTGTATCTGTCAGAAAATGCAATTACTGGTAAAAGTCTGTGAATTTCAATTTTAGGCTTAAGTTTCATTAGAAACAATAAAACTCCAAAAAACTGTAATATCCAGAGGTTCCTAAATAAGGAGGGGATATCCTTGCAGGCAGATGTTTTGTTTGAGAAATTTCTTGTGCCATTCTGGCCCTCTGACAATAGAGTGTCTCTGACTAGTGTCAGAGTGCCATTACATCTGGTAGGAAGGCCTCGTTAAAAGACTGTATGAGGATGCAAATATTTCTGGCATTTTAAAGTGCCTCATGACCATCAGTTTGATATGTTTCTTAACAACACCCACTGTGTGTAATAAAAATTCCGTTTTAACTCTGTTTATAACATGCAGGGTACTGACCAAAATCTTCCAAACACATTCAACAAGGACACTTGGCAGCATGTCAGATGAACCAAATTTTTGCAAAGGATTTTTTGCAACTAGTGACCTTTCAGCTTCCACACATAAGCAATATAAGAAATTACCTGCAGTTAATTAATATGTTTGGAGAGTGAGCCCAAAATCACACAAGTTCTATAGGAAAGGTAGGTGGGTAGCTGGCTTCAATCAGAATCACAGAAACAGAACCTGATGTGTCAACCCATGTTAAAAACTATAACCAAACTTGCATCTGTGGTCTGGGGGTTGAGCACAGAGCTCGAAGCCCGGAGATCTCGATTTAGAATCTCACCTTACCTGTTTAAGATGTGAATGCTCTGGATCCTTCATTGGAAGGCTGTGCCCCACGTCCATGTATCACTCACAAGCAAGTGTGCCTCTTGTTGGTTCCTAGGTGGTATGATGCAGCAATGGGGTCTATTACACACCCAGAACCCGCAGGTGCAAATGTCACAGGGCCTGGTTTACTATGTATATACAGAATATGAAATGGGTGCTACTTCCCTGTCATTTAGTCTGAAACCAGAATGGAATTTTGCAGATGTACATCTGCTCAGTTAAGCTGCATTAAAAACTGGAGGCGAACACTGCCGACAAAAAAACTATTAAAACAACAAAATATTTCCAAGTTGTGAGAGGAGAAATGATTGATATTTCCTTATTTGAACATCATCAAGTAAGCAGCTGGTTTATGAAATATTATGTATATATAATATATAATGAAGGTAATGTATGGTTAGTCTCAGGACATTATTATAGATCTGCTTGGAAGCACCATTAGTTCTTACAGGAGCAGATAGGTGGAGCTTCTTTCACTATACAATCCTTCCTCAAACCAGCTGCATTTCATCTGGCCTGACTGAAGGCATAGTGCTGCCACCTATTGGCTTATATTATAATTTACTCAATGAGACCAGGAGTATCATATTTCCTGGGCAAGGAAAATTGTTCCCATGCCAACATGTTTAATATCATGTGTTTGGCATTGTGCAATTGTTTATGTGTCTTCCTCATCTGGGTGAATGTGTCTTAGTGATGTGTGGTTCCAGGTAGCTGCATGTTAGCATGATATTGATCAGGTTTACCTGTTTCACTTCCATGACGACAGATTGCTGGGTGAGGTGATGCCACAGGTGAAGTGTCTCAGAGGGCCCAGACAATTGATTTAATGACGTTACTATATTTAGATACTTTAAAGTTAATGTATTGACATCTTGGTTGGTCCCCTGGTTTACCTGAGTCTTGTGTGTCAAGGGTTTAGTGTTAAATAGGGCTGGGTATTGGTCAGCCTAGTCAGCTATAATACCAATAAAATTGAAGCAATACCCAATACGTATTGATGATACACTTCAATTTTCTTTGTGTTTAACTACTTTTCAAATAATAACTCTTGGATAAAGTTTTTCTCTTTTACAAAAGATCTTAAAAGAAGATCTTAAAAGGCCAACATTAAAAAAGATGAAGTAGCTTTAACTTTATAAATATTTCAGATTATGGTTTAGGTTAGGGTTGTATCTATATTTGTTAGCAGTCACTGTATTTACCAGAGAAGATGACACAGCATGCTAAGTATATCAGTAACTGTATCAACGTGATTTATCAATATGTATCAACATATCAATATATTGAGCCCTAGTGTTGAAGGCATAGTAGTTGTAGACTGTAGGAATATTCCTCAACCGACATTTTATAAGTCACCAGAGTTTCTGAGTCTTCTGATGGTGACTGAACTAAGGGTAATTAAATTTGGTTATTCACAAATTATCACAAAGAGATTATGAGATACAAAAACCTTAGTAATCAGTATCAAAGTACTGTATATCTATTATAGTTGTTGTTGTATAAGCTGTTGGATAATTCTCAGGCTGGTCCCCACAATTAATGTAGGTACAATCCCATGAGAAGCAAGACATCCGGGGACTTGTTATGATCTGTATGTTAGCGGTATTAAAGTATTGGACTTTACTAGTCAGCGTTATTGTCTCTTACAGAACATAACAGTGTAACTGTCACCTTTGTCTTATTTTTGACAGAATCAATTAAAATCTGTACATCACTTTTTTAAACTTGTTGCTCATATTTTCAGTCTGTTTAAAGCCTATGGATGCATTATTCACATGATTTACAAGGGTTTTGTAAAAATAAAAATGATATTTGTATTTCATGGATTGTACAAATAGTTATAGTTACTAATATGAAACACTTGATCTCCATGGCTCACATGGTGGCATTTCGTTGTGTGTGGAGGTGGAGGAAACTGGAGGACCTGGTGAAAACGACAGACCTTTAACGGGCAACTACAACCCACTGTCATAGCTTTGCTGGGAATTGAAGCTGGGTCACTAGCAGAGAGAGTCAAGATTTTACCAGGCTCAACTGTCCTGAAAACCAAGTCAACTGCACAAGTCAAATGCCCAAGTTTAATATCAATATACTGCGTAAAACGGGGTCCTGAGCATTTGTCAGTTGGTGTGTCTTGCAGTGGCTCCTTTAGTCCATTAATTGCCAAATTATACAAAACAAAAATGTTAAGTAGAAGTCCATCATGGTCAGTATGATTTCTTGTCTTTTTTTCTGTCTAAGCAGTAGCCATGGCAACAGATCCTCATTAATCCTGCATTTCCTCATTGATCCACAGAGGTCTCCTTGGTCCATCAAGTGGTCAGCAGACTGTCCAGCTCAGGCTGGTCATTACACTGAGGATGCTGTGGAGTGGTCAGTGAGTGATCACTGACTGGTCAGCTTGTCTGCTTCATTTGATTCTGACCATTAGCCAGGAAGAGCTCATGGACTGAATAATAATAACTTTAGTGGTTAAAGGTCATTTAAATATGCATGGAGTGATGCCTTTGTCACTGGCTTTGAAAACTAGTTTGATTGAATATGCATGTAGAACTGTTATATAAAATATTGTATAAATATAAATACAGTATGGCTTGGTATGGCTTTCATATTTCCTCATATACTGGATATGTCATAAAATAAACCCAATGTTAACTGGTAATTTAGCTTTTGAGGTTAAATGATTTAGTCAATCAAGTCCTGTAAAATGTTGTCTGTTGACACAATGACCTGATGTTTCTGTCTGTGGATATAGTGTCCTGTAGAATTTTGTCTGTGGACATAATGACCTGATGTATTTTGTCTTTGGATATAGTGTCCTGTAGTATTTTGTCTGTGGACATAATGACCTGATGTATTTTGTCTGTGGATATAGTGTCCTGTAGAATTTTGTCTGTGGACATAATTATCTGTTATATTTTGTCTGTGGATATAGTGTCCTGTAGAACTTTGTCTGTGGACACAATTACCTGATGTATTTTGTCTGTGGATAGAGTGTCCTGTAGAATTTTGTCTGTGGACACAATGACCTAATGTATTTTGTCTGTGGATAGAGTGTCCTGTAGAATTCTGTCTGTGGACACTATGACCTAATGTATTTTGTCTGTGGATATAAAGTGTCCTGTAGAATTTTGTCCGTGGACATAATGACCTGATGTATTTTGTCTGTGGATATAGTGTCCTGTAGAATTTTGTCTGTGGACACAATGACCTGATGTATTTTGTCTGTGGATATAGTGTCCTGTACAATTTTGTCTGTGGACATAATTACCTAATGTATTTTGTCTGTGATATAGTGTTCTGTAGAATTTTGTCTGTGGACACAATGACCTGATGTAATTTGTCTGTGGATATAGTGTCCTGTAGAATTCTGTCTGTGGACACAATGACCTGATGTATTTTGTCTGTGGATATAGTGTCCTGTAGAATTTTGTCCGTGGACATAATATGACCTTATGTATTTTGTCTGTGGATATAGTGTCCTGTAGTATTTTGTCCGTGGACATAATGACCTGATACATTTTGTCTGTGGATATAGTGTCTTGTAGAATTTTGTCTGTGGACAAAATGACCTGATGTATTTTGTCTGTGGATATAGTGTCCTGTTTATTCTGTCTGTGGACAAAATGACCTGATGTACTTTGTCTGTGGATATAGTGTCCTGTTTATTCTGTCCAGGGACATAATGACCTGATATATTTTTCCTGTGGATATAGTGTCATGTAGAATTTTGTCTGTGGACATTATGACCTGATGTATTTTTATTGTGCATATAGTGTCGTGTAGAATTTTGTCTATGGACTTTATGATCTGATGTATTTTTTCTGTGGATATAGTGTCCTGTAGTCTGTGGACATAATGACCTGATGTATTTTGTCTGAGGATATAGTGTCCTGTAAAATTTTGTCTGTGGACATTATGACCTGATGTATTTTGTCTGTGGATGTAGTGTCCTGTACAATTTTGTCTGTGGACATAATTACCTTATGTATTTTGTCTGTGGATATAGTGTCCTGTAGAATTTTGTCTATGAACAAAATGACCTGATGTATTTAGTCTGTGGACATAATGACCAATTGTATTGTCTCTTTGGATATGTTTCTGTAGACTTTTTGTTCCTAATATGTATAAATTATAAGGGTATATCCCTGTCTTAAAATGATGAGTTTTATATAACTGAGACACTTAAGATGCCTGAGCTAGCTTTGTTTCTATTTATAACACATCAGTTTTGACAGCTGTGATTACAGGGTATTTATTCTCTATCACTATGATGTGGTTTTGGAAAACCCTTGGGATTTTAATTATACCATCACATGTGAAACAAATAAAACTCTGTAAAAGCTAACTCCCCGGGAAAACAATCAGGGCATGATGATTAGATAAATAATGTCTAAATAACGGAGATACATTGAGTGGCCATGGATCAATAGACCGGTCCTGGTAACAGTTTAAATGCTTCTCTTGCCTGAGCTAGACACTGTGAGATGTGTGGACATGTTGGGGTTGTTAATGAAACAGTAAGCTGTGGGCAAGCTTAATGTCTTCATACAAGCACAGACAGATTTAACCTTGGACTTAGGGGGCTGTAGCCCTGGGCCTCATAATCTAGGGGACCTAGGTCTGATTCTGAAAAACTTGAAATTTACCTAAATTTTAAAAAGAATATTACAACTGAGATATATTTAGCTGCCCAAATAATGTATAAATACAAAATGTGAGTAAACTGATCTGAGTGTGTGTGGAATTACAGATAACAATTTTTTGTGAGAACATCTAATGTAGTTCTATCTTTTATAAACTTTATTAAAGGGTATAGATTTATAAACAATATTTTCATTAGTGCTTATAAATATCCAAATGTTCCAAGATATTTCTAAGACTTCAGATATCAAGGAACACATAATAATTGTGTATGTTAATTGAAATTTTTTTGTCTGCTTCTTAACCCCTCAGTTTTATTTATTTTTTTTAATTTACCCTTTTTCAGTGTTTCCTAGGGATTCATTTACCTTTAGTGAAAATATCTATCTTTATAAAATTATAAAATTTGCCCAGAGATCTAATCAATTTGACAAGGACCAAGATGAACAATAATTTTATAAATCCTTGTTGATTCTATATTGGTAGATAAAATAAAGAATCTGCTGTTATTTCTAATATTAATATGTCATTATTATTAAAAGGTTTTATTTTCTCAACAATTTGCTTTTATTTCTTTTCGTGATGGAATTAGTAAATTTGAACCCTTGTGAACAAAAGCTTACCATGATATGTGTTACTTACATATCATACACCCATATCAATTTATTGTTACTGATTATCACATCTCAACAACAACAATCAGTATCATCTCTCATTGCTGCAGCTGTAGCAGACACAGGAAAAAAAGGTTGAATAATGTGGCCCTCATCAGATTGATATAAAGGGGAGACACTAGATGGCTCCACTAGGCTTGGCATGCCCAGTGCATTGTGCAGGTTGATCAGGACTGAGAAGTCTCACATCTATCATAAGGAGTCTCTAGAGTGATATCATGCCTTAATCATCATAGGAGTCTCTAGAATGTTATCACATTTTATCTTCAGTGGTCTCTAGAATGATATCACATCTTTATCATTGAGAGTCTGTAGAATGATATCACATCCTTATCATTAGGTGTCTCTGGAATGATATCATTTCTTTATCATTAGGGGTCTGTCGAATGATATCACATCTTTATCATTAGGAGTGTAGAATGATATCACATCTTTATAAAATAGGAGTCTCTTGAATGATATCCATCTTTATAATTACGAGTCTCTAGATTGATATCATATTGATATCATTAGGGGTCTGTAGAATGATATCACATCTTTTTCATCAGGAGTGTAGAATGATATCACATCTTTATAAAATTGGAGTCTCTAGAATGATATCACATCTTTTCCATTTGGAGTCTCTAGAATGATATCATTTCTTTATAATTAGGAGTCTCTAGAATAATATCACATCTTTATCATTAAGAGTCTCTGGAATGATATCATTTCTTTATCATTAGGGGTCTGTAGAATGATATCACATCTTTTTCATCAGGAGTGTAGAATGATATCACATCTTTATAAAATAGGAGTCTCTAGAATGATATCACATCTTTTCCATTGGAAGTCTCTAGAATGATATCATTTCTTTATAATTAGGAGTCTCTAGAATGATATCATATCTTTATCAATAGGACTCTCTGGAATGATATCATTTCTTTATAATTAGGAGTCTCTAGAATGATATCACATCTTTATCATTAGGAGTCTCTAGAAAGATATCATTTCTTTATAATTAGGAGTCTCTAGAATGATATCACATCTTTATCATTAGGAGTCTCTGGAATGATATCATTTCTTTATCATTAGGGGTCTGTAGAATGATATCACAAATTTTACATCAGGAGTGTAGAATGATATCACATCTTTATAAAATAGGAGTCTCTAGAATGATATCACATCTTTTCCATTAGGAGTCTCTAGAATGATATCATTTCTTTATAATTAGGAGTCTCTAGAATGATATCACATCTTTATCATTAAGAGTCTCTGGAATGATTTCATTTCTTTATAATTAGGAGTCTTTAGAATGATATCACATTTTTATCATGACTAGACTGTAGAATGTTATCACATCTTTTTCTTTAAGAATCTCTAGATTGTTATCACATCTTTATCATTAGGAGTCTCTTGAATGACATCACATTTATCATTTGGTTTCTCTTGAATTATTTCACATTTTATCTTTAGGAGTCTCCAGAATGATATCACATCTTTATCATTAGGAGTCTCTATAATATCACATCTTTATCATTAGGAGTCTCTAGATATCACATCTTTATCATTAGGAGTCTCTAGAATGATATCACATCTTTATCATTAGGAGTCTTTAGAATGATATCACATCTTTATCATTAGAAGTCTCATGAAAATCACATCTTTTTCATTAGGAGTCTCTAGAATATCACATTGTATCATTAGGAGTCTCTGGAATGATATAATATCTTTATCATTAGGAGTCTCTAGAGTGACACACATCTAATGATATTACGTTAATCATTACCAGTCTGTAGAATGTTTCACATCTTTATTATTAGGAGTCTCTAGAATGATATCATATCTTTATCATTAGGACTCTCTAGAATGATGTCACATTGTTATCATTAGGAGTTTTTAGAGTGATATCACATCGTTATCATTAGGAATCTCTAGAATGATATCAGATCTGTATAATTAGGAGTCTCTAGAATGATATTACATCAGTATCATTAGGAGTGTCTAGAGTGATATCACAGTGTTATCATTAGGAGTCTCTAGAATGAGATTGCATTTTTATCATCAGGAATCTCTAGAATGATATCACAAAAGATAACTCACAAAAGATTTCAGAGATCTTTATCAAGGTTTACATTTGAATAGATACAACAAAGAAGAGAAAGTTTTTATAATAAAATCATGACATAAGTAGGAGAGTGACCTTGACCTTGAATTGGTGCATATTTGGTGAAAATCACACAAAATCTTAAATATCTTAAGAAAGGTTGCATAGATTGGAATCCAATAATGCCATTTGACAGTGGGGTGGGCATTAAGTCAAAAGCTAATATAATGATTATTTCATATTATGCACATGCATAGATAGGGTTATAGATTGAAGTCTGTGTAAATATGGGCCATGACCTTTACTATGATAGTGGGATTGACCTTTAATATTTCCATATTTGGTGAAAAAAAACTTTACATTTCTCAAGTAGATGGATGCATTTTGCTCAAAATCAAAATGAAAGATGACAGTTGGTAAGTTTTTGAATGAGTTTGAAAGCCAGTATCCTTGACCATGACCTTCAAGGTTAAATCAGCCAGAATGCATGTTTATGGCTATCCCCATTACTATAAAACCACTGCATACTTTCCCTTAAAAATTGTTACAAAAAATCGTTTTCACCAAGATCTCAGAAATGTTTAAAAACTGGTGACCTTGACACTGATTTTAAAGGTCTAGTCTGCAGAATTGTACTATTCTTGTGAACCCCAAACATTTGATGCCATGCATATTTTAATCTTCGAATCTGATACAGTAATTGTGTTCACCTTGTTGTTGAACAAGTTAAAAAATTCGTGACCTTGAGCATTGTTGTTTTGACCTTGACAAGTGTCTGTGTATGCTTCCGAAGAAGGCTTCCTATTTTAGAGGGGGTATGCATAATCTGGCGATATGTGGCGTTCCTGATATACCAGAAATATCTAGTTAGAATTCTCCAGAGAAGGAGGAAGCATGTTTTGTCATCTTACTTATATTGAGGAAGGAGGGAGAACAATACAATTTCGTTCCCTGCCTGAGGTAATTGATCCGTGTGATGTTGGTGGACTTACGAGTATAATCGAGGGAAGTCTAAGACCACAAGCTCATGGAGGGTCTGGCTGTAATACTCTGGCTGGCTATTGATTGTCGGACCTGTATTCAGATTGACCTTCGCAGAATCACCACTGATTGCTGACTGGAATATAAGCTGTGTCTCTGCTAGAGGGTACTGAAAGTCACCATAATCTCCATAGCAAGATGCTGTAATGGCAAGAGCACTGCATTCTCAGGGAGCCCTGATATTTTTCTCTTGTAAATGAGTAAAATTAGTGAAAATAGCCCTTTGTTTTTATATACTTATGTCAATTGTTTGAATTTTAGTCTTCAGAAAGCAATTCTTTCATTCAGCAACACTACTCAGTTACCTCTCTATCTGTTTGATGTCTCTTGTTTCTCTACTCAGTTACCTTTCTATCTGTCTGATGTCTCTTGTTTCTCTACTCAGTTACCTCTCTATCTGTCTGATGTCTCTTGTTTCTATACTCAGTTACCTCTCTATCTGTCTGATGTCTCTTGTTTCTCTACTCAGTTACCTCTCTATCTGTCTGATGTCTCTTGTTTCTCTACTCAGTTACCTCTCTATCTGTCTGATGTCTCTTGTTTCTCTACTCAGTTACCTCTCTATTTGTCTGATGTCTCTTTTTTCTATACTCAGTTACCTCTCTATCTGTCTGATGTCTCTTGTTTCTCTACTCAGTTACCTCTCTATCTGTCTGATGTCTCTTGTTTCTCTACTCAGTTACCTCTCTATCTGTCTGATGTCTCTTGTTTCTCTACTCAGTTACCTCTCTATCTGTCTGATGTCTCTTGTTTCTCTACTCAGTTATCTCTCTATCTGTCTGATGTCTCTTGTTTCTCTACTCAGTTACCTCTCTATCTGTCTGATGTCTCTTGTTTCTCTACTCAGTTACCTCTCTATCTGTCTGATGTCTCTTGTTTCTCTACTCAGTTACCTCTCTATCTGTCTGATGTCTCTTGTTTCTCTACTCAGTTACCTCTCTATCTGTCTGATGTCTCTTGTTTCTCTACTCAGTTACCTCTCTATTTGTCTGATGTCTCTTGTTTCTCTACTCAATTACCTCTCTATCTGTCTGATGTCTCTTGTTTCTCTACTCAGTTATCTCTCTATCTGTCTGATGTCTCTTTTTTCTCTACTCAGTTACCTCTCTATCTGTCTGATGTCTCTTGTTTCTCTACTCAGTTACCTCTCTATCTGTCTGATGTCTCTTGTTTCTCTACTCAGTTACCTCTCTATCTGTCTGATGTCTCTTGTTTCTCTACTCAGTTATCTCTCTATCTGTCTGATGTCTCTTGTTTCTCTACTCAGTTACCTCTCTATCTGTCTGATGTCTCTTGTTTCTCTACTCAGTTACCTCTCTATCTGTCTGATGTCTCTTGTTTCTCTACTCAGTTACCTCTCTATCTGTCTGATGTCTCTTGTTTCTCTACTCAGTTACCTCTCTATCTGTCTGATGTCTCTTGTTTCTCTACTCAGTTACCTCTCTATCTGTCTGATGTCTCTTGTTTCTCTACTCAGTTACCTCTCTATTTGTCTGATGTCTCTTGTTTCTCTACTCAGTTACCTCTCTATCTGTCTGATGTCTCTTGTTTCTCTACTCAATTACCTCTCTATCTGTCTGATGTCTCTTGTTTCTCTACTCAGTTACCTCTCTATCTGTCTGATGTCTCTTGTTTCTCTACTCAGTTACCTCTCTATCTGTCTGATGTCTCTTGTTTCTCTACTCAGTTACCTCTCTATCTGTCTGATGTCTCTTGTTTCTCTACTCAGTTACCTCTCTATCTGTCTGATGTCTCTTGTTTCTCTACTCAGTTACCTCTCTATCTGTCTGATGTCTCTTGTTTCTCTACTCAGTTACCTCTCTATCTGTCTGATGTCTCTTGTTTCTCTACTCAGTTACCTCTCTATCTGTCTGATGTCTCTTGTTTCTCTACTCAGTTACCTCTCTATCTGTCTGATGTCTCTTGTTTCTCTACTCAGTTACCTCTCTATCTGTCTGATGTCTCTTGTTTCTCTTCTCAGTTATCTCTCTATCTGTCTGATGTCTCTTGTTTCTCTACTCAGTTACCTCTCTCTCTGTCTGATGTCTCTTGTTTCTCTACTCAGTTACCTCTCTATCTGTCTGATGTCTCTTGTTTCTCTACTCAGTTACCTCTCTATCTGTCTGATGTCTCTTGTTTCTCTACTCAGTTATCTCTCTATCTGTCTGATGTCTCTTGTTTCTCTACTCAGTTATCTCTCTATCTGGCTGATGTCTCTTGTTTCTCTACTCAGTTACCTCTCTATCTGTCTGATGTCTCTTGTTTCTCTACTCAGTTATCTCTCTATCTGGCTGATGTCTCTTGTTTCTCTACTCCGTTCCCTCTCTATCTGTCTGATGTCTCTTGTTTCTCTACACAGTTACTTCTCTATCTGTCTGATGTCTCTTGTTTCTCTACACAGTTACCTCTCTATCTGTCTGATGTCTCTTGTTTCTCTACTCAGTTACCTCTCTATCTGTCTGATGTCTCTTGTTTCTCTACTCAGTTATCTCTCTATCTGTCTGATGTCTCTTGTTTCTCTACTCAGTTACCTCTCTATCTGTCTGATGTCTCTTGTTTCTCTACTCAGTTACCTCTCTATCTGTCTGATGTCTCCTGTTTCTCTACACAGTTACCTTTCTATCTGTCTGATGTCTCTTGTTTCTCTACTCAGTTACCTCTCTATCTGTCTGATGTCTCTTGTTTCTCTACTCAGTTACCTCTCTATCTGTCTGATGTCTCTTGTTTCTCTACTCAGTTACCTCTCTATCTGTCTGATGTCTCTTGTTTCTCTACTCAGTTACCTCTCTATCTGTCTGATGTCTCCTGTTTCTCTACACAGTTACCTTTCTATCTGTCTGATGTCTCTTGTTTCTCTACTCAGTTACCTCTCTATCTGTCTGATGTCTCTTGTTTCTCTACTCAGTTACCTCTCTATCTGTCTGATGTCTCTTGTTTCTCTACTCAGTTACCTCTCTATCTGTCTGATGTCTCTTGTTTCTCTACTCAGTTACTTCTCTATTTGTCTGATGTCTCTTGTTTCTCTACTCAGTTACCTCTCTATTTGTCTGATGTCTCTTGTTTCTCTACTCAATTACCTCTCTATCTGTCTGATGTCTCTTGTTTCTCTACTCAGTTACCTCTCTATCTGTCTGATGTCTCTTGTTTCTCTACTCAGTTACCTCTCTATCTGTCTGATGTCTCCTGTTTCTCTACACAGTTACCTTCCTATCTGTCTGATGTCTCTTGTTTCTCTACTCAGTTACCTCTCTATCTGTCTGATGTCTCTTGTTTCTCTACTCAGTTACCTCTCTGTCTGATGTCTCTTGTTTCTCTACTCAGTTACCTCTCTATCTGTCTGATGTCTCTTGTTTCTCTACTCAGTTACCTCTCTGTCTGATGTCTCTTGTTTCTCTACTCAGTTACCTCTCTATCTGTCTGATGTCTCTTGTTTCTCTACTCAGTTACCTCTCTGTCTGATGTCTCTTGTTTCTCTACTCAGTTACCTCTCTATCTGTCTGATGTCTCCTGTTTCTCTACACAGTTACCTTTCTATCTGTCTGATGTCTCTTGTTTCTCTACTCAGTTACCTCTCTATCTGTCTGATGTCTCTTGTTTCTCTACTCAGTTACCTCTCTATTTGTTTGATGTCTCTTGTTTCTCTACTCAGTTACCTCTCTATTTGTCTGATGTCTCTTGTTTCTCTACTCAATTACCTCTCTATCTGTCTGATGTCTCTTGTTTCTCTACTCAGTTACCTCTCTATCTGTCTGATGTCTCTTGTTTCTCTACACAGTTACCTTTCTATCTGTCTGATTTCTCTTGTTTCTCTACTCAGTTACCTCTCTATCTGTCTGATGTCTCTTGTTTCTCTACTCAGTTATCTCTCTATCTCTCTATCTGGCTGATGTCTCTTGTTTCTCTACTCAGTTACCTCTCTATCTGTCTGATGTCTCTTGTTTCTCTACTCAGTTATCTCTCTATCTCTCTATCTGTCTGATGTCTCTTGTTTCTCTACTTAGTTACCTCTCTATCTGTCTGATGTCTCTTGTTTCTCTACTCAGTTACCTCTCTATTTGTCTGATGTCTCTTGTTTCTCTACTCAGTTACCTTTATATCTGTCTGATGTCTCTTGTTTCTATACTCAGTTACCTCTCTATCTGTCTGATGTCTCTTGTTTCTCTACTCACTGTCCTGTCTTTGTCTTCTCTACGTCTGTCTGTCAGTTAACAGGGCACAAATTGTAACCACTGGACCTAGAATCTTCTTACTTTACATGCAGAGAGGTCCATGAAAAATCTTCATGGAAACCTGAAATTTGGTCTTTGATACCCATATCCTCCAAGCTATGGGGCTTGGAAATACCCCAAGAATAATAAATTTGTTTAGTCCATGGCCTGTAGGTGGCACTGTTTATTGAATGAGGATGAAGTTTACCACACAATAAGAATAATATGTTTTTATTTTACTTTTTATTTTAGAAATTACCAATTTACCTTTGAGGAACAGATGGGAATTGAACCTGGGCTCTTTTTATTACAGTACACAGACCACTGGCCCCATGGTGAACAAATTTCAAGTGATGCAAATTAAATCTTCTGACTCCATCACCAAAACTTACACTGGAAACTGTGTAGGGCATGAGCTAATTAGTAAGACTCACCTGCCATTGAATGTAAACAAATTTTAAATAACACTTTCATATTTAGAGTAGGAAATGGTATTCAAAGCAGCTTACTGCTAATTTAGGAGCTGTATTATACCTGGGGCTGCTAAAGGCATGTAGTTGAATATTTGAAAAACCAAACTGACTTAGTTTTTAGGCAAGAGATACCAGATTTGCTAAGTCTTCCATTGTAATACCAATAACCATGCCCTGTAAGATTAATACCAAGATTAAGAGATATAAAACAGTATAGACAATATCTGAAGTTGTTGAACACTGCATTGTTTAAAGGAATCTATCTGATAACTGATGTTTATCAACTGAAGATAATATCTTAAACCTTTTATAAAAATATGTCAGAAAACCTTTATCCCCCTCACATGGGCTGTTTGTTTTGTTTATATTTGTGTTAATAACATGTTGGGCCCACCAAAATAAAAAAAAAGCATTCAGAAAGGACATCTGTGGGAAGTAAAAAAATTCAGATTTTTCAAAAGAGGTCTTGCTATACTAGAAACCTTTCAATTTTACACATATATATGTAACCAGTCACCTTAAAATGTTTCTGGTTTGTCAAAATTTGTGTAGGTACCATGTTTACTAACACTTATCGATAAATAAATTCATCATAAATTCATCACATGAACACTATAAGAACTTTTCTTAACAGGAATTTCTGACAGTCCATTAGTATGTAAGTAGAGTAAGCCAGAAATCTCATAAAATCTATAGAAAATGTGGATGACCAGCTGGCTTAAAGTAACTCCTTGCAAGTGACCAATGCTTGCTATAGCATGGTTTGCTGGGTTTCACCACCAGCCATTGGATAGATGGCCAAGAAAGTTCTGACCAATGAGAGCTGTCTAATTTGGGTGTGTTATGTGGAACCCTGCTTAAGTCTGAAAAATCTTGGCCCTGTGCCATTAATCCATATGTTCACTTTAAAAAAAAAAACCTTTGGATGAGTATAGGTTTCCTCTTACGTGACACCGTCAACTGAGCATCATGACCCATGGGTCATTTATGTTTGTATAGGACCAAGAGTCAGCTGATTTCAGACTTCCCTGGTCCTGTAAAGCAGATTGAGACACAGACCAGCCGCGACAAATCAATACAATTCATCTTGTTTTGTCTGTAAGAACTGTCCTGTATAGTATACAATCAGAGTGAAGGCTGCTCCAGAATGAATGACACACACCAGGATATTTATTTGTGGTAAAATAAACTGGAGACAGACTGAATTCTGTTTCTGATATACCTGGCCCTGGTGTCATTTCCCAGAATCCTGTATAACAACAGCAGTTACAGGACTCTCAGATCAATTTTGCACAGCATGCAAACACATATTGTTCATATTTTATATTTTTCCACAGAGGGATTTTGTTTTAAAATTAAGCAATTTGTTCAGTTTATTGCCATAATGAAAGGTAATTAGAATGAAAGAAGAGGGCATTTTTCTCAGAAAATGTATGGGTGTATTCTCCCATCATAGATCAAGAAATGTTTTATCCTCCAATCATTTCACAGAAAAAAATCAGTCTATAGTCTCCAGTCAGTTGCATAAAAAAGCACAGAATATTGTTCATTCTTTATAATGGCAGTTTCTCTGTTTGAACAAATTAAGTCAATCTGCTAAGATGTCAAAGTGGCTGAACTTGTATTAACAAAATTGCACTGAAGATTTTTTATTAGCAAACAAATAATTTGACAACACTTAAAATAAACCAGACTAATTGATTAATGATTAGAGATGATTGTGTACCTTCTCATAACAACCACTGATGTGAAGAATCCATTATAACTGGTAAACCCCCCTGCATTTTTGTTGAATCTTTTATTACACATAAGCTGTCTATCTATGTGTTATGTGATTAACATCTAACGAGTGGCCATAGTATCCATAGAAAGGGAATTTTAATTATTCTTTGGCTTGTACAAACCCATGTATTCTTTTGTGTTAATTCCTCTCTTGCACCCTTATGTTAAAATTACAGGCTGCCAGTGTACAATAATACCATTGTAATTTAGATGGATGTCCATTGTGATGCAGTTTTCTGTATGACTGGCAGCTTACTCAATTTATAAAATGCGTACTGTGTTGTGTATTAAGTACTAAGTTATTAGATAAGAATATTGGAAGAAGATTGTGTAATTTCAGGTTTGGCATTCAAAAGGAAAGGCAAAATCACTTCCAAAAATTGCATTTGTAAGTTTATAATAGCAATTACTCTCTTGCTCTCTGAGAAATAAATATATAATCATGAGAAAGGGAAAAAGTTTCCAGTATTGTACTGCTAATTTTACACAAGATTTGTTCTACAATCATTACAAAAGATGCTTCAGAAACAAATGTTTCACTGTATCTCCGGCCATATTGCAAAAACATGTATCCCTTTTCTCTGGTCATGTCATGAACATTGTTTATACAAGCTTTATTCTCACATAATTATTACACAAAAGTATCCAGTTTCCTTCCCCAGCCAGAACCTGTACATGTCCTGTAGCATGTTTCTAATAGCCCCTGCCATGCAGTTTCTCCACTTAATGAGCTTGGCAGAGGAAGTCGGTGGAAAAGATATAAGACCAGCATGGCCTGAGGTTGCTGCCATCAGAATCACTCCATCTCAGATAAAACAGCATTTCATATTAATACAGCAGGCTGTCGGTGTATTTATTTTTATATTTGCCTTAGAGTTCTTGCAGGACAGTACTGGCTGTGCTTTGTTCCTACCTGCGTTGCTCAGAATGCCACATCCCAGATATGCCTTTGCCTGGCTTATATTTTTTATTTTGTTTAATAAACCATTAGTATATCTTTAAAACCCATGTTTTTCAAATAGATGAAACCCTTTTGGGTTCAATTATAGGCAAAATGAACATATATTTAATGTGGTCAGAGGTCGCCAGGCTATATTATGGTGTTGCTATTTTTGCTGAAACCCTATAGAAATATTATCCAATATAATATCTAACCTAAGTTTGATTCCTGTCAAATTTAATGAGGTCAGAGGTCACAAGAACTATGAAGGGCAAATTATGCAACCCTGCAGTTCTCTTTGTTTTCTGATTTCCGTGTACAGGCGAGCTGTGTTATCCTCAGATGACCTACAATGTGTATATGTTAGTGATAATAATTGTTCAGGAAGAGTCAAATGAATGACAATTTTGTGACTCACCATTTTTAGTTCACCTGTGAGCTTATATGATTGAGTGGTGTCGTCCGTTGTATGTACGTTAACCCATACTATCTCAAAAATGGCAGGAGCTATCATCACCAGATTCTAGCACAGAATTAGTCGTCTAAAAAACTGTTTGATTTTGCTTATTTTTTGCTATCTGCATTTACTTAGATTTTATAGGGAAAAAGCTAAAAAAAACTTTAAAAATCTTCCTTCCAAAACTGTCCAGCCAAATTGTACAATATTTCATAGGAATAATATCTGACACAATCTCTCTCAAATTTGTTCAAATGATCTAGAATTCTCAGGCTGGCAGAGTTGCAGGAAGCTGAACTTATTCATTTGGCCAAAAAAGGATACTAAAATTACTGTATCAGGAATGGATGGAGCTATCTTAACCAATTTTTATGCAAATGTTTGTCACATAAGCAACCTTTTCTGTATGAGGGTCATTGGTCATCAGTACATTAACCCATAATTTCTCAGGAATAGCAGGATCCAAACTAGCTTCCCCAAATTTTATGCAAAAAATCTGTCACATATCAAATACTGTGGGATTGAGAATTTTGTAGCCAAAGTCTTTCAGTATGTGTAATCAGATTTACAGACAGGCCAAAATTGAGTCTGTATCTATAAATAGCTTGGCAGACTGCCAACTTTTAATTTCAGATATAGCAACTGGCCAAAGGTAAGTTGGGATCTATTTATAGCTTTGGCTGACTGCGAACTATGTCAGATTATGCAACAGGTCAAGAGTTCACTCAGTGTAGCCAGGTAAGGGTCAAGAGTTCACTCAGTGCAGCCAGGTAAGGGTCAAGAATTCACTCAGTGCAGCCAGATAAGGGTCAAGAGTTCACTCAGTGCAGTAAATGGAGCTAGCAATTTGTTCCGGTTCACTTGGGGCAACAGCCTTTCTTACCTAAGCCTGGTTAGCCCATTGCACCTGACTTAAGAGAACTGGATGTATTGGCCTGACATTTTGACCTGTCCATGCTTCTTTGTTGGCTTTTTCAGTCACAAGACTGGTGTTGCCACCTACAATGACTTTTGCACAGTGTATGCATGTGTCTGCTTATTTCTCAGTAGGGGTTTGATATATCTCACCCTAAAATTGGGCATATGTATACATCTCGGATAGCTCTGTCATATACAAGGCTGGTGGTGCCACCTAAAATCACTTTTGTGTTGTGTGCATCCATGCCATTATTTCAGCAGTGATGTTTGTGTAATTGGTTCTTGTTCAAAAGGTTTATTACTTGCATTGTTCATGTACATGTTACACATGTACTTGAAAGTAATAGTCCAGCATTGAAGCATTATACCTGGTGTATAATCCCATTGCACAGTTTCTCATTAGGCCTGTAGGCCTTGTTGTTTTATAGATTTTTTTGGTGGAGGTAACTGCCTCCTTTTTTAAATGCTGACTTATCTTATTCTCACCCTAAGTATGTACATCTGCAAAGTTTCCATTTCCATTTCAGGCTACTTGATAGGTTGGTAGCTCTCACATCCTATCATATTATTTTGTATCCTGGTGTCACCCAGGCTCGTTGTCGACTGCACCTGCTGATCCTTGGTGGCTAATCATCCCCATTGCGGGTCACAACACCAAGAAATCCCCCAAGAGACATTCGTTTGTGAGTGATACAAAGCTGTGGGGCTCAGCCTTCCCATTAAGCCTGCAGAGTGCTCACCCTGGGTCAGGGTTTACCTCGTGGCTTTGAGTGCTGAGCTTAACCACAGAAGCCGGTAGGGAATCACAATTTAATTCTGACAGCTTTTAGGGATTCACCCCTGTGGCTTTGAGGTAGTTATACAGGTTAGGCTTAGTGTTGACTGTCACAGCATATTGTGACATATTTTTACTTGCAGTTATTATTACAAGTAAACAGGCCAGGTGGACAATACCTGACAATTTTTGTCTGCAACAGCTTTTTATATACCCACCCATCTTAGGCAAGATGTATTATGGTATACGCACTGTCCATCTGTCCATATGTCCATTTATGGGTTAACTTTTATTGTTGTTACAGGGCTTTGAGGGATTTTCGTCAAACTCACAATAACTACTAAGTACTAACAAATAGATAATCTTGCCCAAGTTCAGTTTTAGGGGATAATATATGCATAATTAATGAGGTCAGAGATCACCAGTATTCTTTGTGGTGTCATTGTGATAACATACCAGGAATATGATAGATTTTGATGAAACCCAACAGAAATATTTACCAATATAACATCTTGCCTAAGTTTGATTCCCGGAATAATTGATGCATATTTAATGAGGTCACAGGACAAATAACAAGTATTATTATTATTCACTTTTACAGTGCTATGGTTAGCATCAGTAGAGGAGTCGCAGCCAGTCATTGACCAAACAGTAGCTGAAGCAGCAGCAGCATCAGCTGATGGGTTATAAATAGCTTGTTGACTCTGTCAGGTCCAGCTCTGTTCTCCTTCCATGCTATAGGCTTATCACCGGCCAGGACGGCATTCCTGGCAAGCTGATGTTGATTTTCACAGCACCACCTCTCACCTGTCCTGTTAATTACTGTCAGGTAAACTGTTCAGGTGTTTTATATGTGATAACAGTGATGTCAGTGACAGGTTAAACATGCAGCAGTCATTAGCTTATGTGGTGCACTATTCAGTTCTGTTTTCTGAAATAGAAAAAAAAATGTCTAACTGATCCACCATGGTTGTTTTGTCAACTTCATAGAATTAAAGGTTCATTTGTAGACGTTATGGACTTTGTGTGTCAGATCTTGAGGTTAACTTCTTAAACCTAGTTTTATGATTACACCCTCATGACTCATGATGACAAAGAGTCATCTAGTCAGTTGATATTAGTCATTGAGCAGTCGGTCGTCAGGCATGGGTCAGACAGTTTGTGAGAGTGGGGTGCTAAGTAATTAGTTATATCAGTGATAAGTGTTTACATTCATATTTTCTAGAAAAAAAAACAATCTATATCAGTGAGACATATAAGAAAGAGAGGACACAAAGTAGTGAACAAACATTTAAAAATAGTCTTGTGCAGCAAACAAGTGTCAATGACCTGGCCTTTACCTTGATCTTTCACTGTGATTTACTAGTCAAATGAATTCTCTCAGTCAATATTTTAGGTTTAATTAAAACAGCAGATTTCATGGTATTATTGAAAGTACATAAAATAAACAATTAATAAATTATCATAGGTCATTTTATGTCTTTCAGTCATCAAGCATGATTTTAGTTTTTATACATCTTGGTCAAAATTGCATAATTAGAGAACCATTGAATGAACCCTTGAACAAGATGAATTTGTAAAGTAAATAGTTAAGCAGGAAAACAGTGATGATACCAGCATGTAGTCAACATCTGTGTGGATACACAAATCACAGTTTATGACCTGGTGATGTTGGTGCCTATATGTCACAAACAGTTGGTATGACAATGTCTACAAACACCTGCAAATGTTGAGCCTAGAGCTATTCATATTTTTTGATAATATTTTTTTGACCAGGTTCCTCTGCCACCTTCACTGCTGCATTTCCAGAAAACTCCTCTGAGACCACTTCACCGATTTTTCTGAAACTTGACCTCATTATTGGGTCACATGTAAACTGGTGCCTAATCATTTTGTTTTGACCTGTGACCTTTCTTCTCTGCAGTGCGTCCATCTGTGCATCTGTTTTTAAACATTTACTCAAACCACATATCTTCGGACTCTTTTGACCAATCGAGCTGAAATTTTGCACGAGTGAAGCTCTTACATAGCTTTATATGATACTAAAATCTAGTCGCTGAACCTGCAACCATTTTTGCACAGTATCCATCTGTTTGTCTGCTTTGGGGTTAAATCACTCATATCTCTGCAGTTGTTGGACTTATCCTCCTGACATTTTGCATGTGTGTACATCTGGGATAGCTTTCTCTTTTTTTGTGGCAGGTGGCACCACTTACATTCACATTTATGCTGCAGCCATCAATGCCAATATATCTCAGAACCATGTATCAGCCTGAAACTTTTGCATATGTGTGGGATCTCACATAGCTCTAGAGCTGTTACAAATTTTGTGGCCCAGCTTACAAACTTATTTGCATGGTTTCCATCTATTCATCTGCCAAGGGTAAAATGTCTCATATCTCAGCAATTGCTTGAATTATCCACCTGAAATTTCTCATATATTTTCATTTTGGAATGTTTTCTCTTTCAAGTAAAAGGTGGCCACACCTACAATCATGTTTACATGGCAAACATCTATGCTAATATGCAACACACCTTTTGACCATCACTTCTCTATTTTGTGGACCTCTTTATTACAGACAGTTTAGCTAGGCTTGTGGAGTGTAGACATTGAGGTTTGACCATCACTTCTCTATTTTGTGGACCTCTTTATTACAGACAGTTCAGCTACTCTTGTGGAGTGTAGACATTGAGGTTTGACCATCACTTCTCTATTTTGTGGACCTCTTTATTACAGACAGTTTAGCTACTCTTGTGGAGTGTAGACATTGAGGTTTGACCATCACTTCTCTATTTTGTGGACCTCTTTATTACAGACAGTTTAGCTACTCTTGTGGAGTGTAGACATTGAGGTTTGACCATCACTTCTCTATTTTGTGGACCTCTTTATTACAGACAGTTCAGCTACTCTTGTGGAGTGTAGACATTGAGGTTTGACCATCACTTCTCTATTTTGTGGACCTCTTTATTACAGACAGTTTAGCTACTCTTGTGGAGTGTAGACATTGAGGTTTGACCATCACTTCTCTATTTTGTGGACCTCTTTATTACAGACATTTTAGCTACTCTTGTGGAGTGTAGACATTGAGGTTTGACCATCCCTTCTCTATTTTGTGGACCTCTTTATTACAGACAGTTTAGCTACTCTTGTGGAGTGTAGACATTGAGGTTTGACCATCACTTCTCTATTTTGTGGACCTCTTTATTACAGACAGTTCAGCTACTCTTGTGGAGTGTAGACATTGAGGTTTGACCATCACTTCTCTATTTTGTGGACCTCCTTATTACAGACAGTTCAGCTATTCTTGTGGAGTGTAGACATTGAGGTTTGACCATCACTTCTCTATTTTGTGGACCTCTTTATTACAGACAGTTCAGCTACTCTTGTGGAGTGTAGACATTGAGGTTTGACCATCACTTCTCTATTTTGTGGACCTCTTTATTACAGACAGTTCAGCTATTCTTGTGGAGTGTAGACATTGAGGTTTGACCATCACTTCTCTATTTTGTGGACCTCTTTATTACAGACAGTTCAGCTACTCTTGTGGAGTGTAGACATTGAGGTTTGACCATCACTTCTCTATTTTGTGGACCTCTTTATTACAGACAGTTCAGCTAGGCTTGTGGAGTGTAGACATTGAGGTTTGACCATCACTTCTCTATTTTGTGAACCTCTTTATTACAAACAGTTCAGCTATTCTTGTGGAGTGTAGACATTGAGGTTTGACCATCACTTCTCTATTTTGTGGACCTCTTTATTACAGACAGTTCAGCTACTCTTGTGGAGTGTAGACATTGAGGTTTGACCATCACTTCTCTATTTTGTGGACCTCTTTATTACAGACAGTTTAGCTACTCTTGTGGAGTGTAGACATTGAGGTTTGACCATCACTTCTCTATTTTGTGGACCTCTTTATTACAGACAGTTCAGCTACTCATGTGGAGAGTAGACATTGAGGTTTGACCATCACTTCTCTATTTTGTGGACCTCTTTATTACAGACAGTTCAGCTACTCTTGTGGAGTGTAGACATTGAGGTTTGACCATCACTTCTCTATTTTGTGGACCTCTTTATTACAGACAGTTTAGCTACTCTTGTGGAGTGTAGACATTGAGGTTTGACCATCACTTCTCTATTTTGTGGACCTCTTTATTACAGACAGTTCAGCTACTCTTGTGGAGTGTAGACATTGAGGTTTGACCATCACTTCTCTATTTTGTGGACCTCTTTATTACAGACAGTTCAGCTACTCTTGTGGAGTGTAGACATTGAGGTTTGACCATCACTTCTCTATTTTGTGGACCTCTTTATTACAGACAGTTCAGCTACTCTTGTGGAGTGTAGACATTGAGGTTTGACCATCACTTCTCTATTTTGTGGACCTCTTTATTACAGACAGTTCAGCTACTCTTGTGGAGTGTAGACATTGAGGTTTGACCATCACTTCTCTATTTTGTGGACCTCTTTATTACAGACAGTTCAGCTACTCTTGTGGAGTGTAGACATTGAGGTTTGACCATCACTTCTCTATTTTGTGGACCTCTTTATTACAGACAGTTCAGCTATTCTTGTGGAGTGTATATTTAAAGATCTGAAACTTTTTGTTTGACTAAATAGCAGTGTAACTAATTGTGTGTGTTTAATTTTTATAGTTGAATATATATAAATGAACATGTATTGCACCCTTGAAATGCATTTACTTTTACTTTTAACATTGAAATATTCTTTATATAATTTTCTTTTCACATTTGCTTATATAGATCTGGTTATTTATGGAACTAGAGAAGAAACAATTTTAATGACTCATTAATCAGAATAAAAATGGCATAGAGGATGGCATGTAGTCTTGTCTTAAATAACAACCACATTCTGTCAGCACAGGTGGTCATGCCCAGTTAGCCTGGAGAGGGATTTTACAAGTATAGAGTGATTTAACTGAGGGAAGTCATACTGGTACAAGTAATATTAGTACAATGTACATGTACTGAGGTTAAAGGATGATAAAGAGTTAACAGAAGTAATAATTTATTAATAGCTAAAACACTCAGAATGTGGCCATGGTTTATTTGACTTGACAAAGCTACAGCTGAGCAGAGTGATAAACAGAAGTAATTAACTGTAAGGTCAGAGGTCAATTGTGATGAGATATAAGGGCATGCCTGATTCTGAGGTTACTTATGTACAACATACAGTGGCACACACACACAAACACACATGCACTCAGGAACAGTAATCAAGCTGAATAATCAATCAGGTTAAGGTAATAGTAGTGAGTGAAATAGAATGCAGTAGTGTGTGTGTTTGTGTTTGGCTCGAAGGGTTACTGTGTTGGTGTACATTTCTGGTTTGGTAAGGAGGTATTAGTGGTTATAAATGTCTTGTGTGTGTGTGGATGTAACCATATGTGGGCAAAAGGTATATGTTAAATAGATATTGTATCAGCACAAACACACAATAGTGAAGGGAAACAGATGACTGAACTGACTTTAATAGCACCAGATAAACACACAATATATTATCATACACACATACACAATTTACAAACAGTTTAGCCAGTAGGTCAGTTATATGTTATTAACAGAAACCCATGTTGATTGTTCATCACATGTATAATATGCATTAGTTACATGTATCGAAGTTGATGTGGGGCTACCCTGTGGTTATGTCCAATATCCTTTGAATAAAAGCGCACACAATATGTATAATCCCATACATTAACACTCATGAGCATAAACACACTAGTTGGTACAGGCAAATTAATCTACTGATGAGAAGTAAATGTACTTGCTTGTAACAATTATAAATATACTTTACCACACACAGACACAGAAAATGGCCTGTAGAGAGAAATTAAGCTAGCCTTGTATGGTTATTGGGATATGTTGAACACACAGTAACACATCTGCTCACATGCATGCATATACAGATTATATATATATATATATTTATAATAATTATATAATTCATAGGTTTTCGAGCCAGTGGCGTAGGGGGCACACCCCGCCCCTCCCCCACTTTTTGGCCCAAGGGTGGAGGTCAGTGTGGCCTTTCATTGTTAAATGAATTGAGGAAAATTTAGTCAATTTATATCGAAAATCCTTTGTAGTCCACATGCCTCACAAGAAAACAACTGTGACTTCATTTCCTAATTGAGTGTGTTTAGTGATATAAGTCATTATTGTGTAATTTTTAAAGGGAAAGGAAAAAAAATATAATACAATTAATTTTAGTAAGAACGACTGGAAATATACTTGTATGCAAAAACTTCATCTGATAATCTTAAAAAGAGATCTGCTTTGGAATATAACAATTATTTGTTTTAATTAATTGCTCAGTGTGTAATTATATATGACTGAAAACAGGTTAGTTTTCTGTAAATTAATTGTTCATGGTAATATTTATTTGATAACTACAACTTAAACTTCATGTATGCTGGAAAATGGTATGTCTTTTGCCTCCCAGCAGGCCTGCGTTTGTTTTGTGCTTCATACCATGCATGCATGCCTTTTGTTTGGAGTAAAATTAAAAAAAAAAACAGTATCTGATCTTAAGTTTTATTGAGATTTGTATAATACTATAATAGGGTATAAATATTGTCAATTTGGCACATGCACATGATTCTGTGTATTCAATATTTAATATTTGGTATTTTTTGTGTGTGGTGCAGCATGTTTAAAAGTAGGAAATGGTCAAAATACTGCAATGAAAATGCATATTTTATATTATATTTTTTCAAAATTTTTCCAAACTGTGTGAGGTGGAGATATATAGAACTTATACAGTCACACATATACCTACATTTACACATTATTTTAGTCACATTGATGATTTCAGGGATGGACAGTAGAAATGGGTAGAAATGTGTAGAATACAAAATACATCACACACATACACACACAAATCAAGCCATCCTTGTTTATTTATGTTATATGTAGAGCATCACACACATACACACACAGTGACAGAGTAGTGAAGGTAGATATCTGAGAGTGGAGGAGTATCCGTTTATCATTGACGATTAGTTTTAGCTTGGTTGCTGTAGCAAGGCATCAATACATGCATATGTACAGCCTCTACGGGCGGAGCATTACACACTGGAATATGTGTATCTATTGATGTTCTGGCTGGCTCTGTCAGGCAGACAGAGAGAGTGTGTGTTACTGCATGTGGTACAAAGTCTGACTCCTTATCTACGCTCATGCATGCAACAGCTGTTTTGACACCGCCTGCTCTGTTCTCTACTCGGTGAGAGACAGAATCTACGAGTGCGGAGAAGCGTTGACCTCCTGTACACCTCTCCTACAGGTATGATTGTTTGATCGTAATATTTGTTTGGTTTGACTCTTGTGGGTAGTGGTTATGTCAATGTTGTAAGGTAACCCCTGTAACCTTGGTGGAGCTCAGGTCACATGCTGCCCTTGTATCCTGTATTTTGCATGTCTATATAGTGTTATATATGAATATTGAGGCTCCACTTTTATATATCATGTTAGTTTTAGTGGAGGTTTCCTCACTATATCAGTTTATAAACCTCTGTATCAGCTCCCCTTATAGTGATATTTAACTTGTCAGGTTCTTTGTCTTATAAAAAAAGTATCTTACTTAGAGTGAATAATAAGTGTTTGAAGTTAGATATATTTAGTCTTAAACAACTTTTAATTTGTAGAAGTGTTAATTAATTGTCTCTTTTGTGTACTTAACACATGTTTAGTGAAGGATATATATATATGTTTTCCTTTACCTCTGTCCAACTAGAAATAAACTTTGAGATTGTTGGTGGTAAAAGGAGAGACCAAGAAAGAAAGACAAACTGACAGAGAGAGAAAGTAAGAAAAAGATAAAGATAGATAGAGACTGAGAACAAGAGACAGAGAATAAGAGAAGGGATATGAGAGATGTCAAGAGAGAGAAAGACATGGAGATCAAGAGAAACAAAGAGAGGACAAGCAGGAAAGATTAAGAGATTAAAAGATAAGAGAGATCAAGAGACAGACAATCAAGAGAAAAGATCAAGAGAGATTGAGATTAAGAAAGAGAGATAGGAAAGAGAGAGAAAGTTCAAGAGAGACAGAGACACAGAGACAGAAATAGACAGAGAGAGAATGACTGAGACAGAGATCAAGATAAAGTTGTGAAAGTGACAGATTCAGAAAGCAATAATTAAGAGAGAGAGAGAGAGAGAGGAAGTTAGTTCAATAAAAATGGAGAAAAGATGGTGAGAGTAAATGGATTTAGATGAAGAAAACTTAAATAGAAAGGATAAACCCTTAACATGTATATATGTATAATACTTTTAAGGGAGAAAGCCATCATTTCATGTAATTACATATATATATATATATATATATATATAAGGAAGGGTTCAAACTCAGGAGAAATAAAGACAAAACATGAAAAAAGCTACCAAGGTCTGGTTAAAGGGGATCCAGGCTGCAAAAATTGGTCTGAAACCCTTAAAAAAGGTTGCAGCAGCGGTAAAAAGGCGGATCCATATCCCCTTGACCTCCCCTCTCTGACAAAAGAATATATACCACACAGTCACATGGATAATAAATACATCTGCATTGTCAGCCCAGGCATGTGCTTCATGGTGTATATTTATGAAGTGATTAAGGGTCCAGGATACCTTAATGCTTTGATGCGAACACATGACCCCATGACCTAACCCCTTCCCATCTCCCCTCACCTATAGAATATGAGGTGTGTATGTGTGTGTGTATACATACATACATATATATATATATATATATATATATATATATATATATATACTTATAAACTTCTGATGTTTGGGATATAGACACCTTTACCTCTTCTCACATAAAACTGTTCTGTACTACCAACAGATGAACTCAAACTAACCATACATTACTTTGTAAGTACACCCATTTAGTTTAGCACTCTCACTGTATGGTGTGTTGAACTCACCAATATATGTATGCATGTATACCTTTCATGACTTAAATGTTCACATTGTCTCAATAAAATATGTAACATGCACACACACTTGTATGCAAACTACCACAATAGAAGGGGAGTAATGCATTAAAGCTCCCAGTCAAGCACTGAATTGACACTTCATATAAGTGAGTGATAGGGTGTAAAATTCATGCACTGACATATCATAAAAATCTACAGCTGAGGTCAAAGGTAATGCATGGTAGTATAATGAGGACATATGTTATTCTGTTTTATCACTTTTTAAGTGTGTATATGCCAGGACAGTGTACTGTGATACACACATAGATCTTTAGATGAATGTGTGTTCCAGCTCCCAGCTGTATCATATATATCAATTTCAACTGAAAATCAAGATCACATTTATCTTTAATTTTTCAGGAATCTTTAATTTTATGCATTTTGTAGGTATTACCAATTAGATAAGTTTGAACTTAATTAACTAATATTTGATAAATATATAATAGTAGCTAAATATTTTGTGATTCTAAGTAATACAAAGAGCAAAACAATTAAATAAAGGGTGGGTTGGAGGCGTAGATATATGTATATTAAAAGCATCTAAAAACTAAATGTGTATATTTTTATTTAAATATTGGTATGTGATATCTTTTGTTCTATTTTTAAAATTTAATATTCTTAAAAAAATATTTAAATCTAAAGATTCATAACTGAAGACAAGATCAGAAAAGATGTATTTATGCAAATTATCATAAAATGATCACATTTTTAGAAAAATTGTTTTATGCTGTTGAAATAAAATAAAATGACCTAGAATGGTATTCCTTAAAATTTAGTTTGTATATTTGCTCTGATTAAATAGTCCTGGGTATCCAACCCTTTATCTGTACAGCAGAACCTGTTTTTAGCTCAGCTGACTATAAGTCATCTGAGCTATAGTCGTGGTCCATTGTCCGTCTGTTAGTCCGTCTGTCCGTCCGTCCGTCCGTCCGTCTGTCCGTAGATGTGGCACGTTTTGAAACCGTAAGACCTAGGAATCCAAAATTCGGCATAATGTTAGATGTCCCCAAGATCTCCTACCAAGCCGAAAACTGGGTCTTTGCAACTTCGTTCCTTTGAGAAATTAAGGAAAAACCTCAATTTTTTATTAAAAACCTATTTTCACACTTCAGGACTGCCTAATATCAAAACCACTCATCTGTTTTTCCTCATATTTACCATAAATATTCCTCTATATAGTTCCTATATACATGCCAGAAATTATGTCTGTATTATTTAATTTAAAAAAGTTATGGGCCCAAACATAATGCATTTTGTAAAAAATCAGGAAAGATATTTGATCACTTAACACAAAAAATTTTAAAGTTATCGACCTTTTTTCCAGTAATATAACTTTAATTAATCAAAATTAAATTGTATACCCAAAATTAGATGAAAATCTTTTAAATTTTCTAAAATATTAATAAAAATAAAAAATTGGTACCTTAAATTTTGCCCAACTTTGACCATGGCACGTTTTTTTCCTGTAAGTACTGTGGATTTAATTTTCACAGCATGTTTTTGTTAGCATTTCAACTGTTAACACCAAAAATTTGAAACCAGTTGATCAAAAACTGTAGATTTTAATAAGTTTTCAAGCACCATGTAACATATTGTTTACATCAAGCTAGTGTTATGCAGTTTGCAAGAGCTCAGCTCCCCAGCTTCAGCTCTTAGTTCCTTAAATTCGGCATACAGTTAGATGTCTCCAAAATCCCCTACCTTGCCAAGAATTTGGTCACTAGGACTTAATACCTTCGAGATATTAATGAAAAACTTCATTTTTCCATTAAAAACCCATTGTTACACTTCAAGACTGCCTAATATCAAAACCACTGATCTGACTTTAATCATAAATAATATACATATTTTTCATTCTCTATGCACATGCCAGAATGATGTCAGTATTGCGTAATTGTTTTAAGTTATGGGCCCAAACATAATGCACTTTGTAAAAAATCAAGAAATATATTTACTCCCTTAACAAGGGCATTGCTGAAGCTAGAGATTTTTTTGTCAGGGATGTAACATTATTTAATCAAGATTCAATTGAATACCCAAAATTACTTCTGAATTTTTCAAATTTTATAAGTTATTAGTATAAATATAAAATTAGTACCTTAAATTTTGCCCAACTGTGACCATGGCACGTTTGTGTCCTGTGAGCACTGTTGATATAATTTTCATATCATGCACACATTAGGATTTCAGCTTTTTAGTTTAGAAAGCTGAAAGAAATTGGCCAAAAATTGTAGCTTTTATTAATGTTTTTTATGAGACCCTGTCAGACTTTGGCTCTCTCCAGCCCCTCTTGAGTCACCTGTATGTTGACCTTGTTGACCTTTCATCAAATTATGCATGCTTGAGGCGAGGCATACAGGAATCCAGGCAGCTTATGGCCAGCCACAGTTGATCCAGGTGTCCAACCCAACTCATCTAGTAGTTTTAACCAACAACATAACAATAAACAATAAATTAATAAATTTTTATTGGTTTTGAATAACAAATTAAAGAAAAATAGAAAAGGAATTTGTTAGTTTATAATAACAGGAAATTAACTTGCAGTTACTGATGATATAAGAATCTTGTATCGATGGGTAGAATGTCACATATTCCAAATAACACCATGCAGTCACCTATGGCATTTTTCAGTTCAATTTTAATGATAAAGAAGTAAATCATATTATTCATTACTAATCATTAGGGATCATATGAAGGAAATTAATGATAGACAAAGATGCAGTTGATAATATTAATCTAGATTCCTACTGTGTCTAGTGTGTACATTGATGTGAAATAAGTCCAAAATGAATTTTTTACAGTTATTTTTTAATATAAATAAAAGCCATAAAACCAGGTACTTATGATCATTATTTAAATGTGTGAATTTTGTATATTCTGGATTCTCAACATCATTGGTTGGTGAAACTGAATAAATACCAGACATGGTGCGAATACTTTGTAATTGTATTTAAATACGAATATGATTATGTACTCCATTATAAAATTTCTTGCATAAAGAATAGGAATTCAGGTAAAAATGAAAGTATATGAATACTCGTGCAAATACTTTCAAAATGTATTCATGAATGCATTCATGAATATATTCTTTAATATTATTTTAATAATCATATCAGTTATATTTCATTTAAAAAAATCATATGATTCTCTTATTATTTTTTATAAAAATTATATTTGGGACAATATTTGTAATTTTTTTTAATAAATAGTTAAACTCTTATATTATATGTTCTGCTTATAAGTTATATGGCCAAGTCAAAATCTGTGTGACAATAGTACTCCGTTTGTTAATAAAATAAATGAAATCAATCCTCTTCCCTGTCTCCAAAGGAACTATCAAAATCATACATAAGCTAAACAACAACAACTCATAATACAGCTTATATTTATTACCACACAAAACCAGCATGTACCTCATTTCTAAATAATATTTTTTTATCATATATAACAGCTGAGCGTCGTGACCCATAGGTCCCTTGTTTCTTTTTTGGTGAAGGTAACTGCCTTCTTTTTTTAATGCTTTGCTTAACTAATGAATGTACATCTACAGAGTTCCATTCCAGTTTCAGACTACGTCACAGGGGCTTTTATCTGATTTTTACTGGTGTCAACCAGGTTCGGTATACCACTCCTGCAGGCCCTGGGTGTGTGTCATCCCCATTCTGAGTCATCAACACCGAGGAACCCCCGAAAGGCACACTCGTTTGTGAAAGAAACATGACTGATGGGTACAGTCTCCCCATAGAACCTGCAGAGCACTCACCCTGGGTGGGGGTTAACTGTGAAAAATCTCACCGCCACGGCTGGGATTCGAACACGAGATCTCCCTGCTTTGAGTCCTGTGCTCTACCCCCGAGCCACAGAAGCTGGTCCAGTAGAACCTGTCTTATTGACCACCTGTCTTAAAAGACCACCTATCTGTTAAGACCACCTTAGAGTGAAGTGAATATGACTTCTCTTATAAGACCACCTGCAAATTAAGATCACTTGATGTAACAAGTTATTCACTATATAGATATGCCCAAACTTGAAATTCAGTGAAGTTACACTGGGTCAGGGTCCAACCAATCCACAGTTCAATAGAAATCACTTCATATTTACTAATTGACAAACAAATGTACTAACACAGATGAATGCATAATATACTTGATGCATGCAGGTATAATTGTATGGTATTACAGAATTACGTATTTTATTTTATAGATCACTGATGGTCTTCCATGCTCAGGCATTTGGCTAAAATAGGGACCAAAATTTGGATTTGAGTCCTCTGATAATAATCATTACCTGACTTAAGGCTCCATTAATTGTTGCCATGGAAACACTGTAAAGATAAAAATGGATGTCATCTGTTTGCCAGTCCAATACATGTATAAATTCAACTTGGTGATGATTTAAATTAAAGCATGAAAGCATTTTTATGTAACTGGTTTTGGTGTAGCACAAAGAAATGTGGTTTGATAACAGATCTTTGTTACATTCACCAGCACAGGAAAATGCCCTAAGGTAATGAAAAGATATAATCCGTGCAAGCAAATGTTCAGTAATATTTAGATATGCAAGTATTTGAGTTCAAACTTTGAGCAAGTACTTGAGTAGTGAGAAACTATTACCTGGACTTGGGTACTTGGTCCTCTCTTCAGCCCTATGCATGATTTCTTGAAGAAATTAGTATAAGATTTATATCATTGTAATCAGCATGTTATATATCATGTAATAAACCAGTCTTAAGAGCAAGCTTTATAAGACTGATGGAAGGCATGTTATGAAAGGTTTGTATTTTACAGTGAGTTATAAATCTGTGTCATAAAACAGTTTACTCTTTATCCAACTTTGTAACTGCTGTATTACTTTCAAAAAAAATTTATAGATATTGCAAACTTGAACTATTTAAACTCAGTATGTAGAAATTGTTACATTGTTGTAACTCAAACTATTCTTCAACCACTGGTTATCAGCTGAATGTTCAGAATATGATGTGAGATGCCTTGTAAATATCAGTAACAGTATATCAGCCAGGCATGTGCCTGTATCAGACCACTTTGGTGCTTTGGGGTCAAATGCACCAATCTTTAGGATGAATGTGACAGTGAAACTATTTGATAACATTGTACTCTAACCTGGGTGAACATTAAAATTCAGTTGTAAGGGGGAATCCCAACATGAATACCATGTTAGCATATAGTATCTGAGGCAAATTGCCTAAAAATCCTCAGTTGTACTTGTATAAAGATTTGGTTCTGATGTCTCAGTCTCAAATATCATGGTCATAGTCTTGGTCTCAGATCCCACAATGTCAGCCTTGTTTTCAGTCATAGGTCCCATGGTTTTGGTTTAAGATCCCTTCAACTGTTCATTGTCTCAGTCTTTTATTTCCTTTTCTTGCTTGAGGATCCATGCTTGTTCTCAGTCTAAGGTCCCATGCTCTTGGCATCAGTCTCAGTTTTTATGGTCTCATTCCCTTGGTCTTGGTTTAGGATACCTTGGTTTTTTTCTCAGTCTCATTTATCTTGGTCTCAGTCTCAGTTCCTTTGGTTTTGGTCTCAGTTCCATTGGTCTGGGTCTCGGTTCCCTTGGTTTTAGTCTCAGTTCCTTTGGTTTTGGTCTCAGTTCCATTGGTCTTGGTCTAGGATTAATTGGTCTTGGTCTCAGCTCCCTTGGTCTCAGTCTCAGTTCCTTTGGTTTTGGTCTCAGTTCCATTGGTCTTGGTCTAGGATTCCTTGGTCTAGGTCTCGGTTCCCTTGGTTTTAGTCTCAGTTCCTTTGGTTTTGGTCTCAGTTCCATTGGTCTTGGTCTAGGATTAATTGGTCTTGGTCTCAGCTCCCTTGGTCTTGGTCTCAGCTCCCTTGGTCTCAGTCTCAGTTCCTTTGGTTTAGGTCTCAGTTCCATTGGTCTTGGTCTAGGATTCCTTGGTCTTGGTCTAGGATTCCTTGGTCTTGGTCTAGGATTCCTTGGTCTTGGTCTAGGATTCCTTGGTCTTGGTCTAGGATTCCTTAGTCTTGGTCTAGGATTCCTTAGTCTTGGTCTAGGATTCCTTAGTCTCGGTCTAGGATTCCTTGGTCTTGGTCTAGGATTCCTTGGTCTTGGTCTAGGATTCCTTGGTCTTGGTCTAGGATTCCTTAGTCTTGGTCTAGGATTCCTTGGTCTTGGTCTAGGATTCCTTGGTCTTGGTCTAGGATTCCTTAGTCTTGGTCTAGGATTCCTTGGTCTTGGTCTAGGATTCCTTAGTCTTGGTCTAGGATTCCTTGGTCTTGGTCTAGGATTCCTTAGTCTTGGTCTAGGATTCCTTAGTCTTGGTCTAGGATTCCTTGGTCTTGGTCTAGGATTCCTTAGTCTTTGTCTAGGATTCCTTGGTCTTTGTCTAGGATTCCTTAGTCTTGGTCTAGGATTCCTTAGTCTTGGTCTAGGATTCCTTGGTCTTGGTCTAGGATTCCTTAGTCTTGGTCTAGGATTCCTTGGTCTTGGTCTAGGATTCCTTAGTCTTGGTCTAGGATTCCTTGGTCTTGGTCTAGGATTCCTTGGTCTTGGTCTAGGATTCCTTGGTCTTGGTCTAGGATTCCTTAGTCTTGGTCTAGGATTCCTTGGTCTTGGTCTAGGATTCCTTAGTCTTGGTCTAGGATTCCTTGGTCTTGGTCTAGGATTCCTTGGTCTTGGTCTAGGATTCCTTGGTCTTGGTCTAGGATTCCTTAGTCTTGGTCTAGGATTCCTTGGTCTTGGTCTAGGATTCCTTGGTCTTGGTCTAGGATTCCTTAGTCTTGGTCTAGGATTCCTTGGTCTTGGTCTAGGATTCCTTGGTCTTGGTCTAGGATTCCTTAGTCTTGGTCTAGGATTCCTTAGTCTTGGTCTAGGATTCCTTAGTCTTGGTCTAGGATTCCTTAGTCTTGGTCTAGGATTCCTTAGTCTTGGTCTAGGATTCCTTGGTCTTGGTCTCAGTCACAGTTCCCTTGGTCCTGGTCTCAATCTCAGTTTCATTGGTCTTGGTCTCAGTTCCCTTGGTCTTGTTTTCAGTCTCCGTTCCCTTAGTCTTGCTCCCAGCCTCAGATCCCATGGTCTTAGCCTTTGTCATCTTCTCATTCTTGGTTTGTGTCTTGGATCCCATGTTTTCTAGCTGGCTGGTCTCATGTACAACACTTGGTTAAGTAGCATGGACTGATGAAAACATTAATTTGCTCAGATTAACAAGGCTTTTCTCTCTGACTAGGCATATATGCTACACACAGAGCAACATGAATTAAATGAAGCACATACTCAGTGCAGTTGTGGTAATTATTCAGTTACACACATACACTGCCAAACAGCCCAGTGTGATAACATATGCATATAATATATATGCTGTTATTACTGTGGAAAAACATGTGTTATATCTCTTGTAGTATGAGAAAGGGCATGTATGATGTCCTGCTATTAATTTGATATCTCATAATGCAGTTGATATAACATCAGGCTCTTCCTATCCCAGAATGCCTCACATCTTTTATTTCAAAAGATTGTGGTTTTGCCTGTCACAGAGGAAATAATGGTACTTTTATTTTCTTACAACACCTCAAAGTGTCACCGCGGTGATAGACAGTGATCTTTGTGAGATGTTGATGCATGTGTATCTTATGATCACAGGTAGAAATTACCTGGTGGCTACATGTGCCAGTCCATGATGATTTTATCTTGTAGTAGGTGTACTTATTTATATCATATAATGTGCTAGAGTCCTGATCACTTACAAAATCAATGAAAAACAACTTTGATCAAACTTTAAAAAAAAATGATTTTTGTGATTATCGTAGGAGAAATATGTAAAATATAATATAATATAATATAATATAATATAATATAATATAATATAATATATAAAAAATAATTTGATGTAATATAAAACAATATAATAATTATTAATTATATTATAATTTAATTGATATAGAATTATCAATATTATTAATCATAAGTAAGTAAAATATTTTTATAAATGATATTTCCCTTAACATTTTGTGTTAAAATATTGTGGAGAAAATTTAAAAAATCCAAATGGCTCATCCTTTTATTGAAACACCACTTTATTTTTTATTTTTTAATTTCTATGCATAAAGTGCTTTCCATTTAAATTTTATATGAAATTATGACCAGAATTTATGTATATACAGCTAGATGCAATGAGGCTTTGAGCTGTGTAGACTTTAGAAGTTACTTTATGGAATGTGTCTCCAAGGCAAGGGATACATTTCTTCAGGTGTATATATTTCTCATGTTATATTTTGTCCCTCACTTTGTCTCTGCTGTCATGTCTGTAACTTGCACGTAGTATTACTAATCTCTCTCAGTATGGCTGTACCTTGCATGTAGTATTTTTGTCTCTCTCTGTATGGCTGTAACTTGCATGTTGTATTATTATCTCGATCAGAAAGTCAGAATCCGCCTGATCTTGGTCAAGATCTGTTTGCCATGAATTTAGGTCACTGTTATGTCATTTGTGGCAGTTTGAGAGCAATATTTTATCAAGCACATAGGTAGTATTTTAAAGTATGGTATCAGGGCTTTTTGATATTTTAGAGATGCAGGTCCTCTACTCGACTTAAGGACTAAGATGGGGTTTTATTGAGAGAAATAAATCCTTAAAGCAGTCATAAATAATATATGATTAAAGTATTTGATTGTATATTGATAAGAGAATTTGATTTTAACTTTTTCAAGTGAATATTCCAGAATAATGTACTATTTTATTCATACTGAAAGGATATATAAAGACATAATTATCAATAATTATAAAAGAGGTAATTATTAATTTTTCTCTCTGTTCTTATTTGTAGGATATCTTGTGAACATGATAACTTTTGAAGGGCTGCATGTTTTTACTAACAATTTGAAACAAATTGTTTGTACCAAAGTCATTGGACATGCAAGTTTGAATATTAGTGACCTTGACTTGACCTTCAGGGTCAAATCTGCCAAATGTAAAATGTTTGTGAACCCCATAACTGTTTAAGTATTGCACATTTTCACTCAAATTTGACACATGACTTGTTTCAACCAAGATCTCAGATGAATTCGAAAACTGGTGACCGTGACCTGCATCTCCAAGGTCAATTCTGCCTAAATCTAGATTCATTGTGAGCCAGTAACTTAAAAATACTGTATATCTTTTCTTATAATTTCACACACATGTTCTTTCTATCATATTCTCCTAAAAATTTGAAAACTGGTGACTTTCACCTTGATCATCAAGGCCACATCTGTAGATTCATGTGTTTTCTGAAACACCATTACATATCTGTTCTACTTTAAATCCTTTAATGTTCTCACATGCATGTATAAATTGAAAATATTTTATGTACTTAAAAATCCTAGTACAGACTTAGCATGACCTTTTCCTCAATGTCAAGTGATAAATGGCACACCAGACTCACAGTAAATAAAGTGTGGGACTATTATTTGTCGATTCTACAACATGGTAAGGGAATCCCAATGCTAATAAATCATATTCAGGTATTTAAAAATCTGAGGGAATCGTCCGGAGCCTGCCCAGCGTGGTCACAGGGAATGGCTGCAAAACTGTCCCAGTGCTCCTAGCGGATTTAATTTAGATGCTAGAATTTATTTGGTTTTGAACATTCCTTTAAAAGACCTTAAATTTCCACCTGAATGACTAGCTATATGGTATAACAGACAGAACAAGATGAGTCTTAACCAATTAGCAGCAGTTTTTGAAAATATATACAGTGGAACCTGTTTGAGAGACCACCTGTCCAATGACACCACCTGTCTATTAAGACCACCCTGAGTGGTTATTACTGACCTAGTCAAGTGGACACATTCTCATTGGTTCTAACTGACCTGTTTAATATGACTACCTGTGAGAGTTACCTAAGTTTTTAGCTCAGCTGACTGTAAGTCAACTGAGGCCGGTATAGGTGTGGTGCTTTGTCATCTGGCCATCCAGCCATCCGTTAGCAGGGCTCAAACATAACCGCTGGACCTAGATACTTCTAAGTGTACATCCGGGGAAGTCAATAAAAAATCTCCTTGGAAACCTCAAACTAGGTCATGCGACCTGTATCCTTTGAGCTTTTGGGCTCTTAAGTACCCCCCTGAGTAATAAAAGATTTACTACAAAACCTCCAATTTATTGATAATTAATGCATGGATTGCCATGAATCATATCTTGAATAGTTACCATGACTAGTTTTGTCAGTTACTGAAAACTGGTGTCGCCATCTTATTATTTCTAATTTTTACAATTATTTTCTGTTTTGGAGACTGTCAAATGACAGCAATTGTGTCAGTTTCTCAGCTGTGTTGCCATCCAGTGTTCTGAAATCTGATGTATTTATTGATTATGATTGGTTTCTTCAGTTCCTGAAGACTGTTGGCGCCACCTGTATTTTTTCTATTTTTGATACATTTTCTCCCTTTATTTGGATTCTGCCAGATTATATTGATACTATCAGATTTGCAACTGTGGTTTCATCTGGGTCCTGAAACCTTGTTTTGTTTATAAGGGCACTGCTTGAATAAGTGGATGTCCTATATAAATCACCCAGTCTGTCCATTTGTTTGTCTTTCTGTATGTCTGCCAAATTTGTTTCCTGATGATAACTCCAGTTTGGATTGATATATAGATTTCAAACTTGACTTATATATGGCCAACCTCTAATGCAAGAACTCTTGAAGAAGGTCAAAGATCAAGGGAACAGGACCCACATATTTAGAAAGATTTTGGATGCATTTTAAACCAAACTTTTCATCCTAAACCTTCCATCTTACACATATAACTGATCTACCAGTAGAGGAAGAACCTGATTGATTTTCAGGTCAAAAGTCAAGGTAACAGGACCCCTTCTTTAAAAAGATATCATGGATGCATTTTAAGCCAAACTTTTCATCCTAAACCTTCCATCTTACACATATAACTGATCTACCAGTAGAGGAAGAACCTGATTGATTTTCAGGTCAAAAGTCAAGGTCACAGGACCCCTTCTTTAAAAAGTTATCATGGATGCATTTTAAGCCAAACTTTTGATCCCATACCTTCTTCCTCATGCCTCAACTGCCCATTAGGAAGTTTTCTTTTGATTTTGGTGCCACTAGGTCAAGGTCAGAAGGCCCATCCATTCACAAATTGGTTTATGGATGGTATGACTACTTTGGGTAGACAAGTTGGCTTCAAAGCCAACTTCAAAGTTCCTATCGTAGGAACCATATTTTGAAAAAGCTCATAAATCTGTCCATATAGACAAATTCAGCTGAGCGTCAAGACCTATGGGTTTCTAATTGTAACAGCTCTGGCCCAGGCAAAAAAACCTCCAGACCTCACAGGGTTTGGGCATTGAGGGGAAAAGTTTGGGCTCTTTTGTCAATATCTTGTATTTTTTGGTGGATGGAATTCTGGCCAAGAGAGAAAAAGTTACTGATTATTTATAGTTGAACATCTCAGATTATATTCAATAAATTTGATACATATTTATCCATAACATTTAATGAAATGTGCAAATGTAAAACATGTCATGAAAAAAGAGCACTAGAAAGTAACCTTCACATACATGAGGGGCCCATATTGCCACAGTGGACCTTAATTAAAGCACTTCAAGGGAAGTTTGTGACCCTATAGCTAAGGTATTTATGGAATATAAATATAAAACATATATAATATAAAACATTGCTCCTTAAAAAGAAAGGGGTTTTTATGGTCCAGTACTAGTCAGGTGTCTGTCCTGGAAATAGCTAGAGTCCTACTTAAGAGAGCTTTCAGCTAAATATGTGGACTCTGGATGAGGAATTAGGCCCATTAATCTGAGGACATCACTGTCTATTTAAAAATGACATAACAACCCGTGTGGGGGGCTCTGACCATGCCACTGATACAAGTGTCAGTGATAAGGTAACGCTTCATGCCATCATTATACCAGTGTTTGTAATATACTGCTTTACCGGATGACTGGCATCACTGATCAATTATTCAAGACATCCTGTACACAAGAGGTCACTGTGCAACAAACTGCTCTCATGGCAGGGTCACTGGCTTGTTATTAATGTACACAATATGGAATTATTGGAAATATTATAACACTGCACATTGCTGCTACACACTACAGGAGGTTCATCTATACTGTCATCAGGACATGCAGCTTCCAGATGGAGGATATGCTTTATCCCATGTTTGTCTGTGTGTCTGTTTGTTGGTGTGTTTTAATTACAAAAATGGTATAATATTAATATTTCAATAATGAATTTTTTAACTTTTTGTTAATTTGTTTCCTATTGTGTATGTATATTTCTGTTATCTTGCAAAGTTTTGACAAAATTGAAAAAAATTTCTGAAAAAATTGACTAATAGTTGTAAATGTCAGGTCAGGTAATGCTAGTCAGCTGAGTGTCATGACCAATGGGCCACTTGTTTATAATATATCTGAGATTATAATATATCTGAGATGATAAGTTGAAAAAGTTTTTGAGGAGATAAGAATATAAAACTTACGATTAATGTCAGCAAATTCAAGTCAACAAGGACACCAGCTGGTCTGAGTGCTGACAGTACAAGTAATAAAAACTTGATTTATACAGTATTTTATCAAATTTGCTGGCATTAAACTTTAATATTTCACGTTACTATCTACTTTGCATTTACTGTGACCTGAAATGTTAACGTTTCAGACTTTGTTTAAATAATTGTCTCCAACTTGCCTGTGCAGACTATGTGATGCAGATGCATGCGCCTGTTTGTACTGGTGTTAAAAACGTCTACATCAACATCAGATTAGTGATAATTATAACAAATTAATCCCTGAAGAGGAGAAACCAATTGAAACAAATCTATACCAGAAGCAATTTGAGTACATGTGGTCATGAGGGCTGCCTGTACTTTGTGTGGTTTATCCCTTCGTCTATTCTTAATGAGGTTGTAGTTGTCAGAGGATTATCAATTCTTGTTCTTGTTTAATGCAGTTTCATATTTTGCGTAAAACCGGCATATTTTAGTGATAAGCCACCACTTGACACTCATTTGGTTTAAAGCAAGTCATCAACCAACCTTTTCTGTAGAATTTATGTGATTTCTGGATTACTCTACATACATATAAATGAACTCCGGGTGATTCCTGTCGGGAAAAACAGTTATTATAACACCTCTAGCTGTGACTGATGTATAAACTTGTTCATCTGTGTACTGTTTGTAAACACAGCAATGTTGACAAACAGAAAAAATGTGTAACTCAAGGTGGTTGGTTGCACATGTGCTTAAGTTTAAAGGTCACTGGCTGCAAATTTGCAAAAACCTAATGTCTGACTTGCCACCAGATGTCCTTGTTGAATGTGTTTTGATTATTTGTTTTGGCCCCCCCACATGTTATGAATACATGGATATTAACAAAACAAACAACCTATGTGCAGTTGGACCATCATTTTCTGACATATTTTTAGCGAACCTGTGAGCTTATGTGCTGGTGCGGCGGCGTCCGTCGTGCGTCGTGCGTCGTCTGTTCGTTAACCATAGCTATCTCAAAAACAGCAGGAGCTAGCATCACCAAAGTTTTTGCAAATAATCAGTCATCCAAAAAACTATATCATATTTTGTTAATTTTTTTTCTTACTGCATTTTCTTAGATTTTATAGGGGAAAACTAAAAAAGCTTTAAAATTCTTCTTCTCTGAAACTGTCCAGCCAAATTGTCCAATATTTCACAGAAATGATCCCTGGAACAATCTCTCTTAAATTTGTTCGAATGGTTCCAGTTCAGAGATTTTTGGCCGAGTTACAGGAGGTTGAACTTAGTCATCTGTCCAAAAAAGCACACTAAAGTTAAAATCTCAGAAACGGCTAGAGCTATAATCACCAATTTTTATACCAAGGTTTGTTACATATGTCATATCTGATTTTGAGGTATTGGTGGCGCCATCTACATCGATGTGTTTTATACAAGCAAAAATGTAATTATAAACTCTTCTAGCTTATACATTGATTTATGATGAAACTGTTAAGCTGATTGGTTTAAACTTTACAAGAATTATTCTATGGTAGGGTTTTGCCAGTTTTATTAGAATAGATTGGGTAAATACAATTTTAAATAGCATTGTAGCCAACTGAAAAAGGCTTTCTGTATTTGAAAACAGATTTGACAACATTCTGAGTTTCAGCAGCCAAGTCAGAGGTCACTCAGTACAAACAGGTGGGGTCCAGACATCACCATGGCAACTGACCTGGCTCCAGGGGGAGGGGGGTGTCTAGACACAATGTTTAGATGCAGATTTCCCAGATTATAGTGTGGGGGCATATGTCACCGAGTAAATTTTCGCTGTAGAAAGTGGAGACCCCACATTTTTGTGATCCTAAGACCTTTACCTTTACAAGAAAATATGGTGCCAATTTTTCTAAGGTGGTTTTGTTTTTATTTTTTTTCAGGTAAAATTTGATTTTAGAGCAAAAATTGAGGGCCAATATATATAAATATTTACTACATAGGGATATTTTGCAACAAAACACCTCAGAATGATTAGTAAGATATATTACATCACATACCTTAGACTAGACACACAACGACTGCGTTAAGACGTTTATTCCATTATTAGAGTGCACCCATAGAGCGCATACCTCCGCCAACACATGGATCTGCATCAAGGTCCCCCAGACTATAACAATGAAAAATTAATCACTTATTGTATGTCCACCGGTATATTGCTCTACAAAATGTCATTGATAAGTTCATTTAAAAAATCATATGGAGAAAATAAGTGCCCTGGGGTAGTTTGTGCAATGTACATATGGCGGACCACTTGCTGATTTCAGGTAACCTGTATTGTATACAGCATGGCTCAGCTTTCCTTTGTTTTAACCAGTGACTGAATATTTGCTTCATTTATACATAACATACGAAAATGGCCCTGTTATTCTTCCATTTAATATAATTTTGCTATTGCGTCATCCTATTGTTTGATTATTACATCACCAACATTACTATCCGCTCGCTGATAGTGAAGGTATAGAAACCCGTCTCTTACGGTAAGTTTATCCAAAGTATCTAAAGGTTCCTAAGGAATTCTAAGGAGTATTTTTATGTTTTGGTCATGATCCAAGAAATAATGTATAAAAGTTTTAGGCGGATGACTATTTTTTACATATTTCGTAAAGAATAAACAAATGACAAAGGGGACAACTTTGACTGGATTTAGTGCCAGATCCTCGCTAACCCATTTCAAAGTTTAAGGAAATGCTACCTATTCCACCATTCACAGTGAAATGAAGTACATATAAAGAAGCAAAATAATAATAGTCATGATAATAGTAATAATAATAATAATAATAATTATGATCATATAACCTCAGCTTTGTGTGGGCAATAGCATATCATTTTGGAAGCAATTATACCTTCTGTGGAGTAGTTTTTTCATCAGTTATTTCACTGTTCATTGATAATCTTTTGCAAGCAGTACTCATCAGATAATTTACACCAGACAAATATTCACAGACTTTTAAAGTAGAATGAAATTAACAATGAATGAAATGCATGTTTTGCTGAAGAATTCATAAGGGAGTGTGTTTTGAAAACAAAACAAAACAAAAAGACCTTAGAAAATTTAGAAGTTTTAGAAAAGTCCGGTTGAAGGAAACAAACTTGAAATTAAATATCGGATCTTAAAAAAAAGTTTCATTATTAGTCATAATGTTATTGTACATGTTTACAGATGTTCTTCTATCCCATCTTTACCCGCTCACCCCCCCCCCCCCTCTTCTGAAGGTCTTCTTTTAAAACGATTTTGTTAGGTGGGCAAATTTAAAATTGTACATTAATGGATATATGAAATCGAAGAATTAAGGTTATACCATTACAATAACAAAAAAAAAGACATATCTTAACAGAAACTATGGTAAAACCAATGCTACCGTTTAAATATAACAATAATAAAGTTAAATTCTTGTTATTATTGAATTCTTGTCGCTTTTTTTCAATATCCTTAAGTGACTAGTGATGGCACAATGGCAACATAGACGTTTCATCCGTCGGAACAAGATCACAAGTGCAACATTCTTTTTTTATGAAAATAGTGATAAGTAGACCATGAGCACCCAGCTTGTACTATCTGAATATAATGCAAACTATGAAATGAAGAATGAAGAATAGAACTATTCTTATTTTTTTATAAAATCTGATTGGTTTGTCATTAAATGCAATGTATGTCAGATGCAGCGGTGGAATGTACATCTTTGATTGGAGCCCATTTTTTATCATGTTTATACCAAATACCTCCTGACAAAAACTAAAGCATTTTTTACCTGCTTAACTAATGCTAGTTACTCTTAAATCGTGATCAAGAACAATTTTGATTTAGTGCACAAGATAACAAAATGACATGTCTTATACAATCAACAAGCGCCTTGATTGTAATTAAAGGTTTTTGCATTTCTTTTGTTTTAATATTAATTTATTACAATTTTTATAAAGATAATAAAACAATAACAAAATTGTTGGGATTATAATATTGGATCGGTATAGAGGAAGTCAACATTAAGGTTGTTTTAACAGCACATATAAATTCCCTTTTAAGTACATTGAACTTTTCTGACGTGACACATTTTCAAGCAATTTTAAAATTACTAACTCTCAAAAAATCTGAACTTAGTTCGTGTCTCTTACTGCCCATCCAACTTACTGCTAAATGATCTCTCAGACGTACACCTAAATAATAAATAGTTAAAAAGTAGGAATAATTAAATCATTATTTGTATGTTCATTTGGTAAATGTTAAAATTAAATATTTAAACGTGTCTTGTAAAACAATATTTTATTTGAAATGATTTTGGAAGAAAATACAATTGTGTATGAATGCCATAGAGGTCATCATTACCTCTTTCTCTCTCTCTCTCTCTCTCTCTCTATATATATATATATATATATATGTATATATACATATGTATATATATATAATTATACAAATAGACGAATCAAATTTTTTCAGACATTTTTACTACTACGTAGTTTCGTGCAACGTGCTGCACTCATCACGGTATGATTGATTTATATATATATATATATTTATATATGAAAACTGTTAAGGTACATAAACATTTGCATCAGTATGTGCGTTATCTTACGCCATTACTTCATTAGTTAGGCTGAATACAACATTTTTTTGGCAAAACTATCCCTGTACACGGACTTACAATCTCCAGTTAAGCTGTTTCATTCATTGTTATGGTTCTGTGTGTGAGTCAACAAAGTCCACGTGTGTCTGTTTAGCATAACAAGACTGTAGACCATAACTAGAGGCCTGATCTTGCGCGTGCACTACTCTCAAACAAGGAGAAATGATATGGAAGATAAAAAAAAGAAACACTGTTTGGATGCTTGAAAAAAATTTTTGATTTGTAAAGTAGCGTGGTTTGGCCACCAGGTGGTGTGCGCGCTATGTTTACATTTGTACCACTGATCTCGCTAACCTGACCACTTGTGTACTCCAATGGTTTTGAATGAAATATTAGCAGATACTATCGTATTTTAAGGAGAAAAAGATCAAGCATATGCGTATAAAGCATTTAACACTAAATGTGTTTAGTAAATATACTTGGTATTTGAATAGGTACGTTTAATATAAACAAAAAATAATTTTAGACAATCCCAAACCAGAGAACTAAGTTGGTGTGTTTAGTATATAAATACATTATAAAAAGAACCTTTCTTATCCTCTTTTCCCTGCTTACTTTGTTGATGTTTGGGTCAAAGTTTATTAATTTAAGATTTTAAAAAGCATTTTAATACAAGCTGAAAAAAACATGTCAAAACTGAATAAAAAAATTGGCACCATGTTTTAAAGCTTCATAGAAAGGTGAAGAACTAAAATGCATGGGGTGTCACATTTTTACAAACAAAATTTACTCAGGACGAATTTCCTACATATGCCCCTACACTATTATTGGAACTATATCTTTCAACTGTTTGAAAAAACTTGGTTTGCATTTTAAGAGAATCGGGTTTATCATCAGGTCACATGTGAACTGCTGGGTCCTCATTTTTGGTTGACCTCTGACCTTTCCTCGCTGCCCAGCGTCCATTTGTGCGTCTGTTTCCAAACATAAACCTGCATATCTCGGGAACCGTTAAACCGGTCAGGCTAAACATTTTGCACAAATGTAGCCCTTTGATAGCTTTATAACATACACTAAAATGATGGCGCCACCTGCAACCTTTTTTGCACAGCGTCCATCTGTTCATCTGCCTTGGGATAAATCACTCATATCTCAGCAGTGGTTTGACTTATCCACCGGAAATTTTGCAGGTTTATACATCCTTGACAGCTTTCTTGATTTTATGACAGGTGGCGCCACCTACATTCAGGTTTACTCTGCAGACATCCAAGCTCATATCTTGGGAACTGTTTGACCGATTGGGCCAAAATTTTGCATGTGTATAGATCTCAAATAGCTCTTCATCATAGGCAAAACTGGTGGTGCCACTTGCAACCATTAATGCACAGCATCAATCTGTTCATCTGCCTTGGGATAAAATCAACTCATATATCAGCAGTAGTTTGACTTATCCACCTTAAATTTTGCAGTTTTATTCATCCTGGACAGCTTTCTCAATTTTATGACAGGTGGCACCACAAACATTCACGTTTAAGCTGCAGACATCCATGCTAATATGCAACACACCTCACTCTATTCCCCTTGCCACTTAATCCATGCCTCATTTCACCTGATCCCACTCTGATTTCTGCGGATACACATAGTTGCTTGTCGACTACCCATATTCCAGTTTTAAAATGTCCTAGTCTGAAACTTGCAGGTCCGAAATGTCCATTTTGCTGAAATCAAAATGACTAAGGTAGATATGCAGGACTTGAAAGGATCAATATTAAATTTTAAAAATAAACCTCCATTCATACTCCCAAACTTTGCACAGGTTCGCATTAGGCCTGTAGGCCTTGTTATGATAGGTTTAAGGGATTATCTTTTGTTTATACCGGTAGATATCAGAATAAGCCCCTAAAACTCAGGACTTCGAACCTGTTTTCTGTATAAGTTTAGTGCATAAATTAGTGGTTGACAATTTTTCAATTACTGTTGTAAATTTTAAATTCATAAAAAAATCTGAGACAGTTTCTTTACCAAAATTGAGTGTACATTTGCAGAAAATTCAGCATAACAGCACAATCCTATTTTATGTTGAACACCAGCTCTTCAGGATTCAGACATTTTTCAAGCTGTTTATTAATTTGCATATTTTTTTTATCATGATCATGCACTGAAACTCTCAAGAATGTTTGTGTGTGTGGGGAAGGGCAGAATTGTGTCCTCAGATATGGTATGTAAATGAAATCAAATATTGAATAAGTGCACACACACACAAATGTCTACAAAAACACTAATGTACCCATGGTTACACTGCTAAATTATTATTATCATTGAGACATTAATTAATGTTCCATGTTCTGTGTGCAGTTAGTTAACAGAAGAATATGATATATAATTATCTTTGTAGTTTGTTTAATTTGACAGTACCAGGTTTATTGGCAGTTTAAAGACAGATTTTAATTCATCATCTTAGTGTGATACCCGGCTCAGAGTCCACGTAACCAGCTCCACGGGGTTAGCCAGGCAATGGAGAGAGATTCCTAAAATGTAGCGTTCTATAAATAACTTGCTTGCATGTGTGTACAGTACGCTTGTGTACAATCAATACAGTCCGCTAGTCACCTGTACAACACAAAAGTTGTACAGCAGTGGTTTGTAATGCGACCTGAGCTCAACTAGTGGTGGATGAGGGATACAGGTAGTGGCACGCAATAGATAATTAAATCTGTCACTGTTGTACAAATTTGTTGTGATTGAAGACTGTTTTCCAGTCAAAGTGGGTAGCTACAGCTCCAAACAGGAATTTAGTGACATAATTGTGTAGTTTTGGTTGGTGGCTTAAAGGAGAATATTATACTGATGAGGTAGTCTCTTATAAAATAGGAGAGCTAGTGAGGTCATTTAGAATACTTAATTTTTACATTTCTTTGAACAGTAATATGTTTGGAAAACTCATCATGCTAATGTTAATACCATCCTTTCAGGCTTTAATTGATCATCATTAAAATATATTAATAAATTAGGTTCTAATTAAATACTCATTTGTACCATACAGTAATTAATCATACCATGTTTGAATATTCACCAGTATCATGTATTACCAGGCCTTATTTGCAAGATTAAGGTTAATTTGGCCTCATTATAATATTCATGAATATCATACAAAAAGTAGGCCTTTGAATATCAATGAGTATCATGTGGTCTGATTTACTGTGCATATGTCATCTTTTAATTATGTCTTATTTTGAATATGCATAAGGATCATACATCAAATTAGTAAGAATTTAATTTTAAACATGATCATGTATTGATTATAACAAAGGGAAACTTGGAAATATAGTATACCTCAACATGAGGTAGGCCAGATCAGGTGTCTTGTAGGCCACATTAGGACTTCCAGTAATCTGTAGGAGGAGTTACATTTACAGCACTCCTACACATGTTAAAGGCAACAGTCCTTGTTTAATTAAAAAATTTGTTATCTAATTCGTGCTGTGTTCAACAATATCGTTTCCTCTGAGTCATAATATCTACCATTTTATTTTCATGCAGAGCTTGTGTACCCAGTTAACTGATATGCTGCTAGGATAAAGCTTTGTCATGCTGTGCTGATGGCAGAAATTCCTTCTGACAGAGTTTTATTAAAAACTGTGCACCTTTAACTTAGATCATCTTTAAATACTGTCCTATAAATAACCTATCTCAGTATTTTCTGTTTGACCAAATTGTTAACATTAACTGCAGTAATGAGCAATGTTGTTTGGACAATATCCAGCCTAAAGTAAAATAATAGTAAAACCTTGAAGTAATGACCATCAGTAGAAACTCAATAAAGTGGTCACATTTTCAAGGTGGTCATCTAACGGGGGTCTCATATAAAGAGAAAAAAAGAATAATTATTTTGAGGTGGTCACTAAACAGAGGTGGTTGCAAGTTGAGGTTTTATTGTAGACACATGTATCAGGAAGAAAAAAATAAATTGCTCCAGGTCTGTAGACATGTACCCTGCCCATTTCCATTGCATACAGCTTAAACCATTCATTTCCTGATGGGATGAACCAGGCAACCAGCCTTTAGTTTAAGCTTGACAGCTGAGTAGTAAAACGCTCCACTTTCTCTGCGGGGACAGGGGTTAGATTCCTGAATGGCAATGAGAGCTGGGTTGCAGTGGTCAGTCCAAGGCTGGTGGTTTTCACCAGGTTCTCCAGTTTCTTCCATGCTTACTGATTACCAAGCACAAACATCGGAGCCATGGTATTAGTTATTATAACAAGTTGTTCAATCCATGTAAAATAAATAAAATTTTTATAAAAGTTTTAACTTCTTTGATGTTTTAATGACTGCTCAATCACTGTGTTCTAGGCACTTGGTGGGTTTCCATCAAACAGACTTGTCCTTGCAGTAAATTGAAACATGATGAGTGAAGATAATTAAAATTTAACAAAAAATTAAAGATATTTGAGGTAGGTTATACTGAAATGTAGGATTTTGCTTCGGACTTTTGTTAAATTAGTAAGGATCAAGAGGATGGTATTTAACAGAGAAGTAACAGTTGTCACCAATTAACCTCATGGCCAGGTAGTGCATATATGTAATCTTAGAGTAGAAATGAAAATATCCCTGCGACAGTGCCCAGGTCTCTCTGGTAGCTGTCGATATTCTTCTGTAGCCGGCCTGCAGCTTTATTGCTTCTATCGCATTAGATTTACAACCAGCAGGCAGTGTTGATGATGGTGTAGCTCGTAACGACATGAACACCTGGTCTTTTGAACCGAATTTGTTCTGATTGGATACAAGATGATAGGTCATCCTCATCAGCAACGAGGATGCAGTATATATAAAATATAATATTTTTGGGGGATGTACACAAGAAAAAATTGATCTTCAATTGAAATTCAAATAAAATTACTTGTGCAAGTGGTGATTAAAAAAATATTTATCTGGGGATCACTGAGTAAACCCACTTGCATCAGTTTATCATCTATGGTGGGGGGATGACTCACACACTCACACACACATACTGATATACAGGTATATATATATATAAATATATATATATATATGTCAGAGACGAGATTGAAATCCAGGCGGATTTTAAATTCGCCTAGACGAGATTGCGATTGTGATCTCGCATAGGCGAGATTGCAATTGTGATCTCGGCTAGACAGATTTTAAACTTGCCTAGACGAGATCACAATCGCAATCTCGCCTAGGCGAGATAAAAATCCATCATGGAGCAGGCCAGTATTTTAATCTCGCCTAGGCCAGTTTAAAATCCGTCTGGTGTCATCCAGGCGAGTTTAAAATCTGTCTGATATTACTTAGGCGAGTTTAAAATCTGCCTAGGCGAGATTAAAATAGTGATCTGATCTAATTTCCTAATATATTAAGCATTGTAATTGACATATGAAAGATGTTTTCAGTCGGATTTTCAATATTTTAACACTGAATGGTTATATATAGTTAAAAGGTAATATATTTATTAATATTTACAGAATATTATAGTATTAATGTAATAATTAACTTTTTTACAGTAATGTAATAATTATTCATGTGATAATTAACATTAATTTTGGAAACAGAATTATGAAACAGATATTTGATTATTATTTGAACCTTTGATGTGTTTCATGTGGTCTACAGCATCCTTATCATACCAATTATTTGCTAAACATTAATTAATCTTTATTTTTTTTCTCCAGTTTTCTTAACAACCTTGGTATTGTAAATATCACTAATAATTTTTACAAAAAAATAATTTGTAATTGTATTTAAATATATGGCAATTAGAGAGTAACAAGAGGTATATTGAAGCACACTTATGAGATATTATGAAGAGCAAATCTGGGGGAAAAAGTCATCCAGTTGCATATTGAATCAATCATAGATAGATATATAGACAGATAGATCGATTAGTTTAGATAGCTATTACTTCACTATTGAATGAGTATATTACACATTAACATAAACAATCATCCTATTTGATAATTCTTACAGGACAAACAGAACAAATTAGTTGGTTGATCTAGTTCAAATGTTTCTTTTCACCCAGGTATTCAACACTCAACAGTCAAAACATGTACACTTATGGTACAAAATATGCAGGGTTTCAGTATTTATGATGGACTTTGATACACCATCCTTTTTTTTAGGTAATTAAACATCATATGAGAAAAGGTAAAAGTTGATACACAGATGTATGCAAGTGAATATTTCTTTGTCTTATTTAGTCTTTTCTTATAATGTATATAATATTCTTCTGATCTTTTTTTTTAATGTTTTGTGAGGCATTTTGTGAAGCTTCAGTATTTATGTAGACTGTGTTACAAGATAACTGCCTTTTTTTGGACAGTATTATATCGTATCAGAAAAAATATGATTTCTAGATTCATAGAGTAATAGATCATTTATGCATGTGAACATGCATTGAATTATATTGATAAAAAATAAATGAGCTATGTTCCTTTTGTCTTTTTAAAATACTACATTACTAATATTACTAATACCAGTTTCCCTTCAAATTAATATTGACAACAAAATTATTATGTAAATAATCAGCAGCAGCCCACATCATATATCATTTGAATATGCCATATACAATACCAAAGTAAGTTTCTTATTACATAGTTTATAAATAAAAATATAAAATAAAAAAATTAATGTTAATTATTACATAAATATTATAATATTCTGTGAAAAAATATTAAATATATATTACTTGTGAACTATACATAACCATATTAATAAAAAATATATAATATAAAATATTCCATTTCCAAAATTAATGTTAATTATTTAATTAATAATATAATCTGTAAATATTAAAAAAATATATAACTTGTGAACTATATGTAACCATTCAGTGTTAAAATATTGAAAATCTGACTGAAAACATCTTTCATAAGTCAATTACAATGCATAATTTATTGGGAAATTAGATCAGATCACTATTTTAATCTCACCTAGGCAGATTTTAAACTCGCCTAAGTGATATCAGGCAGATTTTAAACTCGCCTGGATGACACCAGACAGATTTTAAACTCGCCTAGGCGAGATTAAAATCATGGCCTGCTCCATGATGGATTTTAATCTCGCCTAGGCGAGATTGCGATTGTGATCTCGTCTAGGCGAGTTTAAAATCCATCTAGCTGAGATCACAATTGCAATCTCGCCTAGGCGAGATCACAATCGCAATCTCGTCTAGGCGAATTTAAAATCCGCCTGGATTTCAATCTCGCCTCTGACATATATATACAAATTAATTTCTTTTTAGCGTCTGTATGACAGATTTCAAATATATATATATATAATATATATATATATATATATATGTTTATTCACACTTCAAATATATTACAATTGAGGTTTTAGAAAATAAGGTATAATGTTTCCAGTATAAGTTAATTCTAAACCAGATTTAGAAAAATATTTGTAGTAAACTTATAAATGGAACCAAAGTCTGTATACATCTATCTATTAATTTAATTCATTTTCAATATATGAATATTATTCTCTGAATAGTGGAGGGGGATGAATACATTGACCATCCCCCTTGCCAAAAAGTTGGGAGGGGGAGGGATATAACCCCCCATCCCCCCTATATAGATGCCCCTTGATTAAACCTTTGTCTATAGGGGCAGAGCATTTCCTCTTGAATTTATATAAAGAAATACACATTAGTGTTAAAAGTAGTTGTGATCAACTCCTTGCAGGTTTGAATGTTGTACCAGTATTCTAAGTTGGTCGCTCTCTGTATCACTCTCAGACTCTCAGAAATTATATCATCTAAAACCAGTATTTTGACCAGAAGAAATTCTTTGTTGTTTAAAGGGGCCTAATCATCTATCTGACCTTTATAAACTAAAAGTAATCCCTTGCAGCTTTATTAAAATAGGTCAGAAAATGTGGATATCACCGCACACAGGCTGCTTGTTTTATTTATATCAATGTGTTAATTATATGTGGGGGCCCACAAAATCAAACAAATTCAACAAACGCATCTGGCGGCAAGTCAGATAACCTAGAGCTTTGCAAATGGCTCTCTAGGGCACTTATAGGTGGCGCTACAAGCTATAGTCATAAACAAATTCATGTTCGGGGTATGGCAGTAGGTGTGATATTTTTTTATAAGGAGAGATGATAAGAACCTTTCCTGGTTTTATTAAATAAACATCAATAAAGATTAGCTTTTTCCATTAAGCAAATTCTTTTTGATAAAGAAAAATATTTCCACAACTTCCACTTGCATACAGATAATTTTTCTAGCAGTTGATCATTAACATATTTTCTTTCAGTCAGTCATCTTATCATTCTAATTCACTCAGTCACTCAACCATTCAATCATTCACTGCAGAGTGAAGTTTAAAATTGATTTGATGACTTTTCTTGTTGAAGCTAGTCACTAGCTCACAGGTTTGAATTTTAAGGGGCCTGTTGGCCAGAGGCCTGCTTTTTTTGGTCTGTGCTTGTATTTTAAAAAGAAGCAAGGCCAGCAGGCCAGCAAAATATCTTCTCTAGTTGTATTAAATATCCTGCAGTACTTGTAGATTATTGTCTGAACAATCTTGACAGAGGCTTTAGCTTAATTTAAATACCTACTTAGATGTGACAGTCCTGTAGTTCTGTGACAGTTTGTTACCTGAGCAAAGGAGGTCATGTTTTCATCCATGACTGTTTGTTTGTTTTTTAGCTCATCTGACTATAAGTCATCTTAGCTATAGTCATGGTACTTGGTTGTCTTCTGTTCCTCCATCTGGCCATCCATCTTGACGTCATTTAATTAACAGGGCACGTTTTGAAACTGTTACACCTATGAATCTATATTTTGACAAAGAGTTATATGTCCCCAGGATCTCCTACCATACAAAAAACTGGGTCACTATGTCTTCTTTCCTTCAAGATATTTAGGAAAATATTAATTTTCTGTTAAACAACTGATTGTTACACTTTGAAGAATACATAACATCAAAACCACTGATCTGATATTGATCATATTTAATACAATCATTCATCTTTATATTTCCTATATACATACCAGAAATTAGGTCAGTATTGTGTAATATCTTGAAGTTGTCTGCTCAAAAGTAATCCCTTTTGTAAATGATCAGGAAAGATATTTGTTCACTTGACATGAAAATTGTTGAAGCTAGAGACTTTTTTTCAGGAATATAACTTTATTTAATCAAGATTCAATTGTATACCAAAAAAAAGATCTGAATTTTGCAAATTTTTTAAGGTATTATCAAAATATAACATCAGTACCTTAAATTTTGCCCAATGTTGGCAATGGCAAATTTTTTTTCCTGTATGTACTTGTGATTTAAATTTGACAGCATATATACAAATTATGATTAAATCTGTTTAAATCTCAAATTTAATAATAAAAGCTCCAAAATTAGGCTAGTCATTGAATTTTTTTTGGAGGCTGTAATTTTATTCACTGGGATGATGAAAGTCCAGCCAGCCAACTTCTTGTCACTGGAGGTCAGTTATTCGCATACCCACTAACCCACCAAGTGTTCAGCAGTAATTGTTTTTGCTTGAACTGTACTTCCTTATATGTAATGCTGTTTCCACTCCGATATACAATGTGGTAATGTAGCATTGTAAAAGAAATTAATTTTCTTTGAAATAATATAAGGAAATAAAAATAAAACTAAACCAATCAGTATGCATAATTTGATAATATATGAGCCAAACTATGGATAAATAAAAGAGTAATTTGAAATTGTGAATTCTAAATGAGATGTGATTTTCAGATACAAATTTATTGTTTTGCAAATTTGTAAAAAAAAATGTCTTAAAATATTAAATACATCTGTGTGCATAATGTGATGTTATCTGACTAAATAATTAATAAATGTTGATGCTGTTTCTAATTGTGAATCAACTTATATATTCAGTCATAAATGTTATATTGCAAATTTATTAAATTTAAAAACCTGATCATAGAAATAAGTATATTTTGCATTTGCTAAAACTTTCCAAAATTCAGCTGAGTGACCCATGGGTCCCTTGATTTCATTTTCTTTAATTGTTTGTAAGCAGCTAGGGTAAAGCAATACCACTCCACTTGTATAGAATGAATAAATGTGCAGGGGTGGGATCTTAACCAATAAAGACCTTTTTAGGTAGCATCCCTGGCTAAAAACCCTGAATTTAAATCAACCCAAAAGTTGATTCAGATGAATATTAGATCAATAAAGTACATATCATTTTAAACCTGCTTTAGAGCTCTTTCTTATGGTATATGTATTCATGAAATTTACATTTATTTTTATATGCAAATTTAACATTTTAAAATTTTGAATTTTTCAATGGTACATGATTTTATGTAGCTAATAACAGCAAACTACTTTTTAATGGGATAAAATCAAACTACATGAAAATATCTCAAGACAATTTATTCTTTTGTTATTCCCATATATTAAGTTTCTTTCTAACTCTAAATTGAATTTTAATTTTTGTCGAATCAAAACGTTTAAATTGAGTTTTTAAACATGAAAGAAACATGGTAGAAAAAACAGTTTAGAGGTCACGTCATGTAGTTTGATATCAGCCCACTTAAAAGTGGTTTTATGTTACTGGTTGCTTAAATTATGTTCCATTGAAAAATTTAAAATTTAAAAAATGCTGTGGACCAAATAAAGGAAAAAATCCTATAGATTCTTTGTTCCTTGGTGGAGGTTCGTGCTCTGCAGAGTATCATTCCGTTTAATGATTGGTTGATGATTAATTATCAATTGCTTCATCATGCGATAAGCAGTCCCATCTACAGGCATCGCAGCTGTAACACGAAAAATGTCACATAGCTTTTACTATGCAAAATCATGAATATTCATGAGATATTTTATAGTGGTCACAATACAACATGTTAAAAGGTCCCAGTATAAGCTTCTAAGAAGATACAGCATCACATTGTAAAACAGCATCCTATAAACCATCAGGTCATAATGCTTAATATAAGTCTGAATGACATTGAACTAATGGCCTAGCGCTATTAAAGTGAATGTACAAGGTAACAGGTAAAGATCAACTGTAGCCTGCAGAGACCTTGCATTAAGTGAGCAGGAATTAGGGACAATTAATGATTATTCAAACTAGACATGAGCTGGCTAGTCACTGCTGATGATTCTGTACCTCAGGGCATGTATCTAGGTACCTTATTGATGTATTATAGCAGTCTGTGGTTCTGTTATATCGTGTGGTTGTCAGACCTTGGGTGTTGGAATTGGATTGGAATAGAATCATAACATAATTGGAATTGAATTGTAATTGAAGGGAAACTTGAATTTATCGAAATGGAATTGATAGAAGCATAAAAATAAATGGTTGGGAATTGAATTTGAATAAAATTGGAATAGAATTGGAGTAGCATCTGAATGGAAATGGATGTGAATGGAAAATTTTAAGAATTGTAATTGAATTAAAACTGACAGTAAAAAATATTAAATTGATTAGAATTGATAACTATTGTTTTATTCACTCATCTATGAGGAACTAGCTTATATATATATATATATATATATATATATATATATATATATATATATATATATATATATATATCCTGGAATTGTTAAATGTTAATTTGATACTTTGTTTAAAATTCTGTAAAAAAAACTCTAGAAAATTGATATGGTTAAAACTGGTTAAAACAATATTGGTTGTTCTTTGATGTGAACACAGCTGTTAATTAGAAACTGGTGGTTGACCTTTAATTTAATTGAAACTCTTGCTTTTATATGAACCAGATCTGCAGAACAATATCTGCAGTCTGGAGGATGGAAAGGAAAGCCTCTTCCTGATCCCAACTTTGAAAAATATGTCAAGGTCAAAAGTAAACTAGAATACAGGTAGTCGACAAGCGACTACGTGTATCGCCTAAATCAGAGTGGAACGGGTGAAGTGAGGCATGGATTGAGTGGCAAAGGGAAATAGAGTGAAGTGTTGCATATTAGCATGGATGTCTGCAGCCAAATTGTGTATGTAGGTTGCGCCACCTACCACAAAATCCAGAAAGCCGTCCAAGTTGTATACATATGCAAAATTCAAGGCAGATAAGTCAAACCACTACATGTATATGAGTGATTTTTGCCCTTGGCAGACAAACAGATGGACGCTGTGCAAAAATGGTTGCAGGTGGCGCCACCAGTTTTGTGTATGATAAAGAACTATGTGAGATCTATACACATGCAAAATTTTGGCCCAATCGGTCAAACGGTTCCCAAGATATGAGCCTGGATGTCTGCAGCGTAAACGTGAATGTGGGTGGCGCCACCTGTAATACAATCAGAAAAGCTATCAAGGATGTATACGCATGCCTAATTTCAGGTGAATTAGTCAAACCACTGCAGAGATATGAGTGATATTAACCCAAGGCAGACGAACAGATGGACACTGTGCAAACATGGTTGCAGGTGGCGCCCCCATTTTTTGTGTATGTTATAAAGCTCTCCAAGGGCTTCATTTGTGCAAAAAAAATTTCCTGATCGGTCAAACAGTTCCCGAGATATTTGGGTTTATGTGTGGAAACACGCACAAATGGACGCAGAGCGCAGAGGAAAGATCAGAGGTCAAAACAAATCAGGACGCAGCAGTTCACATGTGACCCGAACATAATCCCGGGTTTCCTAAAAATCAGCCCAGCGGTTACGGAGGAGTTCTCCGGAAACCTACGTGGCGGCGGTGGCGGCGGTGGGCTGAAAACATAGTATCCGCAAAACTCTGTTTTGGCGGATGCAATAACAGGTGCAAGTCTGTCACCAATGACTCTTAATCTGACCAAAGGTCAGTTTTGGACAATCAACACCACACTTGAGACAAAGCACATTATAAGGCAATGGAAAAAAAGGACAAGTATTTTTTATGGTGGTTTTGTACTCCAGGAGGTCTTAGTAAGCCCCCACCCACCAAAATTAGAAGACCCAAACATCAATATAGAATTAACCTCTTTAATCACCATTAGTGTCCAGTCCTTATATCTGGGGAAGGCTTGATGAAAGCCTTGGTCCAGCTGACAGTCTGTCATCCACCATGAATAATTCATGAGAGAAACTGACCAATCAGCTGATGTACCTTTCACATGGGAAATTGTGGCTTGCACTTGTGAGAACTTAATGTAAATACCAGGGTTCCTAATACATAGAACACAACAGAGATCTAAAGCTTTATCATTATTTTCTGCTCTGTGTCAGCAGCTTCAACATATTTAATAGGCAGAACACAATTTAGATTTTGGTCCTTTTTAGCTCTGAAGCTGTGGTGGGATTTGTCCGTTGTCCGCCCAGCCATCTGGCCATCCGTCCTTTAACAGGGCACGTTTTGAAACCATTGGACCTATGAATCCAAAAATTTGCATACAGTTAGATGTCCCCTAAATCTCCTACCATACAGAAAATTGGGTCACTAGGACTTCGTTCTTTGAGATATTAAGGAAAAACCTCTATTTTCCATTAAAAACCCCAGTTTTACACCACAAGACTACCTTATATCAAACCACTGATCTGTTTTTGATCATATTTAGTATGCATATTCTTCCATACATTTTTCTATCTACATACCAAAAATTAGGTCAGAATTGGGTAATGTGTTTAAGTTATGGGCCCAAACATTATGCACCTTGTAAAATATCAAGAAATATATTTACTCACTTAACATAAAAATGGCTGAAGCTAGAGACTTTTTTTCAGGGATATAACTTTATTTATTCAAGATTCAATTGTTCACCCAAAATTAGATCTGAATTTTGCAAATTATTTAAGTTTTTGGCATAAATAAAAAAATTAATACCTTAAATTTTGTGCAACTTCGGCCATGGCACGTTTTTCCCTGTAAGCACGGTTGATTTCATTTTCACAGCATATATACATAAGGATTTCCTCTTTTAAAATCTTAAATTTCAAAGGAATTGATTGTAAAGAGTAGCTTTTATTCAAGTTTTTATACACCATGTTAAATGTTGTTTACATCAAGCCCAACTAGTACAGCCTTCACCTGTGTTCTGTACTCCACTCCAGGCAGCTTGCCTTGGCTCAGCTTGGCCACTACTTGCAGGCTTCAACCCCCCCCCCCCCCCCGATGGTGCATAAACTAGATGAATTTTATAATTATCTGTATTTGATTATTGTCTAGGCCTTTTCTACATTTTAGATTTTGTATTGTACCACCAGGGTTACAATGATTAAAGTGCACATTTAATTGGTTCCACAAAGTGGTGTTTTGCTATGAAAGTATGGATGTTAATCAGATAAGGAATTCCTTATTTCAGAAGAGTTAAAACTTCACTAGGTGTGAAATTGAATATTAATTCCAGAAATAAATGATACTTGAGCTTGTAATTAGCATAATGATGTTGTTTGTGACTCATTCAACCAACAGTGTGTATACTTTATTTGAAAAGATTTTTTTATCAGATTTACTGAATCTTTTTATTTGGTAAATAAAATGAAGGATGCACTGAAAACTCCAATGTTCAAAACTTTTTAATAGTGATCCAAGAAATAATCTTGAAGATGCCATTTTGTGGCATTATTTTCTTTTAAATTCAGTTTAAACATTTGTGATCTAAAAATAATAAAATATATGTGTATGCATAATATGCCCTGATGTGAGCTAAACTCTGGATTAATAATGATTGAAACTTACAATTCTGATATTTTAACTTATATTTTCAATTCTTTTTATTACATCTGTAAATTTTGCATATGCTTTACAGTATCTCAAAACTTTTAGTTTTTCTTCATGACAGTCTTGTCAGACTTTTAGTTTTTCAATCATATATTTAGAAATTTACTATAACCCAGTAGCAGGGCCATTTCCTCTTAGCCTCTTATATGCTATATGAAAAAAATTACAAAAGAAATCAGCATATTTTGCATTTTCCAAAATTTCAAACTTCAGCTGAGTGCCGTGACCCATGGATCCCTTGTTTAAAGGATAATTCCATGGCCTTTTGGAGGCACTGTCTGTAACATGAGGATGAAGGATGATATGTCTATTAAATCAGGATTAATGTATAAACCAAATAACAAGAATTATTTTTTAATGTTAACCCATCTGAAATTCAGAATTATATTTTACACAGTACTAGAAATAATGTAGAAGTCCTAACCTGTCAGTAGGACCTGAACACAAATGTGTGAGATTTTAATTTGATTATACCATATTGCCAATGAAGCTGTGGTGGGATTTGAACCCATGACCTTCTGTTCTGTAGTCCAACATGTTAACCACTCAGCCATCCCCTGTCAGTTGATAGATTTTGGTGTTTATTATTAATGTGTGATTTGATGATAGAGTAGCTGTTATGTAGGAGGGTGTACTGGGTAACCAGCCTCACCAGTAGCTCAGTAATCCAGCGATAGTATTGATTAGATGTACTTCCCAGAATCAAATAGAAACTGTGTCGGTAAATGTCATTCATTCAGCGTGCCAAGGTGGTCCTCAAATGACATCAAGGAAACAAAGCAATCAAGAATGCCTTGTTTTTAATCTGATGCAAATTTGATTTGTAGAAAGGTTAAGGAGTTTAAATATTCTATTTCATCTGTATCAGCTATGTGTGATGTCATAGGAATTATGTAATCAGCAATTAGTCAGATGTAATTCTTTTACAGAAGTAATGCTAATTATTGGAAGTGTTATTCAACCACTGATAACTTCTTTTTTAAATCTTTCCAAACTATAGGCATATTTGACTGGTCGATTTGTGTAGCACATTCTTCCCTTTCTACACATTTAATATTTGAGCGTGTAGCACAAACTCCTAAAATAAAACACGTGCAGTAAGCAGTAAATGGAATTATCATGTGATACTTTTGTGTCACCGGCAGCCATGATTACTGTTACACTAACTACTAGGACTTCATTTACTGGTACATTTCTGAGACTATTTCTTTAATACCTCTCAGGGTGACAGAGCTTCAATTTACTCCTTGAAAAAGTACCAGTCAATTATGCCAAATGTATCATTCTGTCTGAAACTTACTTAAATTAGGTCAAGGTCAAAATTGACTAGATGTATTCAATCACCAAGCTAGCACTGGCAGCCTCCCCAACGCCTACTACTGAGTGATAATGGGGGTTCGCCTGTGGAGTGTGTGACCTTGGGAATAAGGTCAAGGTCAAAAATCAGTATCAGGTGTAATCTGTGACAGAAAAAAGAAAAGGAAAAGAAAAAATGTTGAACTCATCAACCCCACTGTAAGCCTCCCTTGGCCATACGAGAGGCTTAAATATCAGGTGCTAATCTAGCTAATCTAATCTAATCTAATCACCTGTGACTGTATATACTCTGGACAAAAGTCATTATCAGAAAATTAGCTGTACTGGAAATCTAATGCAACAGAAGAAGAAAGAAAGAAAGAAAAAAAAAGAAATAAGAATTTTTAAAGGAATTTCTGATTAATAGTTCTGAGGGACCTAAGAAATCCCAAGACCCAATCAATCTGGAGACAAATTTGAAAAAGAAATAAACTTTATAATCCCTACAAGCTTCCCCTCCCTAGACTGTGTTTTCCATAATGCTGTTACATTATAGGCCAAGTAGATTTTTCAATGCTTGTTATATTTCGCACTTAAGTTTTGAACCAAGATTAAAAAAAACTCACTCTGCATACCAGTATGTGTGTGTGATATATATGGTGGCAGTGAGAGTGAAGGACCAAGGCACTTAACCCCTGATTACCTGACCTCTTGGAACTGGCAAAATGGGAACATTTTTACAGACGTTTAGATATCATGTCTTCCCTGCAGATAACCAGATAATGGAATATTTGTCTGAACAGATTATTAATCGATCATCATTTTGTTTGCTTAAACTGATGATTGGTTATGAACTGACTCCCATAACTAGTTGTCTATATGATTATAATTATTTCTTTGATACCAGCCTATTGGTGTACTTATTAAGGTATTTAGTGCTTTAATGAGTGACCTCAAGTTTAAAAATAGTACAGTATTTGTAGTTAGAATTAGCACTTAATTACTTAGGGAGTCATGAATGTAAGAGTTAATTATCCCAGCTCACTAATCAGCAGGAACACGCAGCAAAAATGACTGGGGTGTGTTTTTTATATTACACGTTGAAATAATCCCTTTTCCATTAAAGAGTCCTTGGTTCCATATTGTCTGTGATTTTATTACGCTGATAAACGAGAAATTTCTTAAGCTCAGACTATAAGTTATGAATAATCATCATAGTACCTACACTCACCAAGATGAATGGAATATAATGTTCTAACATCATGGATATTTATTAATAACAAGAAATAAAATGTTATTTCAAAGGCACAGGGCAGCAATCCTTTAATCTGGCAGAAAGTAATTGCCACCAGAGAGACTGAGACCAGTCATAGTGATGTTGTTAATGATTGGAACGTGTGGGGCAAGAAACCAGGGCATTACACACGCTGGAAAAGGATATTACTTCACCGTGGTGGCTTCCACGAAAGAGCTCAGATCATATATGGACTGACGAATGTCAAACAGGCAGGATTTCTTCGGCTGTAACATTGTTTTTGTCAAACGCTCAGAAAAATTATTCAGCACTCAAAATTGACACAATCTGGCAAGCTCTAAGCCTTGATATCTAGTTGATGATGTCGGTGCGGAGCTTCTCATGAGAGTACTAATACCAGTCTCGGAGAGTGATAGTCCTTTGATTTGTTTTTGCATCAGAGTGTTCCGTTGGTTTCTGTTTTGTTAATATAAATAAGTAAAATGTGATCCTGAAAATCTGAATAAAAATGAAAGCACCAGTGGTTTGCAGGGGTGGGTTCAGGATTTTAGGAAGGATGGGGTTTAAAAATTACACAGATTGGGTGACCTCCTAAAAAAGTTAATTACCTTCACCAAAGGGAGGGGGGGGGTTCTCTTGGGTCTTGTTTCCCAGCCTAGAGCCTCTTGCAGCATTAAATTAACAGTTTTCAATTCATATTTGCAATCAGCTCAACTAATTGGTTTGGATCAAGTGAGCCTTTTCCCCCTTTACTTAAGTAAAAACCATTTGCATTTATTTCACTTTTACAATTTTTACACAATGGATGAATTATTTAATTTATAAACTAACATAAACTAACAATTGTTTTCACTTGTTTCAGAGCTCTTGTCCATGTATCAGAAGAAACAGGTCTTAGTTACCCAGAGAGAACTGTCAGAATACCACAGGGACTAATAAAGGTAAGTTACACTTTGACTGACAATCAGACCTTTAACAGCCATGCACCAGTACTGTGAAACTTATAAAAGACCACACATGGAACTTGTCAAAAGTGGTCTTAATTCACAGGTGGTCTTGTTAGACAGGTAAATTATAATCAGTGTGCATGCTTTAAAATTCAGTTCACTCAAGGGTGGTCTTAAAATACAGGTGGTTTTATCAGCTGGTCCTAGAAACTTCCAAGTGGACATCCAAGGAGGTCAATAAAAAATCTCCTTGGAAACCTGAAATAAGATCACTGTGACCTATATCCTCCGAGCTATGGGGCTTGAAAGTACCCCCCAAGATAATCAAAAATATAATACACAACCTCCAATATCTTTATAATTAATGCATGGATTGTCATGAATCTTACCTTAAATATTGACCATGACTAGTTTTGTCAGTTCCCGAAAAGTGGTTGCGCCACCTGTATTTTTTGTTATTTTAACAAATACTTTTCAATTATTTTTACTATTAAATGACAACAATCATGTCAGTTTCTTGGCTGTAATTACATCTAGTGTCCCAAAACCTGGTGTGTGTATTGATCACAAGTGGATGCCATATAGTAATCGCCCTGTCTGTCTGTATGTTTGTCAATCTGTCTGTCCATCTGTCCATCAACTCAAATTTTTTTCCATCCCAAACTTTCCATTTTGGGCATTTAGCTGACTTGCCAGTATGGGTAGCATAAATGAATTTGGGGTCACATGGTCAAAGGTCAAGGTCACAGGGGCCATCTGTTCACAAATTAGTTTCCAGATGATAACACCAGTTTAGTTTGACATATTGGTTTCAAACTTAACTTATATATGACTCACGACTAAAGTAAGAACCGTGTCAATTTTGTGGTCCAACGGTCAAAGGTTAAGGTCAAAGGACTCATTTCTTTAAAAAGAATGCAAAATCATTTGAAGCCAATCTTTTTATCCCAAACCTTCCATCTTCAAGATATTGCTAACCTGCCAATTAAGGAGGATTCTGTTCAATTTCAGAGTCATGAGGTCAAAGGTCAAGGTCACAGTTCCCACTTATTTAGAAAGATTATGGATGCATTTTAAGCCAAACTTTTCATCCCAAACCTTCCATCTTGCACATATAGCTGAGCTGCCAATAGGGGAAGAACCTGATTGATTTGGGGGTCACAAGATCAAAGGTCATGGTCACAGGGGCCCATCTGTCAACATATTTGTTTCTGGATGATAACTCCAGTTTGGATTGACATATTGGTTTCAATTTTGACTTTATGACCCACCAATAATGTAAGAGCCTTTTTGATTTTCGGGTCATAAGGCCATAGGTCAAGGTCACAGGACCCACCTCTGTAAAAAGATTGTTGATGAATTTTTAGCCAAACTTCCTGTCCCAAACCTTCTATCTTCCAGGTGTTGCTCACCTGCCAATAGTGGAAGTAACTTATGGATTTTGGAGTCACAAGGTCAAAGGTCAAGGTCATTGGGGCCATCTGTCCACATATTAGTTTCCAGATGATAACACCAGTTTGGTTTGAAATATTGGTTTCAAACTTGACTTACATATGGACCACAACTAAAGTAAGAACTGTTGATTCTGGGGTCATGAGATCAAAGGTCAAGATCACAGGACCAACTTATTAAGAAAGATTGTGGATGCATTTTAAGCCAAACTTTTCATCCCAAACCTTCCATCTTGCACATATAGCTGAGCTGCCAATAGGGGAAGAACCTGATTGATTTGGGGGTCACAAGATCAAAGGTCATGGTCACAGGGGCCCATCTGTCAACATATTTGTTTCTGGATGATAACTCCAGTTTGGATTGACATTTTGGTTTAATTTTGACTAATATATGACCCACCAATAATGTAAGAACCTTTTTGATTTTCGGGTCATAAAGCCAAAGGTCAAGGTCACAGGACCCACCTCTTTAAAAAGATTGATGATGAATTTTTAGCCATACTTTCTGTCCCAAACCTTCTATTTTCCAGGTGTTGCTCACCTGCCAATAGTGGAAGAAACGTATGGATTTTGGGGTCACAAGGTCAGAGGTCAAGGTCATTGGGGCCATCTGTCCACATATTAGATTCCAGATGATAACACCAGTTTGGTTTGAAATATTGGTTTCAAACTTGACTTATATATAGCCCACCACTAAAGTAAGAACTGTTGATTCTGGGGTCATGAGATCAAAGGTCAAGGTCACAGGACCCACTACTTTAGAAAGACGGGGGATGCATTTTAAGCCAAACTTTTCATCTCAATCCTTCCATCATCGACATGTGGTGCATCTGCCAGTAGGGGAAGTTTCCTTTTGATTTTGGGGTCACTAGGTCACAGGGCCCATCCATTCACAAATTATTTTATGGATGATAACTCCAGTTTGGGTAGACAAGTTGGCTTCATACTGATCATAGGACCAATATTTTGGAAAACCTCATAAACATATATCCTTATAGACAAATGCAGCTTAGGGTCGAGACCCATGGGTCCTTAGTTAGATAGGTGCTCTTTCAGACATGATCCACTGTAATACACATCATCTTCCTGAATGTTACACTCACCAAGTGTGTAGAGACTGTGAAGGAAGTAGCGCAGTAGTAGAAGCACAGGGGCTGAAGGTCCCTGGTTCAATTCCAGACTGGCTGGGCCAGTATGCTTACTACCCGTATATTTAGAGTCCAGACTGGCTGGGCCAGTATGCTTACTACCCGTATATTTAGAGTCCAGACTGGCTGGGCCAGTATGCTTACTACCCGTATATTTAGAGTCCAGACTGGCTGGGCCAGTATGCTTACTACCCGTATATTTAGAGTCCAGACTGGCTGGGCCAGTATGCTTACTACCCGTATATTTAGAGTTCACACACTTCTTCATGCAAAGGAAATAATTATTAAAGTTGATATTTTGCTTGCAGTTTTTCTGCATTTTTGATGGCTGTGTTTAAATTATTAAATAAAAGTGATTTATTTGTCCTACATTTTCTGATCAAATATGAAAATAATTCCATATCTAGGAAAAGGACATCCCCCCATACTAACCCCCCCCCCCCCCCCACAAAAAAAAAAAATTAAATAAGGCCCCATTCCCATTTGACACATATTAAATGCATTAATTAGCCGTGTTGAGTGAGACTGGTGATAGTAATAAATCTACAGTATAAGTGACCAATATATTAAATTGCCCAGTAGATTTGGCCACACAGTACATATGGCATACTGAGACTTACTCTGACCAGGAAATATATATTTATTAAATTATTCAAGCAAATATTTATAGTTTCCAAGACCACAGATTGAATACTCTTGAAATGATTAAAAATACATTTTGGCTTGTATTGCAGGTACCATGTATTATGTTTATTTTATTATATTTTATGCAAACAGGAATATATTTCATCGGCATGGTTAAACTGTAGCTTATACAAGTTATGGCTTGCCTTGTTTTGGTATGAATGGGCTCCATGCCAAGTTGCTGTAGTGTAATGTGATATGCTGGCATGATATAAGGGACTGGCAGCAGTTAAAACTGGTGTTGATACAGACAGAAAGGGAACTGTGTTGTTTTACAGGACTGTGTTTATTACATTTGTCAAGGAGGTGATGTTTCCACCAATTTCTGTTTGTTGGTTGGCTTTTTGGTTTGCTTGTTGGCAGATTTATAAAAAATACAATATTTTTCATGACAAAAAAAAAATACTACACTATTTTCCATTACACTTTTTAGAGGACTGAAACATGAAACAGCTGGGGAAGCCAGACCAACCTTTAAAGGTGCCCCTTCTGTTACTGAGCATTTAAGGTACACTTTATGTGGTGTTCTCTGCTGGAAATATAACAGGGTCTGCCATGCAAGATTACATTTTGTAACCATTTCCTTGTGCCTGTATACAATAGAAGTAAACCTGCTCCAGGTGTGATCAGTGGTGTGAAATGTACCATCCTGCTCTGTTATTGTAAATCAAGGTGGCCACCAGTACTAAAAAGAACTATAAGCTAGACCAGGTCTTTAAAGGTTCCCATTCTTTCATTATAGGCATATTAGGTATACTTTAAATAAACCTTCACCAGGTAAGATTGATGATGCGAAGAAAAACATAAACATACCACCCTGCACTTGTATCATAAATCAAGATGGCCACCAGTATTAAAAAGATATAGTTTGTTTGTGATTCAATGTAAGGACGCGTTCTTTCCTTGATTATTGATCACAAGTTTTTGGTTCTGCACAATATTGAACCTATTTTTAACCACAGGGTTTCTTATAGAAAAAAGACTCAATTGGATTGAATTAATTGAAACCAAAACAATATGTAAAACAGGTGAAAAAGAGACACTAGGCCTGTGAGCAGGGTGGTTTTGCTTGGAAACATTTGTGATAGGGAAAAATGAACTGGGAGCATAAGATTGTTGAGTTTAATTTTTGGGGTAGATCAAGTCAGGAGTAACAGAACCAGCAGGGGTTTTCCCGTATTCAGAGGTATGCACTCTGACTCTATATATATTTATATATAAAGTGCTGAGTGCTCCTTTGGTTTCTGTACATTTATATGTGCACTGTAAAGTTTATCGATGTCTCTGTGACTATATGAGTAAACATTCCTGTTTTAAAATGAGTGATCATTATGTTTCACAGCAGACTATAGTCACATCAGTCAGATCTGACTATGAACAAATATTCCACTACTTAATAATGCAGGTTATGTTTCTCAGTGGACCAATAGTAATGAGCCAGAACTGCTTGGTCTCAGTAATATCCTGTTACAGTGTCAAGCTGATAACAACAAAAACCCGGGTATACAAGGACCTATAATTTAAACATTTCCTGCCATATTGGATGGTGTGTTATAGCTGATAAAGCAAATATACCCAAATTAGACAGAGCAGTAGGGGAAGCTTACCATGTTTACACAAAGTCTGTGGCTTGTTAAACTTTCTCTGGCCGTCTTCCTAATAAAACTACCCACGGCATGGCAGAGCCAAGATTACAGGAAGGGAGGGCTGTACTGTTAACAAGGAGGATCTTGTCTCATAGCAGAGGTCCACAACTCCAAGATTTAAGGGGGGGGATGAGGCTTAGTCTTAAACATTTGGGGAAGATGCAAAAAAAATCTTGTGTAATTCAGTAAGAGAGGGGGTTCAAACCCTGGACCCACCCCCAGATCCACCCCCGGATTCACCCCCGGATCGACCCTGCTGTGAATCATGATTAGTGTGAGCCAAAAATGGCTGACAGTGTCCTTCTCTCAGAGTTAAAGGTAACTCTATCAGGTGAATAATGATAAAATTTGATAAAACCATTTACTTATAAAGTAGGAAGTCCCTGCATGCTATGTATGCTCAAAACTCTAATACATTCATGTGCAAGAAATGCAATTATAACTGATATTTATAACAATGTAATGTATATACTGAGATTGTTAGACTTTATCTAATATAAAAAATGACCTTATTAGTAAATTAATGGTTAAAGTACATCAGACAAGTTAATACTAAATATAATTAATTAACAAATATGATTAATTAACAAATATGATTAATTAACAAATATGATTAATTGTATCACCAGACAAAGTCATACCGGTCCCGCCGCCGCCGCCACCGCATATAAATCTTGTTGGCGCGATAACCCAAAAAATATTTCACAGAACTTTACAATAACTTGGTATATGTATAGATATGGGTAAGAGGACGACGCCTATTTAAAATGAGGTCATGACCTTTACTAGGAGAGTATCCTTGACCTTGAATAGGTCCAATTTTGGGGAAAATCACACAAATTCTTTAATATCTCAAGAAATCTTGCATGGATTTATCCCAAAATCAAGTTGATGGAAGATCATGGATAGGGTTGTCATGTTCCAGAAACTGGTGGCGCCACCTATTATTCTTTTCTTGTTTTCGTACCATTTAATACCCCCAAAGTTGCCACCTTACAGTACTGTGAGCATTATAAGTCAAAAACTAATGGACAGATTTCTTTTATATTTTGCATATACATAGGTATGGGTTATGGGATGATGTTTATTTAAATTGGGGTCATGACCTTTCCTATGAGAGTGGCCTTTACCTTGAATATTGCCATATATGGTGAAATTAAATCACACACCTCTTATGATATCTCCAGTGTTGATAGCCATATGGATTTCAAACATGACTTATGTATGGCCCACCACTAAAATAAGAACCCTATAGGTTCTAGGGTCATGAGGTCAAAGGTCAAGGTCACTGGACTGGCATCTTAAAAGATACTGTGGATGCATTTTAAGCCAAACTTTCATCCCGGGTCTTCCATATTGAATATATAGCTCACTTGCCAATAGTGGATGATCCATATCAATTTTGGGGTCACAAGGCAAAAGGTCAAGGCCACAGGAGCTATCTGTCCAAAAATTAGTTTCTGGATGATAATTCCTGCTTTTATTGATGTATTGATTTCAAACTTGACTTATATATGTCCCACTGAAAAAGCAAGACTCCAATTGATTTTGGGGTCATGAGGTCAAAGTTCAAGTCACAGGACACATCTTTAAAAAGATTGTGGATGCATTTTCAGCCAAACATTTCATCTCAGACCTTTCATCTTGCACATGGAGTTCATCTGCCAATAGAGGAAGACCCCTATCAATTTTGAGGTCACAAGGTCAAAGGTGAAGGTCACAGGAGCCATCTGTCCAAAAATTAGTTTCTGGATGATAATTCCTTCTTTTATTGATGTATGGTTTTCAAACTTGACTTGTATTTGACCCATTGGAAAAGCAAGACCCGAATTGATTTTGGGGTCATGAGGTCAAAGGTCAAGTTCACAGGAAACATCTTTAAAAAAATTGTGGATGCATTTTCAGCCAAACAATTCATCTCAGATCTTTCATCTTGCACATATAGTTCACCTGCCAAGAGTGGAAGACCCCTATCAATTTTGAGGTCACAAGGTCAAAGGTGAAGGTCACAGGAGCCATCTGTCCTAAAATTAGTTTCTGGATGATAATTCCTGCTTTTATTAATGTATGGATTTCAAACTTGACTTGTATATGTCCCATTGGAAAAGCAAGACCCAAATTGATTTTGGGGTCATGAGGATAAAGGTCAAGGTCACAGGACACATCTTTAAAAAGATGTGGATGCATTTTCAGCCAAACATTTCATCTCAGATCTTTCATCTTGCACATGTAGTTCACCTGCCAAGAGAGGAAGAACCCTATCAATTTTGAGGTCAAAGGTGAAGGTCACAGGAGCCATCTGTCCAAAAATTAGTTTCTGGATGATAATTCCTTCTTTTAGTGATGTATGGATTTCAAACTTGACTTGTATTTGACCCGTTGGAAAAGCAAGACCAGAATTGATTTTGGGGTCATGAGGTCAAAGGTCAAGGTCACAGGAAACATCTTTAAAAAGATTGTGGATGTATTTTTAGCCAAACAATTCATCTCAGATCTTTTATCTTGCACATATAGTTCACCTGCCAAGAGTGGAAGACCCCTATCAATTTTGAGGTCACAAGGTCAAAGGTGAAGGTCACAGGAGCCATCTGTCCAAAAATTAGTTTCTGGATGATAATTCCTGCTTTTATTGATGTATGGATTTTAAACTTGACTTGTATATGTTCCATTGGAAAAGCAAGACCCAAATTGATTTTGGGGTCATGAGGTCAAAGGTCAAGGTCACAGGACACATCTTTAAATAGATGTGGATGCATTTTCAGCCAAACATTTCATCTCAGATCTTTCATCTTGCACATATAGTTCACCTACCAAGAGAGGAAGAACCCTATCAAATTTGAGGTCACAAGGTCAAAGGTGAAGGTCACAGGAGCCATCTGTCCAAAAATTAGTTTCTGGATGATAGTTCCTGCTTCATTGATGTATAGATTTCAAACTTGACTTGTATATGTCCCATTGGAAAAGCAAGACCCAAATTGATTTTGGGGTCATGAGGTCAAAGGTCAAGGTCACAGGACACATCTTTAAAAAGATCAAGGTCACAGGACCAACATCTTCAACAAGATTGTGGATTGATAGATGGAAGAAACAATAAATATGCCAAATGTCAGTATATGCTGCTAAAATGGGGGCCTATTCTTAAAGGGGGGGGGGGGCACTATGTCTGGGGATACTCTGGCACCTGCGGTGCCAAGAAATGTCTAGTTAACAAATATGATTAATAAGCCAAATTCCATATGGTTTCGAATCAAAACATTATTAAATGAATGTTCTAATTTGTATCAGTGATGTTTTTGTTAAGGGCATAAATAATAAATTTTGGTAATTTGAACATAATGCTCTGTGCTGAGTTCATTACACCTATGCCTCAACTTATTTCATGGCTTTCAAGGTCCAGTTTTAAATTTTTCAAGAACACTAAAAAAATGTGCATTAATGCAGGTAAAAAAATCTAATTATCTTAAGAAAATCCAATAATATTATTACAAGTAACTGATATTGTGAAGAAAAGCTTAGTAATCAAATTCAAGGACTTCAGATTAAAAATCGCTTTTTGAAGGACTTTTAATGGCCTTTAAACTATCATTTTAAATTCAAGCACTTTTAGGTTATCACAGACCTGGTTCACACCCTGACTTAAATATGCTGACTGATATGTTCTTGCAAGTGTAGTTTTGTGTCTTATTTTCATGGCTTGATTAAGACAAGCAGCCTACATTTATTCATTGTTCAACTGGTAGCCAGTGTAGAGGGTTCAGGACTGGTGATATATGTCAGATATAGCTGTGTCATATCAGACGGTAACTTACTTGTCTGTTGATGATTTCCTGTCAGTATGATAATTTTGGTGCCAATATGACCATTTCAGTGCATATACAATAAATGGAAATAATATGCTGACAATTATGTCCCTATAGTCAAATTAATCTTATAGATCATTGTGTAGAATATTTGTCCATATTTAGTGAAAGTATGAGTAGTAACCCTTTCACAGTCCTGAGATATGCTTTTCTGACTTAAACATTTTGTTAAACTACACTGGCCTGAATGCTCAGAGATGTTTAAAAACTAAAATCGATCAGACATTAGAAATACTGTAGTACATGTCTAACTTTATTGGTTGAAGACGCAAATTTACAGAATGGAACGAAATCAGTACAGTTGGCAGTTGGTCTTATCTGAAAAGTTACAAACGTTCTGTTATCTTATCTTTGGTAAAGTAAGCATGTATGATTAGATTATCACAAGGGAGTAAACGGTAGCATCTGTCCCATTACAGTGTATTTTTAGTGCTCTATAAGTATACTGTGAATAGGACTTTTGGAGATAACTGTTCAGGGGATATTTTACAGTGACAAATTACATTAACAGTCATTCTTATTCTTGTTAAGTGTGTTGTATATATAAAACCCACTGGTGTAGTACCCTCAGAGTAAACATTCTACTAAATGTAACATGACAGAGACAGAGACAGGTAGACAGAGCCAGGTAGACAAAGAGAAAGAGAGAGAGAAAGACAGAAACTTATAAACTGAGACAGAAAGAGAGAGTGAGACAGGCAGAGACAGACAGAGAGAAACAGAAAGCCAGAGACAGATACAGAATGGGAGAGATATAGAGAAAAGGGGAAAGATACAGAGAGACAGACTGATGACAGAAAGAAAAAAGGACAAAGACAGATGGAGAGAGAGATAGAGAGATAGGGAAAGATACAGAGAGACAGGCTGATGACAGAGAGAAAAAGAGACAGAGACAGATGGAGAGAGAGATAGAGAGATAGAGAGATAGGATAAGATACAGAGAGACAGACTGATGACAGAGAGAAAAAGGGACAAAGACAGATTGAAAGAGAGACAGAGAGATGGGGAAAGATACAGAGAGACAGACTGATGACAGAGAGAAAAAGAGACAGAGACAGATGAAGAGAGAGATAGAGAGATAGGATAAGATACAGAAAGACAGACTGATGACAGAGAGAAAAAGGGACAAAGACAGATTGAAAGAGAGATAGAGAGATGGGGAAAGATACAGAGAGACAGACTGATGACAGAGAGAAAGGTCATACAGTGAAAGAGAGAGGGGGGAGAGACAAAGAAGGAGGGAAAATGAGAGAGAGAGAGAGAGAGAGAGAAAGAGAGAAAGAGAGAGAGAAAGAGATGGGGAAAGATTCAGAGAGACAGACTGATGACAAAGAGAAAAAGGTCAGACAGTGAAAGAGAGAGGGGGGAGAGACAAAGAAGGAGGGAAAATGAGAGAGAGAGAGAGAGAGAGAGAGAGAGAGAGAGAGAGAGAGAGAAGAGAGAGAGAAAGAGATGGGGAAAGATACAGAGAGACAGACTGATGACAGAGAGAAAGGTCATACAGTGAAAGAGAGAGGGGGGAGAGACAAAGAAGGAGGGAAAATGAGAGAGAGAGAGAGAGAGAGAGAGAGAGAGAGAAAGAGAGAAAGAGAGAGAGAAAGAGATTGGGAAAGATACAGAGAGACAGACTGATGACAGAGAGAAGGGTCATACAGTGAAAGAGAGAGGGGGAGAGACAAAGAAGGAGGGAAAATGAGAGAGAGAGAGAGAGAGAGAGAGAGAGAGAAAGAGAGAAAGAGAGAGAGAAAGAGATGGGGAAAGATTCAGAGAGACAGACTGATGACAAAGAGAAAAAGGTCAGACAGTGAAAGGGAGAGAGAGAGGGTAAGAGAGAGGAGGGAAAATGAGAGAGAGATAGAGAGAGAGGGGGGGAGAGTTGAAATTCCTTGTCTGTCTATAGCTACACCTATATGCATGTTTCCATGCATTTATTGATTAATATCTGTGTACTTTGTCTATGAATACCACCTTCATTTTACCACCTCTCTGGGGGTTTATTTATTATTTGTGCTCGTCAGTGATGTGAGAAACACATTATCTCACATATAAACATACAACCATTCAACATCCACAAAGAAAACTGAGAACTTTGTATCTGACAATATGGGTTTGGTGCTGTAATTTTATCTGACGCAGTGACACACGAGTCAAGACTGATCATAGTTAATATATTTACTGCACAAGCTGTGAGCTTCATTAATATACACATTAGAAACATATTAAATGTCATATAGTCCTAATTTACATATTTACAAGGCATTCAGGAATAGATGAACAATATTGTAATTTTTAACAAGATTTATAAATTAGTATGTTAATACTAAGTATCACTATTTTAAAAAGAATTTTTCAGCATTTACCTTGGAAAACATAAAATTTATTAGATTGAAACATTAGGTAATGAAGGTTAATTTTTTTGCATGCACAAATAGGAATTATAGATACAAAGGAGAAGAGTTTTGTTTGTTGTACGCCATCATTAGGAGGTTGTGTGTTTAAACTGAGCTCATGTGAACCTGTCACCTGAGTGAGTGATCCTTGTACAGTCATACTCAGAGACAGATGCACAGGATCCATATGACATGCAGCTTGAATAATAGCCTAGAGCTTTTATTCAAATATAGATTGGACCACAGGTTGGTTATAAAGGTGGGTTTACTGATCAGGAAAAGTCCTGAAGCAGCAAGTCCTGCAGTTGTCCAGGACCACAGCGGTGCTGAATTCCTGGCACCGAGTCCGTCAGAGGATTGTGGGATAGAGAAGTCATATATTGCTCCGCTGGGCCTGTAGTGTGATACAGTCCATTTAAACCTGGGAGTGTGTATGCTCACTGGGCCACAACTACCAGGGCCCTGAATAAAAGCCTCCCTTTGTACTGACAGATGTAGACCGGCAAGTAAGGACTTGATCTCACTTAGTGGAGAAACTATACTGCCTGGAACCTCCATAGGAGAAGCAGGGGAGACTGGACTGTAGGGACTGGCAGCTACTGAAGCAGTTAGAAGAGAGAAAAGGTTTAATAGAAAACACAGATTTAGTCATCACAGAGACATGATGGTATAGTGTACCCCACTTACAGTCAGACTGTACACTGGGTGGTATGTATATAAATGTATTGACGTGTGTATGAGATATGTGAGTTTCTCTTTTCCTCTATGCTGTATTATTATATATATCCAAGATTTTTTCTCTCTCACCCTCTTTTTGTCTCTCTCTCTCCCTCTCTTTCTTTTTTTGTCAAAATACATCATAAATATGTATGGTGTTTTGTTTTCATGATAAAATTAACATATTCACCATTGTGAACCTGTGTACTTATGTTGTAACATTTTGCATGATGAACACACATTGTGAGCTTAACATTTGTAGGTTTTAAAATTACCATCAGAAGCATTTGTTGGGGTTTTAAAATCTACTCTAAGACCAATGAAAATAACAAAATTTCATATATATACATATAGCAGTCATTAGGGTACATAAATAAAAATTACTCAAATGTAAAAATGTAAACAACCTAAAACATTTGTTTTCTTGTTTATATATACATTGCACACATGATATATGTATGTTTTGCATGCGCTTGATACATTTTCTGCTCCCTGTCTGACTGAGATGGTTAGCAATATGTTTGTCACATGATAAGATAAAGTTCAGCCATGTTTAAGTTTAACATCACCTGTCATCTCTTTGACAAACAAACATAACTTTCTATGGTGGTTATCAAACTGTAGGATGATTGTTCGGCATAACATTATCTGCATTTATTTTATTTTATCAAACAAAAGAGGGAAGTTTCACCATATTTTTTGCCGGAAGAGTTATAAGAAGAAATATAACTCACACGGTTTTCTTTGTATTATGAAGCAAGTTTGATGATAATCCAGGCCAAATGATTGTTGGTTTGGTTTATTTCTTTGTCCATGTACATTAATTCCTCCTTTGTGTGTTTCAACTATTCAATTATTTTATAATTTCCAATGTTAATATAGCATTTATATATACACAATGAGCTTTTTTAAGTGCTTATGTGTACAATATCAAACATCACTCAAGCGCACTCTAAATTGGCGCCAAGAACACTCTCATATGACTAGTTTATCTCAGGTGAAACGTATTTCATTTTTATTTTCAGGTTTCAGAGATCCCCAATAACATTAGACAAACCCTCTCAGTAAGAATGTTGAAAATTTAGTAAAGATACAAAAAAAAACTGAAAAGAGATATTGCCTGTTATGTAAATGTAAATAGTGTCTAAATTTGTCAGAAATCTAAATTAAATGTAAACAGAAAACATCAGTGATTAATTTTCTGCATGCAGTATGACAAATCTTTGCCTGTAGAATACTTGGGGCTGTTGAAAGAACAATGCACCATTTAGGGGTGTATATATGTATGTCTATAGCTGATAATGATTTTACACTCTGCTAAGCATGAACTCGCGCAGTGTATCGCTATCATAGTCTGTGTACTCTGTGTCCTACTGTATTATACTGGTACTATAGCTTGGCCTCACTCCTTACTTTTTATCACTTTATCATAACATGCACACAGTAATATCAATTAGAGTGCTAATAGTAAAGGTCACGGAGGTCATATTGCTCTGGTTTACAGTTCATTAGGGGCATGTTTCACAGGAAATGCCGAGTGTTTGCGTATGTTTTATTTTCTGCCTGTGAGATAAAACACAAAGATGAAATAGACGCTTACTCAATGTCATTGATGCATGAACAGTTTCTTGTCCAATTTAGACTTACATCAGAATGTTTTCTTTTTTTTCTAATGAAAATTATAGAATAATGGGTCTTCTCTGTGTGTATTTATGTGTATGTCGAATTGTTTGATAATTATTGTATGCATGTTTGGTACAACCATAATGTATTGGATACTCTTTGTGTGTATGTAGATGTTTTGAATAACTAATGTAATTGGTCTCTTCTGTGTATATGTATGTCAGATATGAAGTTATCAATCTGAGCATATATGTTTGTTAAGAAAAAAAAATGTGACCTGATGGTTTTATTGGTAAATGTGTATATAAGTGTGTTGGGATATTCGGAATGTAGTTACATTTGTCATGCATGTTTAGGACAAAGGCAATGTAATCAGTCTTCTGTTAGTGGCAGTTGGCCAGCCATATATCAATAGATACCAGTTGATTAAATAAAGCTTGTCATTAGATCATGTTCATATATACTTCCCTATGAATGCACATTAATGTGTGTTTGCAATATACAAAATATATTTGGGTTCTATCTGTGTTTCAGACAATCATAATTTTTCCATTGTGTGTTCATGTGTGTTGAAACATGTTCAGTGATATCTTTAGTGGGTATATGTGGAAAACCCACAATAACAACCAGACATTACCAATACATACAGTCAGAATACTTCCTACTCTAGATACAGGTACAGGATAGAGCTCTCTTTCTGTTTCTTTAGTCATCCTCCATGTTGCATCATGAGCTAGTCCTTCATCCTGCAAAGTACTTTTGTGACATGGATGCCCTACAAGCCTGGCATGTGAGTGAACTTCTAAAACTGTAAATGCTTGATTGCAGTTCCTGCTGCCTAGTGTCTAATTTTAATCTATTGTTAAGCAGATCCGTAGAAATTAGGTGATCACAATTGTCTACTCCAAGTAAACATGGAATTACCAAGGTCCTATAACTTTCTATATTTTATCTTGTTTCTAGTTTCTTTATGAAATTATATACGGTAGTAACAAATGTATTTACAAGTATTAACCTGCCAGACACTCACCCAAAGACCATGTGATACTTTCTATTAATATGAGAGAACTTTGATATCTTTTAAACTATGTGCACCAACAGTTTTTATTTTAAATGTCAAGTACATATGTATGCTGAAACAATGGGCATTGTGGTGCACAGACCCCATACTATAGAAACTGCACAGACCCCCATACTATAGAAATCAAACAGTCCTTGATGTTTTATGCTGTACTTTTATTGATGATGTGGTGTTTATCTAATAACCATATGATTATTATAATAACAAGACAGTAAAGATGAATGAAGGAGATGCTCACTGCTGAATGCCTTAAACAATGTTTGACTTAATTATTACAGAGATTTCCTCTTTCTTTTCTCTCTTCTTTTTTCTTTCTCTTCTCTACTTTCTCTCCTGTCATTCCTTGTTTTCTCTCACCTTGCTCTAATCTCTTTATCTTTTCTTTCAGTCTCCCCTCTCTTCCTGTTCCATTCTTACTTGTTTTGTCCATTCTCTCTCTCTTTCTTGTATCTTTCTTGCCTCTTTTTCTCAATCTTCTTTCTCTTTTTCATTCACTTTCATGTCTCCATTTTCACTCTACCTTACACTTTCTTGCCTCTTTTTCTCCATCTTCTCTCTTTTTCCTGTTTCATATATCTTTTCTCCATTATGTCCTTTTTCTGTCTCTTTCATACCATTTTTCTTCATTATGTCTTTTCCCTGTCTCTTTCTTATCCCTTTTTCTCCATCCTCACTCTGTTTCCTTTCACTTTCTTACCTCCTTTTCTCCAGCTTTTCCCATTTTTCAGTCTCTTCTTATCTCTTTTCTCCATCCTCACTCTCTTTCCTTTCACTTTCTTACCTCTTTTCCATCTTCTCTCTCTTTCCTGTCACTTTCATATCTTTTTTCTACATCTTCTCTATTTCCTCTCTCTTTCTTATTTTTTGTTTACATCTTCTCTCCTTTTCCTTTCCCTTTCTTATCTCTTTTTCTCTATCTTCTCTGTCTTTCCTTTCAATTTCTTATCTCTTTTCCTCCATCTCCTTTCTCTTTCCTTACACTTTCTTACCTCCTTTTCTCCATCTTCTCTCACTTTCCTGTCTCTTTCATATCTCTTTTTTTCATCTTCCTTTTATTTCCTCTCTCTTTCTTAATTATCTCTTTTTCTACATCTTCTCTCTCATTCCTTTTACTTTCTAATCTCTTTTTCTACATCTCTCTTTTTCCTGTCTTTTTCTTATCTCTCTTTCTCAATCTTCTCTTTCCTCTCTCTTTCTTATCTCTTTTTTCCCATCTTCTTTCTCTTTCCTTACACTTTCTTACCTCCTTTACTCCATCTTCTCTCCCGTTCCATATACTTTCTTATCTCTTTTTCTGTGTATTCTCTCTCTTTCCTTTCTTTATTATCTCTTTTACTCCATCTTCTCTCTCTTTTCTGTCTGTTCCTTTTTCTAACTCTTTAGTTCTTTCTGTTTCATTCAGTTTTTCCTTCTCACTCTCTCATTCCCTCTTTCCCTCTATTTCTCTTGTCTTTCTTATTGCCTTCTGTTTATCTTTTGATCCCTGCCTCCTCTTTGGTGTCTGAATAAATATTTTTTTCTACCCTTAACAAATGAAGTGTTTTACAATAAACATAAATCTAGCAGATTATCTTCTGTACAGTTATATTCAACATATATATGTAGTTAACCCCTAACTCAAATAATCACATATAAATTAGCAACACAAAAGCAGTGGAACTTAATTATAAATTAATTGGTATGCATATTTTCTTATATTTACCATGTTTAATCATGTTAATGAATTAAGGACTAATATATGTACACTTAATATAGTAATTATCATGAAATATAATATTATAATACTCTTAAACTTTTTCCTGATCATAACCTATGTAATTGCATCTTTAAGATGTTAGCTTTCCTTTAAATTATTGCTGATAGCACTATTTCAAAGTTCATGTGTAATGTATAGTACATGTACATCTGTTACCCCTTCTACCCCTCTGCTTACATAAAGAGGGTATCACATGAGAGCTGTGTCACCCCAGGCTCCATCCTCTGCATCTGTCATACTGTACACTAAACTGAACAAAGAAAACCTGGTGCCTGTATCAAAACATGTAGCTTAGATCAAGTGTTTGCTCAGGGGCCCTGGCAGGAACCCATGAGGGACGTTATTTTTGCCCAGTAAAGACTTACACAGAGCTGGCTGCTGTCACCTAGCTGTTATATGAGAAGGCTGTGTGATTTATTAATTACCTTTCCAAGGAGATTATGTTTCCAGCTCTGTTTGTAAATTGTTGGTTTGTTTAATTTGGTTTGTTTCTTTGTAAGTAGGAGGATTGTGCCAGAACTACTGGACTGATTTCTACCAACATTTTTGTACATGTAGGACCTTTGCTAGGGAAAATGCTGTTAAATATTTACTTGGATCATCAGATATTCCTTTTAAAGGCAATCACTTTGACAAGACATAGAACAAGTAATGTGTATTATTATTAATAATAGTAATAATAATAATAAGAAGAACAATAATAATAATAATGATAAATAAATGGTAATAATCAATATTCTTTATACAATTTTTTCATTACTGATAGAACATAGAACAAGTTATGTGTATTATTATTAATAATAATAATAATAATAACAACAATAATAATAATAATAATGATAAAATAAATGGTAATTATCAATATTCTTTATATAATTATTTCAAAACTGTTGACAATTAAATTCAGTGCTAAAAGATAAATACACATAACAAAACATGCATTTATGCACATTCAAAACCATGGAGGGAAAAAACATAAAAGAGAACTGTTTAGTGACTTTCTTATGAAATTTTGGTATATTTGAATGCTGTCACTAGCATGTGAATTAAGGTATCATTATCATAAAAATCCCTATATCTGAATCAATCCAAAAGATGTTATAATTTCATACTATGTGTCAATCTTTCTTGTTGGAAACTGAAATATTAAATTTTTCATTGAAAGAAAATTTTAAATTTCAGTAAAAGGATGGATAAAAGGATAGATAAGAACATGATAGAGGAAAAACAAAATAATACTTTTGATGTAGTTTGATGTCATGTAGTTTCATATTAGTCCCCTAAAAAGTGGCGTAATAACTGTTACTGGCTGCTTAAAATAGCGTACCTTTTAAAAATAAAAAATCATCTGAAACTGAATGAAAAGTTAAAAAAATATGTATACCATCAGAATGATCACTGTACCAGGTTTAAAATAATGTATATTTTTGTGGTGTTTTATATGAATTTAAAACAACTTTTGTTTGATTTTAGATATAGGGGTTTTGACAATAATGATACCTTAAGGCAGGTAGCTTTTGAGTTTTAATGATTAATAAATATGGCAATAAATCGTCCAAAGTATGATAAGTGAGATCCAGAATTGTGTACCTGCAGCATGACTTGTCAGGAAGCCAGTGAAGTCATTTAAGTAATGGTGTTATATTATTTATGACTGAGCTGACCTGCAGTATATGAGAACAAGTTCATTATGTTCATCCTAGTAATATAAGGTCAGTAGTTGGCTAGATCACGGTTTGTCCCTGCAACCTGAGGTCATGCCTGCTTCACCGAGGACATAGGGGTTCTGTAACTAAGGATTAACAAAAGAACCTGCATCCTGAAAGCAAGGGTGAACTTTTCATCCTCATTGAAAAGGAAACACTTACACCTGCCAAACCATTTGTAATTATATTTATTCGCCAATAATATGTGAAGTAAAATTTACTTATGCATATTAGATGCAAAGGGGTCAGGAACTTCTATACTGGCTCATACCAACTACCTGTCTAGTAAATGGGGGTGAATCCCTTATATAACTCTGCATATTAGTACATCAAAAGGCCACTAGGGGAGCTGATAGTTCAGTTTCATTTGCATATATTTGATAAGGATGGGTATTTTTGTTGTGGTGACAGCAAGCACACCTCAGTAGGCAGTCCATAGTGTATCCATGATAGGTGAATGAATCACATAAGCATTCCAGTAATATTCTGGCAGAGACCTCGCTGACGTCACAGGAAAACACCCTTAGTTCAGCTAAGTGGTGACAGGTGGCACTGACTATCAGCTTCAGATTCATTTTAGCAGTCAAAAAATGCATGATAATACTTAAACAGTGAATAATGATGATATAATTTGCAGCCAGGTGGCAGACTTACTGGGTACTGATGAACGTACCACCATCTTAGGTGCTTCTAGATAGCAATTTGATAGTAAAGAAACAACAGGGCTAGTCCAGGTAAAACATGGGCACCTGGTGGGCCACACTTTGTAACAGTATCATCTGCAGGATGATGCTTGCTGTAATGGCCCCACTGTTTGATGTCTTATAGTTACAATTTTCAATTACCATAATGGGGATCTAGTGGTGTTTAATTGTACTACAGAATAACATATGGTATAGTACAGGTGTAAAGTGCATCAATGCAACGATCGCACAGATGTTACAGATGTACAGAAAGGTCAGAGGTCAGGTCCATGAGGTTTTCCAAGGTTGTTTTCACCAGTATAGGGGTCACTGACATCTTTGAAATAAAAACCTGGAGAATCATTTTATTATTTTCCTGTGAAAGAAAAATGTTTTTTTTAGAGAACCATAAAATCGTTGCAAATTCACAGAATTGAGAAAATTTTCTGAAACTTTAGGGAATTTACTCTGAAGACAGAAGACTCTGTACACATGAGTAATAGTTGTTTCTTATGAAGGTCTTGTCACAATGTCTCTTTTGTCGATTTTAATATGTTACGACTCAGTGTGAATATGAGGCTGGTGTTCACAATTCCGGCTCCAAGCAGGTTATCCAGGGTCCATGAACATTTGTCTGCCAGCCATTACAACATTAATCTAAAGGGAACAGTGGCATGGAATATACTGGTCCTGGGAAATTAATCCTTGGAATAAATGTCACAGGTTCAGATGTCTGCTATACAGATTTATAGCTATAAACAGGAGACTTTAAATTGAAGCTACACTTTATTGCTTGGAATTCAGATGATTAATAAATAAAATGCAATGGTTTAATAGGATAGATTTTATCAAATTGATGGAGGATAATTGCTGGGCAAAATGCTAACACAAACAATGGGTAACCAAAAACTCTTCTATATTATACAGGCTATGAGTACTGCGTATTGATTAAGTTTAACAAATATTTATAGGAAATTTACACCAGCAGTTCTTTATTAGCAGCCTGCACCAGGCACAGGTATCTACTACTATACCTATAGTTACCTACTACTACTTGAAGGTAAGTGTGTACAAATCTTGGCCAGGATGTGCCCCAGTGGTTAAAGCATTAGATAACAGAATGGAAGGTCCGTAGTTCAAAACCCTCCAGAAATCTCATCAGACCTCAATTTTTCACTCTGGTTACAGTCTGGTCATGACTCCTGGGTTATTCCTAGCATCCAGATATCCGGACAACTTAACTATAGCATATTTTTCTTGTTGTATAATAAGTTAAAGGTTTCTGTATTCTATGGGTAGAACACAGGACTCAAAGCAGGGAGTTTGTTGTTTAATCTAACACGAGGCAGTGAGATTTTTCACGGTTGGCCCCCACCCAGGGTGTATGTTCTGCATGATTAATGGGGAGGCCATGCCATTTTGGCCAGGATTCATTCACAAACAAGTGCACCTTACTGGGGTTTCCTGGTGGTATGACCCCAGCAATGGGTATGATTACACACCCAGGGCCTGCAGGTGCCATAGTCACTAGGCCTGGTCAACACCAGGATATAAAATGACTAGAAGTATGTGCTACCTACTTCCTTGTCATGTAGTCTAAACTTGAATGGAGTTATATAGGGCCAGATATATAGGAGAGGTTTAGCATTAGTAAATGAGGAACCAACATAAAAAACTGTTCCTGCTTTAGTTTTCAATACAATTTCTGCTTTCACTACAATGTCTGCCCCTGCATGTAGTGATCTGCTTATAGTCTATATGTTTGTCTGTCTATGTGTCCTTAATTTATATGTGACACAACAGCTAAAAAGTCTTCACTCATATCCACTTCTAATTAAAATCTGTAGGTGCCTGATATTATTGGTCCCAAAGGAGGAGTCCATCGGGAATTTAAAATAGGGTTGTTCTTAATGATGAGATATCCTGCAGTGTAACCAGATGACCACCTTGTGCTGTAGTTTAATATGATACAGTACTTTATAACAGTGTGTTGTGTTGGTGAAGTGGACCTGAGTTCTGGTAGTGAGTGGTGATAACACAGATATGTGATGACCTTCATACTGTCAGTGTGAAACAGTACATGGACTAAGTCAATGATATATAAAATATATATATGTAAGAATGTGTCCAGAAGCTAAGCACAAGATTGTATATGGAACATTAAATATATATGGTCAGCAAGAAATAAAAGCAATTCTTGGGAATGGATATAGGAAAATACTCACAATCCTCTGTTATTTAGCGTTTCTGATGATATATCATTATACTAGTGCACAAATATTGGATAAGATTATAGATATTAATAGGTTTAACAATCAGGAACATGTAATTATCACCTGCCTCAAGGGAATATAGTGATCAGCCGTCTGACAGTCCACTAATCCATGAACCATTCATGTCAAGCACTTTACCCATATTTACTTTTGATTATAATGTAAGTATACCATATGGTTCTCCTCATCTGATCAGGTTTTGGACACACTTAAAATTAGGATTTTATGAATATTTACAATTTTTAATTTAACGTGACTTGTATGCGAGAGTATAAAAATTTTTGCTCATGTTTCACTCCCGAGTAATTGACATGGCACGTTCAGCTTATGGGTCTTTTTATCTTATTAGGTTTTGGTCACATTAAATTAAATGATTTAAAAAAAAGTTAAATGAATTATTCAATTGCAGTTTAACATTTCTCATGTGATGGTATTTCTAATAAAGAAGATGTGTGTCTTACAGACCTCATCACCAGTGATTAGTTTAAAGTTCATTTTGGGTTTAATTAGTGATAGTTTTTTCTAAATTCTAATTTTGGTAATTTTGTCTTAATTCTGATGCTCTTATAATTCAAAGTACATAATCTTACACTAAAGCTCTGTAGGTGATTTGTTCCTCTGGTCAACATTTTGTGATTATCATTAATTTGACATCTGGAACATGGTGGTGTTATGGTTTGGGTATTGGACTTGTGTCCACCAGGTTGTGGGTTCAGGTCCCATTCTGACTGCTTTCCAAGCTAAGACACTTAGCCAAAGTCTTAACCACAAGGGTGCACTCTCTTCACCAAGGAGTGAATGGGTACTGGACACGGGCGTTGGGTTAATGTAGAACAACTGACCCTCTAGTGCTTGTTATTGCTTTTTGGGTTGTATAATGCTCCTCAGGGAGCCCAGAAAAGCTACAAGAATGAACAAGCCTGAAAGACGAGGGAGCAGAGTGCAAGATGAGACTGACATCATTGAAGATGTCAGATGATAAACCCATACATTTGCCTTGACTTTTATTCCTGTAAAAGAGATAATGTAGTTCTGACTTAACATAAACAAGTTAATCCTTCTTAGCAGACTGGCTCATGTTAAGTCACAGTTCTGTCCACTGTCAGCATGTATTGCTATGGTGAACCGGTCTCCTCAGACTTGATTATTACTTTGTCTGTGTCTTCTGTTTCCTGGAATTTGAGTGATGCGACAGTTTCAGAAACCTCCTCATTATCATGGCAATGCCAGACCAAGTGATCACAGAAATCAGTAAAAAATGACACAGTTGTTCCAAGGGCTGTGAAAAAGTAAGGCAAATTAACCAAGATAAAATTTGAGTTACTGATCTCAAAGAGTCTATTTTAAATGAAAGAGAGATTAGTTATATTTTCACGTCACACTAGGTCTTTGAATATTAATATGTCTATGATTCACTTTGATCATTAATTTGTCATTCACTTCAGTTCTCAATTTTATTATTGCAAACATTCATAACATTCTGCTTGAGACCTATATCTGCTGAAATTTTCTTCCTCAGATTATGCGATGATGAATATTAGTGATTTTGCAGATCAAGTAGTTATTCATTCCTTTCATGTATGGACATCTGATATTATGAGATAAGTTGGGTGACTTCCTTGTTAAAAAATAGTGCTCACTACATCTTGTGACAAGAGAATGAAAGTGACAGTAAATGCGTGCAATAATCAAAGTTAATTGATTTTGTGTTATTGATTATGAATGTGCTTTGATTCACTGTATGGATTATTTAATGTATTGTGACATGCCTAGTGACTCAGGTACAACTCTGGTGTCCTTCATACTGGTACCTTCACACATCTCAGGAATAGTTTGGTGTATCATCCTGAAATGTTGCATGGTCATAAATCTTATATACATTTGACCTGTGTCCAAGACTGGTGGCTTCATCTACAATCTTGTTTTCATAGAAATCATCCAATGATCCATGAACATATCTCAGGAATGGTTTGACATGTCAGCATGAAATTGTGCAAGTCCATGCATAGTTTCTCATGCACAAGGCCAGTGGCGCCACCTACAATAACATTTTAATATAATAGTTATAAATCCTTGCACTTATCTCAGGAGTGGGTTGCCGGATTGGCCTGAAATTATGAATGTCTGTATTCTTGGATAGTAAAACTTCATCTTGCTCTAAGACTGATGGTGCCATGCACCTACTATAATTGCATCTCTGATGCCTGAAAGCTGGAAGACTCTCATGTCTGGAGACATTCAGTGCCTTGGTTAGTCTATGGACTGTGATTCAGCAGATACAATGTATATGATGCCACTTGTTGACTGCCCATATTCTGGTTAACTAATATAATATATGCAGGTTCCTGTATATATAGTGAGATCACAAAAAATGTAACCCCAATGAAACACTAAAAGTGAAAATTACAATTATTGGGGACTGCCTAAAACGCGTGCACGCCTGCGTGCACGCCTACGTGCACGCAGTTTCAACTGCCTTAGCAAGTGCCTAAATCGCGTGCGGCCGGATTTTGCGGACAACAACGTCTGACCAGAAAAAAGTTATTGTGGGATGTGTTTTGATAATTTGTCTGATGGAACTTATTACTATTTATTATATATATATGATTTATGTTTATATTATATTCATATAATTTATGTGGGTATTAACATAAACAGTATTCATCATGAATTTTTTTTCACTGTTCATATGTGAGAAATTATAAAAGAATTAACTATTATTAGTCATTTGATTTAAATTATTATAAAAGACCGAATTTGATTATTAAATTCATATTGAGAATACAATTATCACTAATAATATTTCTTGGGTGTCTTTATTCTGAGGAATTGAACTGAAGCCACATACTGGTTACAACAAAATTATTTACAACAAACACAACATATACAGAAATATGTGATACAATAAAAATATGTACAGAATATCATTACTGTTATAACAGGCAAAAATAAGCACAAAGTGAAATATATTATGAAAAACAAGTTACTGAGACATATACCACGTATACCAATCCAACTAAAACACTAGCCATTCTAGAATAATTAATATGGCTTTAAAAATAAAAATTGACCATGTAACAACCAAGAACTTGAATGTGAAATATATATTCTTATAACATTTTACCCTATTTACATAAGTGACAAATCCACCATTTCTACTAAGTTCTAGATATCCAAGATTACATGAAAAAAGAAACCATTTATCACAACTGTCACATTGAACCATTTCAGATATACCGTCAGTTAGTTGTACCCAAATGGACACAATAACTAAAACTTTTTATAAGTGTAAAATCTAAGATCACTATCCCAGATTAAGCTCATTTTATATATTATTTTTTTACATTTTAATTAAGCAATATATTACAGTTCAGTTATTTTGCAGGTCACTTTGGCGATATGACTAATCCTTATATTTTAAATACATACAGCAATAATGAATTAATAATTAAATCCTTTGATGTTTTGATTGCCTGTGACTGGTTGAGTAAATCATAGCTTCTGTATTACTATGGCTATTATTCCAGTGAATGTTTGGCAAAATTGGCATTCACATTTAACATTAAATGGCACCAAACTTCAAAATGTAGACAATTAAGAATTCATGTAAACTGGACTGGTACCTGTCCTATTGTACCGGTACATAACTGATGTAACTATTCCATTATTAATATATATATATATTCCTGTCAAAATCGGTAGGCTATTATTAATAGATATGTAAATTGGGCCATTGGTTTTAACCATAAACAGGCACTTTCAAAATGGTAATGTTTGTCTTTTAGTTTTTACATCTTTTATTCTACAAGTATTGAATGCAGGACGTTGAAGTAGTAAAAAGCCATGGAACTTAAGTAATAAAGTAAGTAATAAAGAAGCCACAAGGTGTCATAATAAATTATTAATGGGGTAAATAATACGTAGCATGTTATTACAAAACGATATTTGCAACGCATATACTTACTGGATCATTGCCTCCAAGTATAGTCATTTTCAAACATAATTGTTACATATTTATCTTTCCGTCCGCCCTCTTTGCCATTCAATTAAAAAAATGGACTCCTCAACTACTTTTTTTTCCCAAGTAAACCTGTTGCACCATGCAGTGTTACGTCGCCGTTACTCCCCGCGTCGCAGCTATCCTTCATGCTTGTGATGTACAGCTGTAATCTTCATATTAAAAGTAAAAAAAATATTCATGTTATTCCCCGCATAAATTATATAAAGTTCCCTCAGAAAAATTAACAAAACCCCCCCAAAAATAACTATTTTTCTGGCCAGACGTTGTTGTCTGCAAAATCCCGCCCCACGCGATTTAGGCACTTGCTAAGGCAGTTGAAGCTGCGTGCACGTAGGCGTGCACGTAGGCGTGCACGCATTTTAGGCAGTCCCCAATTATTGCACCAAATGAATACAAAGCCAACCACTGTATATACATAATGAATCAGTATCGGTCAATAAGTTATGGGTGACTTTCTTGCGATCAGTGTTACTGTGATGTTGGCTAACATTTGAATAGGGCTAAAATGGCAGGGGAATTTGGACTTAAAATGTATGATCTAACCTTGACTGGAGTACTCATTACTATGGTGACAATTTACTTTGGGATATTAAATAGAAAACAAAACATATGTGGGGTTTATCACTTTCTTTTAATCTTGATATTGGCTGACCTGTATGAAGGTGTCACCCATTCTATATGCAGGTAGCTGATGTAAGCAGTGACAGTGGTTTGATGGCTATGTAATGTGTCAGCACACCATGCTATGTATATATTGATCATGCAGAAACAAACATAAATTGGTTAAATTCAAAAGCCCAGTGAAGAGCAACATGAATGAAAGTTAACAGCTAGAATGCCTGATAGTGATCATCGCTGATCTCAGACTTCAGAATTTGCTTAGATCAGCAGGTGATTCTATTTAGCTCTATAGGGAAGAGTTGTGCAGCTGGTAGGGTCAGCATATATTACAGGATCTATTGTTGTTTCTTGTACATCAGTCTACCAGGAATTATGAAGGCACTGCTATACCTGCTGACATCTGGTGGAAAAATAGAAACTACATACACGGGAGACTCAGGTCCAGGTTTGATATGAGATCAAGGATTTCAAATTAAATGATCGTTCCATGAGTTTGGTTCTTCACATTAAACTCTGTTGTGCTGCAAACTATCAGGAAATTATTCTTCTTTATACATCTGTCTGCCAAGCAAGAATTTTGAAGGTACTGTTAGAGCTGCTGACATGTGTTAGTAGAATTTAGTACTAAAAAACACAATGGTCTTTCTCACATTGTTTCAGCCAAAGTCAGATAGGAATCATATATAAAGTGGTATTTAATTTATTTTGGTGATCTAAAAAAAATGTCATGGGAGGCTGAGAGGTTAAGGATTGAATTTACATATCACATGCCCAGTAAGCATCGATCAGCCCACCTCATGTTATAATTAAGGAATGTTAGCTACAAGGGTGAATGGTTGATTTATTTCCTCAACAAGCTAATAAAATGAAGTGATGGAAATCTTTGTATATGTGGTATAAAAATATAATTTCCATTTCCACTGTCTTTGATTGTGAGCAAGCATGAAGGATTTAACTTTGAATGGAAAACCACCTCAACTGCTGAAGTTCAGGTTGTGCAACAGTTCCCTGGTATAACACAAAACAATCTGTGACTGTCAATGCAAACTTTGAGTTTTGGAATACCATACATATGGTAAAAGAAATTAAAAAAATGGAGAATAATTTACATGTAGTCATTTTGGTTTTCATTCTTGTCCTGTTATAATAGGAGAAGTTGCATGTAAATATTTAGAGCCTCAGAATATGTAAACTATTTAGTGTTTTTGCAAGGTTGCAGGTTCACGGTCACAACACAATATTAAGTCAATAAAACTGTGAACTTATGACCATTTGTGATAGGTGAACTCATAGTGATAATATGACTTTCTCCACACAGACATACAAATTCTTTTGTACACAGTTCATTAATTATTCACTTATTATACTGTTACAAACACGAGGTAATGATATATACCACTAAACCACCTGTACTGTTGGCCATTTTGTGGAGTGAATAACCAATTATTACCTGTCAAACATACGGTTCTCCAGTGATAATCTGCTAATGTAAAATAGAACCAGAGAAACCCTATCAAACAAACCTGTGTGCAAAGGCCCCCCCAACACAGCTGCCGTGTGCTTCTATTTATAGCGCAGGATTTCATGTAGTGTACAGATAGATGGGATAGTGAAGCAGTTGAGAGCTCAGTACCACCATAGAGTGAATATAGTTTCACATGACTGTATCAGTGATCTGATCATAAGGACACCTTGAGGACTGTAAACCTCATAAAAAACCTGATCCTCTATAGAAGAATTCCTGGATCACTTTACAAGTGAAGGTATTTTTCCTGTTATGCTTGTGTTATTGTAATGGTGCACTTTGGTGGTACATATAACAATAGTGAAGTGTGTGAACATGTGTGTGTGTGTGTGTTACAGTGGAGAAACCAACAGACGGAGGCCTGGTTTATCAGTGCATATTGACCCATGTACTGTGTGCTTCAAAACGCGTTCATTAAGCTTCCTTTAACAGATGGTCTGTTCAACCGTCGCTTTCTCGCTGATTTAGGGTTATATGTCATCAACAAAATCATTTTGTTTCAATAGAAAATTGTGCGGTCAATTCAGAAGATAAACTGAAATTCCAAGTTAAATAAATGTTCTGATGTGCTTTCATGTTGGAAAATTATATATATTTCTCAAAACCTTGGGTCACTCTCTTTGACCTACATCAGCAAATATATATGTAGCTTCTGCAAGGGTATTCATGGTCTTATGAATATCCTTGCTTATTGAATTCATATAACCTTAGATGGTCTAATTCATCATACAATTCATTGTATATATCTGTTAACTTGACTTTTTGCATCTCTCTCTCTTTCTCTCTCTTTTTCTCTGCCATTCTCAATTTCTCTCTCTCTTTATCCCTCTATTTCTCTTTCTCTCTTTCTCTTTCTCTCTTTTTCTCTCTCTCTTTCTCTATCTCCCTCTCCCTCTCTCTCTCTCTCTGTAGTATATAGTAACTGCCTTTCTGGATAGGGTCAGAATAATATGTATATATGATATAATGCTGCAGACAATGGATACAGTAATTAAGTTCTTCATTCATGGTTATACTGGTATAGTATATGATCTGAGGATTTGATGACTGGTGATTAAATATACCAGTTCAGTATAAATATTCTGCATAGACATATGAATATATGAAATTGATTTGTATCCTGAATTTCCCAGGTGTCCCATTTTATATAATACAGTGAAGAAATGATAACATATTTTGGTATATGATGTAATTGATTTGAGATTAGAAAAAAAAAATTCACTTGTGCACAAAAAGATAAACAGTCATACAGTATATGAGGAAAAACATCTGCTACTATAACTGAACCCAAGATATTTTAACATTTTTAATTATTTATGAATACTACCTGTATACCCATAGTTTTGACATGTGACTGTAGACATTCAGGTTTAAGGTGTATGCAGATTACTTTGGTTGGTTTCATATCCGTGGGGTTAATATTTTTGAGATTTACACCTTTCTTGTGTTTCGTGAAGGTTCCCTTTTCATGATTTCACAATATAAAAGACATACACAGAGTATAACCATTACTATGTGAAATGATTATATCATATATTATGTGCACTAAATCTTATTAACAAAAATAATTCTTCGGTAATGGCATTATTTTCCATTATGTCAACCTTTAACGCTTCCTACTTTGCCTTAAAAAAGGGTAATATTCTCATATTCAAGAATGTTTATTTTCGTGATAATTCTCCTGTTATGAATATCGCAAATTTTAAACCCTCATGAACAAAACAGGGACCACTGTATGGCAACCCCATGAGGGGTTTCAAGAAACTTCAAGAAATAAACCTGTGAGGGTTTGATGAGGGTGCAGGGAAATGACACAAAAATGCTCTACAGGTAGTATCCAGGTGAGAATGCATCTGTGAAGAGAGTTTGGTGGCGGGGGATAAGTATCAGTAAAGTTTAGAGCAGAGTAACACTTTGTTGGGCCATGCCCAAATCCTCAAATTATACTGGGAAACAAGTATCTGTTTATTTTTGTTAAGTTTGTTTGTTCTACTGGCTTTAAGGTAACAACATATAAAGTGAAGTTGTGTTGAATTTGAATGATTGTATCATCACTATCATTTCATCATGTGGTTATATAAAACAGATATTAAAGTAATTTCTGATCATCAAACATGTTATATAATAGATGTTGTTTTTTACTAATTCATTAAATGTGTATATACATACAAACATAAATGATGTAACAGTAACATATTCAGATTAGTTACAGATTTAGAGGTAGTAAGTAATTTTAGAGAATACATGACTGGATCGATACATGACTTGAATACAGGTTTTCCTCATCAAGGTCTAAATCTCATCCATTTTTCAGCATCACATGGTCTGTGTTTAGTCTGTTTTTGTTAAATAAATAATCCATAATGAGACTACCGTGATAATTTTGAAATAAAATAACAAACAAACAGGTTGACTGTCAGAAATGTCTAACTACTGCTATCATTTTATTTCTCTCTTCAGTCTTTCTTCTCTCTCCTTTTCTTCCTTTTTTTCTCTCTTGCTCTGTGTATGTTCCTTATATGGCTTACTTAAAGTCCAGAAGTGGTTTACTTAAACTCCTGATGCGGCTTCCTCAAAGTCATGATGTGGCTTCCTTTAAGTCCTTATGTGGCCTACTTAGTCCTAATATGGCTAACTGAAAGTCCTGATGTGGCTTGCTTAAGACCTGATATGGTTCACCAAGAGTCCTGATGTTCTTACCAAAAGTGCTGATGTGGCTAACTTAAAGTCCTGATGTGGCTTACGTAAAGTCTCGATGTGGCTTATTTAAATCTGATGTTCTTACTTAAAGTGGAGATGTTCTTTGGAAAGTTGTGATGTGACTTACTTAAAGTCCCAATGTGCCTCACTTAAAGTCCTTATATGGCTAACTTTAAGTCCTTAAGTGGCCTATAACACACCGTATTCAGCACTCCTCCTGATAAGGGGTATTCCATCAGAAAAACATTGGTCATAATTAATCATGATGCTAACTTCCTTATAAACCTGAACATATATTCTACATAAGGAAAAAGCAATACACACAAACAGTAACTTGTTGTCACAGTCTCTCCTAAGCTGAAGGTAGGAGTGTATATGTTTGAGGGTCATAGTGTATATGTTTGAGGGACAGAATGTATATGTTTGAGGGACTGAGTGTATATATGTTCCAGGGACTGAGTGTATATGTTTGAGGGACTGAGTGTACATGTTTGAGGGCTGAGTGTATATGTTTGAGGGACTGAGTGTACATGTTTGAGGGCTGAGTGTATATGTTTGAGGGACTAAGTGTACATGTTTGAGGGCTGAGTGTATATGTTTGAGGGACTGAGTTTACATTTTTGAGGGACTGAGTGTACATGTTGGAGGGTCTTAGTGTATATGTTTGAGGGCCGGAGTGTATATGTTTGAGGGACTGAGTGTACATGTTTGAGGGCTGAGTGTATATGTTTGAGGGACTAAGTGTACATGTTTGAGGGCTGAGTGTATATGTTTGAGGGACTGAGTTTACATTTTTGAGGGACTGAGTGTACATGTTGGAGGGTCTTAGTGTATATGTTTGAGGGCCGGAGTGTATATGTTTAAGGGACTGAGTGTATATGCTTGAGGGACTGAGTGATATGTTTGAGGGAAATAATAAATTAATTTCAGGGACTCAGTGTATATATTTCAGGGACTCAGTGTATGTTTGAGGGACTGAGTGTACATGTTTGAGGGCTGAGTGTATATGTTTGAGGGACCGAGTGTATATGTTTGAGGGACAGTGTACATGTTTGAGGGACTGAGTGTATATGTGTGATGGCCTGAGTGTATATGTTTAAGGGACTGAGTGTATATGTTTGAGGGACTGAGTGTATATGTTTGAAGGAAATAATAAATAAAATTCAGGGACTGAGTGTATATGTTTGATGGACTGAGTGTATACATTTGAGGGACTGAGTGTATACATTTGAGGGACAGTGTATATGTTTGAGGTACTGAGTGTATATGTTTGAGGGACTGAGTGTATATGTTTGAGGGACTGAGTGTATATGTTTGAGGGACTGAGTGTATATGTTTGAGGGACTGAGTATATTTTTTCAGGGACTGAGTGTATATGTTTGAGGGACTGAGTGTATATTTTAGGTACTGAGTGTATATATTTCTGCTGTGTAACATTTTCTGTGGTCACTTAGGTTAAGTATAAAAACAACATATGGGGTAAGTGTAACCTGATCTTGTTGTTGTACAGCAAACATGAGTGTACATACATGTAGTCTCATTATCTATTGTACAGGACAGTCATTTCATGTAGAGGTAAATTGGAGGATACAGTCTGTACTGTGTAGCATATTTGTTATCCAGACAAAACTTATACACAGACACAGATAGAGAGATAGGAGGAAAAGAGATATCCTTGTTTATAGTAGATGTTGGGCAGATCGGTGTACATTAATTACATCCAGAAGTAAAGTAAGTGGATAGAAGTTTGCACATGTTGGTTGGGAACACCTATAGGCATATGAATATGGTTATCAAACCCCATACAGTTAAATAGATATCCAGGTTGTGTTGTGCAATACAGAAAGTGTAATATGACTTTCTCCTGCAGGGATCACATGACTTTGAAAGATACAGTATTATCAATAAAAATCTCAATAGTTGTCAGGTGCATGAGATAACTAACAGTAACTAACTGCTGCTAATTTTGCTAATTACTTAAAAATAACTCTAGCATCAAAGAGTGAATGCAATAGAACTAGACATGGCATTAACAGTGTAGTTGGGAGGTGGATGCAACATGTGGGTTATTTATAGTACAGACCTTGGCAGTGTGAACTTTGAGCTCCAGTGGATAAGGTCTGCCTTCTTTACCTTGGCACCTCCAGAAATAATATTCCTTTAACAGAGCCTCACACACACTCACAGACACACACTTACACACTTATATACAGTGTTTATTTGTCAGTTTCACATTTTCAGGACTAATTGTTTACACTTTCAGAAAGTATACATATAAACATGCACTTTCTGTCATAAATAAAGAATGCGTTATTTACATTATGACCATGCTGACATACTGCTTGTTTTCCTTTGCCATGTTGGCTCCATTTTGGAGGACATTATGCAGTACACTGGTAAACCAATATATTACAATATAAAGTCAAATTGCAAAGAAATATAATCAACCTAGTATTGATACGCTGACAGTATTTGACCATCAGGTGGAAAGTGACATCAGGCATTTAACAGCAGTCTCCTGGTTCATATGAACCTGGCTTTTAACATCAAAGTTTGAGTTGAAGTTTGTTTGGAAATTTTGTTATGGTGTAAAAAAGGAATTTTGTTATATTTCTACTGGAAGGAAACAGACGTTGAATCTCAATTGAAATATGCCATACTGTGTGAGTTACATAACATTCAGAGCAGCACTTGACCATATATTGCCTGATAAAACATCCATTTTATGCTCTCAGTAGAGCTTTTGCATACTGGAGTGTAGAGCATTGGTGTCAGTACTGTTGTTTGCTTTACTGTTTGTTTACTGTTTTGATGTTATTAAAATAATGCTCCTGTCAATAGTGTCTTCCAGTTATTGACACTGTGCTCCTGTCAAAAGTGTCTTGCTGTTATTGACATAATACTCTGTCAGTAGTGTCTTACTGATATTAACATAATGTTTCTGTCAATAGTGTTTTGCTGATATTGACATTATGCCCCTGTCAATACTGTTTCGCTGTTATTGACATTATGCTTCTGTCAATAATGTCTTCCAGTTATTGACACTTTGCTCCTGTCAATAGTGTCTTGCTGTTATTGACGTAATTCTGCTGTCAATAGTGTCTTACTGGTATAGACATAATGCTTCTGTCTGCAGTTATTGACACAGTTTTCCTGTCAATGGAACTGTGTCCTGCTGTTATTGACATAGCATTTCTGTCAGTAGAATATTGTCCTGCACTGGTTACAGAGCACATATTCACAAATCTCTTCATCCACTCTCTCATGAGAGGTAACATTGTTGACTGTTTTGTATTCATGCCCAGTGACTTGATGTAAGCATCAGTGAATCCCTTCTCTGGCAATTATAAAATGGTGTTACAAAATATCCAACTTCCTGGTTCACCTGGTGTAGATTTACACCTGAGGAGAAGGAAGCATGACTACCAGTAATAAAGTGGTGGGCACAGTCAAGATGAAAATTATGTTAAACATATGATATTTAGGTGATTTTTGTTATAAATGAAAAAAAAAAGAATTAAAATTTTCAGAGGACTCACTAAGAACTTAAATATTATGAACAAATCTTGTAATTTAGGCAAGTTATAAAAGCATAATTTCAAGAACTTTTGGAGGAGCTCAGTTTTAAAGTATTATCGAAAAACCAGAATTTGACAAGGTTTTGAAATGAAATTCTTCTAAATAAAAATAAACTGAATTTAAATTTATAATAAACTGAGTGACAAAGATTGAATTAAAAATCACTACTGTCTGTTATTATCATATCAAACTCAGATGAAGCCGTATACATAATCAATATATATCACAATGCTGTGACTTACAGAAGACATTTAAAATACAGTAATTATGAAACAGCAATTATTTACTGATTTTGTATCCCTAAGTTTCATAAGTATATGTTGTACACATGAAATTTAAATAAAATGTATAAAACAGGAGTGCAAATTTTTCTACCCTAGTTTTTATCATGTGTATGGTAGGAGCTGGTAGCCTGCTGTCTACAGACCGCTTAGATCCATATGAACATCCCGTAAATACAGCGCCATAAATAAATGATCACGGACTTGTGTATTTGCTGGATGGAGAGAATGTACAAACTCCAAGAAGAAACTGTTATATGTTATAAAGTATCCAATGTACATTAATCTTAACATCTGTTATCTATTAAGGGTATCAGTAGCTATAACTTGCTGACACATATTCTGCTTGCAATATAAATCAATAACACGGGAGTATTCCTGTCTTTATAATACGGTAGAAAATCAAACTCCGGTGTGAAAGGTGCATAGTCATAAACAATACAGATAACAATAGTAATATATGAAGGATAATACGATTAAGTATAGTTGAGAATGAGTCCACATTGAAAAGTGGAGGGCATCTTTAGATGACGATTATCTGGCTAAGTTAATGTACCGTCATTTGGCAGATGATGCGATACTGGAGAGATGGCAAGGTTACGGAGCCTCTCTTTCATTCGTCTGCTGCCACAACATCGGCCAGCACTTGTCGCAGCAGGCCTGTGCTGCTTATTGATTTTGACGGAGAAATGGGCAGTGAGTTAGCCCAGCAGTGTGGTTCAGCAGGAGAGATCTATACCAGAGCTTGTGTTGGCTGGTAGTTCCACTCGTTAACCAGCCGTCCAGGTAAAGATGAGCTTGAAAGACAAATGATCGCTTCACTGCAGGTTCTGCTCAATAAGATACAGACTTTTTCGTTGGCATTTTCTCGTTGGTGCACAAACTGACTTGGTGGATTTTTCCAGGACTGCTTCGGCTGTTCTGGGATTCTCCAGTACATCCAGGTATGAAATAAATACTTACTTAACGTGAGGAAAGTGTCATAACTCATGCATCAAGTGTCCTGTTCTGTATGTCTGTGCAATGTTAAACTCATGACCTTCAACAAGTGTTCAGTGGAGAAAAGATGTATTTAAGAAAAGAGTTTATTTTGTACAGAAGATGATGAAACATTCTTTGTCATCTCATCAGATTTGATAATCTGGGTAAATCCTGGTGGTTGCTCAGTCAGCAGATACAAAGCTGTGAAGGTAGGACAGGTGATACCTTTTGATAAATTATAATAAAGCTTGTAATCTGAATGTAATGTATTGTGTCTAGCATGGACTTAAATAAGCATTACCATTTTGGACAGAAGAATGATTGTGAAACAGTCTATTCAGTGCTGTCACAAACAAATTAAGGAAGGGTTACTCCAGGATGTTGGTAAACCTTCCTGCAACTTAATGTTCTCCACCGCTGAGAGGACCAGGCTACAAGGTTTCTCTTTATCCTGATGTTGATGAAAACAGCAGTGATCCCTAACAAATCTTGGGTGACCTTGTCTGTATATTGTTAAATTAATTTTTTTTCAGATGAGGGATTTTTGGTAGTTCAATAAATATTAAGTGTTTTCATCACTGCCCACAAGAGGAAGTGAACACTGCACCCGGGTCAGAGGAAGGACTGCTGAGCCAGAATATTTACAGGATATTGTTATGCAAATATCAATATCTAATCTGTATTGTGTACCCAGTGGTTTTATAGACAAAGAGAAATGAGTTTAAAAGGAAATAAAAAAAGATCCAGGTTTTTACAATAATTCCATATGACCTAGATGCAACACAAAATTTCACAAAAATGTGTGATTTCATCCTTTGTAAGCAGTTCATATATTTCTGCAAATTTTCTGTGGAATCAAATCCCTTTGTTTCTGAGATATATCTTTAGATAAAAGAAATGATAAACAATATTAAAATAAATTAATACAATCCTTAAAGGTGTTAAAGTAAATTAATGCAATGTCAGTTTAATGTCAAAGGAAAACTAGAGCAGGTTGACGTAAGAAAATCTTGAGTGAACAGTTTCTTATATAAGAAATTGTAGGATTTGTTGGAAGATTACTTAAAAGTTACATATCACTGGGTAAGAGATTATCCTGATCCTTGTTTAAGCATTATTTCAAATTCTTGTATATTCACCATTTAAACTTATTAAAACGACCATACCTGATCCATATCTAAAGCAGTACTACCATTAAAGTTTTATACTCTTTTGGAAAGTCTACATTTTTACTCTTTTTTTCAGGTGTTAATTCTAATAATATACTTTTATTAAAAGCATCATCTTCAAGAAAATATTTCAGGCTGTTTACACACAACTTAATGGCAGTAAAAGATAAGCTCTTTCATTTCATAATAGAGCCATATTTAACCAATCAGAAATTTGCTGTGATCACTTAAATATTAAAAAAAAACAACTGGAGATATGAAATACTGAGGTGCTACAGTTTACTGCATAACTCAAAATACTGTACCTTCATTTTGTTCAGAAGGCTCACAGAAAATTCAGAGAAAGAGAGAGAGCGAGAGCACAAGATTTTGACTCAGAAATTTTGGAACATGTTCAAGTACACAGCACGCTAACAGCCAGAACAGAGAACACTAACAGAAACAGCTCACTCAACAGCCTGTCCATTGATCTGTTAGATCACCAGCATAACAGCAGCTGTATTGGACAGACTGACAGCATTCCAGGGCTTCTCTTCTGGGCTGCTGTACTATAGCAGCCCTCCACGCAGATGTCCACCTCATTCAGGGGACAAAATGCATGAAGACTGCTTCAGGAATATGTCCAGTTGTGGCAGGCAGAGATACCAGAGTTGAGGGTGGGGAAAAGGGAGATACTGGGGATGAGGGTGGGGAAAAGGGAGACACTGGGGGTGAGGGTGGGGAAAAAGGAGATACTGGGGATGAGGGTGGGGAAAAGGGAGATACTGGGGATGAGGATGGGGAAAAGGGAGATACCAGGGGTGAGGGTGGGGAAAAGGGAGATACTGGGAATGAGGGTGGGGGAAAGGGAGATACTAGGGATGAGGGTGGGGAAAAGGGAGATACCAGGGGTGAGGGTGGGGAAAAGGGAGATACTAGGAATGTGGGTGTGGAAAAGGGAGATAATGGGAATGAGGGTGGGGAAAAGGGAGATACCAGGGGTGAGGTCGGGGAAAAGGGAGATACTAGGAATGTGGGTGGGGAAAAGGGAGATACTGGGGATGAGGGTGGGGAAAAGGGAGATACCAGGGGTGACGGTGGGGAAAAGGGAGATACTTGGAATGAGGGTGGGGAAAAGGGAGATACTGGGGATGAGGGTGGGGAAAAGGGAGATACTGGGGATGAGGGTGGGGAAAAGGGAGATACCAGGGGTTAGGTTGGGAAAAAAAGGGAGATACTAGGAATGAGGGTGGGGAAAAGGGAGATACTGGGGATGAGGGTGGGGAAAAGGGAGATACCAGGGTTGGGTTGGGAAAAGGGAGATACTGGGAATGAGGGTGGGGAAAAGGGAGATACTGGGGATGAGGGTGGGGAAAGGGAGATACCAGGGGTGAGGGTGGGGAAAAGGGAGATACTAGGAATAAGGGTGGGGAAAAGGGAGATACTGGGGATGAGGGTGGGGAAAAGGGAGATACCAGGGGTGAGGGTGGGGAAAAGGGAGATACTGGGAATGAGGGTGGGGAAAAGGGAGATACTGGGGTGAAGGTGGGGAAAAGGGAGATACTGGGGGTCAGGGTGGGGAAAAGGGAGAAACTGGGGGTCAGGGTGGGGGAAAGGTGATACTGGGAGTGAGGGTAGGGAAAAGGGAGATACTGGGGGTGAGGGTGGGAAAAAGGTGATACTGGGGTGAGGGTGGGGAAAAGGGAGAAACTGGAAGTGAGGGTGGGGGAAAGGTGATACTGGAAGTGAGGGTAGGGAAAAGGGAGATACTGGGGATGAGATGATAAGGGAGAAGAAGTGAGGGGAAAGGATAAGGGAAATGGTGGGGTGAGGGTGAAGATGATGATAAGGGAGATACTGGGGTGAGGGTGAAGATGATGATAAGGGAGATGCTGGGGTGAGGGTGAAGATGATGATAAGGGAGATGCTGGGGTGAGGGTGAAGATGATGATAAGGGAGATGCTGGGGTGAGGGTGAAGATGATGATAAGGGAGATGCTGGGGTGAGGGTGAAGATGATGATAAGGGAAATGCTGGGGTGAGGGTGAAGATGATGATAAGGGAGATGCTGGGGTGAGGGTGAAGATGATGATAAGGGAGATGCTGGGGGTGAGGATGAGTATAAAAGGAGGCGCTGCCGATATTTTTTTAAAGCTGAAGTAAGCTGATTTTGTGCAGCTCAGTTTATACAAAAAGATAAATCTTTTACAATTTAAAATACCCAAACAGGTTCAGGTTTTGTTAATTTTTTCTTTTCCCTGATAGGATGTGATTGTTGAAATAATAAAATTTTAGCTAATGATTCCACCAGGATAAACATTTTATGATATTCACAAACTAGTTTAATGTGTAATGGATGCAATATATCACATTTAATAAAGATAACTTGTTTAAATAAACCAGGTGCAATGTAACATCATCCAATGAATAGAATTTCAGGTCAGTTTAGGCCAGCCAACATTTTGCAAGCCCAGTTGAGCCAGTAAACTTGGCTTACTATTAAAGTCAGCTGTCTTTTGTCCAAGCCAGCCACATTCGTGTGGCTAACAAGGCTTCGGGCTCTACCTCAGCAGACCTCTGATCTGCCTATGTTGACAGAGTTTATCTGTATGAATGCAGTTTTGGTAGCAGGATATTTTAGAATCTCACCTGTTCATGAATTGTATAGAGATTGACTTGTGCTCAGGAAGATGTGCTTAAAGTAGATACAACGTACTCTAGATGTGTCTATTCAGCCGCTCAGAGCACCTGTACTGCATGTACTATAATGTTAGGATGAGTTTGCGATATGATGGATACATTAAATCAGCTCATTCAGAGCTTTTGTTGAGATCTCTTCATTTTCAGACATGACATGAATTCACTGCTTGGTCTTCTGTAGCTCTAGAAACAGCGAGATGTGTCGTCCTCTTCTTGTCTGATTCCCAAGTCAAAATAAAGTGGCATTTTGTTCCTCCAGCATAAAAGAGTAAGCAATGTCAGATTGACATGCTTTCCATTGTCAAGAACCGTGTTGTAAGTCTCAGTGAGGTTGCCAAAAATTAAATGACAACTACCCTAGGATATTGTTACTAATGTAAACTTAAGATAAACCAGAGGAACAGGTAAGTTTATTTGGCAGTGATGAAGTTGAGTCCAGCTAGGCCACTTGAGTCCAAGTCCAAGTCTGAGTCCTTGGGGTTTGAGTCCAAGTCCCTAAAAACATGGGCTTAAGTCAAGACTTGAGTCCAAGTCTGGACTCAAATCCTACCTCACTGTAGTTTGGTGTACTTTGCAACAACATACATTTCCCTTATTTGAAAATGATTCTATGGTGACTTAGTATATTGGTAAATAGCCCTCTATATCATTACATGACCAACTGCTTACAAGCATGTTTCTCGGGGGTTTTGTGAATGGCAGCCAAGTCATGCAAGGCACAGGAAATGACAATGGTTAGCATGGAGATGGGATTTACACTTTCCTTTGTTAACATGTAACATTCACATATACATTTAAATGTAAAAGCCTAATACCCTCTCACACACAAAACCTAAAACTCTTTGATCAAAACTTAGACTTAACCATATCACAAATCCAGATTCTGGACGCCCAGTATAAGTAATGTTTTACAAAGTGAATAATCCATTTATGTGATTTTACAATGATTTTTGTTTTTGCTTTTAGGGAGTTTGAACAAAGAACCCAGCCATGAAGGGTTCACTTGTTTCTCCACCAGAGGTCCCCATTGGTATGGACATCGCAGATGGACTGGAGTTTCGCAAGTCAGAAGTTGACAAGCTGAAACTAGGTGGGTGACATTCTTCATAAATGTATACAGTATTTACATTAGACAGGTGTTTAAAGGGGTTTCATTGCCTCCACTGGGAGGGTATGCGTACACTGCCATTTGTGTGTTTGTTTGTTTGAGTGTTTGTTCACAGCATCATAACTCATGCAGACATGAACAGAATCTCATGAAATTATCAGGCCATAAGGGAAAGGACCAATAAAGAGTTGATTAGATATGGATGTGGATCCGGCACTTGATTTGGATTCAGGGAGTCATCAGGGAATATTCACAATGGCGGAGTCACATATGTACAAATGAAGCTAGGACTATATGGGCTAAATAAATGAATGCAAACAAAGTTTTGAGAGGATCCCACCTTAGGGACCCCCTATGTGGTGGAGGCATGCATTCCTTGGAATACAGATTTCTAGTTTTCTGTTCTACCTACTCATGCAGCATCACGAGAGTTCATACATTTGCATTAGGAACATCATTAGTGCCACAATTTTCTAGGGGCATTGCAGGGTTCTTTTAGGCTTAAATTTATCTGCTGACATTGTCATTATATCTACCTGTGATGTGCCATTTAATCAGTTATATCAATGATTAGTTGTTTTCTTTCATATACAGTAAAATTGGTTGCATTTTTTGCACAGTCAGTCACAAATGATTTTGTATGCACAGACAAAAAACACTTTATCCAGAAAAAAATATTCCAATCCTGTCACAGATATAAGAAGGCAGGATATGATTAAAGTAGTGGACAGCACTTTAACTAAACCTTGTACAGCGAACAAGTGTCAACAACCTGACCATTACCCTGATCTTTCAGGACAGAGTTAATTTAATGATATAAGTATAATTCTATACATCAGAGTCCTTGAAATAATCAATTACTGTTTGATTGTTTCCTACAGTCATCAAACATATTTTTACAACCAATACCTACCACTAATATAACCTCAAAATTATGACCACCAATTGGACCCTGGTGAAGTGGTCACATTTTCGAGGTAATCATCTAAGCAAGGTTTCATATAACGAGCAAAAAAGATTTCGGACCATGAATAAGTGGTCGTTATTTTGTGGTGATCATTAAACTGAGGTGGTCGTTACACTATAAAGTGGTTGCATTTTTTGAGGTTGTCGTCTAAGCAGTGGAGGTCTGATATAAAAAGCAAACCAAGAATTAAAGGAGTGGTCATTGTTTTGAGGTAGTCCCTTAATTAAGGCAGTCATTAGGCTATGTCTCACTGTATGTGCAAGTACAGAGCTAATTTTGACAGGGCAGAAAACCAGCAAAAATTAAGAAGTCCCAGTTCTTTTTCCAGTCATACTGAGCTTTAAAAATTTCTCTAGCTTTGTCAGTTTTATAATCATGTATAATTTTATTGACAGGAGTCTTTGCTCTGAGTGACCTTGAGAAAGGTCACAAGTTTGGTCCGTACAAAGGGGACAAGGTCAATGACATCAGGGATGTCCTGGACACCAACTATGTGTGGGAGGTAAGTGACACAGTTTTTGCATCACTCCACGGTGTATTATGATCAGTATATATACAGCAGTTTCAGCTTAAACTGCACTTCTCCTGCTAGTTATGTCTTGTGTCATTATTTGTTTTTCACAGAATGACACAGGACAAGCCTTCGTTAAAACCATGGCTTCAAATTACCAAAATCCAGAAAATATCACAAACTCTTTTTCCTAATTAACTACTCCCTATATATGTGCGCTTAACATATATGAGGAGTGTATTGGTTGTCAGAAACAGTGCTCTGAAGTTGACACTATTGATATTGCTCTAGTTACTATGGTGGAGTCTTGATAGAACCACAGATTTCAATCAATATCTGAGGAACTTATTATGATTTCTCCTTATTCCAAATCCATGCATATAAAAAGCTGTAACCCAGAGGGCTTTGTAGTAACATATATTACCTCTGTACAAAGTCTCTTTCATCCTCATACAGACTGATACTACAAACATCCAGTGGACCCGGGTAAAAGAAATGCTCTGTAAATCACTGTACATGCATCTGTTTAAACTTGTGATGAAGTTTTAATTACAATGATGAACTAAACTCCATTTGCCATGACAAACACTGCTTGGTTGTTGCCATGGTGAACATTACTCTGGTTATTATGACAAACACTGCTGTTCAGTTGCTATGGTTAATAGTGCTCTAGTTTCTGGTATATATTCAACGTCACTTTTCTTGACATAGTCAAGAGAGCTGGCAAGTGCTTATGGATGCAGTGCCCATTAATTATTGTATCCTCAGACAAGTCGGGAATCATCTGGTTTCAGCACAAACCCACTGGCAGATGAAACTTGTGAGCAAGATAACTGAAAAATATTTAAATGGGGTAAAAGGAATAGTAGCTAGTTTTAATGATTTTTCAGATCATAGTTTTTATGATTTTTCACATGATTGGTTTAACAATTTTTCAGATCATTGATTTTACGATTTTTCACATCATTGATTTTATGATTTTTCAGATTATTGAGTTTACGATTTTCAGATCAGTGATTTTTACAGTTTTTCACTTTATTGATTTTAAAATTTTTTCAGATCATCAATTTTACAATTTTTTCAGATCATCAATTTTACGATTTTTCAGTTCATCAATTTTTCGATTTTTCAGTTCATCAATTTTTAGCTCAGCTGACTGAAAGTCATCTGAGCTATAGCGATCACTCTTTGTCCGTCGTCCGTCTGTCCGTCTGTCCGTCCGTCCGTCTGTCCGTCTGTCCGTCCGTTAACCAGGCACAAATCGTAACCGCTGGACCTAGAACCTTGTAACTTGGGATTCTGAGAGGTCCATAAAAAATCTCCTTGGAAACCAGAAATTAGGTCTCTGTTACCCATATCCTTCGAGCTATGTGGCCCCAAAGTACCCCCCAGAAAAGTCAAAAATTTCATACAAAAACTTCAATATCTCATTAACTACTTGACTGATGGTCATGATTTTTGGCATACATATTGATCATGAGATGTTACATCACTTCCTGCAGACTGGTGGCGCCACCTGTATTTTTCGATTTTTTACGAATTTTTTTCTCTATTTTGAGACCTTTAAAAATGTGAACATCTGTTAACAAGGCACAAATCATAAAGACTGGACTTAGAATCTTAATTCTTGACACACTGAGAGACCTATGAAAAGTCTCGATGGAAACCAGAAATTAGGTCTCTGTTACCCATATCCTTTGAGCTATGGGGCCAAAAATTACCCCCCAGAATAGTCAAAAATTTCATACAAAAACTTCAATATCTCATTAACTACATCACTGATGGTCATGATTTTCGACATACATATTGATCATGAGATGTTTCATCAGTTTGTGCAGACTGGTGGCGCCACCTGTATTTTTCAATGTTCACGAATTGTTTTCTCCATTTTTGAGACCTTTAAGGATGTAGTTATCTGTCAACAGGGTACAAATCGTAACGACTGGACCTAGAATCTTTGTTCTTGACACACAGGGAGACCCATGATAAGTCTCCATGGAAACCAGAAATTAGGTCTCTGTTACCCATATCCTTTGAGCTATGGGGCCCCAAAATACCACCCAGAATAGTAAAAAATTTCATACAAAAACTTCAATATCTCAATAACTACATCACTGATGGTCTTCATTTTTGGCATACATATTGATCATGAGATGTTAGATCAGTTCCTGCAGACTGGTGGCGCCACCTGTACTGTTTGATTTTTTAAGATTTTTTCCTCTATTTTTGAGACCTTTGAGGATGCTGTCATCTGTTAGCGTGGCACAAATCGTAATGACTGGACCTAGAATCTTCATTTTCGACACACTGAGAGACCTATGAAAAGTCTCCATGGAAACCAGAAATTAGGTCTCTGTTACCCATATCCTTCGAGCTATGGGGCCCAAAATTACCCCCCAGAATAGTCAAAAATTTCATACAAAAACTTCAATATCTCATTAACTACATCACTGATGGTCATGATTTTCGACATACATATTGATCATGAGATGTTTCATCAGTTTGTGCAGACTGGTGGCGCCACCTGTATTTTTCAATGTTCACGAATTGTTTTCTCCATTTTTGAGACCTTTAAGGATGTAGTTATCTGTCAACAGGGTACAAATCGTAACGACTGGACCTAGAATCTTTGTTCTTGACACACAGGGAGACCCATGATAAGTCTCCATAGAAACCAGAAATTAGGTCTCTGTTACCCATATCCTTTGAGCTATGGGGCCCCAAAATACCACCCAGAATAGTAAAAAATTTCATACAAAAACTTCAATATCTCAATAACTACATCACTGATGGTCTTCATTTTTGGCATACATATTGATCATGAGATGTTAGATCAGTTCCTGCAGACTGGTGGCGCCACCTGTACTGTTTGATTTTTTAAGATTTTTTCCTCTATTTTTGAGACCTTTGAGGATGCTGTCATCTGTTAGCGTGGCACAAATCGTAATGACTGGATCTAGAATCTTCATTTTCGACACACTGAGAGACCTATGAAAAGTCTCTATGGAAACCAGAAATTAGGTCTCTGTTACCCATATCCTTCGAGCTATGGGGCCCAAAATTACCCCCCAGAATAGTCAAAAATTTCATACAAAAACTTCAATATCTCATTAACTACATCACTGATGGTCATGATTTTCGACATACATATTGATCATGAGATGTTTCATCAGTTTGTGCAGACTGGTGGCGCCACCTGTATTTTTCAATGTTCACGAATTGTTTTCTCCATTTTTGAGACCTTTAAGGATGTAGTTATCTGTCAACAGGGTACAAATCGTAACGACTGGACCTAGAATCTTCGTTCTTGACACACAGGGAGACCCATGATAAGTCTCCATGGAAACCAGAAATTAGGTCTCTGTTACCCATATCCTTCGAGCTATGGGGCCCCAAAGTACCCCCCAGAATAGTAAAAAATTTCATACAAAAACTTCAATATCTCAATAACTACATCACTGATGGTCTTCATTTTTGGCATACATATTGATCATGAGATGTTCGATCAGTTCCTGCAGACTGGTGGCGCCACCTGTACTGTTTGATTTTTTAAGATTTTTTCCTCTATTTTTGAGACCTTTGAGGATGCTGTCATCTGTTAGCGTGGCACAAATCGTAACGACTGGACCTAGAATCTTCATTTTCGACACACTGAGAGACCTATGAAAAGTCTCGATGGAAACCAGAAATTAGGTCTCTGTTACCCATATCTTTTGAGCTATGGGGCCCAAAATTACCCCCCAGAATAGTCAAAAATTTCATACAAAAACTTCAATATCTCATTAACTACATCACTGATGGTCATGATTTTCGACATACATATTGATCATGAGATGTTTCATCAGTTTGTGCAGACTGGTGGGGCCACCTGTATTTTTCAATGTTCACGAATTGTTTTCTCCATTTTTGAGACCTTTAAGGATGTAGTTATCTGTCAACAGGGTACAAATCGTAACGACTGGACCTAGAATCTTCGTTCTTGACACACAGGGAGACCCATGATAAGTCTCCATGGAAACCTGAAATTTGGTCTCTGTTACCCATATCCTTTGAGCTATGGCACTCCAAAGTACAGCTCAGAATAATGGAAAATTTGATACAAAAGCTAAAGTAACTGAACAACTAATGCAGAGATAACCATAATTGTTTGCATGGATATTGATCATGGAGTGTTTCATAAGTTTCTGCAGACTGGTGGCACCACCTGTATTTGTTCGTTTTTTTTTACGAAATTTTTCTGTATTTTTGAGACCTTTAAAGATATGAACATCTGTTAACAGGGCACAAATCATAAAAACTGGACCAAGAATCTTCATTCTTGACACACAGGGAGACCCATGAAAAGTCTCCATGGAAACTTGAAATTAGGTCTCTGTTACCCATATTCTTTAAGCTGTATGGGTCCAAAATACCCCCCCCCCCCAGAATAATGGAAAATTTGATACAAAAACTGCAGTATTTCAATAACTACAACACTGATGGTCATGATTTTCAGCATACATATTGATCATGAGCTGTTCCATCAGTTTCTGCAGACTGGGTGTGCCACCTTTATTTTTTTTTCAAATTTTTACGAATTTTTTTCTTTTTTTTGAGACCTTTAAAAATGTGGTTATCTGTCAACAGGGTACAAATTGCAACAACTGGACCTAGAATCTTCATTCTTGTCATGCAAGGAGGCCCATGAAAGGTGCCTGTGGAAACTTGAAATTAGGTCTCTGTTACCCATATCCTTCAAGCTATAGGACTCCGAAGTATCCCTCAGAAAAATGGACAATTTATTACAAAAACTGAAGTATCTGAACAACTAATGCAGAGATCACCATGATTTTTTGCATGGATATTGACCATTAAGTGTTTTTATTAGTTTCTTCAGACTGGTGGAGCCACCTGTATTTTTGTATCCACCAAAACGAAGTTTTGCGGATACTATATTTTTGACCAAGTTCCTCCGCCGCAGGGGCGTTCGTTTCCAGAGAGCTCCTCGGAGACTAATGGACCTATTTTTCCCAAACTTACACCTATTATCGGGTCACATGTGAACTGGTGCCTAACCAATTTGCATTGACCTCTGACCTTTCCTCTCTATCCAGTGTCCATTTGTGGGTCTGTTTCCACTCATAAACCCTCATAAGGGGAACTGTTTGACCGATCAGGAAATAAAATTGATACAAATGTAGCCCTTGGATTGCTTTATAACATACACAAAAAATGGTGGCGCCACCTGTAACCATGTTTGCACAGTGTCCATCTGTTCATCTGCCTTGGGTTAAAATCACTCATATCTCTGCAGTGAATTGACTAATTCACCTGAAATTCGTCATGTGAATACATCCAGGATAGCTTTCTTGATTTTATGACAGGTGGCGCCACCTACATTCACGTTCACGCTGATGACATCCAAGCTTATATCTCGGGAACCGTTTGACCGATCAGGAAATAAAATTTATACAAATGTAGCCCTTTGATAGCTCTGTAACATACACAAAAAATGGTGGTGCCACCTGTAACAATGTTTGCACAGTGTCTGTCTGTTAGTCTGCCGTGGCCTAAAATTACTCATTTCTCTGTAGTGGTTCGACATAACTGCCTAAAATTTTGCAGGTTTATACATCGTGGACAGCTTTCTTGATTTTATGACAGGTGGCGCCACCTACATTCTAGTTAACACTGGACACATCCAAGCTCATATCTCAGGAACCATTTGACCGATTGGGCCAAAATTGTGCATGTGTTTAGATCTCACATAGGTCTTTATCATACACAAAACTGGAGGGGTTACCTGCAAAGATTTTTGCACAGTGTTTGTCTGTTTGTCTGCCATGGGCAAAAATCGCTCATATACATGTAGTGGTTTGACTTTTCTGCCTAAAATTTTGCAGGTGTATACAACTTGGACAGCTTTCTGGATTTGTGGTCGGTGGCACAACCTACATACACATTTAGGCTGCAGACATCCATGCTAATATGCAACATACCTCACTCTATTTCCCCTTGCCACTCAATCCATGCCTCACTATCCGATTTTGGCAGATACACGTAGTCACTTGTCGGTTACCCGTATTCTAGTTTTAAAAGTTTACACATTTTTCTCTATTTTTGAGATATATAAATACAGACTAAATCTTGGCCTGTTGGTTAATCTGTTTGATGCTTCAGTTGAATGGGTATATACTACCATTCTGATGATAAAATTTCCTTTTGCGAATCTCTTCCCAGTCAGCTGAGCGTCATGACCCATGGGTCACTTGTTTGATTTTTCAGATCATTGATTTTACGATTTTCAGATCAGTGATTTTGACAATTTTTCACTTGATTGATTTTAAAATTTTTCAGATCATTGATTTAATGATTTTTCAGATCATCAATTTTACAATTTTTCAGATCATCGACCCTGAGTCTGAGTCAGAGGACGTTCTCTGGTACATTGACGCTACTGAACCTGAGAAGAGTAACTGGTTACGATACATCAACTGTGCACGCTACTTCGAGGAACAGAACATGGTGTCAGAGCAGGAGGGCACGGACATCTACTACAGGACTATCAAGGTAACAATAAAGAGCCTCAGTTACACACAAAATCTAGACCACTGTAGATCACACAAATACACCAGGTCTGGGATGAATGCTCTTGATTTTGATTTAGAGCAGTTTCAACCAGACCATCAGTTTCTGGTTGGTCTAGATTCTCGTGCACACTACACTGCAGTTGGAGTTTGCTGAATTTAGTGTTAATTGTAACAGGAGCGAGCGCTAGAGTGACCTGCTCTAGATTTAGCATGGTCCAACACCTGGTACTAGTACTACATGTGTGCAGTTTTATCGTGCCAGATCTCTTAAGTGTACATGCAAGGCAATATTTGGACAGAGCTTGACATGTGCAGTGGTCTAAAGCAAAAGTTTGGAGCGGTGTTTTGCCAGACCAGTATTATTACAAGATGTAATGTGGAGCGAGCTATAGTTGGTGGGATCTTTCTAGTGTTAATGGGGCTGACATCTTTTCAGACAAACTCAGCAGAAGTTTAGGGTTATTTATAGTAGGTTCTATAGACATGATCAAGAATTATAAGTAACTGCTTCATTTAACAATTTTAGCAATGTTTTGTGTTGAATTCAACCAAAACACTCAAATTCATCCAAAAGTGTACCTTTAAACTGGTTTTTGGTCTTGCCTACTTGAGATGTCAATTCCAGAACTGCACATTATCAACAAACCAACTTCTTTCAAATCAATAAATTAATCCATCTCTATGACAACAAGTAGAAATTTCTCCTGAAAATGAATTTTCATTTCTTTTGAAACATGTAACGTACATAGAAAAGTGTCTTACACACCTGACTGTGGCTAAGCTCAAGTAGTTCTATGATTTTTAGCCCTTAAAATAAAGTGAATTATCTCATAGTCACAGTGCTACTCTTCTGTCATATTTGGCAAAAGTCAGTGTAAATTAGGGAAATTAAGTGTACGTTCATAGTACTGTCACTCTCTTAACGTCATTGTTTGGTATTTTATCAGGAGGTTTCAGCCGGTGATGAGCTCCTCACATGGTTTGACAAATCTGCTCTAGCAAGCCTGAAAAAGAAGAAACGTAAAGGTCAATTCTTTCAGACATCACCTTTTTAGATATGATTTGTTCAGACATTATTGTTAAGACAACATTAGTTCAGACATTATTTGTTCAAAAAGAAATAATATGTTCAAATGTTATTTTTTTTCAGACAGTATTTTGTAATACTTTGTTTATGAATTATTAATATCTCCATTTAGCTGCTAGTCATGCTAAGCTTTGACTTGAGATCATTGTCTGTCTGATTTCATATTTTCTTCACATAGTGACTTTTATTTTGAGCAATTAATATACATGAAACATATAAACAGTTTCCACAGACAAACCATCATTTCTGAACAGAGGGCTGTTATCAACACCTTGCTTTAAACACTGAAAAAATTGAAATATTAGAAACAAGGTAGTGTCTTTTATATGTGGTCTCGACTTTGATGTAGCTAATTCTGTTTCATCCTGTTACAGGACGCAAACCCAATCAGAACACAAGTCCAAAGACCAGTCCCAAAGGGAAGAAGAGGAAGGAGAGCAACTCTCAACATCCAGAAGAGGAGCTGGCCGACTCTCCTGTGAAATCCAGGAAAACCAGCATTTCCTCTAACAATGCAAGTCCCACTGGGAAAACCTCAGGGCCTAACAGGTACCCTCCACCCCAGGAGGGAGAATACCTGTTTGAACTGCACAAGAAAAACGTGGTTTATCAAGCCGGGAAGAAAATGTATAAATGTGATATATGTACGGGTACATACCGCCATGCCTTCAGTTTAAAACGACATTACATCCGCAATCATATTAACTATGCATACATCTGTGAGGCTGACCGCCTGAACTGTTGTATAAAAGCAGATGAAGTTACTAGTTTTAAAGGTCGCACAGCCCGCAGACAGGAAGAACTCATGAAAGGAGGTGAGCTGAAGCTCTCTAGTAAAGGAGATCAGAATAATAATAAAGATCGAAAAGAGAACGGGGTAACTGAAGAAAATAAAGTTGATGTTGATAATGAAGTGTCTGTTAAAGAAGAAACAGAATCCAAAGACAAGGATGAGTCATGCTCTGACGAAGCAGAGAATCATGGGACTCCTGCTGCAGAGGAGGTTTCCATGGCAACTGAGGATGTGAAAGATACAGAGGAAAAGCTGAATGAAGAAGAGGGTAATGATGCACCCCCAGCAGCTAATGAGGAGGGAGAGAAATCAGAAGAGCAGATAAAATCAGAGCCAACAAATGGTCAGTAACAAATTAGCATTACAGTTAATGGTCAGTTACAAATCAGCATAACAATTAATGGTCAGTAACAAACTTAGCATTACAGTTAATGGTCAGTTACAAATCAGCATAACAATTAATGGTCAGTAACAAACTTAGCATTACAATTAGTGGCCAGTAACAAACTTAGCATTACAATTAATGGTCAGTAACAAACTTAGCATTACAATTAATGGTCAGTAACAAACTCAGCATTACAATTAATGGCCAGTAACAAACTCAGCATTACAATTAATGGCCAGTAACAAACTAAGCATTACAATTAATGGCCGTTACAAACTAAGCATTACAATTAATGGCCAGTAACAAACTTAGCATTACAATTAATGGCCAGTAACAAACTTAGCATTACAATTAATGGCCAGTAACAAACTTAGCATTACAATTAATGGTCATTAACAAACTTAGCATTACAATTAATTGTCAGTAACAAACCTAGCATTACAGTTAATGGCCAGTAACATACTTAGCATTACAATTAATGGCCAGTAACAAACTTAGCATTACAATTAATGGCCAGTAACAAACTTAGCATTACAATTAATGGCCAGTAACAAACTTAGCATTACAATTAATGGCCAGTAACAAACGTAGCATTACAATTAATGGCCAGTAACAAACTTAGCATTACAATTAATGGCCAGTAACAAACTAAGCATTACAATTAATGGCCGTTACAAACTTAGCATTACAATTAATGGCCAGTAACAAACTTAGCATTACAATTAATGGCCAGTAACAAACTTAGCATTACAATTAATGGCCAGTAACAAACTTAGCATTACAATTAATGGTCATTAACAAACTTAGCATTACAATTAATGGTCAGTAACAAACCTGTTTTCACAAACAAAAGGTCAGTAAGATATTTACCTTAATAAAACAAATGGTCAGAAACAAACTTAGTATAATAACAAATGATCAGTTAGAAACTTACCCATCACACACAGATAGTAGCAAATTCGCTGTTACAAACAAATGGTCAGTAACAAACATACCATTATAAACTAGTGATCAGTAATAAAATAAATAATCACTTCAATGTTTATAAATCTTCTATCTTCTTCAGTATTATATATCTTATATTTTATACATTGTATGATCTTAAACTGTGAAAATTATTTACATGATACCAGATGGCAGCACTAATGAAGTTGTGGATGATCAGCTGTCGGCAGCCCGCATGTCCTTGACACCTGACGAGGTGGCAGAGAAGATGCCAGGGCTTTACCGATGTAACCTGTGTAACAATCTGTTTGATTATCACCTGGAGCTCAAGCACCATCTGGGCGAGTTATTTTACAAATATACTTGTTCTTTAGGTTTCTCCCAGTATTTTTATTAGCTCAGCTGACTATAAGTCATCTGAGCTATAGTCGTGGTCCATTGTCTGTCGTCCGTCCGTCTGTCCGTCCGTCCGTCCGTCCGTCCGTAGATGTGGCACGTTTTAAAACCATAAGACCTAGGAATCCAAAATTCAGCATAATGTTAGATGTCCCCAAGATATCCTACCGAGCCGAAAACTGGGTCTTTGCGACTTCATTCCTTTGAGAAATTAAGGAAAAACCTCAATTTTTTATTAAAAACCTATTTTCACACTTTAGGACTGCCTAATATCAAAACCACTCATCTGTTTTTCCTCATATTTCCTATAAATAATCCTCTATATAATTCCTATGTACATGCCAGAAATTAGGTCTGTATTATTTAATTTAAAAAAGTTATGGGCCCAAACATAATGCATTTTGTAAATAATCAGGAAAGAAATTTTATCACTTAACACAAAACTTGTTAAAGCTAAGCACTTTTTTTCCATTAATATTACTTTTATTAATCAAAATTAAATTGTATACCCAAAATTAGATCAAAATCTTTTAAATTTTTAAAAATATTAGCAAAAATAAAAAATTGGTACCTTAAATTTTGCCCAACTTTGACCATGGCACGTTTTTTTGCTGTAACTGCTGTGGATTTAATTTTCACAGCATGTTTTTGTTAGCATTTCAACTGTTAACACCAAAAATTTGAAACCAGTTGATCAAAAACTGTAGATTTTATTCAAGTTTTCAAGCACCATGTCACATATTGCTAGTGTTATGCAGTTTGCTAGAGCTCAGCTCTGAGCTTCAGCTCTAAGTTCCTTAAATTTGGCATACAGTTAGATTTCTCCAAAATCCCCTACCATGCCAAGAATTTGGTCACTAGGACTTAATTCCTTCGAGATATCAATGAAAAACTTCATTTTTCCATTAAAAACCCAATGTTACACTTTAAGACTGCCTAATATCAAAACCACTGATCTGACTTTGATCATATATAATATACATATTTTTCTATACATTCACTATGCACATGCCAGAAATGATGTCAGTATTGTGTATTTTTTTTTAAGTTATGGGCCCAAACATAATGCACTTTGTAAAAAATCAAGAAATATATTTACTCCCTTAACAAGGGCATTGCTGAAGCTAGAGATTTTTTTGCCAGGGATGTAACATTATTTAATCAAGATTCAATTGAATACCCAAAATTAGTTCTGAATTTTTCAAATTTTATAAGTTATTAGTATAAATATAAAATTAGTACCTTAAATTTTGCCCAACTGTGACCATGGCACGTTTGTTTCCCGTGAGCACTGTTGATATAATTTTCATATCATGCACACATAAGGATTTCAGCTTTTTAGTTTAGAAAGCTGAAAGAAATTTGCCAAATATTGTAGCTTTTATTAATGTTTTTTATGAGACCCTGTCAGACTTTGGCTCTCTCCAGCCCCTCTTGAGTCACCTGTATGTTGACCTTGTTGACCTTTCATCAAATTATGCACGCTTGAGGGGAGATTCCAGGCAGCTTATGGCCAGCCACAGTTGATTCAGGTGTTCAACCCAACTCATCTAATAGTTTTAACCAACAACATAACAATAAACAATAAATTAATAAATTTTTATTGGTTTATAATAACAAATTAAAGAAAAATAGAAAAGGAATTTGTTAGTTTATAATAACAGGAAATTAACTTGCAGTTACTGATGATATAAGAATCTTGTATCGATGGGTAGAATGTCACATATTCCAAATAACACCATGCAGTCACCTATGGCATTTTTCAGTTCATTTTTAATGATAAAGAAGTAAATCATATTATTCATTACTAATCATTAAGGATTATATGAAGGAAATTAATGATAGACAAAGATGCAGTTGATAATATTAATCTAGATTCCTACTGTGTCTAATGTGTACATTGATGTGAAATTAGTCCAAAATGAATTTTTTACAGTTATTTTTTAATATAAATAAAAGCCATAAAACCAGGTACTTATGATCATTATTTAAATGTGTGAATTTTGTATATTCTGGATTCTCAACATCATTGTTTGGTGAAAACTGAATATATACCAGACATGGTGTGAATACTTTGTAATTGTATTTAAATACGAATATGATTATGTACTCCATTATAAAATTTCTTGCATAAAGAATGGGAATTCAGGTAAAAATGAAAGTATATGAATACTCGTGCAAATACTTTCAAAATGCATTCATGTATATATTTTTTTAATATTATTTTAATAATCATATCAGTTATATTTCATTTTAAAAAATCATATGATTCTCTTATTATTTTTAATAAAAATTATATTTGGGACAATATTTGTAATTTTTTTAATAAATAGTTAAACTCTTATATTATATGTTCTGCTTATAAGTTATATGGCCAAGTCAAAATCTGTGTGACAGTAGTACTCCATTTGTTAATAAAATAAATGAAATCAATCCTCTTCCCTGTCTCCAAAGGTACTATCAAAATCATACATAAGCTAAACAACAACAACTCATAATACAGCTTATATTTATTACCACACAAAACCAGCATGTGCCTCATTTCTAAATAATATGTTTTTATCATATATAACAGCTGAGCATCGTGACCCATAGGTCCCTTGTTTAATTATTTATGCCACACATTTTATCACACAAATACAGAGGCTCTGGCATATGTGATATGACATGTCATATGAGGTTCATATCATTGTTTTTGGGCAATATGGCTGACATGTTGATTTAATATCAGTGGTCTCATATCAGCCCAGCCCTCAGTGTACTCAGTGACTTGAGGCCATAGAATGAAATTGACAATTAAGCATCATGGTTTATGTGATGTCACAGTGACTCATTGCTCCTGAATTAAATCCACAAGCATCACGCGGTGTGTGATGTCACTATGCTCTGTGATGTGCTGCTCAGGAATGAAACTGACATCAAAGTAGTAGCCTGAATGTGTGAAGGTGCCAGTGGATGTAAGCTTTTGAAGTATTTACTTGAGCACTTTGTGAAAATAGAGTGATTGTACACAGTAAGTTGTATTGATAATATGAGTGGCCATTTGATAAATATATTATGAACTGGTTTGTTGGATATTGCCTTCATATTGGCCTTTGGGCGGACATGCCATCTTCAGGCCGTTATGAATTAAATACGGAACAAGCCAATTAATAACATACAAATACAATACAGAATCATTCTCAGGGCTTCTACCGATTCCTAAATTTCTTGTATTTTCCAACTGAGGTAATATTGCTCTGAGTGCTTTTGGCAGACCACTGGACTGTTAGACTGTACAGGCAACAGATCCTGCAGTCACACAACTATCTGTCCCAAGTTAGTGCCAGGAGAAACAGGAAGTTTTGACCTTAACATGTGGTATCATACACAGGAGCTGAGTTGTTGTTCAATTCATTTTGAGTGACAGCTCATCACCCCAGCGACCATTTGAACATGCCACAGGCTCAGAGAGAATTGCCCCACATATGGTTTCTGGGCGGAGCCTGATGCCTGTCGAGTGTTTGTTGACTTGCGTTTGGTTGGCTGCTGGTCACATCAGGAGTTTTTTTCAGCAGACAGGTCCATGTGCACCACCTGGTATCATAGAAGCATCATAGAAGGTCAAAGCAGGCAGCGGGAAAATCAGTAGCTTCTTTAGAAGCGCAAGATTTCCACTGCCTCGGGAGCATACAGATGGTTATGTTTATTCCATAAATATAATTATGTTTTTTTCCAGGACATACCGAAAACTTGAAAAATACAAATACATGATTTCCAACAAGCAACAAAATGTACCTGACCATTTTGAAATTAATGTTGCTTACTTATAATCATCTGTTTATATGATAAAGACTAATTTGATTTACAGACAACCATCCCACCAAGTCCAGTGTGAAGACATATTCCTGTGACCAGTGTGACATGAAGTTCAGTCAGAAACAAAACCTCATGAGACACGTCATGGTACATACAGGTCAGTTACAGACAAATTATGGAGGGATGGGGTAGATAGTGTACCAGAGCAAGTGAGAGAATGAGAAAGAGAGAGGAACTTTTTACAGCTTGCTTAACTCTTTACATCCTAGAACATGTGAACACAATTTATCCTCAGAACCATTCTATGGTTTTCTGCAGAACCATTCTATGGTTTTCTGCAGAACCATTCAAAAGTTTTTTTCTGCAGAACCATTCAAGGGTTTTTTGCAGAACCATTCTATGGTTTTCCTCCAGAACCATTCAAATGTTTTCTGCAAATTCATTCAAAGGTTTTTCTCCAAATTTCCTCAATTAGTGTTTGCCAACCTTAGACTTCAGATTTTCATTCTTTTGACAAAATATACTAGATTATTCAATATTATGCATCAAACATATAAATCCAGTTATAAAAATTATAATAACGTTTCTTTTAATTTTATGCTTATAACTTTATTTCCTTTAGAAACTTTGCCATATGCATGTAAAAATTAGAGGGTACTCAATAAATTGCATACTTGAAGTTAAAAAACTTTCTATGCATCATTGTAATGAAACTATATGTAAATACTGAAAACAAATTGTAATACTCTTTATATTTGTTGTAGGTGCTAAGCCGTATGAATGCAAGTTCTGCCACAAGCATTTTCCCACAGCAACCAATCAAAAGCGTCATGAGATGATCCACCTTGGTCGTAAAGTCGTGTGCCTTCACTGCAACAACGCGTTCTCTCAAAGTGGTGACCTAAAAAAGCACATCAAAAGGGTTCATCCGGAGTACTTCTATGACTGTGCTTTTTGTCCTAAGTATTTTTCCATGGAGAAAAACTTACTTGAACATTTACTGACCCACAATGAGTCAGCAGAAAATAATGATAGCCTCAAAGCTAAACGAGAAACCAACGCAGTGTTTGATACAAATCAGGATCGCGAGGAATCCATGTACCTAGCTCAGCAGAAATCAGGATTTAAGTTTGCGTGCACTGTTTGCAAGAAACGCTTCCACAACTACGCCAACATGTGTCGCCACCGTCGTCTAGCACATCAACGCCATCTGTTGGGAATGAGCAAAAGCTACACTGGATCAGACTCCTCTGAGTCCAAAATGGACGCAATTGATGGTTTTGATGATGATGATGATGAGGCAGAATACTTTGCACATTTATCAGAAAATATTGCGGAGAATTTAACCATGCATGTTGATGGCAAAGCATCCGCACTTGAAACACCTGAGAAACACTTCAGGTCAGAGGTCAAAGAAGGTGAAGAGAGCCCAGAAAAGACTCAAATGACTTCTCCAACCTTTGATTGGGATAAGTACAATTTTCCAAATGGATTTAAAGCCAAGCGTATTATTACACCACAAAAAACTATGGACAATAGCGTCTTATTTCAAAATGGAGATAGTGATAATATCAAACGTGCTGTGCTACAGGGGACTGCTAGAAAACTGGAATTAAGCAATGAGGATAAGAAAAACATGAGTTGCAGTGATGTTAAACCTCCTCTGATACAAGTACCAGAGCTTCATAAATGCCATTTGTGTATGCGGGTATTCCATCGACGTAACTTGTACCATGATCATATGGTCAACAAACATGGCTGCGGTGTGCGACAGTCAAAAATCTCAAACGAGAAAGGTCATGTAAAAACAACAAGCACTTACATGTTACCATCGCAGAACGGGATTACACCAGTCGATATGTCATGTATCTCAGTGCCTGGTGATAGAAAGTCGGTTGAAGAGTCAAGATCAGAAAACAATCTTGCAGTGTCAAGGGCTAAGTCAGATAAAGCAGCGGTGGAATCCATTACTCAAGCTTCGGGTTCAGTCATGTTAAAGAGTTTCATGGAGAACGACATTCCTACACAACATGAACCCCTGGACCTGAGTGTTCATAAAAATATTGTTACATCAGAGAGAGAGGTTGGAACGCCGAACCCTGCGGAGGAACTTCACTTCTCTGCCATACAGCTGAAGTCTTCAGCGTCTCCTACAGAGAGTATCCCATCAAGCCAAGGGACTCCGGATTTACATGCTAAGTTTCCTGGAAAACTGATGTTTGCAAGCAATGAGGCCACCGATACATTTTACTATGATGACTTTAGGAAATATATATGCATGGTGTGTTACGCTGAGTTCTGGGATCCGCAGGCACTTTTTGACCACCAGGTGTCACTGCACTCCAAGGTTGCTTGTCAATTCATTGAGACTGACAAACGCTTCCAGATCACTTGGTGTCAGACACCAAACCCAGTGGGACTCTTGACTGGACGAACTCCACAAAATAACGGCACAGGTAAGTTTTATTATTCCTTTTTTCCTGTTTCAAAATTCCTGAAACCGGCTTCTGAGTTGTAGGGTTAGAGCAAAGAAATAAAAACTGGGAGGTTGTGTATTCAAAGCACAGCAGAGGAGTTAGCTTTTCCATGGTCCATGGGCTGAGCATTCTGCAGGCTTAATGCGAATGCTGTACCCTGCAGCTGTACACAGCCTCACAAATAAGTACCTCTTTGAGGGGTTCTTCAGTGTTACTTACTCAGCAATGGGGGTGATTTAACACCCATGACCTACAGGTGTGGTTGACACCAGGCCTGGATGACACAGGGAAACAATTATATGACAGGAAGTGAGTGCTACCTCCTTGTCACATAGTTCCAAACTAAAATGGAAATCAAAAATGGAGGTGGTAACCTGTAACCAGAAAAAATCTTGGTGACCTTCCAGAAATTTTGGTGAAAATTTATGTTTAAAATAGAAGAAAAATCTGATGTTCATGCAAATAGGCAGTATGATCTGTCTAAAGACCTGTGTCTGCATGTTTTCCTCCAAACACATTTTAAAGGGCATTTTTGGTTTTGTGTTTATGAGCTCTTCAGATTTTACGTAATGTAATGTAATATGAAAGGGAACTGGAAGAGCCTATAACCTGAATTTCACTGATATATCTCTGTTACATTTTGAGAATTCTAGAATACTGCCAAAACAAACAGAGAGACATATAAACATTCAGTTTTCAGATCACACAAATTTTTAATAATAATGCTAAATAACCTTATATGTTAGCAGTTGTAAAAAAGCATTTGCCATGTGAATGTGTATTTATTTGATAAAATATGAGTTTATTTTTTTTTCATAAGATAATGTTATATTTCAGATAACCTTCGCAGTAAGGGGATCATCAAATGCACAAAATGTCTGACAGCTCTACCTAACGTGGAAGCCCTTCATGAACACATCATGACTTGTGCTAGCCCAGTCTGTCCTGAACCCCAAATACGAGATCAAAGTCACAGGGTCATGGGTCGTAGGACAAAGGTCAACATTAAAAAGAAGAAATATTATAGAAGGAAACAAGGAAAAGAAATCAAAACAGGACGGATACCTGGTTTAATTTACAACAGTCTGTCTGGCCCGAGCAATTCTCTGCTTCACATGGCTAGTGTTCGCAAACGGAGAAGGAATTTTGGTCTTCTGTACAATCCAGGGCAGCACATACGACGGAGAGAAATGACGGAACTGGTGGATATGCATGAATGTCAAGGTTGTGGAGCAAAATTCAAAACGATATTACTGCTAGAACGTCACATCAAGAAATGTGACAAAAAAGATAAACTTAAAGACGTCCAAGTCAGACAGCCGTTGTTTATTGAGGGAGTCTATGAACAAGGCATGTTGGCCGAGAAAAAGCACCGGTGTCATTACTGCCAGAAAAACTTTGTCTACCCCGGAAGCCTGCGTACCCATGTGTTCAAAATCTGCAGTGTTCGAAAACATCGCCTTCAAAATGGCTGCCGTCTGGATCTGAACTGGGAGGCTGACCTCAAACAGCAGATTCGACTGCTGCAGGCGGAGATTGATCGTATGAGCAGCGGCAGCAGTTCACCCCGTACCATCAGCTTACGAGGACGTCGACGGAAGAAACGCAAGAACCATCGCTGGACTACCGTAAAACGTAGGAAAGAAACTGAACATGACAGCGATGATGGTGACGAGTGGCAGCACGGAGACGGCAGGGCGTACAACATCAATGGAGATGACGGATCATCAAGTCATGCGGCCAGCACTTCTGCTTTCAATACCTCAGATGGTAATGTAATGGACCAATCAGATTCTCCAATGGCTGTGTCTTCACGTGATAGTGAGAGTAATCTCCCAATGCACGCTGAAGTCGCTCCTGTATTAAAAACAATAGAGGATGTCCATGCTTCCAAGAACACTGTAATACCTAGAGGCAAGGATAAAATATGCAAATTAGGGAGACCAAGGAAAGCTGTAACTAGGATGAACATTGCGAAAGGTGTAACAAAAATGTCTAATTCTAGCTTCAATGGCAGTGGTACTTTTACCTCTAAGGATTCTGATTCTAGTAGAGAAAAATGTGAGGTCAATGAATTAGGTCAATGTGACACAGTTACTGAGTGTCCTGATGTGTTAGCTGATCAGCAGGTGGAGCCACAAGCAGCATGCGCCGGTACCAGGTTATCACAGATACCTTCTGGAGGATCTGATTCCGAACAGAAAACCTCCTTAAGGATCACAAACAGCAGTCGAAAACAGGTGGTCGCAAAGCTGGCTTCAACTATCAAGGAACGGCAGCAAAAAAAATGTGACTGGAAAAGCGGTTCTTTGAGAACAGCAAAAATTAGGAATAACTCTGTGATGAAAAAGGGGTCAGAGTGTGCATTTAATGAAGTCAGTGAGGCGATAAAGAGCAGAGATGTAAGTGGTCTCTTAATTGCAAAAGACTTTGATATGGTACGCGATTCCTCCCCCATCAGGGGAAGAGGGATGCGCAAGAAACGCGGGTTGTCGTTTGAAGTTCTGGGAGCGGAGTTATATGATGTGAGTGATGATGACCTGCCCGCGAAGGCAAAACGGGTGAAGAAGAAACGAAAAAGAGGCCAGCGATTAAGTCGCACAAACAGTGATCAAGGTGCAGAGATCACCTCCAGTAATGATATGCAAATTGATGCAAATGAAAGCACAACCAAAGCAAACACGATAGAAGATTTAGTTGATGGAGATGCTGTGTTCAAGGAATCCAGTGTGGTTGCAAAACCTAAAATTAACGGTGTTTCTAAATCAACTCGTGGGCGGAAGAGGAGGTGATAGTGTTCATGAGTGAAGTGATTTAAGCAGGTTTATCTCCATGGCCTGCGAGTTTGAAAAAAATATGTATTTCAATGGAGATATTCTCATCGATCATAATGGATTTACCATCACATTTAATTAAATCAAACTGGATTTGAACCTTACACCCTCACCACAAGGATAGGTAGGATTCTTGTATTTGTGTGTTAGCTTTAACAAATGGATGCTTTTAGAAACGAATCAATTTTCGCAGCGGAAGGTATTCCAAGCAGGTGTTGGTTATATTTTCATTTCTGTAGCTTTTGCACTGAAATATTCACTGGATTTATGAAATGATCACAAATGGAAAATAGTGGGAAAATATTTATTGAAAAACAGTGATGATATGAGAAGATGTTTTAATTCTATGGAAATCATGTAAGCAGAGTTCATCAAAACCAGACTAGTACACTCCAGTAACACCAGGAGTCTCTGGTTGCAGCCTGGCCTGTACTGCTTAGATCTTACATGACAAGGTTGAGCATTTCTTTGTATTTTGCAACTTTAACAACCCAGAATGAGGTTACACTTGTTATTATTGAGCAGCAGTCAGATAATCTTCCATATATATAAATAAATTTTCTTGTGACTTCAAATTGATTAAAACTGTTTATTCCATATTTAATTATGATATCAATGAATTGTACTAGATGCCTCGCATCCAGTAAATAGGGTTCTATACTTAGCCTTCATGTGAGCAAATCATTTAAGTTAATGAATGTAACTCAATGTTATTCAAATTTTGTTTTTAGGAAATTCACTATTTCATTTGCATACCCCTCCATGACCTGTGTTAACAGGGCACAAATCACAAACGAATAGGCTAGAAACTTATGTATTGGCACCCAGGGAGTTTTTGCTAAGATCTACTAGGGAACCCAAAATAAGAGCTCTCAGGTCCAAAACCTGAGACATGCATTAATCTGCATAATCATTTAACAGGTAGTGCCAGCTACAGGACTACCTAAGTACTAGTATATGGGTCCTGATTTGTCCAGTACCTGATCTCCTGTCACAGAGGAGGAAATTGTCCTCTGTATCCAGAGAGTGATATAAAAGTCTCCTGTCATTTTATAATCAGCTTCATAACATCAGATTTTATCATTTGTTGACAGAAAGGAATATATTCAATTTTGAAATTATAATTAAATGATGCTGTGTGCAGGTGTTTGAGTTAAAAGTTTAGAAAAGAAAAGTTTGTTTCATAACAAAATACCCATATTAATTTTGGGATAAGAAAAGTTATATGTCATGGCAGGTTTTTACACATACGTTTTGTTATTATTATTAATTTTTATTATGAGGCATTTTGTGAAGCTTCATATGCAGATGTGTGTTAAGCAGATATGATTGCTGTTTTAAAATACCTGGAAAAAATGTTAAGTTTTTTGTTGATTGATACTTTTCATAAAGATTCACCAACTATTTGAAGAGATGCAGGGTTTGACATAAATGGTTGACCACTTGCCCAGGACAAGTAAAATATCTTGAACTGCTTGTGCTAAAGAGGAAAATAATTAATAAACAAATATTTAAACATGTTTATTATCTTTGCCAGGCAATAAAACATGTAACAAAATCATGTTGGCACACTTTGTTGTCGTGTCTGCAGTCACTGGTTTTTCCAGAGCAAGTAAAAATTCCTGTAGGGCAAGTAAATGCTTGATTATACTTGGTTGACTGGGTAAGTACTTTCAAAGGTTAGTGTCAAGCCCTAATTTATCATATATATTTTATTTTTTTTTCAAACAAGGTTGTGCTTGCAGTTGAAGATATAAAAGATTACACCATTTTAATTCTACATTTTGTTATGGTCACGCATTTTAGAAAATATTTATTGCCACTAAGGAAATTATGTATTCACTAATATCTGTTTGTTTGTCTTTTTGATATTAACAGGAATATGCTATAACTACAATATCTATGAATCTTTGTTGAGGAATGAGACTGTCCGTGTAGTAAAAGAAAAAAGGATGGTTTTGCAGATGAAGGTATGCATTCAGTGCCATTCTGTTTCAGCATGTATTTCATTATTGTTTTAGTTGTAAGTAACATCACAAGAAACTAGAGCTCCTTTTATTAAATGTTTATTTTATGGTAATACTGAGATTGTTATTATCTTGGGGCTATAACACATAAAGGAGTGATTTAAAGTAACCATTAAGAACTATTAGCACATTGTATTGTCTAAAGTGCAGATTTTACCTATTTAATGTCTGAAAGCATAAAAATAGCTAGCAAATACAGGAAATGTTGTAGTTAAAAACTTGGAATAACCAAAAGAATATGCTATCACATCAAAATCAGCTGAGCTCCTTTAGTCAAGGTTCACTTTTTGTTCCTTGTTGAATATTCATGATATGAATGACAGCTGTTGAATATGCATGATATGAATGATGACAGGGGAGTGTGTATAATCCAGATGCTGATACAATATTCAACCATATATAAGATGACAGTTTTATGTCCAGTTCACAATGCTGTGTTAAGCTTGGTTGTGTTATACATGTCTGTATGTTTTATTTCTCATCCTTTTTCCATCTGTGTGGCTGGTTATGTTCAACCAGCATTGTTATTACCCCCTGCCAAGGAGGGTATGTTTTCTCATGTGTTTAATTGTTAGGGGGATTATGCAAAAACTACTGAATCAACCTTTTTGAGACTTTGTGGAGGGACAGGACATGTAAAGCCATGCTATATTTAGGTGCAGAGATCTGGGAGGGACAGATCTGGTAGGCTTGTTTGGCGGTGGAGGAGATGTACCGCCTGCTAGGTACCATTTATAATTTTATCTAAGGCAGGGCTCCTATATGGCCATTCTTTGTCATGTGACATTAAGATCATAAGAACATATAAATCAGACACATGCTGTCAGTCAGTAAGGAGATCTCATATAGGTCCAATGTTTCATGCAAATTACCCCAGTTTTCTATATTTATTGCTATCATTAAACTGGCACAGCTACTAAGTAGGCCTACCACGGTGGCCATTTTTAGGGATATTATGACCAGAAGGGTGACAGCTATCTAGGTGACTGATATATCTGATTAATGCCTTTCCATATTCCCATGTTTGATTTTATTGTACAATTTTGTAAAATATCCATTGACATGGCAAAGACTTACCTGGAGCTAATATGGTCACATAACTTTGTAAAAATCATGTTGAAAATTAGCCTGACAAAACCCAGGATTTTTTTGTTCATGAAAATCTGCATAATATGCACATGCTTGAAAAAGGCAAACATTACAAGGAATTTTAGAGTCCTGGTGATAATTTTGTGTGTTCTGTTTTGCTGCGATCAAAATTCTTTATGGTTTTGAATCATATATTAATTTAATTTTAAAGTACAAATAGTACAACTTCATGTTTGCCTTTAAAAAGAGTGATTTTTAACTGCCATTAAAATAAAAAATTGCACTGCAAACACTGTAGCTCAGATTTAAATTTTCAGTAATTTTGAAGCTAATTAAACTTTAGAATTTTATATTGTATCCACCATCATCATTGTATCCACTTTCATGGAGTTTATCCCTTTCCCTGCACAGGTTTTGTTCACTGATACATCACCTTTCAGAGAGGTGAATTTTTTTAACGTAGCTTTGATCAAGCTGCAGAGAAGATATTACTTGCAGTATCCCACGTATATCAAGCCTACCAGTACTTTAGTGTTAGGACCAGGTGGTTTCCATGAAGTGGGACAAAGCAGGTTATGCCACCTGTTGAGCAAATCATGAACTAATTGCCCATGTCCCAAGTTTCCACATCTTCTCACTTGGTTACATATACAAGGTGCTGTCTGGCATGTTTAGAAGAAAACCTTCTTGTACCACCAACAGATGGTGTATTGTTTTTATCCTTATTAGTTGGTTGGTTGGTTACATAGTTGTTTTTTTTTTGTCTGTTTGACACTTTACTATAAAAAAAATTATGAACAGATAAGGATGAAATTTTTTGGAGGTTTAGGGTAACAACCCCCCCCCCCCCCTTTTTCCAAGGCACAAGCTATGAAGATATTTTGTTCAACTGATGCTTTACCATTGTGAGATAGCAAATTTGTTTATCCCAGCCGAGGGAGTATTAGGTAATAATGGTTGCCTTAGTTCTGGCCCACGGAGCTGACCTTTAATGCAACCATGCAGTTTGTAACACATTTTTTGGGGTTTGCATTGATATTATGGTTGGCTTTTTGTTTGCGAGGATTTCAAATTTTGTGATAATTGGAAAAGGGAAAATTTTCGCAAAAGTCAAACATTCAAACTGCACAGGTGAATAGTAATTTATTCTATATTCTTAATGGCATCTCACGTATATTGTGCCAGTAGCATAAAAATTAGCTTACATGTTTTGTTACCTAGATTGATAATTTAAATTATATCAATTTCTTTTTATTTCTGCCACTTTTGCATGAAGAATTTCCACCTGTTTGATGTTCTCTCAGCTCCTCATGCAATGGTTAGGGTTTGCTTGTATATGAATTAATTGATATAATAACAGTTACTTACTTGTGTAAGTTACTGTACAGTAAATCACAAAAATAAACCCCCTTACGAAACAATGAAGAAGTGAAAATTGGGAATATTTAACCTTGTTGATATGAAGTCAACTACAGTGTTTCTGCTATGGTTGAGTGGCACATGCCTTGCAGAGTTATTATTATTATTACATCTTACAAAGTACAATGTCTCTTTGATTGGTAATTAGGGGTGTAATGAGTTCATAAGATCAAATCACAGCTTAGATTGTTTACTTCATTTTAATACCATACTGTGTGTGGAGGGAAAATGTGTAAAAATTCAATGAAATGTTTAAATCCTGCGATTATGTTGCTAGAAAAATGGATTTTATATAAAGCTTAAAATTCCTTTCTTTTAATCATAAATTTTGCATTATTTTAGTTGTTTTATGACAACTTTCACCTGCAAGACCTCTGCTTATTTTCCATGTTTTACTCCTTCACCATGAATTTAAATGTTCTGTCTACAGCTTTGGGTCAGGGGTCACTTTTTTGTAACATTATATATCTATGATGATTGAACCAAATGAATTGTCTTAGCTGGAGCACTGATAGAATTCAGTAACATATACCCCAGAGCACTGGTATAATAAACAGTTACACTAAAATTTTGTCTTTTTATTATTATACAACTGTCCATGATTGGACGTATTATGGTATAGTCGCACAGTCCGTCCTTCGATCACCGTGATAACTTCCCAGGAATATGATGGATCTTGATAAAACTTAAAAGAAATATAAATCAATATAATGTCTTGCCTTAGTTCATTTTCCAGCAAATCCATGCATATTTTATGAGGTCAGAAGTCACCAGACTTTGGTGGCGCCGTGATGTTTTGTCAAAAATCTGATGCATTTTCATGAAACTCGTTATGAATATTAACCAATCGTTTCTCACCTGCATTACACTCTCAGCCAAATTCACGCATATTTAATGAGGTAAGCAGTCACATGATATATGATGGGCATATTATGCACCATTTGTGATGTTCTTGTTCCCCATAAAATACCCAGAGTTAATGAATCAGCTGATTGTTCATTGACAAAATGCCAAAGAAAATTTTATCTCTAAATTTCCATGTCCTGCCATGATGAACCATGCATTGTTAAACCCTGCAGATTTTGTGGCCCAGCAACAGCCAAAGTGAACCCTGCAATAACATTAGAAAACCCTGTCAACCAAAGTGAACCCTGCAATAACATTAGAAAACCCTGCATCAGCCACAGTGAACCCTGTATCTGAGTGAACACTGCAGACTGCTTATTTGACCTTGACCTCCAAAGCAAATACTTGAATTCTCTAAGTAACATGCAAATAGTGTTTTGTTTATCCCATGCCTATCAGATACATCCATGCAGCCCAGCCCCGCCACTGAGAACATTTTCATCAATACTGATGTGGACAGAGACAATCTGGACACTTGGAGGTTGTCTCCATAAATTTTCTAATGAAAGAAATACAAAAGAGAGAAATGTGAAATATACTTTTATTCTGAGATCAGTGAATGCAACTGAATACAGAGTATAGATACAGGTGCTATAAATACATGTAAATATAAGTCAATCTGCATGAAAACTGCAGTAAAGGATCCAAATTAGGCAGTCAAACATTTTATTTATCATGAATATCCCTGTTATTTTTTTTCTCTTCTTATATTCCTTACTAACTTGATCCCTTCTTCCATCCTGTAAATGCTGCACCTTTCAAGTTTAATTTCTCAATTTAATTATTATTCACATGAAATTCTTATTTTCACTTCTGTATCTGGGTATACAAAGCAACAATAAGAACAGCTACATAAAGTATGTGTCACCCCAGTGAAATCCAAAGGTTCTCTGTTGCATCTTATAATCATGTAATTAAAGGGTAAATAGCTGTCTTAATTCTGTTTAACATTGGATATATAAATCTGGTTGTAAGTAGATTTTGTAATCAAGCTACATTGTGGACCACATGTTGACTGAAGACAGTTAAAGTAACATGACCACATTTATAGATTAATTGTTATAAATATTTATTATAACGTCATAGCTTATATAAAGATCTCCACAATGTACTGTTATAACAATTAAAATTATCCTACTTATTATTACTTAATATGTAACATTCATTACTGAAATTATGCTATATGAGGTAAGGGACAGAACTCCTGGTTAACTGAATAGACAATATAACAAAACATACCAAAAGTACAAGTTGAATTACCTTCATACAAAATCATACCCTCCATCAACGATGAAATGCTTCCAACATCTAACTTCCTCTTTTGACACCCACGTCCCCATTTAACAGGTTATGTACACATCATCACTTTTAAATGTTACCACACTTCTTAAATGTATCATTAGACCTGTATTCATTAAATTATGTGTTAATTACACCTGACATGATGTCAAATGTACCTGAAACAACCTTATTTTATTCAGCTGGTCATATTAACAGTGACTTATTTCATGACAACTCTATTTTCTGTTACTAAGTGCACATATGGAAATGAGAGAGTGCTGTTAGTGAGGTGTTTTGCTCAATGTTCACATAGGTATTTTTTTTTTACATACGGATAAAACAGGAACAATGCCCTTATTTATCATGTATACATTAATTATGTGGTATAAATCTCACCTTGATATGTAATTGATTATGTTAGCTGATCAAATCAATTTAACATTGGTGCATCACCCATTGTCATATTTATAATATGAAGCTCTGAGAATTAAAATTGACTTTTTGTTAACACCCAAGAAAATTATAACAATATAAGAGGCCTATATGTATGACACCAAGGGGAATCTGACACACTTGTGAAGGATATAACAAATAATAGGGCACAGTGACCTAATTTGGGATTTATACATCACAACTATAGTTTACTGTGAATCATTCTGTTCCTCTGGGGTTCTCAACTACTTCAATCTTTATATAATAATAAAATAATTCATAAAGCAGTAAAATGATGGTAAGTAAGAATATCTAATCATCTGAAGAGTGTCTTTTTATAAAATGCAAGTTTAAATAAGCAAAACACAGCTGCAGAGAAAAAGAGTATTACATGTAATTTTCAAATACATAGCATATTTACAAACTAAAAGCTCTGTTTATTACACTGTATGCCATCTCCTAACAACAATAAGCTGAAACTAATAAATGCAGTATCTGTTTACACTGATGGTATATTGCATACTACCCAAAAGTGTTCCTCAGCAACATACTATAAAAAATATCTGTACACTTTGTATTGTATGTAAAAAAAGAGTACAAAATATACCATGAAGCATATATTTTCCTGAGAAAATATGAAATTCCTTTATATCCTCTAACCACATTGTATCTTGGTAAACTAGATATGAAGAAGTACTTTGGTTGACTTTTTATTTGGGAGGTTTTCAATTTGCAATATTTGCAAAAAGGTTAAAACTGTACCCTCAGTACAGCTTAACAATCATATATATGAGGGTCACACTAATTAACAAGACATTTAAACATCCTAGACTCAACCGCCATTTGTATGTGGATAAAAATGGGCAAAGTCCAGGAAAGAACAGATTAATAAAAAAATGACAGGTGGATAGACTTAGTGATAACTACAACCATGTAAATAACTGAGGGAAAGCATCAGATGATATTCATATTTATAAATTTAAATTTTTCCTTTTATGATTTAAATTTATAAACTTATATTTAATTTACAAATTTAAATCATGAAATGATAATATTTGTACTATAGCTTCTGGTGATAGAGCAAAAAGGAGACCATCACAATTCATTTGAAACTTGGAAATGAAAGACCATCTGTCTAATAAGACCACCTGTCTATTAAGACCACCTTTATTGAACCAGAATAAGACCATACCTAACAAGACCACCTGTGAATTAGGATTACTTTTGGCCAGTCCCACAGGTGGCCTTATAATACAGGTTTTACAGTATAAGGAAATTTCAACCGCTCAAACATGAAATGAAATAAAACATGTAAGTATTAATTATATATGCTTGGGTTTCACTTCCCTGCTGGTAATAAAATCTATGACAAAGTGGTTTCTTTTACCTTTGATTAACATATTATGGGATACATTTTACTGATATCACACTTGTATATTACATGCAGTACCTTAAAACAGGCAAAAAATAAAGTTTGCTCTTTGTTTTGGCATTCTGTTTTGTGACTTTGGAATCTATCCACATTTCTATACACAACAAGCCTCTTGTATTTTTCAATCTTTGGCACAAACTGTTCCTTCCTGGTCAAAGGAACTGGTTCTCTGGTTTGAATGCCTCTCTCCTTTGTGCCCCTGCAGAGCATGAATAAAATAACATAACACCTGACCTATAACTTTCTGTATTATACAATAACTATCCCAGAGCTGTCCTTTTGAAAATGAATTACTATAGCATGTGGTTGTGTGTGTTGGGTGTGGGGGGGGGGGATACAGTGGTCTTGTAAATGTTTATTCTGATTGGTCAGGTATCCCTAATCAATAATGCATAAGCAAAAATTCATATAATATTTCTTGTAATCACAGCAGCTAAATGAACAGTCTTGGTCCATTTTGCAATAGCTTTGAACATTGTTGGCAACTTGTTCTGTTGATGTGGACAAACCTGGCGGGTACAGATTTTCATGTTGATGTGCTCAAAGCTAGCATCATTAAAGCTGATGCAGTTGTCGGTCCCCTCCATGTTGTCAAAACTGGAACTGTTGGTCCTGTCTGTGTTGTCAGAGCTGGCACCGTTGGTCCTGTCCATGTTGACAGAGCTGGAGCCGTTGGTCCTGTCCATGTTGTCAGAGCTGGCGCCGTTGGTCCTGTCCATGTTGTTAGAGCTAGCGCTGTTGGTCCTGTCCATGTTGTCAGAGCGGGTGCCGTTGGTCCTGTCCATGTTGTCAGAGCTGGCGCCGTTGGTCCTGTCCATGTTGTCAGAGCTGGTGCTGTTGGTCCTGTCCATGTTGTCAGAGCGGGCGCCGTTGGTCCTGTCCATGTTGTCAGAGCTGGCGCCGTTGGTCCTGTCCATGTTGTTAGAGCTGGCGCCGTTGGTCCTGTCCATGTTGTCAGAGTTGGCGCCGTTGGTCCTGTCCATGTTGTCAGAGCGGGCGCCGTTGGTCCTGTCCATGTTGTCAGAGCTGGCGCCGTTGGTCCTGTCCATGTTGTCAGGGCTGGCCCTGTTGGTCCTGTCCATGTTGTCAGAGCTGGCGCCGTTGGTTCTGTTGATGAAGCATTTGTTCTAGGAAGTCCTCTGTCAGGTTGTGCCTCGTAATCATCCCGACCACCTGTACAATTAAAAGGATCACCATATATATATATGTACACCTGTATATACAAGTAAATGTCATCTTATGGAAGACACCTCTCTATTACAATCAACTCTCTGATACAGAAGCCCCTGTGTTAAACACACCTCACTGTTTAGACATCTCTCCTTTACAGACACCGCTCTCTTACAGATACCTCACTGTTACAGACAAAACCCCTGGTAAAGATACCTCTCTAATACAGACACCTTCCTGTTACAGATATGTCCCTGTTACAGACGCCTCTCTGTTAAAGACACCTCCCTGTTACAGACACCTCACTGTTACAGACAACTCCCTGTTACAGACACCTCCCTGTTACAGACACCTCACTGTTACAGACACCTCACTGTTACAGACAACTCCCTGTAACAGACACCTCACTGTTACAGACAACTCCCTGTTACAGACACCTCACTGTTACAGACACCTCACTGTTACAGACACCTCACTTTTACAGACACCTCAATGTTACAGACACGTTCCTGTTAAAGACATGTCCCTGTTACAGACAACTCACTCTTACAGATACCACTCTAATACAGACATCTCTCCATTACAGACACCTCAATGTTACAGACAACTCACTGGTACAGATAACTTTCTATTTCAGACATATCTCTATTACAGACACCTCACTGTTACAGACATGTCCTTGTTACAGATAACTCACTGTTACAGACACCTCTATATTACAGACATCTCTCTATTACAAACACCTCACTGTTACAGTCAACTCCCTGTTACAGACAGCTCACTGTTACAGACACCTCTTTATTATTAAGCTTCATTATTTCAGACACCTTTTATGACAGAGATACATGTCAATCAATTAATTACATATAGAGGGCCCACTGAAGATTGTATCATTGTATAAATGATTTTATAAACAGTTTTGTATATAATGAAATTATTTACACATTCTAAAATGATATAAAATGAAGTAAACATTATTATCAATCTTCAGAACATACCTGGATAAAATAAGCTTAAATAAGCACTTACAAAACTAGCAAGACTTAAGAGTTTTTCAAGTCTAAAGAAAGGCCATAAGGAAAAGTTCTCAGAATGTGTATTTGTAGAATGCAACAAAATTATTTACCTAGGGAATATAAGTTGTCATGGTTGACTCTGTAACATCATTATTAAAGCGCAAAAGGCGTTTGTTTTATTAAAGCAATTATTGAAAGTAAATCAAGAACATGCTGAAATTTTCCAGGGCATGTTTAGGGAAGATGTTCCTATATTTGGTCTTTTTATTCGCCTTTACCTGTTTCACCCTAGATTTAATGCAGGCCCTATTATTCCACATTCGTGATCACCTCTGCCAGCAGGGTATGTTTTTTCTCATTCATGTGTTTGTGTGTGTGTTTGTGCATTTGTTCACAGCAAAACTCACACAATCATGAACAGAATCTCATGACTTTTTCTGGGCAACGGGTCAATAAAGATTTTATTAGATTTTGGTGTGGATCAACACATTATCCAGACTCAGGAACATCATCAAGGAATATTCACAAAGGTTCAGTCACTTATGCTAAATGAACCTGGGAATATGGGCCGAATAAGTGAATAGTGGAGGCTTCTACATCCCTATCTGCTTAATGTGACAGTGAAATAGAGGGCAAGAACAGTAAGTGATGACAGACATGACCTCAAAACTCCTTTATGAAATAAATCCATGTGCACCTGATAGTTCTGCTTCAGCTCACCAGATGGAGCCTTGGTAAATTCTAAGAACTCCCCTGACATCAATGAAGAGGCTGAATTTTTGTAATGCTTTCCTCATCAAACACTGTGTTTGCCTACTCACTTTACGACCTTTATTGTGTATTGTAAAAGAAGAAGGCACAAATTCCTTACTGTAGGACTGAGAGGATCAAACAATGCCCTTGTAACAGTCACTTAATATTGTGGACTGTCTTAAACAAATCAGTCAGTTGTACAAACACTGCACTGACATCTTATCCTTAACTATTCACTTTAATAGAGGAATCATACAATGACAACATTTTAATCATTGACTGGACTGGCATCCTTGACTCTTTAAATTTTCTTCTTATTGAAAACCCTGTGCATGATTAATCATGTATTCTCATATACCTCAACATGATTTAAATATAACAGTAGCATATTTCAAGAATTAATCCATTCCTTCACTAAGAATAACAAACAAGTCAGGGATAAATGCTTTTTTGGAAGAAGAATAAATAAGAAAGCTAACATGCAACTTGAAAAAAAAAACAGCTACATTGAGAATTACAATGTGGATAAACCCTAATTTAAATGCTGAAATTAATGTTTCCGAATCAAACATGTTACCCCTAATATAAATGTGTGTGTCATTATCTTAGTCACCCAATACTTTCATTTTCGTGTACCCTGAGCCAATGATTCAACAAACCTGCCATAAGGTATTCATGCCATCAAGATTTTGATGCAGATCATGATTATGACAGTTGATGATCAAAATTAAATTCGGAAGACACTTGATAATATGGTCAATATTTTAAGTAACATTAGATTCTGAAACAAAAACAGATAATAGTTTTAGATTCTGAAAAAAACCCAGATAACGGTTTTAGGTTCTTAATATTTGGTCACACTGACTAAAGTTCTGAATTACAAGCAAATCCTACATGTGTCTGTCAGACCATACAAACTAACTAGCATCAAACCTGTCTGGTCAAAACCTTCAAAAATTCTATATGGATTAAAATCATATGGTGAAGTCAAAGGAAATAAGCAAAAATATGACTTAAATTTGAACACACATTATATAGTATTTCTACATATCTTATATTCTAACAGTTATTACTACTGGCCTCACTGGCTTGTATGAATATTTGTATGAAAACTACACACTTAACACTCTTTGGCATGCTAGGTGGCGCCACCTACACTTGTTAAACCTATTTGTTTAATTCAGACCTGACAGATATTTAATTATTTAAATAGAAAATAAGTACAAATGACTATAATATGGTGGAGAAGTATCACTAAATTGATGCAAATTAATGGACAATTTAGTAACATGTTCATGATTCCTCTAATTTAAATGATTATATATGGTTGACACGTGTCATTATCCTTGCCAATTTTGACAATGTTCTCCCATCTAGATTCTGGTCTGCTATACTGAAGACCTTCCGAGAAAGTAAATCCAGTGAAACTGATTTTGTTACAAGTTCTGACGGATTTGCTTAATATGTTATTGGATTGCCTGGTTTAACATTGCCATCAATACAGCCAAGGAGTTGTAACCACTACAGGTTTTAGTTAGGGAAATTTCCATTAGAACTGCTCTACACATGAGTATTCACCTTTTCTATACAAGTTCTCAGAACTACAGCTGGCAAAGCTAAAATCTGATTTATAGTATAATGGTAGCATCCCAGGAAAAAGTCTATATAATTAAAATTAATGATGAAGTTGTTTTAAATTCATATTAGACCCCATAAAGTGCAATATTTTAAACATGGTAAAGTATACATTCTGAAGGTATATATACATATTTCAAATCATTTTATTCATTTTTACATGATACTTAAATATTTTTAAAAATTTCAAATTATACCCCACATATGTTATACACATGTGGATATGTAACAGTCAATCTGGGTAATCAGTTATTTCATGAAATGCCTAAACATTTCAGTCATTTCACGTAACGCCTGTGACCACCAGACCACCATTTACAGATATACTAACAAAATGAGCAGCCTGTGTGTGGTGGGATCAGTGTTTTCTGGCCTATTTCTACAGAAAGTTCAAGGAATTATTTTGATCAGATCATTTTGGCCCTCTGACATTAGAGAGCTAATGACCAGTGTACTCAGAGTCAGAGTGCCCTTACATCCCTCAATGATGACCGCACTATGAATTCAATAAACAATGACGACATATGCAGTTGAAAAGGCTTGATCAGGAATTACACTATGACTGAGGTTGTGTGACAGAAGTCATGACAGCAGTTTAGCCAATCAAAAGGTTTACCATAATAAAAGCATCTCTAGTAATTATATCAGTTTGCAAGAGTTAATCAGGTCAGTTGTGGGACTGTGCTCTTGTGGTTGGGGATCATAACTCCCAGCCATGTAGATTTTTTGCTTTTTAACAGCAACCATCTGATCACTCCAATGCTCATTACTACCAGTAGTTATGATTTATTGAAGAAAATCAGCCAGTTTTCCTATGACTAATAACATGTTGGCAGATACATCTTGGAAATACTGTAAAAGTTTGGTAAAATATAAAATCTCTGGTTCAAATTAACTATTAAATATTAAGCATTAAATATAAAAAATGGTCCATGAACAAACCTGCTGATTTTAGTAATGTAGTGACAATGACACAATGACAATGAGTATTTATTACATTACACAGCTAGGGCATTTAATTAATTTTGAAATGACTAATGAAATCACTCTGTATGATTGTTAAATTTATATACTTGGCTTTTTGGGCATCCCACAATATATGATCAATTTAATTTTCCTCATTTATAATACATCTGATAAAATTAAAGTCTAATATAGTTAAAGCATGATAGAAATATTATATATATATATATATATATATAAACAAACAGTCATGTTTACTCTTAGAACTAGAAATATCTTTGCATCGCAGATGCAGTGATACCTCATTGTGTCGAAGTCGAAGGGACTTTCAGAAAACTTTTACACATCCAAGGTTTGACACAAGAGGGTTTTATTTGGTTTTATTTAACAAGAGTTGTCCGGAATATCGAGTCTGTAACTTCAACATAAGCGGGGTATTTGATTTAAGCAAGTTTGACACAACGAGGTTTCACAGTATATATATATATATATATATATATATATATATATATATATATATATATATATATATATATATATATTATCCCAGGACCATTAAGGCATACCCCCTACTATAAGGCTGCAGAAATGTTTGTTTTTCACCAAATATTGCAATATTCAAGGTCAAGGCCACTTTTATTGTAAAAGGGTCATGAACCTAATTTGAATAGACTTCATCCTATGACTCATATGTAGGCATGTGCACAGTATGAAAGAAATCTGTTTTTGACTAATTATGCTCTTACCGGTAGTACTGGCATTAGTGGCAATAATGGGGGTATTAAATACAAGAAATTAAGAAAAGGATAATAGGTGGCACCACCAGTCATCCCTTCAAGACAAAGCTTTCCGGGTTCTTTGATCTATTCTTGGACCAATCCATGCAATCTTTCTTGAGGTATTTAAGATTTTGTGTGAATTTCACAAACAAGTGACCCAGGGGTCATGACGCTCAGCTGACTAGGAAGACATTGACAAAAGTAATTTTATCATCTGAATGTCAAATTTGAATGAAATACTTTTTCCAAACTTGACCTTTTGTATAAAATCATCCAATATTCATTGGGGTACTATGGAGCTCTGTAGCATGAAGGATATGGGTAACAGACACCTATTTTCAAGGTTTACAAGATGACTTTTAAGGGGTGTTCCAGCATGTCAAAAAAAAAAAATTCTAGGTCCAGTTATTATGATTTGTGCCCTGTTAACAGATGACCAAATGTTTATTCTGGGGGGTATTTCAAAGCCGCATAGGATGAAGGATATGGGTAACAGAGATGTAATTTCAGGTGCACAAGGAGACTTTTCAGGGGCCTCCCAGCATATCAAGAAAGGAGATTCTAGGTCAAGTCATAATTTGTGCTCTGTTAACAGATGACCAAATCTTTATTCTGGGGAGTACTTCGGAGCCCCATAGCATGAAGGATATGGGTAACAGAGACCTAATTTCAGATTTCCAAAGAGACTTTCCAAAGGCCTCCCTGCATGTCAAGAAAGAAGATTCTAGGTCCAGTCATTATGATTTGTGCCCTGTTAATATATGACCAAATCTTTATTCTGGGGGGTACTTCAGAGCCCCATAGCTCACAGAATATGGGTAACAGGGACCTTATTTTGGGTTTCCATGTAGACCTTTTATGGGCTTCCCTGGAGGTGAGGACAGAAGATTCTAGGTCCAGTCATTAAGATTTGTGCCCTGTTTACAGATGACCAAATGTTTAAAGATCACAAAAGTAGAGCAAAAAAAATCGTAAAAAATAAAAAAAAATATAGGTGGCACCACCAATCTCCAGAAATTGATGAAACACTCCATGATCAATATCCATGCAAAGAATCATGGTGATTAATGCATTAGTTGTTCAGATACTTGAGCTTTTGTATTTAATTTTGCATTATTCTGGGGGGGTACTTCAGAACCCCATAGCTCGAAGAATATAGGTTACAGTGACCTTATTTCAGGTTTACAAGGAGAATTTCCATAGACCTCCCAGGATGTCAAGTAAGAAGATTCCAGGTCTAGCGGTTACGATTTGTGCCCTGTTAACAGACAGACGCCTGGATGGCCGGACGGACGACGGACAAAAGGTGATCCCTATAGCTCAGATGACTTTCAGTCAGCTGAGCTAAAAATTGAAAAAATACAGGTGGCGCCACCAGAATGCAGAAACTGATGAAACATTTCATGATCAATATCCATGCAAAGAATCATGGTGATCAATATAATAATTGTTCAGATACTTGAGCTTTTGTATCAAATTTTCCATTATTCTGGGGGGTACTTTGGAGCCCCATAGCTCAGAGGTTATGGGTAACAGAGACCTAATTTCAAGTTTTTAAGGAGACTTTTCATGGGCCTCTCAGCATGTCAAGAGAGAAGATTCTAGGTCCAGTTGTTACGATTTGTGCCATGTTAACAGATGACCGCATCTTATGAGGTCTCAAAAATAGAGAAAAAAATTCGTAAAAATAAAAAAAATACAGGTGGCGCCACCATACTGCAGAAACTGATGACACATTCCATGATCAATATCCATGCAAAGAATCATGGTGATCACTGCAATAGTTGTTTAGATACTTGAGCTTTTGTATCAAATTTTCCATTATAATGGGGGGTACTTCGGAGCCCCATAGCTCAAAGGTTATGGGTAACAGAGACCTAATTTCAGGTTTCCCAAGAGACTTTTTATGGGCCTCCCTGCATGTCAAGAGAGAAGATTCTAGGTGTAGTCGTTACGATTTGTGCCCTGTTAACAGATGGCCGCATCTTAAGAGGTCTCAGAAATAGAGAAAAATATTGGTAAAAATTGAAAAAATACAGGTGGCGCCACCAGTCTGCAGAAACTGATGAAACACTCCATGATCAATATCCTTGCAAAAAATCATGATGATCAATGCGTTAGTTGTTCAGATACTTGAGCTTTTGTATCAAATTTTCCATTATTCTGGGGGGTACTTCGGAACCCCATAGCTTGAAGAATATAGGTCACAGTGACCTTATTTCAGGTTTACAAGGAGAATTTACATAGACCTCCCAGGATGTTAAGTAAGAAGATTCCAGTTCTAGCGGTTACGATTTGTGCCCTGTTAACGGACAGACGCCCGGACGGACGGATGGACGACGGACAAAAGGTGATCCCTATAGCTCAGATGACTTACAGTCAGCTGAGCTAAAAATGGACATATTCAAGATAAAGGTTGTACTTTCCCAGCAAAGGTCATGCCCCAAGTTTCAACAGGCTTAGTCCTCTAACCCATATTTATGCACATGTCAAGTCTGGTGAAGATCTATGAAATATTTTTTGAGTTATTGCGCAGACAATATTTTTCTGCGGTGGTGGGACAATGCTAAAACCTTAGTATTCCCGACTTTGTTCTAGAATACAATTATAGACACAAACATGCCCACATGGATTACTGCATGTTATGCTGTTTGTTCTGCTGATGAGAATGTCAGAATGCTACATTTCAGGAATCACAACAAAATTAAATTCCTTCCTGAGCACCATGTTTCAAAACCACAGGAATCTAATCACATCACTTGCTGCTACACTGTCAGAAGTCAGAACTATTGTAAGAAATCAGCTAGTTGTCCTGTAGTTAATTACATGAAGGGATGTCATGAAAATACTCTCTTAGATGAGTACAGTGTCCAAACAAGGCATTTGATACAAACTTAAAATAATATGTAGTTTACGAACAAATCCATTTGATATTATTAATTAAGAAAACCAACCATCTAAGAGTAGTTTCTTTTCCCATCTGGTGTCTGATATAACGTCTAAATTAAGACATATGGTATTCTTATTTTAAAATCTGATTTAATTAACTCAATATAATTTTTATATGTAGGGGCACTAGAATAAATTTCTCATTAATTTCAAATTTGACATAAAAAATGTTTTAATTAAATATCTAGGAGATTATTACACAATATACCTGATCCTCCCAAATGAACACGCACTCAACATACCAGCTATATGCATCAAACACATTACAACACCACTTTATTTGGTCTTGGTCAGGGTTCCAACATACTTAAAAAGCCTTGAAATAAGACCAGTGCTGCCACTTTGGACTTATTGGAAACAAGTGACCAATGGGTCATGACACTCCGCTGACTAGCATGATGTTTAATAGCCTGACATACACAACAGGAATTTTTATCATCTGAAAGCCAGATGTGAACTTGACCTTCTGACACTAAAGTCAAAAGGGTTCTTCCTTAAGTGATGCGTCACATGTGAAGATTGAATCCAATCATAATTTGACCTTGTAGAACAAGGTCAAGGTCAACAGTTTTTAACTTGTCAAAGAGCATTGTGGAAACATCTTCTGTGCCAAATCAGAGGGGAATATCTTCAGTACTTCAAAGGTTATGTAGGTAACAATTATTCAAGATTTCTGCAGATCTGACCCTGAAGATCATTGTCAAGCTCTTCAGTTCTTAAGTTTCTCTGAGAACAAGCAGATATAACTGGTGTGTCAAATCTGACAGGAAAATCTTCAGTATTTCAAAGTTATCAGGGTCAGATTAATCCTAGAATTCTGCCGAGATGACCTTGAAGATCAAGGTCTGGCTTTCAAGAGTTTTCAAACTCTTTTGAGAAACAACAAATGTGTCAAAATTGAGGGAAATATATAAATACTCAAAAGTTGTGATGTTCCAAGAAATCCTAAGATGATGTATTATGATACAGTTGATTTGATCTTGAAGCTCCTGGCCAAGGTTATCAATTAAAAAGACATTATTAGAACACTGAAAGGTCAGGAAGGATCCCGCAAAAAGTAAGTCAAACTGAAGTTTTTGATAAACAAGGTCTACAGGCCTAATGCCAACCTGTGCAAAGTTTGGGAGTATGAATGGAGGTTTATTTTAAAAATTTAATATTGATCCTTTTAAGTCCTGCATATCTACCTTAGTCATTATGATTTCAGCAAAATGGACATTTCAGACCTGCAAGTTTCAGACTAGGTCATTTTAAAACTAGATTATGGGTAGTCGACAGGCGACTATGTGTATCCGCAGAAATCAGAGTGGGATATGTGAAGTGAGGCATGGATTAAGTGGCAAGGGGAATAGAGTGAGGTGTGTTGCATATTAGCATGGACGTCTGCAGCGTTAACGTGAATGTAGATGGTGCCACCTGTCATAAAATCGAGAAAATTGTCCAGGATGTATAAACCTGCAAAATTTCAGGTGGATAAGTCAAACCACTGCTGAGATATGAGTGATTTTATCCCAAGGCAGATGAACAGATGGACGCTGTGCATAAGTAGTTGCAGGTGGCACCACCAGTTTTGCCTATGATGAAGAGCTATGTGAGATCTATACACATGCAAAATTTTAGCCCAATGGGTCAAACGGTTCCCGAGATATGAGCTTGGATGTCTGCAGAGTAAACCTGAATGTAGGTGGCGCCTTCTGTCATAAAATTGAGAAAGCTTTCCAGGATGTATAAACCTGCAATAATTTCAGATGGATATGTCAAACCACTGCTGAGATATAAGTGATTTTACGCCAAGGCAGATGAACAGATGGATGCTGTGCATAAATGGTTGCAGGTGGTGCCACCAGTTTTGCCTATGATGAAGAGCTATGTGAGATCTATACACATGCAAAATTTTGGCCAAATCGGTCAAACAGTTCCCCAGATATGAGCTTGGATGTCTGCAGAGTAAACGTGAATGTAGTTGGCGCCACTTGTCATAAATTTGAGAAAGCTGTCCAGGATGTATAAACCTGCAAAATTTCAGGTGGAAAAGTCAAACCACTGCTGAGATATGAGTGATTTTATCCCAGAGCAGACAAACAGATGGACGCCATGCAAAAATGGTTGCAGGTGGTGCCACCAGTTTTGCATATGATATAGAGCTATGTGAGATCTATATACATGCAAATTTTGGTCCAATCAGTCAAACAGTTCTCAAGATATGAGCTTGGATGTCTGCAGCGTAAACTAGAATTTTGGTGGCGCACCTGTCATAAAATCAAGAAAGCTGTCCAGGATGTATAAACCTGCAAAATTTTAGGCAGATATGTCAAATCACTGTCAAGATATGAGTGATTTTGTCCCACGGCAGACAAACAGACAGACGCTGTGCAAAAATGAAAGCAGGTGGCACCACCAGTTTTGCATATAATAAAGAGCTATGTGAGATCTATACACATGCAAAATTTTGGCCCAATCAGTCAAATGGTTCCTGAGATATGAGCTTGGATGTCTGCAGAGTAAATGTGAATGTAGGTGGCGCCACCCGTCATAAAATCAAGAAAGCTGTCCAGGATGTATAAACCTGCAAAATTTCAGGTGGAAAAGTCAAACCACTGCTGGCATATGAGTGAAATCATCCCAAGGCAGATGAACAGATGGACGCTGTGCAAAAATGGTTGCAGGTGGCACTCCCAGTTTTGCCTATGTTGAAGAGCTATGTAAGATCTATACACATGCAAATTTATGGCCCAATCGGTCAAACGGTTTCCGAGATATGAGCTTGGATGTCTGCAGAGTAAACTTGAATGTAGGTGGCGCCACCTGTCATAAAATCAAGAGAACTGTCAAGGATGTATAAACCTGCAAAATTTTAGGTAGATAAGTCAAACCACTGCTGAGATATGAGTGATATTATCCCAAGGCAGATGAACAGATGGTTGCAGGTGGCGCCACCATTTTTAGTGTATGTTATAAAGCTATCATAGGGCTACATTTGTGCAAAATTTTTAGCCTGATCGGTCAAACGGTTCCCGAGATATGCGGGTTTATGTGTGGAAACACGCACAAATGGACGCTGGGCAGCGAGGAAAGGTCAGAGGTCAACCAAAAATGAGGGCGCAGCAGTTCACATGTGACCTGATAATAAACCCAATTCGCTTAAAATGCAAAAAAAGTTTTTTCAAACAGTTGAAAGATATAGTTCCAATAATCTGGGAATTCTGCATCTAAACATTGTGTCTAGACATCTAGACGCTGTGTCTAGATGTCTAGATGCTGTGTCTAGACAACCCCCCCCCAGCCAGGTCAGTTGCCATGGTGATGTCTGGACCCCACCTGTTTGTACTGAGTGACCTCTTGACTTGGCTGCTGAAAGTAAACATATTGTCAAATCTGTTTTCAAAATACAGAAAGCCTTTTTCAATTGGCTACAATGTGTTTTTAAAACTGTATTTACCCAATCTATTCTTATAAAACTGGCAGAACCCTACCATAGAATAATTCTTGTAAAGTTTAAACCAATCAACTTAACAGTTTCATCATAAATCAGTGTATAAGCAAGAAGAGTTTAAAATTACATTTTCAAATCAATGTAGGTGGCGCCACCAATACCTCAAAATCAGATATGACTTATGTGACAAACATTGGTATAAAATTTGGTGATTATAGCTCTAGCTGTTTCTGAGATTTTAATTTTAGTGTGCTTTTTTGGACAGATGACTAAGTTCAACCTCCTGTAACTCGGCCAAAAATCTAGGAACTGGAACCATTCAAATAACTTGAGAGAGATTGTTCCAGGGAACATTTCTGTGAAATACTGGACAATTTGGCTGGACAATTTCAGAGAAGAAGATTTTAAAAGGTTTTTAAGCTTTTTCTTTATAAAATCAAAATTAATGCAGATACCCAATAATAAGCTCCAGGGCACCAAGTTTCCCATGTGACTAATTCTTACATGTAATTTGGAGCTGCTAGCTCCGAAGGTTTCTGACTTACAGCCATGGATGGCGGAAAGCCAGCCCTGAACGGCGGACAGCTGACGACTGACGATGGACGGACTACACTGCGCCATCGCATAAGCTCACAGGTTTGCTAAAAAGCTTAGCTGTTAATGTTTCCACAAGCTTTAACTTTATTTATGGGCAGCATTCGTAAAGTCAAGAAAATATATCTAGATTTTCTAAGGACAAGATGTATGAAGTTATCATTAGAAAAATTTGCTTCATCATGATATCCAAAGCCATTATTTCTTGTCATAAGGTATCTGTTCTAATATATTAAAATATCTTGTTATAAGAAAATTATTCTTTTCCATAACAAGAAAACCTTTTTTGCCCCACTCTCAAGAAAATATCTTGCAACAAGATATTTTTTTCTTATAGTAAGAAATTATAGGGAGTGGGGCAAGAAAATTTATATTGTATTTTTGGCAGTGTGATCTTCCTTGGCTCATGTCCAACCCTACCTTGAAATACATTATAAATATGTCTGAAATATTTTTTGTCTTAACCCCCCTAACAGACAAATGAAACAAAAACAAACTTTGATGAAAACACATCCTCTTTGAAACAGGTAAATAACTTACAATCCCTGAGCTATTAACGACGGGAAGATGACGTAAACCCATGCTCCGGAACAAGTTGAACACCTGTGATACCGGCGTGCTGGGGGAGACTGTGTATGGGCTCTTGTTCATGTAAGGCGACATGTCCTGAAAATAAAAAAAGTAGTAATTATAGTGTATGATAAAATAGTACATATCCTGAAAGACTGAGAGACCATCATCATTAGTCAGTTAAACCATACAACAAGGGATCCATGGGTCACGGCGCTCAGCTGAAGTTTGAAATTTTTGCAAATGCAAAATATTCTATTGTAATGTTTTTCATATATACAAGCATATGAGAAGCTATGATGAAAGGGGTCCTCCTACTTGGTTATAGTAAAGTTCTAAATATATGATTGCAAACTAATACTCTTGCAACACTGTCATGAAGAAAAACAGTAAAAGTTTTGAGATACTGTGATGCATATGAAAATTTTATAGATGGACAGGCAAGTGGACAGAATGGACTAATACCTTTATTTCACTTTCAAGGGGAAAATGCATTTAACTTTATATTTAGGCCTATTTTTTTAGCATATCCACTTTTTCCATTAATAGTTTTTATCAGATTCATTTTTTTTTATTTACAAGTTTTGTAAATTTGTAATAAAAAATCTGAAAATATAAGTTTAAATATCAGAATTCTGAGTTGCAATCATAATTTATCTGGAGTGTAGCTCATATCAGGTCATATTATGCATACACATATATTTTATTATTTTTAAATCACAAATGTTTAAACTGAAATTAAAAGAAAATAATGCCACAACATGGCATCTTCAAGATTATTTCTTGGATCACTATTAAAAAATTTGGTACATTGAAGTTTTCAGTATATGCTTAATTTTATTCACCAAAATTAAAGATTAAGTAAATTTGATAAAATAAAACCATCTTTTTAAATAAAGTATACACACTGTCAGTTGAATGAGGGAAAAACAACATCATTGTGCTAATTACTATCTCAGCTATAATTTTTTACTGGAATATTTAGTCAATTTCATACCTGGTGAAGTTTTACTCTTCTGAAGTAAAGAATTACTGATGAACATCCACACTTTCATATAGCAATAAACCACTTTGTGGACACAATTAAATGTGCACTTTAACCATTGTAACCCTGGTGGTACAATACAAAATCTAAAATGCAGCATAGCCTAGAATAAGAATGAATCAGATTCAATAAATTAAAACATTCATCTAGTTTATGGACCAGCTGGGGGGGGGGGGGGAGGGGGGAGTGCAGGGCAGAGGGGAAGCCTGCTGGTAGTGGCCAAACTGAGCCAAGGCAAGCTGCCTGGAGAGGGTTACATAATACAAGTGAGGGCTGTACTACTAGGTGGGCCTGATGTAAACAACACTTGACATGGTGTATGAAAACTTGAATAAAAGCTACTCTTTTCAATCAATTCCTTTGAAATTTCAGATTTAAAAGATTAAATCCTTATGTATATGTGCTCTGAAAATTAAATCAACAGTGCTTAAAGGGAAAAAACGTGCCTTAGCCAAATTTGGACAAAAATTTAAGGCACTGATTTTATATTTATGCTAATAACTTAAAAAATTTGTGAAATTCAGATCTAATTTTCAGTAAACAATTTAAGTTATATCCCTGAAAAAAAGTCTCCAGCTAAGCTATTCTCATGTTAAGTGAGAAAATATATTTCCTGATTTTTAAATAATTGCATTATATTTGGGCCCATAACTTCAAAACAATACTCAATACTGTCCTAAATTTTGGTATGTAGGGATTTTTTATGGAAAACGGAGGTTTTCCCTAAATATTTCGAAGGTACGAAGTCCTAGTGACCCAATTGTTGGTATGGTAGGAGATTTACGGGACATCTAACTGTATGCAAAATTTTTGATTCATAGGTCCAATGGTTTCAAAACGTGCCCTGTTAATGGATGGACGGGCGGACGGACGAAGGACAAAGGACCACGACTATAGCTCAGATGACTTATAGTCAGCTGAGCTAAAAACACTGTGCTTGATTCATAGGGCTCCTTCTGTAAGACCTGATACCAACCAAAAAGCAGTTAGGGACCACAAAAACTCCACAAGAATCTTGAAAAAAAAACAGTGCAACATAAGCACAGGAAATGTATATATAAAACCAAAAGATATGTTTGTCAAAATTCACCGTATTGATGGTTACATCACATGTCAGCTCTGCCTATCAGAACACAGGTTCCACCTAATACCAGTGAATGTAACTCTTGCCCACGACCAGGATAAACAAATCTAAGGTAAATAATCCTTAATCAATTATTACGGTCATCTAGATTACCTCCAAACTTCAACTGATTTTCTTCCAGTGTTACTCAAGCCCTACACAAAATTTCATATTTCTGAAGTCTGTTCATACCTTTTTAATGAATAGCAAACCAAACAAAATAAGCACTCATCAAAATAACCAACAACTAAAAAAAATAATACATCATAGATGAGATATGATTACTTTTTTTGTGGAATGTATTTTAAGATATATATATATATATATATATATATATATATATATATATATATATATATATATATATACATTAAGGTACATATCACAAAAAAGAATAGGTAGCTCAGTTATCAAATTATGACCCACACATACCTGTAGACATTTTTTGTCAACATTATTAAGGTACAGATTTCAAAAGAATAGAAAAAATTCTTCCATATATTCTAAGATTTAAGTTTCTATTGAATGTATATGGGTATCATCAACTAACAATGGAAGATTAATCATTGACCTGTAAGGGCCCTAGTTCAATATTTGTAATTCAATGGAAACAAATGTTCTTTTTGCATGTCCATTCCAGGTCTGTATCAATATAATGTCAGGGCCTGATTGAAGAAACTAGCATGTCTCTATGGACGTGTATGACCTGAATGAACAAACTAGCATGTCTGTATGGATGTGTCAGGACCTGAGTGAACAAACTAGCATGTCTGTATGGATGTGTCAGGACCTGATTGAACAAACCAGCATGTCTGTATAAACATGTCAGGACCTGATTGAACAAAGATCTTGTCTATATGAACTTAATTGTCAGGACCTGATTGAAGAAACCAGCATGTCTGTATGAACATATGTCAGGACCTGATTGAATAACCCAGCATTTCTAAATGAACATGTATAAAGACCTGACTGAACAAACTAGCGTGTCTGTATGAACTTAATTGTCAGGACCTGAGTGAACAAGCTAGCATGTCTGTATGAATGTGTCATGACCTGAATGAACAAACTAGCATGTCTGTATGGACGTGTATGACCTGAATGAACAAACTAGCATGTCTGTATGGACGTGTCAGGACCTGAGTGAACAAACCAGCATGTTTGTATGGATGTGTCAGGACCTGATTGAAGAAACCAGCATGTCTGTATGAACATATGTCAGGACCTGATTGAATAACCCAGCATTTCTAAATGAACATGTATAAAGACCTGATTGAACAAACTAGCATGTCTGTATAAATATGTGTCAGGACCTGATTGAAAAAACTAGCAGGTCTGTATGAACATGTGTCAGTACCTGAATGAACTAACCAGCATGTCTCTATGAATGTATATAAGAACCTGATTGAACAAATTAGCAGTTCTATATGAACTTAGTTGTCAGGACCTGAGTGAACAACTAGCATGTCTGTATGAACACATGTCAGGACCTGATTGAATGAACTAGCATGTCTGTATGAACAGGTGTCAGAACCTGATTGAACAAACGAGCATGTCTGTATCAACATATGTCAGGACCTGATAGAACAAATAAGCATGTCTGTATGAACATGTGTCAGACCTGATTGAACAAACCAGCATGTCTGTATGGACGTGTGTCAGGATCTGATTGAACAAATAAGCATGTCTGTATGAACATGTGTCAGGACCTAAATGAACTAACCAGCATGTCTCTATGAATGTATATAAGTACCTGATTGAACAAATTAGCAGTTCTATATGAACTAAGTTGTCAGGACCTGAGTGAACAACTAGCATGTCTGTAGAACACGTGTCAGGACCTGATTGAACAAACTAGCATGTTAGTATAAACATATGTCAGGACCTGATAGAACAAATAAGCATGTCTGTATGAACATGTGTCAGACCTGATTGAACAAACCAGCATGTCTGTATGGACATGTGTCAGGATCTGATTGAACAAATAAGCATGTCTGTATGAAAATGTGTCAGGATCTAATTTAACAAACCAGCATGTCTGTATGATAATGTGTCAGGACCTGATTGAACAAACCAGCATGTCTGTATGAACATGTGTCAGGACCTGAGTGAACAAACAAGCAGGTCTGTATGAACATATGTCAGGACCTGATTGAACAAACAAGCAGATCTGTATGAACGTGTCAGGACCTGATTGAATAACCCAGCATTTCTAAATGAACACGTATTAAGACCTGATTGAACAAACTAGCATGTCTGTATGAACTTAATTGTCAGGACCTGAGTGAATAAACTAGCATGTCTGTATGAATGTGTCAGGACCTGAATAAACAAACCAGCATGTCTGTATGGATGTGTCAGGACCTGATTGAAGAAACCAGCATGTCTGTATGAACATATGTCAGGACCTGATTGAATAACCCAGCATTTCTAAATGAACATGTATAAAGACCTGATTGAACAAACTAGCATGTCTGTATAAATATGTGTCAGGACCTGATTGAAAAAACTAGCAGGTCTGTATGAACATGTGTCAGTACCTGAATGAACTAACCAGCATGTCTCTATGAATGTATATAAGAACCTGATTGAACAAATTAGCAGTTCTATATGAACTTAGTTGTCAGGACCTGAGTGAACAACTAGCATGTCTGTATGAACACGTCAGGACCTGATTGAATGAACTAGCATGTCTGTATGAACAGGTGTCAGAACCTGATTGAACAAACGAGCATGTCTGTATAAACATATGTCAGGACCTGATAGAACAAATAAGCATGTCTGTATGAACATGTGTCAGACCTGATTGAACAAACCAGCATGTCTGTATGGACGTGTGTCAGGATCTGATTGAACAAATAAGCATGTCTGTATGAACATGTGTCAGGACCTAAATGAACTAACCAGCATGTCTCTATGAATGTATATAAGTACCTGATTGAACAAATTAGCAGTTCTATATGAACTAAGTTGTCAGGACCTGAGTGAACAACTAGCATGTCTGTAGAACACGTGTCAGGACCTGATTGAACAAACTAGCATGTTAGTATAAACATATGTCAGGACCTGATAGAACAAATAAGCATGTCTGTATGAACATGTGTCAGACCTGATTGAACAAACCAGCATGTCTGTATGGACATGTGTCAGGATCTGATTGAACAAATAAGCATGTCTGTATGAAAATGTGTCAGGATCTAATTTAACAAACCAGCATGTCTGTATGATAATGTGTCAGGACCTGATTGAACAAACCAGCATGTCTGTATGAACATGTGTCAGGACCTGAGTGAACAAACAAGCAGGTCTGTATGAACATATGTCAGGACCTGATTGAACAAACTAGCAGATCTGTATGAACGTGTCAGGACCTGATTGAATAACCCAGCATTTCTAAATGAACACGTATTAAGACCTGATTGAACAAACTAGCATGTCTGTATGAACTTAATTGTCAGGACCTGAGTGAATAAACTAGCATGTCTGTATGAATGTGTCAGGACCTGAATAAACAAACTAGCATGTCTGTATGGATGTGTCAGGACCTGTGTGAACAAACTAGCAGGTCTGTATGAACATGTGTCAGGACCTGATTGAACAAACTAGCATGTCCGTATGAACGTGTCAGGACCTGATTGAACAAACTAGCAGGTCTGTTTGTACATGTGTCAGGACCTGATTGAACAAATTAGCATGTCTGTATGAACATGTGTCAGGACCTGAGTGAACAAACCAGCATGTCTGTATAAACATGTCAGGACCTGATGAACAAACTAGCCAGTCTGTATGAACACGTGTCAGGACCTGATTGAACAAACCAGCAGGTCTGTATGAACATGTGTCAGGACCTGATTGAACAAACTAGCATGTCTGTTTAAATATGTGTCAGGACCTGATTGAACAAACTAGCATGTCTGTATGAACGTGTCAGGACCTGATTGAACAAACTAGCAGGTCTGTTTGTACATGTGTCAGGACCTGATTGAACAAATTAGCATGTCTGTATGAACATGTGTCAGGACCTGAGTGAACAAACCAGCATGTCTGTATAAACATGTCAGGACCTGATGAACAAACTAGCCAGTCTGTATGAACACGTGTCAGGACCTGATTGAACAAACCAGCAGGTCTGTATGAACATGTGTCAGGACCTGATTGAACAAACTAGCATGTCTGTATAAATATGTGTCAGGACCTGATTGAACAAACTAGCATGTCTGTATGAACGTGTCAGGACCTGATTGAACAAACTAGCAGGTCTGTTTGTACATGTGTCAGGACCTGATTGAACAAATTAGCATGTCTGTATGAACATGTGTCAGGACCTGAGTGAACAAACCAGCATGTCTGTATGAACATGTCAGGACCTGATGAACAAACTAGCCAGTCTGTATGAACACGTGTCAAGACCTGATTGAACAAACCAGCAGGTCTGTATGAACATGTGTCAGGACCTGATTGAACAAACTAGTAGGTTTGTATGAACATGTGTCAGGACCTGATTAACAAACTAGCAGGTCTGTATGAACATATCACGACCTGATTGAACAAACTATTAGGTCTGTATGAACATGTCAGGACCTGATTGAACAAACTAGCAGGTCTGTATGAACATGTGTCAGGACCTGATTGAACAAACTAGCATGTCTGTATAAATATGTGTCAGGACCTGATTGAAAAAACTAGCAGGTCTGTATGAACATGTGTCAGTACCTGAATGAACTAACCAGCATGTCTCTATGAATGTATATAAGAACCTGATTGAACAAATTAGCAGTTCTATATGAACTTAGTTGTCAGGACCTGAGTGAACAACTAGCATGTCTGTATGAACACATGTCAGGACCTGATTGAATGAACTAGCATGTCTGTATGAACAGGTGTCAGAACCTGATTGAACAAACGAGCATGTCTGTATAAACAAATGTCAGGACCTGATAGAACAAATAAGCATGTCTGTATGAACATGTGTCAGACCTGATTGAACAAACCAGCATGTCTGTATGGACGTGTGTCAGGATCTGATTGAACAAATAAGCATGTCTGTATGAACATGTGTAAGGACCTAAATGAACTAACCAGCATGTCTCTATGAATGTATATAAGTACCTGATTGAACAAATTAGCAGTTCTATATGAACTAAGTTGTCAGGACCTGAGTGAACAACTAGCATGTCTGTAGAACACGTGTCAGGACCTGATTGAACAAACTAGCATGTTAGTATAAACATATGTCAGGACCTGATAGAACAAATAAGCATGTCTGTATGAACATGTGTCAGACCTGATTGAACAAACCAGCATGTCTGTATGGACATGTGTCAGGATCTGATTGAACAAATAAGCATGTCTGTATGAAAATGTGTCAGGATCTAATTTAACAAACCAGCATGTCTGTATGATAATGTGTCAGGACCTGATTGAACAAACCAGCATGTCTGTATGAACATGTGTCAGGACCTGAGTGAACAAACAAGCAGGTCTGTATGAACATATGTCAGGACCTGATTGAACAAACTAGCAGATCTGTATGAACGTGTCAGGACCTGATTGAATAACCCAGCATTTCTAAATGAACACGTATTAAGACCTGATTGAACAAACTAGCATGTCTGTATGAACTTAATTGTCAGGACCTGAGTGAATAAACTAGCATGTCTGTATGAATGTGTCAGGACCTGAATAAACAAACTAGCATGTCTGTATGGATGTGTCAGGACCTGTGTGAACAAACTAGCAGGTCTGTATGAACATGTGTCAGGACCTAATTGAACAAACTAGCATGTCCGTATGAACGTGTCAGGACCTGATTGAACAAACTAGCAGGTCTGTTTGTACATGTGTCAGGACCTGATTGAACAAATTAGCATGTCTGTATGAACATGTGTCAGGACCTGAGTGAACAAACCAGCATGTCTGTATAAACATGTCAGGACCTGATGAACAAATTAGCCAGTCTGTATGAACACGTGTCAGGACCTGATTGAACAAACCAGCAGGTCTGTATGAACATGTGTCAGGACCTGATTGAACAAACTAGCATGTCTGTATAAATATGTGTCAGGACCTGATTGAACAAACTAGCATGTCTGAATGAACGTGTCAGGACCTGATTGAACAAACTAGCAGGTCTGTTTGTACATGTGTCAGGACCTGATTGAACAAATTAGCATGTCTGTATGAACATGTGTCAGGACCTGAGTGAACAAACCAGCCTGCTGTATGAACATGTCAGGACCTGATGAACAAACTAGCCAGTCTGTATGAACACGTGTCAGGACCTGATTGAACAAACCAGCAGGTCTGTATGAACATGTGTCAGGACCTGAATGAACAAACTAGTAGGTCTGTATGAACATGTGTCAGGACCTGATTAACAAACTAGCAGGTCTGTATGAACATATCACGACCTGATTGAACAAACTATTAGGTCTGTATGAACATGTCAGGACCTGATTGAACAAACTAGCAGGTCTGTATGAACATGTGTCAGGACCTGATTGAACAAACTAGCAGGTCTGTATGAACATGTCAGGACCTGATTGACCAAACTAGCATGTCTGTATGAACGTGTCAGGACCTGATTGAACAAACTAGCATTTCTGTATGAACATGCGTCAGGACTTGATTGAGCAGACCAGCATGTCTGTATGAACATGTGTCAGGACCTGATTGAACAAACTAGCATTTCTGTATGAACATGTGTCAGGACCTGATTGAACAAACAGCTTGTCTATATGAACATGTATAAGGACCTGATTGAACAAACTAGCATGTCTATATGAACTTAATTGTCAAAACCTGAGTGAACAAACCAACATGTCTGTATGAACATATGTCAGGACCTGATTGAACAAATTAGCATGTCTGTATGAACATGTGTCAGGACCTGATTGAACTAACCAGCATGTCTGTATGAACATGTCAGGACCTGATTGAACAAACAGCTTGTCTATATGAACATGTATAAGGGCCTGATTGAACAAACTAGCATGTCTATATGAACTAAATTGTCAAGACCTGAGTGAACAAACCAGCATGTCTGTATGAACATATGTCAAGACCTGATTGAACAAATTAGCATGTCTGTATGAACATATGTCAGGACCTGATTGAACAAAATAGCATGTCTGTATGAACATATGTCAGGACCTGATTGAACAAATTAGCATGTCTGTATGAACATGTGTCAGGACCTGATTGAACAAATTAGCATGTCTGTATGAACTTAGTTGTCAGGACCTGAGTGAACAAACCAGCATGTCTGTATGAACATGTGTCAGGACCTGATTGAACAAACAAGCATGTCTGTATCAACATTTCAAGACCTGATTGAAGAAACCAGCATGTCTGTATGAACATATGTCATTTTAAAAATAATTATTTAGATATTAATTTGCTTCATTTCATTTCAAAACATTTTTCAGAAATCAAATCTGAAAAAATAGTACCCTTTCATTACACATTTCAAATTGCATGATTTTTTCAATGAATTTTAGTGTGAATTTGTTTTAATTCATTTTTTTCATGTGCATTCCCTCATGCACAAGGTAAAATTATGTTTTGCACTAATACATGTGTAAAGCAGGAGTCTGTATACAATTACTATTGGCTAATGTTGGAAGACTGTGCTTCAGCAAGCAGTGTTAAGTTGAAGGAGTTATGGATTTAATGCAGCATGACCACTGGTATACATTCCACTCTTTCTTAATCCCCAAGCTGCTTTGGATAGCAATATTTTCTGGGTGTCACCACAGGGCTGGCACAAAGAAAAGAACTGTAATTAGACCATGCAATGAGATCACTGTTGCAGTGTGTATGTATCCAGCTTAAAGTTGTACATCCATTACATCCCTCTCTTGCTTCTCTAAATCTTGGCACTTTGCCAGAACTGGTGTAATCAGACCATCAACTGCAGTGTATAACTGCTGTGTAAGGAATGTAGATCGCTAGGTAAGGAGTGTTTTCAAAACTATATGCAAATGAGAAACTAACAATGAGACAAACAAACACACAAACATAAAGCACAAGTGAAAGTTCCATTCCTATGGTTTGGGAAAATATTGAACTATCACAAACATTTACAAAAGAGAATTTTCTGAAAGCAAAATCAGACCAGCTTCCATAGTAACCACAAAGAGTTGTAATCAACATCATCTATATCTGGTGATTGTTAAAATTAAAGACCAACTACATTTCCATCCCTTTGTTTAAAAAAGAAAACCCCCCATTAAAATCACCCTGACTGTCAATCAAACACGATAAAGCAGCGTGAAGTCGTTTATTAAAGGTAATGATATTAAAGCCATCATTTATTACAGCAACACTGCTTCATTAACACAGTATTTACATTAATTGCATTTATTCAAATTCACAATCATTACATTTGGTGCATATTAATTAGAATCTGCATGAGATGAGAATTTAGATCTAACCAGTGTCCAGGTCTCATGTATATTTCACAAGAATTCTCGCAGTTAATTCATCAGTTAATCCCAAGAGCATCAACATATCTGAAGTTTAAGTGGTAACTCAAATATAATAGCGAGTGTACGGTGTTGAAAAGTATCTACCTGGGAGTGCTTGTAGAAAGGGGGAGCAACTTTCCACCCAGAGCTCTGACACTCTAAATACAAGAGTGTGAGATTTTGAGGATAGGGATGACATGGTCTTTGTGTATCTGTGAGGACAGTGATGGCATATATTTTGTATGACTGTCAGGAGAGTAGATGAGATGTCCAGTGTAACAGTAAATGTACAGTGTAGAAAAATGTCTACAGTGAAGCACAGATCCTTACTTGACTATGAGGTGAGTGATGGCATGGTCTTCATGTGACTGCCAGGAGAGTGATGGCATGGTCTTCATGTGACTGTTAGGAGAGTGATGGCATGGTTTTCATGTGACTGTTAGGAGAATGATGGTATGGTCTTCATATGACTATGTGGAGAGTGATGGCATGGTTTTCATGTGACTGTTAGGAGAGTGATGGCATGGTCTTCATGTGACTGTTAGGAGAGTGATGCCATGGTCTTCATGTGACTGTTAGGAGAGTGATGGCATGGTCTTCATGTGACTGTTAGGAGAGTGATGCCATGGTCTTCATGTGACTGTGAGGAGAGTGATGGCATGGTATTCATGTGACTGTGAGGAGAGTGATGGCATGGTCTTCATGTGACTGCCAGGAGAGTGATGGCATGGTCTTCATGTGACTGTTAGGAGAGTGATGGCATGGTTTTCATGTGACTGTTAGGAGAGTGATGGCATGGTCTTCATGTGACTGACAGGAGAGTGATGGCATGGTTTTCATGTGACTGTTAGGAGAATGATGGTATGGTCTTCATATGACTATGTGGAGAGTGATGGCATGGTCTTCATGTGACTGTTAGAAGAGTGATGGCATGGTCTTCATGTGACTGTTAGGAGAGTGATGGCATGGTTTTCATGTGACTGTTAGGAGAATGATGGTATGGTCTTCATATGACTATGTGGAGAGTGATGGCATGGTTTTCATGTGACTGTTAGGAGAGTGATGGCATGGTCTTCATGTGACTGTTAGGAGAGTGATGCCATGGTCTTCATGTGACTGTTAGGAGAGTGATGGCATGGTCTTCATGTGACTGTAAGGAGAGTGATCACATGGTCTTCATGTGACTGTTAAGAGAGTGATGGCATGGTGTTCATGTGACTGTTAGGAGAATGATGGCATGGTCTTCATATGACTATGAGGAGAGTGATGGCATGGTCTTCATGTGACTGTTAAGAGAGTGATGGCATGGTGTTCATATGACTATGAGGAGAGTGATGGCATGGTTTTCATGTGACTGACAGGAGATTGATGGCATGATCTTCATATGACTGTATGACTAATAGGAGAGTGATTGCATGGTTTTCATGTGACTGTTAGGAGAGTGATGACATGGTCTTCATCTGGCTGTCAGGAGAGTGATGGCATGGTCTTCTTGTGGCTGTCAGGAGAGTGATGGCATGGTCTTCTTGTGGCTGTCAGGAGAGTGATGACATGGTCTTCATGTGATTGTCAGGAGAGTGATGGCATGGTGTTCATGTGACTGTTAGGAGAATGATGGCATGGTCTTCATATGACTATGAGGAGAGTGATGGCATTGTCTTCATGTGACTGTTAGGAGAGTGATGGCATGGTGTTCATATGACTATGAGGAGAGTGATGGCATGGTTTTCATGTGACTGACAGGAGATTGATGGCATGACCTTCATATGACTGTATGACTAATAGGAGAGCGATTGCATGGTTTTCATGTGACTGTTAGGAGAGTGATGACATGGTCTTCATCTGGCTGTCAGGAGAGTGATGGCATGGTCTTCTTGTGGCTGTCAGGAGAGTGATGGCATGGTCTTCTTGTGGCTGTCAGGAGAGTGATGACATGGTCTTCATGTGATTGTCAGGAGAATGATGAAATGGTCTTCATGTGAACATGAGGACAGAGATGACATGATCTTTATGTGACTGTGAAGAGAGTAACGACATGGTCTTCAAGTGTCTGTCAGGAGAGTGACTGCATGGTCTTCATGTGACTGTGATGAGAGTGATGACATGGTCTTCATGTGACTGTGAAGAGAGTGATGACATGGTCTTCAAGTGACTGTGATGAGAGTGACGACATGGTCTTCATGTGACTGTGATGAGAGTGATGACATGGTCTTCATGTGACTGTGATGAGAGTGATGACATGGTCTTCATGTGACTGTGAAGAGAGTGACGACATGGTCTTCAAGTGACTGTGATGAGAGTGACGGCATGGTCTTCATGTGACTGTAATGAGAGTGATGACATGGTCTTCATGTGACTGTGATGAGAGTGATGGCATGGTCTTCATGTGACTGTGATGAGAGTGATGACATGGTCTTCATGTAACTGTGATGAGAGTGATGACATGGTCTTCATGTGACTGTGATGAGAGTGATGACATGGTCTTCATGTGACTGTGAAGAGAGTGACGACATGGTCTTCAAGTTACTGTGATGAGAGTGATGGCATGGTCTTCATGTAGCTGTCAGGAGAGTGATGGCATGGTCTTCGTGTGACTGTTAGGAGAGTGATGGCATGGTGTTCATGTGACTGTCAGGAGAGTGATGACATAGTCTTCAAGTGACTGTGATGAGAGTGATGAAATGGTCTTTGTGTGACTGTTAGGAGAGTGATGGCATGGTGTTCGTGTGACTGTCAGGAGAATGATGGCAATCATTGGTCTTCCTGTGACTGTTAGGAGAGTGATGGCATGGTGTTCGTGTGGCTGTCAGGAGAGTGATGGCATGGTCTTCATGTGACTGTCAGGAGAGTGATGACATAGTCTTCATGTGACTGTGATGAGAGTGATGTAATGGTCTTTGTGTGAGACTGTGAGGCACAGCTTCTGATGTGATTGATAGGAGAGTAAACAGCACAACAGTTGCTGGCTGGTCTACTGCTTCATGGTGGCTGGGCTGTGAGAGCTGCTCAGTGTCTTGCAGCACTGCCTTTACATTCATTAAGTCTGTCACAACATCAATAAATAACAAAAGACACACCAAGCAAATGGCTGTGACTCCTGTTTAATTTAGGTGGCCACAAATACTTGCTCGGTGATTTGGGTTCTCTACCCCGGCGACCAGCATTTTTAATCCAAATTAGTGAGAGCGATTATAACCTCTGCTGTGATTATTTAACAGAAATAAGGCAGAAAATCATGTTTTCTTGACCTAAAGTCTTGTTGGGGATCATTTACAGGTGATAAATGAATCAGTAATGGTTTTAATACTCGACATCGGTCAATTTATTTAGCCATGCGAATGCTTGTTTGGCATTCTCCATCATCCCACACACACTGAAGCAGATATTTTTAGGTCAATATGAAAACCTCTGTATCATTCCAGTTTAGTAACGCGTTTAATTGCTGATTTGTTACCAGTCAGTGAATAATGTGATATATTGGTAACCTGGTGTCAGTAATTATATTTTTTAATGACATCCTGACTAAATCTGTTAACCTTCTTGCAGGTTCAGTTTGTGTTTGACCATGTGCCATTGTGATTCTTAAACTAGATGTGTCGGAACGACACGAATGCCCCCGCCTGGGGCAAATTAGAAACATTTGTTAAATTTTGTAAATTTTTTTTAAGTTCGGGAGGTGTCGTATGGTCAAAAGTAGGTCAACAAGGGCAAAATGCAAACTTGATCCGATACGGGTCATTATCAAGCAACACACCAAAAATCAGGCCAGTATCTGCAGGCATTGTGAAAAAAAGTCCATACATGTGCATTTTTCATAAAAAATTTCTGTCTTTTATGAAATTGTCTATGTTCAGGATCGGTGTCATATGGTTAAAAATATGTCAACTGGGATGAAAAGCAAACTCGATCTGTAACTAGTCATTATCTGCCCACACACCAAAAATCAGGCCAATATCTGCAGGCATTGCGAAAAAAAGTCCGTACATGTGTATTTGTCATGAACATTTATATTTTTCATGAAATTTTCTATGTTCAAGAGCCATAAAACGGTCAAAAGTAGGTCAACCAGGACGAAACGCGAACTTGATCTGTAACTGGTCAATATCTGCCCACACATAAAAAATCAGGCCAATATCTGCAGGCATTGCGAAAAAAAGTCTGTACATGTGTATTTGTCATGAAAATTTCTATTTTTCATGAAATTTTCTAAGTTAAGGATCCGTAAAACAGTCAAAAGTAGGTCAATCGGGATGAAACGCGAACTCGATCTGTAACTGGTCATTATCTGCCTACACAACAAAAATCAGGCCAATATCTGCAGGCATTGCGAAAAAAAGTCCATACATGTGTGTTTGTCATGAAAATTTCTATTTTTCATGAAATTTTCTATGTTCAAGAACCATAAAACGGTCAAAAATAGGTCAACCGGGACGAAACGCGAACTTGATCTGTAACTGGTCAATATCTGCCCACACACCAAAAATCAGGCCAATATCTGCAGGCATTGCGAAAAAAAGTCCGTACATGTGTATTTGTCATGAAAATTTCTATTTTTCATGAAATTTTCTAAGTTAAGGAGCCGTAAAACAGTCAAAAGTAGGTCAATCGGGACGAAACGCGAACTCGATCTGTAACTGGTCATTATCTGCCCACACACCAAAAATCAGGCCAATATGTGCAGGCATTGCGAAAAAAAGTCTGTACAACTGTTTGATTTCGGAATGACGGAATGACGGAATGACAGAATGACGGACATGGGTAAAACTATATGCCCCAGCCACTTTGTGGCGGGGGCATAAAAAAATACATTTCTCAAACAGCTATATTAATCTAGAATGGTATATGCACAGAATTAGTCATTTTGTTTAAATGAAACTTCGATTTCACCAACTGAGATGTAAAATGATTTGTTTTAGTTGCTGTAGCTTCAAGTTTCAGTGTACAGCCTTTCAGAAACTCTTGATTTTCTTGTATATTAACAGTAATTAATTTATCTTTTTTTAGTCTATATACAAATTATAACTTAATGTGTCTACTCTGTTTGAACTTTTCCCACCCTTTCATACTGTATGATCTTTCAATGAGGGTGCACAATAAAAACTAGTTAAAAGTTATTTAATATTTGCTGCTTAGAAACTTATTAAAATTCAAGAAAATGGATCACAGTTCATGAGGCAATTAAACATTTATTTTAATGTATATTTATATTTATAATTTGTTTCACTAATTGTATAAAATTAGCTAAAAGGCAGACACTTAACACTTTAACAATGACAAGTTTGATGAACACTGATCGTGGTACAAAAGAATTGGAATATTCATTCACTGTACTTCAGTGAAAGCTGACAATGTTGGTCTTAATTTTTTTTCAATTTGGCAAATATTGTCTTCTTTAATTCAAAGCTAGACAATGTTTTTTATCCACATCTAAAATGATAATCTGATTATAATTGTTAATATGACACCTTTATATTCACTTTTATATTACAAAATCTAACTGATAATGTACATTATCTGGCTTTTTAAGTTCATAACTTTAAATGAGCAAGAACCAGAAAGCCAATTTAGAGCCAAAACCTGATTAGATGAAAATGTTTGGCCAAACGTAAAGGTTGGTTCCACAGGCATTTTACTTCAGATATCAATGTGTGATTATAAATTTACCATAACAAGTTCATTTGATCAGGAGACAACTTTATGATAACTGTTTTACTAAACAGGTCAAAACACCTCATAAAAAAATAAAAAAAATATTATTACTTTATTTTCTTGAAAAGAATTAATGTCTGAGTCACAGGAACTTAGAATTTGTAAATGTCTACTAACAAAAAAGGTACAGTAGAGCGTCATATGTCTGAACACCATTCTTTGAAACACTGTTAAAAATTTAAAACTGAGAACCAGAATTCTATAATTTATCCTAAATAAAAAAAAATATTCAACAGGTACCGGTAATTGAATTCTGATTTTCCAGGGCCAGTTTGCAATAATTTCTATGTATTTTACATATTAAATTTATTAGATTTTTGAAACCTAACAAAAATGCTGTTGCCAACATTTATTTTTGAATAGCTTCATGAATTAATGTCTGTCAATCTCTGGTAATCTCCGTTGCTCAGCGTCAGGTTGGAAATCGTGTGGAACTTTTTATCCAAATGAAAGTTCAGCAAGAAACCTGTAAACACACTCTCCAACTTTTGATGCTGTAGGTCACAACTGATGCAAGTGGTGCCTAAGAAACCATTTACATTTGGCCTTAGACACACACAAAATGAATTAGAAATCTGTAAGTAAGAGTCATACTGAATAAACTCCAAACCATATAATGACTACTGGTGTGCCGATGAATAGATTATATCGATGACTGCTTGCTGATTATATTGATGTCCATAACTTCTAAAAATTATGCAATACTGACCTAATTTCTGGCTTGTATATAGGAAATATATGCAAGAATAGTTACGCCAAATATGAACAAAACAGCAACAGTGGTTTTCACGGTGTGCAGTCTTGAAGTGTAATAATGGGTTTTTAACAGGAAATGGAGGTTTTTCCTTAATATTTTGAAGGAACATTATCACAATTACTAAGTTTCTGGTTTGGTATCAGAAATTGGTCACATATAACTGTATGTAGCATTTTGGATTCATAGGTCCAATGGTTTCAAAATGTGCCTTGTTATTTGACGTCTGTCTGAACGACTGTCTGAGCTTATTATCCTGTAATCCTGTGGGAGGTATAAGAAAGATGGGCCACATGAGGTAGTGAAAAGCATTAAAACTGGCCCTTGTACAACCGTTGTACAGTAAACAAGTGTCACACACCTGGCCATTACCTTGACCTGTCAGTGAAATGTACATGCCAGACAGAATATTTTATGTATTATTCTATACAGCAGATTTCATGTTAAAATATAGAAGGTTCTTAAAATATTCAATTAATAATCAATCATTGGCCGTTTTTTTTTCTGTTCATCATCTAACATAATTTGATAACTGGTTCCTACCATTAATGCTCTCTTCAAGACAATTTTGTTTTCTTTTGTGCATTTACTGCTAAATTACCTGCATTAATAATAACTTTAATGTCCTCAGTGCCAGGTGTGGCTTTCTCTTTCCACTTTAACAGTTCCCATGACAACCTCTATGTGTGATGAACTGACCCATCTTTTTAAAGGGTCTAGTGGGATTTTCATGCATTTTGCCCAAACTTGCCCAATGTAATCCAAGTTTTCTTGATTCTAGGAGAACTATAAGTTTGCCCAATTTCACTGTAAGGTAGAGAATTTCATGAAAATCTTACTCTAAAATACTGGTCCTGCAGTTGGTTCTTCATGATGTAATCCGCTCATTATGCTTTCCCACAATGCATCTGACGGCATGCAATATTGCACTCAGATAAAACTACTTAACATTATTAACATAAGAGAACCAATGCCTGCCTGTCACATTTGATTTATACAAAATCCTATTCAACATATACTGACCATACTAATATAATATACTAATATGTACCACATCCAAACACAATACTTCATTCTACCATCTGAAGTACTTCCATACGATAAAATGACATCTGACCCTTAATGATGATAAATCATGTTATATGTAATAGCCAGCAGGAAGTTATCAAGTTGATCATCTGACCATTAAGGTATGACTGTAATTAAAATCAGATTTACCTGTAATGACCATGACTTTTATTATATGTACTACATAGATGATGTTTTCTACACAAAATTGTTACATATTTATTTAATGTTATATGGGATTTATCTAATTTGAAAGAATTTTTTTAATATCACATTTGATTTATTAAATATCATATGGGATTTAATATTCAATATCATATGGGATTTATTAAATATCATATGGATTTTATTTATTATCATTTTGGATTAAATAAATAATATATGGGATTTATTTAATATCATATGGATTTTACTTATTATCATATGGGATTTATTTAATTTAAAATTTGATATGTTTAATATTATCATATGGATTTATTTTATTACTTGGGATTTAATATCAAATGGGATTTATTTAATTAATATCACACATGATTTATTTAATATCACATAGGGTTTATTTAATATCCTATGGGATTTATATAATAGCATATCAATTCTATTTATTATTTTATGGGATTATTTAATATCCACTGAGATTTAGTTAGTAATACATGGGGTTTATTGTGTCATATCAGAACTGCTGGTATTTAATATAATATAGGATTTTATTAAGGATAACATGTAATTTGATATCACATGCAGTTTTTAAAATGTCACCTGATAAATATTTAATATCACATAGAATTTATTTAATATCTAATGTGTTTTTTTTCACAAGGATTTATTAAATATTTTACAGGATTTATTTAACATTATATTGGATTAATTTAATATCATGAGATTTATTTAACATATGGGATTTATTTAACATCATATGGATTTTATTTACTGTCATATTGGATTCATATAATAATCATATGGATTTATTTATTATCATATGGATTTTATTTATTATCATATGGGATTTATTTAGTTTCATATAGATTATAATTAAATCATATGAAATTTATTTAATATCGCATGGGAGTTATTTATTACATGGATTTATTTATTACTATATGGAATTTATTTAATAATCAAATGGATTTTATTAATTATTATACTGGATTTATTTAATATCATATTGGATTTATTTAATATCATTTTGGATTCATTTAATACCATATGGATTTTATTTAATGTCATATGAGATTTATTCAAAATTACATAGGATTTATTTTATATCACATGGATTATATTTAATATCACATGGGATATGTTCCCATTGTTACTTTATTTATTAGGCTTTTTTTAACTTTAAAAAGTAATAAGGAACTGCAATTAAAATAACAGGTAATACAAAAAAGTTTCCTAATCAGATAACGACTTTTTAACCATACTGCTGCAGATCACGCAGTAAGAATCTTGTCACCAGCTAGCTGGCTGGAATCAATTGAATATAGACGTAACAAATGACCATGCTACCCATCCAGGTTTACAATAAATGTTTGATCAGAGAGTCACGGAGGTAAATCAAGCAGCCGGCTGTTCGGCGTTACACAGAATCTGATGAGTGTCAGGTTCACCTCTTTATGAACAAAACCCGACCACCCACGAAGGGCACGCGTTAGCTTCACCTGGTGTCACTCTGTACCATTCCCAGCATGCATCAGACAAATAAAACGACACCTGATCTGTAATCATTACTCCAGCAATGTTCTTAAGTCACAGCAGTCTTGCAGCAAATCCTGATCATCCAATCAAACAACAGAACTGATATACCCTCAACTTTTTCTGAACACCTGACCTATTTTTTAAATCAAAATTATGATCAATAATAAGGAACTGGAAAGTGTATATACAAGAATTTTCTTTTTCTCTCTCATCTTGACCTGTTTATTCGTTTTCATCACTTTTTACATATGTTCATCAAATCCTGCAGGCTATTTGTGGAGACAAGCATTAACCATGCAAACATTTTATTACCAGTATGTTCTTAGGATTCTGATTATTTATCTTGTGGAGAAAATTCTTCTGAAAATTTTAAAGTATTTCAATATTAAAAAACAAGGGACCCATGGGTCACGGCACTCAGCTGACTGTGACAGTTATAACTGCATCACCATAGATTTTTTGAAGTTGCAATAAAATACTATCCTCAGTGGTCAGGAACTATGGCTCAATGACAGGGGGGTGGGGTAGGAGAGTTTCAACATCTTTGGATATAAATACAGAATACGGAATTAAATTCAATGGTGCTTACATGGACTGGTGGGAGTTACAGCACCTCTGCATGTACTTAAAGGATAAAATTGAATTTAAATGAAATTATTTTTAAATATTTAAACTAGATGTGTCCAAACTACATGAATGCCCCTTCCTGAAGCAAATTTGAAATATTTGTTAAATTTTGTTAAATTTTTTAAAGTTTAGGAGCTGTCATATGGTCAAAAGTAGATCAACCAGGGCAAAATGCAAACTCGATCTGTAACGAGTCATTATCAAGCAACACACCAAAAATCACAGGCCAGTATCTGCAGGCATTGTGAAAAAAATCCATACATGTGCAGTTTTCATAAAAATTTCTATTTTTCATGAAATTTTCTATGTTCAGGATCTGTCATATGGTCAAAAATAGGTCAACGGGACGTAACCCGAACTTGATTTGTAAGTGGACATTATGCGCCCACAGACCAAAAAACAGGCCAGTATCTGTAAGCATTGCATTGCTAAACTAGAATATTAGCAAAAGCTGATAATCAGTTAAAAAATTTAATTTGGAGAGGTATGTACCATGTTTCATAACAATCCACCAAATGCTTCCTGAGAAATAAGCTCCTACGTTTTTTTCTACTCTAAGCTCTATGACCTTGAAAAGTAGGTCAAGATCACCCATCTTAGAACCTGACCAAGTTTTTGTAAATATGCAATAGCACTGAAGAAATGAAGTTCCTGTGTTGAATACCTTTGGAGATATTCTGCACACAAGGCCAAAATTTAAAAATCTGATAAAAATTCATTAAAAAATCAGAAATTGTAGGTGGTGCCACTTAAATTGTGCAGCACCTACAGACCATCAGTCCCGATGACCATAGTAAGTTTTGTGAAAATCGACACAATGGTTCCTGATATATAAGCTTCTAAGTGTTTTTCTATAGTCAGCTCTAAAACAAAGTAAAATAGGTCAAGGTCACCCATCTTCAAACTTGACCAAGATTTTGTTGATATACATCTTAACCGAAGAAATAAAAATTCATATGGCAAATCCTTTAAGAAATATCCTGCTCACAAGGCCAAAGGTGAAAAATCTGATAAAAATTCATAAAAAATCCAAAACTGTAGGTGGCACCACCAAACTTGTGCAGCAGGTACAGACCATCAGTCCCAATGATCATAGTAAGTTTTATGAAAATCCACACAATGGTTCCTGAAATATAAGCTTCTGAGTGTTTTTCTATAATTAGCTCTAAAATGTAGAAAAATGGGTCAAGGTCACCCATCTTCAAACTTTATCGTGATTTTATCAATATACATCTTACTCGATCAGTAACTGGTCATTATCTGCCACCACATATAAAAAATCAGGGCAGTATCTGCAGGCATTGGGAGAAAAGTCCCTACATGTGCACTGTCATGAAAATTTATATTTTTCATGAAATTTTCTATGTTAAGGTACCGTCAAACGGTCAAAAGTTGGTCAACCGGGACGAAACATAAACTTGATTTGTAACTGGTCAATATCTGCCAGCACACTAAAAATCAGACCAGTATCTGCAGGCACTGCGAAAAAAAAATCCATACATGTGCATTACTCTTGAAAATTAAATTTCTATTTTTCATGAAATTTTCTATGTTCAGGTGCCGACAAACATTCAAAAGTAGGTCAACCAGAACGAAATGCGAACTCGATCTGTAACTGGTCATTATCTGCAAACACACAAAAAATCAGGCCAATATCTGCAGGCATTCCAAAAAAAAGTCCATACATGTGTATTTGTTATGAAATTTTCTAATTTACATCAAATTTTCAATGTTCAGGATCTGTCATACTGTAGAGTATCAACTCTTATAGGTATTCTATATATTTTAATGTTATATTTTAGTGTAATATTTTGCATGTATTCTATATAGTTTAATGTTATATTTTAGTGTAGTATTTAGTTGTAATTCATAATGTCAGGACCAGTAGTTATTCAAACACATTGTATAAGGTATATTACATCATTCGGGCATACTTAAACGCTGACACTAATGCGACATTGAAACGTACATTGTATATAGACATAGACCCCATGCAGTTTACATAACAATACTTCTAGTTACTTGTCATCCACAATCTTTTCACTCAGCTTGAGGTGACACAACACTCTAATTAAGATTACTTCCTATACCTTTAGTTACGTCCACGCCTCCTCTAATTATCAAGGTACTGATGCCTTCTCAGTTGCTAATTGCAATCAGGGTAGCGGCCGGCTGGTAGAGAGCCGAGGCCGAGGCAGTTGAAGGTCAGACTGAGAGCCGTTCGGAAGTCCGGCTCATACTTGTCAACTTATTATTATCAAATACCATCGATGTTTATGCCTGTATCAAGTTATATTCTACAAATAAACGTTTTATATTTATCGGCTGCATCCTGACTTATCAGGGGACCGCTACACTGGCGAGCGTGCCTAAAAGTGGACCTTTACCGCTGTGAGTACTAAGTTCATCCGAAATCATAATCCTACAAGTAAGTGGTGAGAACTTTTATTTTGCCGGTAAACATGAATGAAGGACAACAACAGGCGATTCAGGCCCAACCAGTAATGATCCACCCAGAGCAAATGGCACTACTTCAAAATTGCATGCAAGCCCAAGCGGGCCAACATGCCTTCAACCAAAGACGCTTTCAGATAGAAGACTTAGTGAGAAGAACACGTACCTGTGATGCTTCCACATACACAGCCTTGAAACGCTGGCTTAAAGAGGTCGAGTACACCCAAAGCTACACAGCGGATAATACGGTGCTTATAGAGGTCACCCTAAAAACGTCCGACGGCGAACTTAGGGACGAAATAGAACAATTTCTGACAGAGTACGCCGCCGGGGCCCCAAACAGAGACCCAATTCCGCGTAACCAAACACCTTGGGGACACTTAAAACAACATATTTCAAGGACATTCTTGCCTCCAAATGAGGAAGAAGAGCTACGAGAAAAATTGCACCGCATGAAACAGGGCCCAGGCGAAACAGTCGCCTCCTTCAATCGCCGCTTCAAGTCCGCAGCAGAAGAGGCTTACCCAGCAGCCCTCAGGAATCTGGACCAGCAATGTGTGCTTCTCAAAGACTACACAGCGGCACTACACGATCTGCAGGTAAGACGTCCTGTTGTCCATTCCGATCCGCAAACAGTTGAACAGGCCATGGTTAAAGTTGCTGAAATAGAGGTAGCCGAAAAATGATTAAACTCCCTAGTTACACCAACTGAAAGAATAGAGGAGCCTATGGACATTTCGGCAATTCACCCAAAACAAGCCCCCTTAAATGAAACTGACATCGCTAGAGTAATCGACCAGAGACTAGTTGCCCTGTCCATTTCGGCCGTCTGCATGCACAGCCCCATCAAAATTCGAAATTTCCCGCCCCAAACAATCCACAACGACAAACAAACCGTGGATCCAACACAAGACATACGAACCCCCTAGCTTGGACAACAGACGGCCGACCAATATGTTATGAATGTGGTAAGGAAAACCATTTAGCGAGACAATGCTTAGTAATGGAGGGACTTATGTACCCCGACAACCAAACAGACAACCGACAGGTCATAGACGCCCTTTTGGCCCAGGTTTCACCCAAAGATTCCCCTCAACCTACTCTAACAATTTAAACTAGAAATCGCCGCAGCCCTAGGTACAGTCAGGCCTCAGATCACACTAAACTGCAATGATATCACAATCAAGGCTTTAATTGACACTGGAGCATCTCATACCCTGCTGCGGCATGACCTCTTTGAGCGTATCTGTTCACAAACTGAGAGAATCCCTTTGCTTAAATCCACATCAATTTCACTCCAGTCCGTCACTGGTCAAAAACTTACAGTCATGGGAAAAACTGAAATTCATGTTGACCAGATAGGTCCGTTACAAGTGATCGTTATCACCAATATGTCGGATGAAATGATTATTGGGATTGATGCTTTAACCCAGGGAAAAGCCTCCCTTAACTTACATCATAAAAGCATGTCTTGGTTTACACACACGTGGCCTCTGATCTCTCATGTGTCACATGGTGTCGCTGGTTGTTCTGATACACTCCCTGCGAAGGGTTTCCCAGAAATCAATGATGTTATTATTGAATTTAAGAATGTTTTCTCCGGCCCTGGCGATCCTAATGGTTTTCATATAGGTACGCCTATGAGAATCATAACCGATGGTCCCCCTATTTATCAGAGGGCATACCGCACACCACTGAAAAGACGAGATGTGATTTCTGACAAAATTGATGAAATGTTGGCGGCAAACGTCATACGGCCCTCGTGTAGCCCGTGGGCTAGTCCAGTCACTTTAGTACCTAGGAAAGAACCAGGATCAGTCCGTTTTTGTGTGGACTATAGGGCTTTAAATGGTGTCACGAGAAAAGATCGATACCCTTTACAACGTATTGACGAAATTTTTGACCTCCTGGGCGGTAGCGCTGTATTTACCACATTAGATTTGAAGAGCGGGTACCACCAACTTGCGATAGATCCCCGTGATACGGAAAAAACGGCTTTTATCTGTCACAGAGGCCAATTCGAATTCCTCAGAGTCCCGTTCGGACTTTGTAACGTGCCCAGTTTCTTCCAAAGGACAATGGAAACAATATTTCGCGACCTCATAGGGCTCTGTGTATTTGTGTATATAGATGATATTGTCATTTATAGCCCGGATATGAAATCTCATGTGCAACATGTCCCTAGTGTTCTTAAACGGTTACAAGAGGCTAACCTGCGACTCAAACCGTCCAAATGTGCTTTTGCACGTGAGAAAGTCAAATTACTGGGTTATATCATTAATGCATCCGGGGTCCACCCAGATCCAGACAAAACAGCTGCTATTCAAGCGATGACCCCCCCTACTAACCAAAAACAGTTAAGATTGTTTTTGGGCATGACCAATTACTACCGTAATTCAATTCCAGGTTATGCAGCAAAAGCAGCCCAATTCACTGATCTGCTAAAAAAGAAGTGTGCTTTTGTATGGCGTCCCAAGCACGATCTAGCTTACAGAGACCTCCAGAATGCCCTGGTGTCAACCCCTGTCTTAGCTTTCCCCCGCACAGATTTGCCCTACTCCTTGTATTCGGACGCCAGTGACTTAGCTATAGGAGCTGTGCTTACACAAACCCATGGAAATGGCCAACACAAGGTGATACAGTACTTTTCACAGCAACTAACAGACGTCCAACGACGCTGGTCCACAATTAAAAAAGAAGGCATATGCTATAGTAAGCGCAGTGCAAAAACTCAGGCCAGCCCATAGCAATAATCGATGTTGATCATGAGTGGGTAGACCCAAAAGCGTACCCCGACGACATCACATTCGAGCAACTACCTTGTCTGGCTGATCACCTCAATCTAGAAGAGGTCGCCAAAGCGCAACAAGCAGAATTCCCTGACTTAATTTTGGCAGCATCTGACCCAAACCACTCTGAATATGTCCTGATTAATGACGTCCTGTATTCTATTAGGCGGCCCACTAGGGAGTCGGCCGAATACCCCCGTTTAGTACTCCCCAGCAAATATCGCGATTCTGTCATTAATAGGGCCCATAGAGAGGTTGGTCATATGGCTACTCTCAAAACCCTAAACCGCTTGCGTGAATCATATCTCTGGCCAGCTATGCGACAGGAAGTTCGGGCTATCTTGGCTCGTTGTACAGTTTGTATCGCCCACTCACGAAAAAGAGAAGAAACGCCTATGGGTACTATGCCACAGCCCGTTTCCCCAATGCAGATGATTTCTATGGACTTAATTGGTCCTTTCACGAACTCCACACTGGGCAATAAGTATGACCTAACAATAATTGACCATTTAAGTGGGTTTGTGGAAGCTTACCCTCTGCAGTCTAAATCCAATGAGGCAGTCTGGAGGGCCTTTGCTAATCAGTTCATTCCCTCCCATGGGGTTCCCGAAGTAGTCCTAACAGACAATGGGACGGAGTTCTGTACAGGTGCCTTCATGCAATACATGAAAGACCTCGGCATAGATCATAGGCGTTCAACTCCACAGCATCTCGCCTCCAATGGCCGCATCGAACGGTTTAACCGCTCCTTCAAAGAAATTCCAAATAAGTTAGTAAATAACAAACCAAACCAATGGGAAAACTATGTTGGAGACGTATTGTTTGCACACAGGGTGAGCGTTAGCAGTGTAACGGGCTATTCCCCGTTTTACTTGTTGTATGGAAGACAACCGAGACTGCCCCTTGGTCGCTTACTTCAAGCTGCAACCTCAATCTCCCCTTTTGGTAATAGACTGGACGACCTTTCAGAAGCGTTCTCCATAGCTAATGAAAACACCCGGTACGCTAGGGAAACTAACAGAGCAGCCATAAACAAACGGGCTAGTGCAAAACAGATACAAGTAGGGGACACAGTAGTTTTACTTGCTCCAGAGCCAATTACGTTTTCTTCTAAGTGGGACCCTCAATGGCAGGTCTTCAGAATTTCTGGGCTTACATGTCACTTGCGAAATCAGGTCACGGGTGAATTGAAAAAAGTACACAGAGACCACGTGAAATTAGTGGACCCTGACCTTGTCTGGGACGAACCTTCCCCACGCCCTAAGAGATCACGCCGCCGCCCAGCCTGGGATGCTCCAATTACCCCATCCTGTAATCAGACTAATCAGAATCAGCCTGCCACGGGCAATCCGGACAATACCCCAGACCCAGACCCCCATGACGCCGAATGTAACAACACTAATGACCCTGACACGAGCACACCCGACACCGCCGAATCAGATATTGACATGCCTAGCCGCCCCCCAACCCCGTTGGCCAATCAAGTTCCTTCACAACTGACGCATGCGCATATAACAAAACGTGCCCGGTCACCCTCCCCCGTAGACTCCACACCTCACTCTGTACGTAACCCTCGACTCAGACAGATCAAGAGAGTTAAATACAATAATGTGTTGGAAGCTACTGATTTTTTGGACGACGTACTTTCTGATAATTCAGATGATTAATGGCCGACATATACCTGACGATGTACACATTATTCAATACCCTCAAGGTGTCGCAGCCCAAAGTGTTGACAATATATATGGCCTGAAAGCGGAATGGACAACACTTGTCTTACTGCAGAAACCAGAACCAGCCCCTTGCCTGTTCTCAATTCACCAGGCACTGAAGAAAATTCTACAGAGAAATAATTTCACCCTGGACGCCGCTCTGAGACGTTATTGGGGAAGAAGACTCCGCTGGGCAGCCAGGCTTTTGCAGGATACCGGAACACGCGTAAGTCTGAAATCAAGAAACAAACGGGCACCATTTGAATTTGTCGGCACCTGGAAAAACCGACCTCAGAATCAGCCACACAGGGAAATCAACATCATCAAGTTTGGGCCCGTATCCCAAACCAAGTGATGCAAGTGTAATGCTACACCGCTTATTTGGACTTCATTATTTCTTTTTTAATATTATTGGACTCTTTGCTTGTCTTTTTTTTTTCTTTTATCTATTGTATATGTGTCATGTATTCACTTATCTATATAGTTAGATCAAATAATGTTCGTATCGGATGTAACTTGAATTATCCTAAGTGAGGGTTTTCCCGCTTTACATTATCGCCATTACTCTATATGAATCAATTTATTTGCCTCCATGATATGATGTATCAGTAAAATAATAATGATAATAATTAATATTACTTGTTGTCGTAGAATTAGTACCAGTATTAGTACCAGCATCAGTTTGTTTTCGAGCGCTTAAGCGCAGTTTGATATTTTGGTGAACATAACATGTGTGTCTTTATGTTAAAAGTAAAAATGTCAGCATTTTTACTAGATAGATGGGGGAGATGTGTAGAGTATCAACTCTTATAGGTATTCTATATATTTTAATGTTATATTTTAATGTAATATTTTGCATGTATTCTATATAGTTTAATGTTATATTTTAGTGTAGTATTTAGTTGTAATTCATAATGTCAGGACCAGAAGTTATTCAAACACATTGTATAAGGTATATTACATCATTCGGGCATACTTAAACGCTGACACTAATGCGACATTGAAACGTACATTGTATATAGACATAGACCCCATGCAGTTTACATAACAATACTTCTAGTTACGTGTCATCCACAATCTGTTCACTCAGCTTGAGGTGACACAACACTCTAATTAAGATTACTTCCTATACCTTTAGTTACGTCCACGCCTCCTCTAATTATCAAGGTACTGATGCCTTCTCAGTTGCTAATTGCAATCAGGGTAGCGGCCGGCTGGTAGAGAGCCGAGGCCGAGGCAGTTGAAGGTCAGACTGAGAGCCGTTCGGAAGTCCGGCTCATACTTGTCAACTTATTATTATCAAATACCATCAATGTTAAGCCTGTATCAAGTTATATTCTACAAATAAACGTTTTATATTTATCGGCTGCATCCTGACTTATCGGGGGACCTCTACAATACGGTCAAACGTAGGTCAACTGGGACAAATCAAGCACTCAATCTGTAACTGGTCATTATCTGCTCACACACCAAAAGTCAGGCCAATATCTGCAGGCATTACGAAAAAAAATCCGTACAACTGTTTGATTTCGGAATGATGGAAGGACGTATGGTGTGACGGACATTGGTTAGAATAATATGCCCCAGCCAATTTGTTGCAGGGGCATAAAAAACAGGCAGAGGGATGGAAAACAAAGCAAATAACTTTAATTTCCATTCTACTGAGACAGGAAAATAACGAACAAATTTTTGCATTAGATCCTATTTTTTCTTTTGTTCAGTCATTTTTTTTTTAAGTTTATAAATTTTACTAAATATTTACAGTATATCATATATATCTGAATATTTAAATTGATTCTTAAATCTCAATTGCATCAACTTTTATACTTAATCTAATCAGGTAACATCACATTATGCAAACAGATATATTTCTTTTTTTTTATTAAATATATTTTTTCAAATTTGCAAAGCAATAAATACATTAAAAAATAACACTCCAGAATTCACAATTTTAAATTGCACCTTTATTTATCCATGATTTGTTTCATATATTATCAAATTATGCCTACTGATGGGTTAAATTATATTTTGTTGAATTATTCAAAAGGAAAAAAATTATTAAAAATCTCTTGGATTGCCTCTTGAATTAATATTTCAGCATATACTGACACTTAGCAAGCGACTATGGTTTCTTCCATCTATCAACTTGAGAAACAATATTTTTCAGGTGGCGCTACCTGTATGGTTAATGAGAAAACTTTCCAAGATAGATGAAAATATATGTCAAGTTTGAAACCCATGTATCAATCCAAGCTGGAGTGACATCAGGAAATGAATTTTTTCGACAGATGGCTCCTGTGACTTTCACCTTTGACCTTGTGACCTAAAAATGGATATAGGTCTTCCTCTACTGGCAGGTGAACCATATGTGCAAGCGAAAAGGTCTGAGATGAAAAGTTTGGCTGAAAATGCATCCACAATCTTTCAAAGATGTTTGTCCTGTGACCTTGACCTTTGACCTCAATATTATTGGAATCTTATTTTATTGATGAGCAATATGTAAGTCAAGTTTGATACCCATATATAATTCCAAGCTGGAATTTCAAGATGGAAGACCTGGGATGAAAAGTTTAGGTTTAAAATGCATCCACAATATCTTAACAGATGTGAGTCCAGTGACCTTTACCTTTGACCTCATGACCCTAGAACCTATAGGGTTCTTTCTTTAGTGGTAGGCCATACATAAGTCATGTTTGAAATCCATATGGCTATCAACACTGGAGATATCATAAGAGGTGTGTGATTTTCACCAAATATTAAAATATTAAAGGTCAAGGCCAATCTCATGGTAAAGGTCATGACCCAAATTAAAACAGACCTCATCCCATAACCCATCTCTCTACATGTTCATAATATGAAAGAAATCTGTCCATTAGTTTTTGACTTATAATGCTCACAGTACTGTTAAGTGGCAATTATGGTGTTATTAAAAGGTGTAAAAACAAGAAAAGGATAAAAGGTGGCCCCTCCAGTTTCTGGCATATCACAAGGCTATTCAAGATCTTTGGTCACTTTGATTTTTGGACCAGTCCATGCAAGCTTCCCTGAGATATTTAAGAATTTGTGTTATTTTTAGCAATGATGGACCTATTCAAGGTCAAGGTCACTCTCCTAGCAAAGGTCATGACCCCATTTTAAATAGGCTTTGTTCTCTTACCTATATCTATACAAATGTAAAGTTTGAAAAAGACCAGTGAAATATTTTTTGAGTTATCCCGCTCACAAAATTTTTCTGCAGCGGAGGCAGGACCATCGTGAAACCATAGTATCCTGACTTTGTCTGGGGATACAATTATTTGAATTAAACATACCCTCAAGTATCTGTTTATACTGCTGTTTGCACATTTTTATTTCAGAATCCAGTTTAATCCTAAGTTCCTTGCATTTATAGGTATCTCTGTCGCAAAAAGCCTTTCTCTTTCAACTAATTTTTGGTTTAAATCTTTGATACCCAAGGTTTGTTGTTAGGAAAAAATTGATTTCTTTGCTTTCCACACAGAGTTCTTCCCAAAACTTTATGTAGTCTGTAATTGTATTCACCAGTTCATTTATATCTAAACACCATAGGTATCTGGAAAATGCAGGTGCCTGTTAAACAGAAGGTGACTGTAATACAGAGGAATCCACAAACGGGGATATATCCATGATAGACAGGTGTCCTAAACAGAAAGGTGTCTGTAATACAGAGGAATCCACAAATTGGGATATATCCATGACAGACAGGTGTCCTGAACAGAAAGGTGTCCGTAATACAGAGGAATCCACAAATTGGGATATATCCATGGCAGACAGGTGTCCTGAAAAGAAAGGTGTCCGTAATACAGAGGAATCCACAAATTGGGATATATCCATGACAGACAGGTGTCCTGAACAGAAAGGTGTCCGTAATACAGAGGAATCCACAAATTGGGATATATCCATGATAGACAGGTGTCCTGAACAGAAAGGTGTCTGTAATACAGAGGAATCCACAAATTGAGAGATTTCCATGATAGACAGGTATCCTGAACAGAAAAGTCTCTGTAACACAGAGGAATCCAAAAATTGAGAGATGTCCATGATAGACAGGTATCCTGAACAGAAAGGTGTCTGTAATACAGAGGTACCACAAACTGGGACATATCAATGACAGACAGGTGTCCTAAAAAGTAGGGTGTCTGTAATACAGAGGAATCCAAAAATTGAGAGATTTCCATGATAGACAGGTATCCTGAACAGAAAAGTCTCTGTAATACAGAGGAATCCACAAATTGAGAGATTTCCATGACAGACAGGTATCCTGAACAGAAAAGTCTCTGTAATACAGAGGAATACAAAAATTGAGAGATGTCCATGATAGACAGGTATCCTGAACAGAACGGTGTCTGTAATACAGAGGTACCACAAACTGGGAGATATCAATGACAGACAGGTGTCCTGAAAAGTAAGGTGTCTGTAATACAGAGGAATCCACAAATTGGGATATATCCATGATAGACAGGTGTCCTGAAAAGTAAGGTGTCTGTAATACAGAGGAATCCACAAATTGGGATATATCCATGATAGACAGGTATCCTGAACAGAAAAGTCTCTGTAATACAGAGGAATCCACAAATTGAGAGATTTCCATGATAGACAGGTATCCTGTACAGAAAGGTGTCTGTAATACAGAGGAATCCACAAACTGGGATATATCCATGATAGACAGGTGTCCTGAACAGTTAGGTGTCTGTAATACAGAGGAATCCACAAATTGGGATATATCCATGATAGACAGGTGTCATGAACAGAAAAGTCTCGGTAATACAGAGGAATCCACAAATTGAGAGATTTCCATGATAGACAGGTATCCTGTACAGAAAGGTGTCTGTAATACAGAGGAATCCACAAATTGGGATATATCCATGATAGACAGGTGGCCTGAACAGAAAGGTGTCTGTAATACAGAGGAATCCACAAATTGAGAGATTTCCATGATAGACAGGTATCCTGTACAGAAAGGTGTCTGTAATACAGAGGACTCCAAAAATTGGGATATATCCATGATAGACAGGTGTTATGAACAGAAACGTCTCTGTAATACAGAGGAATCCACAAATTGAGAGATTTCCATGATAGACCGGTATCCTGTACAGAAAGGTGTCCATAATACAGAGGAATCCACAAATTAGGATATATTTATCATATATAGGTATCCTGTACAGAAAGGTGTCTGTAATACAAAGGAATCCACAAATTGGGATATATCCATGATAGACAGGTGTCCTGAAAAGTAAGGTGTCTGTAATACAGAGGAATCCACAAATTGGGATATATCCTTGATAGACAGGTATCCTGTACAGAAATGTGTCCGTAATACAGAGGAATCCACAAATTGGGATGTATCCATGATATACAGGTGTCCTGAAAAGTAAGGTGTCTGTAATACAGAGGAATCCACAAATTGGAATATATCCATAATAGACAGGTATCCTGTACAGAAAGGTGTCCGTAATACAGGGGAATCCACAAACTGGGATATATCCATGATAGACAGGTGTCCTGAACAGTTAGGTGTCTGTAATACAGAAGAATCCACAAATTGGGATATATCCATGATAGACAGGTGGCCTGAACAGAAAGGTGTCCATAATACAGAGGAATCCACAAATTGGGATATATCCATGATAGACAGGTATCCTGTACATAAAGGTGTCTGTAATACAGAGGAATCCACAAATTGGGATATATCCATGAAAGACAGGTATCCTGTACAGAAAGGTGTCTGTTATACAGAGGAATCCACAAATTGGGATATATCCATGATAGACAGGTGTCCTGAACAGAAAAGTCTCTGTAATACAGAGGAATCCACAAATTGAGAGATTTCCATGATAGACAGGTATCCTGTACAGAAAGGTGTCTGTAATACAGAGGTATCTCTGTACTTATTTTATCACAGAGCATGAGTTTTAAAGGATACAGAGCTTCCGTTCCCGTCAGTCAATGAACAGAGGATGTAAAAAAAAGTGTTTATCTGTGTTAAATTAATAAACTCTTTGATTGTGGACTTAATTAAAAAAAAAACAGGTATGATGGAATTACATGTTTCTGGAAATCAGAATAATTACATAATGTATCTCAATGACACAATGTACAGGTTTTCATAAAACATTACATCGGATCAAGTTTCAACCTTTAGGTTTTTAACCGACCAGAGTATTCATGAATTAGTGTGTTAGAATATTATAGAACGCCTGATGCAAGTTTGCCATGACTAGAATACAATCAGTTACCTCGTTGACCACAAAAACCTTTTACCTGTGGGGATACGTGCATTTGTTCTTTGATACAAGCAGTTTGTGACTGAGCACTTGTTGTTGTCATAAGCAGTCCTAACGGAATTATTCACAAACAAGTATAAGGTAACATATTTTAAAAAAAATTCACAGATTGAGATTTGAATTTTTAATGATAATTTTTTTAATTTAGACAATAGCTGGAGGTTTCTTACTTTTGATCTCTCTCCTCCAGTTTTCATTACATAAATGTTTTAAGATGGACATCATTAACAGATATGGCAACATAAGGTCTTCCCTTCAATTTGTACACCATGCAATGTTTAAGTAATGACATAATGTATAGGTACAACATGTTCTGATGAGTTTCTTTTGTCCGCTCCTGGTGGGATGCCTCAGATTCAGAAGACGACGGCTTTTAGCTGGAGACAATGTGTATCTTTCGCATCAGATCCATATAATTCTCTTAATCAAGCAAAACATGGATGGCACCATTGGGAATGCATTAACAGGAGGGTTTGTGAACTAGGAAAGCCAGGGCAGTGTGGTGGCCATCTTTTCTTTATATCGCTGTCCCTACAGGGTTGTCAGCCCAGTATCATCAGTCAGAGATACCTTGATCATCAAATTATCCACACAGCTCTGGTTAGGGCAGTCCAAACTCCATTCTTAATACTGTAAATGGTACAAAGTCTTGTTTCTGGTTAAATTTACAGATTTACGAGTCTCACATTGAATAAATTAAAAAAATAATAAAAACTTGATTGATTGTGTGTATAAAAGTTATCATAAAACATGTCATTATGCATTTTGAGACAAACAAATAACTTTTATCAATATAATGTTTGCTAGCCTATAAATCTGACAATAGATTCAGTTATTTTTATACTTTTTTATTCCCTAATTGACTACTCAAGGCTGCCTGAACCTAGATATTGCTGTCAAGGTTTGGAAATATCATTTTTATCCTATGTTTTGCTTAGGCTTAATTTAATTAATTGCATGGTCATAATGTACTGGTGTAAATGGCCTCTGTCCCTAATGATTTGATTATAAACTTGGTTTTGTCTCTTGCCATAAAGGGGTTATCCTTACATATACCCAACAGTCTGATATCAAAGCATTTTAGAATAATCTCATCTGATCAGTCCCTATATACATGATATACATGAAAATTAAACAAGTGCATTGTCATCTACATTCAGTATAGTAGTGCCAACATCACTTACTTAACTATCTAAAATATTAACTAAACACGCTGAACTTACAGGTGTGAAAGTCCAATGATAAACAGGATTCTATAGGCTACATGTGCCTGTTACAAAGATGTACCAAATATGCAGCAATTTTCTAAATTTCACAGGTGACACTGGCTTTAATTGAGACAGCAGGGAATCAATATCTAATGTGTGGCTGGATCAAATTTTAATCTGAAGAAAACCGAGAAGGCAGCTCCGGTAGATAACACAGTGATGTCACTGACACAGCCAGCTAATTATAAACAATGGTAACAAAATAGATGGTCATCTGTGTTATTAGAAACATGTATTCTTACAAATGCAAGCCTCCCCAATGCGGGCAGCCCTTAATGAGGGGTACTGTATAACCCATGTTTTCATTCACTTATTAATGGCCCAGGTTCCCAGGTTTAACAAACATGCAGGGCTAATTAACAATACTGGAATGATGAGTTTAAGCACCACTACTACTATATATATCATCATCATCATTGGAGACACCATCACTTACTACTACTATATATAAATATATATATCATCATAATCATTGGCAACATCATCACCACTACTACTACTACTTATATCATCATAATCATTGGAGACATCATCACCACTACTACTACTACTACTATATATATCATCATCATCATTGGAGACATCATCACCACTACTACTACTACTATATATATCATCATCATCATTGGAGACATCATCACCACTACTACTACTACTACTACATGTATCATCATCATGACCTTTGTCATCATCTTCACTGGTATCATCATCACCACCATGCGTGCTATTATTATTTCAATATTATTCATGCATCTGAAGTCACCAGTGTCAATTCTATCAATTTAATACACAGTGAAATCTTGCCTGAAGACCACCGCACTATGATGAAGACCCTGCTATGATGACCACCCTGCTATGAAGACCACCCCGCTATGATGACCACCCTGCTATGATGACCACCCAGCTATGATGACCACCCTGCTATGAAGACCACCCTACTATGATGACCACCCTGCTATGATGACCACCCTGCTATGATGACCAACCTGCTATGACAACAAAACCCACTATGATGACCACCCTGCTATGATGACCAACCTGCTATGACAACAAAACCCACTATGATGACCACCCTGCTATGATGACCACCCTGCTATGATGACCACCCTGCTATGACGACCAACCTGCTATGATGACCACCCTGCTATGATGACCAACCTGCTATGACAACAAAACCCACTATGATGACCACCCTGCTATGAAGACCACCCCGCTATGATGACCACGCTCTCTAAGACGACAGCATTTTTTAGTTCTGGACTAATGTAAAACATCATAAAAAGCTCCTGATAACACGACCACCCTGACAACAAGACCACCCTGATAACACAACCACCCTGATAACACAACCACCCTGACAACAAGACCACCCTGATAACATGACCACCCTGATAACACGACCACCCTGACAACAAGACCACCCTGATAACACGACCACCCTGACAACACAACCACCCTGATAAAACCGACCACCCTGACAACATGACCACCCTGATAACACAACCACCCTGACATCACGACCACACTGATAACACAACCAGGACATAGTCAGACCAGGACACCCTTACCCAAAAATCTACATAAGGTGAGTCCCCCCCCCCCCCCCCCCCCGCCAAAAATTTTACACACCCCTCCCCCCCCCCAAAAAAAACTAAAATATTACCTACCAAAATAAGTCTAGGATGGAATGCAGATTGGTCAAGGTCATGGATGTCAGGGAACCTCGGGTAGTCTTCCATGAGCTGAGAATAGGGGAGTGGTGATGGTTCTACATCCTGCTGTAAAACAAAGATAAAATTATATAAAAATAATTCTATAAGCTGGTACAGGTACCAGGTAATCAAAATAATTCAAAGCCGGCTCAGCGAGGGACCCATTGGTGCTCAGCTGATGTTGTCTATCAGAGTAATTTAACTAGGGACCTATGGGTCTCACTGCTCAACTGAATTTGTCTTAAAGGATATGTTTATGAGCTTTTTCAAAATATGGGTCCTGTGATCAGATTGAAGCCAAACTTGCTACCAAAACTGGAGTTATGATCCATAAACTAATTTGTGAATTGATGGGCCCTGTAACCTTGACCTTTGACCTAGTGACCCCAAAATAAAAAAAAAAAACTTTCCCTATTGGCAGGTGCACCACATGTGGAAGACTGAAGGTTTGCAATGAAAGGTTTGGCTAAAAATGCATCCACAATCTTTCTAAAGTAGGGGTTCCTGTGAGCTTCACCTTTGATCTCATAATACCAGAATCGACAGAGTTCTTTCATTGGTGGTGGGCTATATACAATTAAGTCAAGTTTGATACCCAAGTTTCAATCCAAACTGGTGTTATCATCTGGAAACTAATATGTGGATAGATGGCCCCTGTGACCTTGACCTTTGACCTTGTGATCCCAAAATCCACAAGTATTTCAACTTTTGGCAGGTGAGCAATATACCAAAGGTGGAAGTTTTGGGATGAGAAGTTTGGCTTTAAATCCACAATCTTTTTAAAGAAGTTTGTCCTGTGACATTGACCTCATGACCCCAAATCAATAGGGTTCTTACATTATTTGTGGGTCATATATAAGTCAAAACTGAAACCATACTGGCATTATCATCTGGACACAAATATGTGGATGGATGGCCCCTGTGACCTTGACCTTTTTCCCTGTGACCCTGAAATCAATCAGGTTCTTTCCCTATTGGCAGGTCAGCTATATGTGCAAGATGGAAGGTTTGGGATGAAATATTTGGCCTAAAATGCATACACAATCTTTAAAAAAGAGTGGGTCTTGTGACCTTGACCTTTGACCTCATGACCCCAAAATCAATATAGTTCTTGCGTTAGAGGTGGGCCATATATAAGTCAAGGTTGAAATCCATAAGTCAATCCGAACTGGAGTATCATCAGGAAACAAATTTGATGGACATACAGAAAGACAAACGGACTGACGGACAGGATGGTTTATATAGGGCGTCCGCTAACTGAGCTGGACCCTCTCTACTTAGGTTACAGGACACAGATTCATCAACAGTTGTGAATCTGATATTGTACATATTATTTGGCAGTCTCAAAAAAAAAAAAGAAAAAAATTCATATAAATTGAAAAAAATACAGGTGGTGCCACCAGTCTTCAGGAAATGAAGAAGCCAATCTAATCAATAAACCACTGGGTTTCAGGACACTGGATAAAACCACAGTCAAGAAACTGACATAATTTCTGTCATTTGATTTTCTCAAAAACAAAAAAAAATTGTAAAAATTAGAAAAAATACAGGTTGCGCCACCAGTTTTCAGCAACTGACATAACTAGTCATGGTCAATATTAGACTTAAATTTATTTATTTCACATGGATTGTATAAATAGTTATAATAACTAAATGAGGCACTCTCCACTGCTCCGGAGATCTATTCAAGGCAAGATTCATGGCAATCCATGTATTTGTTTTCAAGATACTGGAGGTTTGTATCAAATATTTTATTAATCTGGGGGGTACTTGTGACCATAGCTTGGAGGATATAGGTCATATAGACCTAATTTCAGGTTTCCAAGGAGATTTTTTATTAACCTCCTGGATATTCAGTTACAAGTTTCTAGGATTAGCAGTTATGACCTGTGTCCTGATAATGGACAGCCGGATGCCTCGACAGACAACAGACAAGGCACCATTCCTACACCTTAGATGACTTTTTGTCAGCTGAGCTATAAAATCCTAGCACACAGAAACAAGTTTACATTTTTACAGACCACATGGAAGGTGGAGGGCTGTGTATGGTTCTTACATACAGAAAAGGACTAACAACCATCAAATCAAATTCCATATCAAATCAACAAACTTAAAACAAATATACCTGACAATTAACAGATTTTAAAAAAATACCCTGATATTCTTGGATCACATTATACATTAATTGATTGTCATTGAAGTTAATACCTAATGTTTAAAATCATAGACTTGAATCTTCCATAGTTCCTGAGATATTGGAGATTTGACAAGATGTGCATGACCCTTATTTTACTGCAAAAGTGATTAATGTTAAAAATCTACAATTTATTTTCTTTTTCTCTTCTTCTGCCTGTGTTTGCTCCAGAGCTCAAATAAAACTGATTTCCCAAAAGTGACATTTGGTCACATTGATAGTCACAGGTGACAAAATTACGCCTGATATTTATTTACTGCCTTGACCTAATCTTCAAGATCATATACTGTTCCCCTTTTATCGCTCAATCGTGGCAAGTGAGAGTGGTATAGATCACAACAAAACCCCAATAAGTATATTAAATTATTTTAATTTAAATTTTAATTTAATTTTAATTTCCATGAAATGGTAAACATAAGAAATAGCACTGATGATAATTCTCTTTTTATCATTAACCTAATTATATTTATTATCTCAATGTTGTTATTATAAAAAAAGCAACATTTTTTTTAATCTATATGATCAGAGTCACCTGTTGCAGGCTCAGGACCCTCCCACCCCCTTCCCCAATTACTTAACAGTGAAACCTTGCCAAACAACCACCTCAGTTGAGTGACCACATCAAAATAACAACCACTTTTTTACCTTAATTTCCAATTCTTTCCTGCTCTTTATATTAGACCTCACTTAAATGACCATCTTGAAAATGTGACCACTTTATAGAGGTCCTGTTGAAAATATGACCACTTTATAGAGGTCCTGTTGAAAATATGACCACTTTATAGAGGTCCTGTTGAATATATGACCACTTTATAGAGGTCCTGTTGAAAATATGACCACTTTACACAGGTCCTGTTGGTGTCATAATTTTGAGGTTTCACTGTAACATTATATGATGTCTTCAAAACCAAACAAAAGTTTTAATAAATGTGACAGTGATATCAAATATCAGAATTTACAAATAAAATCTATAGGTATTCATATTATTGATGACAGGTATAAGCAAGAACTGTCTGACATAGTTTAAGGCGGTCCTGAATAGTTACAATAGTTTTTTATTGCACAACAAAGATCTTTACTTAATTTCTAAAATGAACAAGGTCAAAGAGGTAGAGATAATAGTTCAGGTTTGGTTGTATAGCATTTACATGCATCTTATGTCATATTAAATATGAAATCTCTAGCTCAAATGGTTCAATTTATGCTTTTCTTGTGGAATGATGGATGGGCAGATGGATGTACCAATGATGAGTTCACCCATATAGCCAGGCAAGAAAAATTCCTGGTTCATTTTGTGGAAATTTCAAACCCCATTATGTAAAAAATAACACAACTTACAAAAACCATTTTTCACATCTACCAAACCCTTTAATTCATAGTGCCTGATTATACAAACATATCATCAAGTTGTCCTAAAAAGCAATTTTTATTGACTATGTTGCTAAAATTTGAGCTTCATCAGGAAAGCTTCAGAATGCCTGATCCTTCTTCCTGTGGGCTGAGGTTTGTCAAGAGCGAAGATTTGTGAGTGAAGAAGGACCCTAGTTAAATGCCGCAACACTTGGGCTAAAGGCCTCACTACTAATCAATATGTACAGAGAACAGCCCCTCTACGCTTGTCAGCCTAACAGTGTCACAAGGATCCATCATAGTTCTATGAGCTGCTATAACAGGAAAGGAACTAACAATATCAACCATTGATGCTATTCCTGGTTTCAGTATTATCATTGGCAGCACACAACATAGCTTTCTAATTCCCCACCAACGTGGGCAGGTGAACCTGTAATCAGGCAACCAGGGGGAGGAGGGTGAAACACTTATGAATATTCAATCATTACATCCCAGCAGGGTATTGAATATGCATATTTCTTTCAACTGACCAATAAGAAGTCACAATGAACTCATGCATATTCATGATATCCCATCATGCAATCTTGGTGAAGTAACTTTTAAGGAGACCTTGCTGGAACCTCTGCCACTACAGCGTGAGTTAGTTTGCTTCCTGTACAGCACTGTGCCAGTCAGTTTCAGCAGCAGAAGAACAGAAACAGAACATGAAATATTTGACAGCGGTCCTCCTCTGCACCCTGGTGCTCATTGTGGTAACAGAAGCAAATTTCTACGGCAAGAGAGGTAAGAATGGTATTCCTCATTTATTTAGTGCTGCATTTTCATGTAGTTGTCTGCATTTTAGATTTTTAATGGTCTTGTCTAACATTTCACTTCTGTTGTGGTTTTTTAATTGTGTTCAAGTATTTGTTATATCTGTGTACATAATTGTTTAGTAATTCCCATGGTGTTTTGAAATATAGCTTTCAATTTTTTTCTGTTTATTGTATGAGAAAAAGTTACACTAAAGAATTTAACACTAAAGAATACTAGAATGTTTCTTCTCATTTTCTTGTCAGAAAACAGATCTTTACCAAATACATAGTCATAATGCTTTACTGCATTTTCACTAGTTGCTTTAATTATATCAAATATGTGCAATCAGAAATTTTTTTAAAAGTTTTATTCAACCCTCTTGGAATAACAGCTTCTTTAAATTTAACTTTATGGATATGTCATCTTAATTAATATATTCCTGAATCCACTCCATATTAAGAAATTTTGATTTTATTTTATACACAACTTTACAAAATTTTTTTTTTCTTCCAAACCTGCTGTTTCATTAAAATATGGCCCTAACTTCATAGATAACAAATTGTTAGAAGTGTAATATATAACAAGATGAGAATTTTGTTCATTTTACATAGTTTTATTTTTTAAATTTTCAGGCTTAAAATCTTGTTAAGTTGATGAGGCATCTAATTCCCATTTGTTTTATTGATATTGTCTGATCAATACAGATTTGTGTTTCCTAGTCTTACAGTTAGTAAAATTTTCCTATATTTCCAAAGAATACTGACATAGAGCTAAGAACAGGCCTAAAATAAGAAAGGATGCTAGAAAATTAAAGTAAATAAAGCAAATTTATAATCCAAGAACTCTGATAGGAAAAGGTGAAAATTCTCACAAGTATTATAAGTAAAATCTTATCTTGTAAGCTATTAAATCTGAATAGTAATAAAGTCCTGTCAGAAATTTATAATCAAGAAAACTAGAACATATCTGTTTTTATCCACTATTTTTTTATAATCTGATAATGTGAACCAGGACATTTTCTTATCTGCAAATCTGTCACACTTTCTGCGAGGAAGCCTTGATACCTAAAAAAATAATACTTAAGTATGAAATTATATTTTATTTCAATTTTAAGTAATCTTGACATATCTTTTTATTTACATTAAAATATGATGCTCATGATCATGAGAAAAGTACAACGGCGGCATTTGCCTCAGAAAAATTTCTGTCTAAAAAATAATTTTGACAATAATTATCCTCTGGAAATTTGATTACAGGCAAGTAATTTCCTTATATGCCTTACTTTTGTGCAATATTCAGGATTAACGTTTATTAATAAAATGTTAAATAAAGGTTTCTATATCTAGTTTTATGTGTTAATATTTTGACCAATGAACAAAGAACAATACAATTATTGCAGTGTCTGACAAAAATCGCAACCATATTTCATCTTTTTTAAACTGCAGTATACATTAAACAGCTAAATTAGAGATGTAGTCTGAGACTCCATGTATACCTCTGCTGGTAAATGCTAATAAACCTTGCCTTTGTTAAACATAGAAAAAGTGTGATCAGTTCACCAACTCCAGCTCTGTATAGAACAAAGGTACATGGCGCTTGATACCAATAAATGGTTAATGTCAATGCAGATATGTTTCTTAACCACTTAGTGATCAGTGTATTTTAAATTAAGATATTTATATTTATATATTACAGGTTTAATCTCACTCCATTTTCATTGCATCTCTACCAAGTTTTCTAAATTTTCAACATGCATACCACAAATATTCTTTTTTGTTTCATGTAAATCTTTAAACCTGAAGAATAAAGGGGCCCAATCACCTATAAAGCATGTTGAATTAACACAAAAAAATAGCTTCTTCCCTTTAAAATTAATTTTTACCTGCTAAAATATTGCCCTGTTCTGTTTGCTTATGGTAAACAGACACAGGTGGACTCTGTTTACCAAAACTCAGAGCCATAACATGGTGTTTAACAGCTGTATGCGAGGTACTGAGACTATGTGCTGGGATGGTTTTGCAAGGGAAACTTTGTTTAAAGCTAAACTGAACTGATAATGTAAAAGAAAAGGCATGATATTACTCCTGATTGTGTCCCTTTAATATGCACTTAGCTTAGCATCAGTATATCTGCCCAAAAGAATAATTTCCAAGTGACAATTTCCAGTATTTCTGAGTGTTCCTCTAAGAAGATAAGAGCTTAAACAAGCTTGGGACTTGAAGAGGTTGGGTTCTAAGAAGAAATCAGTTGCATGAACTCGAGGGTCAAAAGACAAGAGGAATGTACAATCCTTGTGTTCATCATGTGAATCTGATCCTTCTAAGAAATACCTGGCCATTAATTTTGTGGTTTAGGATGCTACACATCAGAAACATTGACCATTGATCAAAGTGTCCCTAATACTCTACACAGCAGCCAGCGTTTGAAAGTGACATACTGAAAGTATTATGGAAGTTCCGTGGTCATTTTATATTTTCTTTTCTTTGAGCTGATGGGATAAACACCCTATGGGAACAGTTTTGTTTCTGTACTCAAAATAACATACTTTGTGTTTAATATTTATTCTATCCACAATCCCTTTGTCCTGTCAGGTTTCTTAATCTGGATGAGTTTTTTTCTCATGTCAAGAGGGATGATATTAAAGAACATTTATATCACTTTTACCATCAAAATATAGCCCTGTAAACCTTAACGCTTGTTCCAGCAACTATTTAACAATAGGAAACAGCCTGAAAAAGGTTCCATTACTAAGGTGATTCAGATGACCTCCAAAATTAATGCCTAGTTTTACCTGTAGGGCCAAAGTGTTTTTATGTTGCACGTAGCTTGTTTCTATGTTTTGTTTATCATAACAGAACCCACATGGCCGTTACAGCTATCTGGGCCACTCTCCTGAGATAACGGACGGACAAGGTTTCACAATTTGGGCTGCAACCTATCAGTGACCAAGAATCCATGCAGTCTTGCCGAATCCTGGTTCATATATAAAGCCGTGTATTCAAGATCTGATCTCTCCAATATACTGCCTGCTTTGCCATTTGAAACCTGCCACCCACCCCTTCTTCCACCATAAAATGTTTTTCAATTAAGCTTAATATGTGCAAATAAGTTCTCTTTAACACTCACTCAATTGAATTATCTTTAATCGTATCATGAATGGACTTATTTCAATGTGACCCCACCATACTGGTTAAATCAGATATAATTTCATGAGTAAAAAATCTCTATGCAGTTTAAGGTTAAGAAAATATAAAACCAATAAATCTTTATGGCCCATTGTGCCCATTTCATTCATCAATTCCTATGTTCCCAATCGCTATGTGTTTGTGTGAGTGGTATGTGTGTGTCATAAAATGGATTGCTTTTTAACTGTTACTATAGTCTTTTCACACAATTTTGTCAAATTCTGTACAAAGCTCATTTTTTAGTAAATTTATTAACAGACAAGCCAACCAACTACATGAACAATCAACCAGCTAGATAGCAAATGAAAGTCTTCTCACAAATTTTTGTGAATTTACTTACAGACAAACAAACAGCGTTACAAACCAAGACATATATAAACACAACAAATTCTTTTAGAGGTATAAAACACTGGATAATCCTTTTCTCGTTCTACAATACCATCTTTTCTGATATATCAAAACATGAAATCAGCAAAATCAATGGACCAAATCACATGACTGAGTATGGGGACTGGGTGCATACACGATTCTAAGAAAACTCATGTGCATGCCCTTTTATTTCTAAATTGTATTTCCTGTAATAACTCATAGTGCAGGAGTACTGAAAAACCTCATCTTTGAAGTATTAGACAGTGGCCTATTACTTAGACTCTAATTTTAGCACTATGTGTTGCAGCTTAAAACACATGGACTATGGAATCCGATTATTTTTATGTTGTTGGTATTGAATGTGATTAGTAGAGTTCAGTAGTACTAGCAGCCTGCTTCTGATGGAACAACACAAGATGAATATTAAAATGGGGAATCAATGTCTGCTTAATTAAATAATCTATTGTAGTATGTTAAAGAAAGTCTACAGCGTGTACATTTTTGTATTTGTGATGTTATCAGTATGGACTTCAACTCTTGAACTGACTGATTCACAGTCAGTCAGCATGATCGTTCTACAACTTATTTCATTTTGCCACTGCTTTCTATTGACCTAACCATAAACTCTATGTGACCTTAACTGCATATTCATTCAATGAATAATCATGAACATTTGCATAATTAGGGTGACTCTCCCAAAAATAGAACACATGTAGCTTTTACTAGTACCCCTGTACTAGGTCACAAGATAAAATATTAATCCTGATTCAATCAGTGGTACATGCAGAGTCAGTAATTACTGTTGATTTGTGGTATACATAATTACTGGTAATTAAATTCTTTATCAAGTACTGATTGTCTATATGTGAACAGAGCTATGAAATGAAATAGATAAGTTGAATAAAATGTTGGTTTTCTTAACATATTCAGGAGTAAGAATCAATTGCTACATGACATGGTACCTAGAAATTAAATTAAAGGTCTCTTTCCTGTGTTACCTGTAGTGATAGGTTAGATATAAAAATCTTGATAAATGTAATTAAAATTTCTTCAAAAGAACTGCATATTGTCTGTTACACAGTGAAACTAATGTTCATAATTACACTGAATTCTGTGCAGAAGTATCTTTATGTTTGTTAATTAACCACAAATTAAAAAAAAATGCCTGGCTCATATTGCCGCTATTTAATATGAGTTATATCAGCCTGCTACATGCATGTATCAGCACATTATATACGTACATAACCATCCTGTGTGATGTTATTTTCATTGTGTCATCATAAATACATGAAGATGACATCAGTATGACTGATAAATGCATCTTCTAAACATGGCATGGAATAATCAAAATTACTTATAAAAACTTCACAGAACTTCTACAGATCGACCCATGGAAAAATACAGGAATTTTATTGGAGCACTTGAGTCACAATTATAGGAGTTTCCAGCAAAAAATATAGGAAAAATATAGGATTTTTCACTGGAGAATTATATTTTACTTACATCATTACTTTCAATGACCATCATGCATTTCTCCAAACGGCACATGATGGTCTGTTCAGTTGGTTTAGAGGGTGCTGTATAAGCATTGATCACTTACTAGGACAAATTAATACTACAAAAGATTGATGCATGATGCATGATTGTGCAGTGAATTAAATATAAGAATACAGGAGATTATGATCTAAACACTGAAAAATATAAGAAATATTAGGAGACAATATTTTACCAGTACATATAGGAAATATAGGAATCAGCAGAAGCCTTGCCTTCTTCATTTGTTGGTTTAGCTGAGTCTCCAAGATTTAAGCATGAACTGTTTAACCCTTAACCACGGCAGGTTTGGATGAAAGTTAAAGTCCAAAGCTTGTAGAATCATGCAATAGAAAATCAGGCCCTGATTCTGTTCAAATATTCTTTTATCTGCGTGTTCTGACTGGAAAATTAAATATTTGGTATATATCAGCAGTACACCATACTTAGGTAAAGGTATACATAAATGTTCCCTCCGTGATATGGCATTATTCTCAACAAGGGCAATAAATTGGGTGGCTAGGCATGTTTTTGCCAACAACTCTCATGTCGCTGCATTTTTACTGAATTTTTTTTCTTCTGAAAATATTACTGATTTTCACTTTAGCCTTATTTGACTGTGATATGAATGAAACCCAGAGATATTTTTTCTTTTTTCTTGTGGAATTATTTGAAAATATTCAGAGATTAATATTGGCAAATCAATCCAATTGTTATCCTTAAAAAATGCAGTAAAATCCCAAGCATACAGTAATCCTACGCAATGTTCACTGACATAAAAAGAGAAAAGTCTTGGTGCAGAAGAAAGTTTTCACCTCCTGACATATCAGTTCTAGACATTTGAAGCATGATTTATAAATAAATATTGACTTGAAATGATAACTTTTACACAGAGTTGACAATCTTGTCATTTTTATGAGAATTGTTTAAGTTTTTAAGCTAAAAGCAAATTTTAAAGTAATTTGCCAGTATTTATTTGTTAGATTAACAATCAAATTTATTTATTGCAAGGCTATCAAATAGCTAGCCAGGTTTATGACAAATCTTATACATTTTCTGTATAAAGAAGAGAGAAAAATATAGCAGGATATTTCTTTAACAGACAAAGGCATGCCTTGTACTTCATGCTCTGTCAAAATTAACTGTTAGAGAGAAATCTGAGGTATTTTCAAGGTGATTTTTAAAATTACCTATATTAAGGAACTTTCAAAATCTTGAAATGACATAAAAAGATTCAAAGGGTTTTCAAGGATTTTTAGCTTGTATGAACCCAGTGCCTTGCTTCTGTGTACTTCACTAGCTAGCATGGTGGCAAGTGCAATGATACATAAAAAAAGTTCTGCTGTGTGTTTAACCCAAACAACCTGCTTTAATGTGGCTGACTTTAATGTGGTCGATGAAAAACACTAAATTAAAATTTTTGAACACATAACTCAGGAATATTCTCTATTAAAATGTGGTATGAGATATAAATCTTACAAAAGTACAGAAGTGTGTGGGCGTTTGTGAATTTTTAAAAACCCCCCCCATAGTACAGGGAGGCTTGTAGGAGTTGATCAGTTTATTTTTATAATTACATTCAGGTAAAACAATCTTTATTGGTGGACAAACTTTAATAGGTCCCCTGAAGGGCAAAACAAATGATTTCAATTTATTTTCTTTTTGGCTTTTTTCCTTCATTTTCTGCTTTGGCTGGAATCCAATTTGGCTTATTTTCCAAAGCTGAAATCTGGGTACATTATTAGTCTAGGTCAAAGATTTGTATCTGATATTTATTTTTGACCTTGACCTTATTCCAAAGGTCACACTCTCCATAGCGAATCCCCAGTTAATATCCAGTTGTTGGCCTCAATGGGGTGGGAGCTCAAAGATTGTCTTAATTATCGGGAAAAATAAGTCACAGTAAGCCAGAGAAATGCTGCCAGGTCATCCTTGTGATCCGGGATGCATCAATAACAAGAGACACACAAATTGATTCTGTGTAACATTATTAAGTTACAGACATATTCATTCTGTGTACATAACATTGTTAACTTACAACTATAGCTGTAGTCATGACTGTGAAAGCTGGGCCATGTAGCTGGTGTAAAAGAGGACAATGAATATTGTTACTCTGTGACCTGACTGTTAATAAAGACAACACAGCCACAGATATGCAGACACTGGAGAATTCTGATCAAACTCCCTGTGAATCAAATATCATCTTGGAAAAGTATAACAAAAAGGTGTGAGTTATTCTATACCTCAATTATGATGAAAAATGATGTATGGGTCATGACACTCAGCTGACATGTATACTTGAGGTCAAGCAATGTATTCTGAATACTATCATATTATTATAATTTTATTATATTATGTTTTGCTGGCAGAAAATTTGTCAATACAGTGAAACCTCTGTAATACTGGCACCCTGGGAACTGGGAACAAGTGCCCATTATAAAGAAGTGCCCACTTTATGGAGTTGCTCACTCAGAGAGGTTTCACAGTGTTTATTATGAATTAACAAGTCCCTTTCTTGACAGAAAAGCCTTTTCTATTAATTTCTTCCCACCAATAAACAGGAGGTGGTGAGATGTGTTGAAGAGCTCACTGCATGTCACATGTAGTGTAACCTATCTGGAGCCACCCTTACTCTGGAGTGCAAAGCTGACCAGTGATCTATCCATCATGTTGTTGAGCCATAGCACACATTTCTCTATGCTTGGATTACAATATTTCCTGTGTTTAAAAACCACACTCCTAAATTTGAAAAGAAGCCTGGTGATCCAATATTTTGTAAGAGTGCCTTTGAGTGCTTTCCAATTTCTTAAAACATTTTCATAAAGTTTATCAAGATACCCCAGAGGCAACAATGTAGCTATACACCACTAAAAGACTGAGTGGAATTAACGAGACAGCTTCTCCTGCCATTACCAGTTCAGGGATTCTCTGAGGCACACCAAGCCAATTGTGTCTTTCAATAAGGCCCCATTCCATTAAATCTCCTGAAGGCAGGACGCACAGGTCTCAGCAGTGACCAATTAAACACACAGACCACCTGATCACAACATTATTAGGCCAACATCCCAGGTTAATCTTGATTAAAACTTGTGACTTAAGTGGGACCCTTCCCATAATACTTTAGAAGTGTGCCATCCCATAATGCATCAAATTACATCCCATAATTTATTAAGTACATGCTTTTATAGGAAACTAATAAATAACCTTTTAAAGATCCGAGTGTGATAGTCTAATTATTACAAAAACACTCTACAAATTTTATCTGCATGTTAAAGAACACCTGCACAAAATACCAGTTTGGCAATAATCCCTAATTCTGCATGTGGAAATATGCTGAAAGGCAAGCTATGATATTTGCTGATATAATAAATACCACAAAATAACATAAATAATCATCAGTGAATCAAGAATAATTCTGCAAGCAAAATTAAAGACATAATAATTCAATATAAAGACAGAAAGGATATGTGACATACTGAGTTTCCCAGGTTTTATTGACTATTTATCATTTCACAGAAAGAATCTGTAACATAGCTATTAGTTTCTCTGTTGCAATGCTAGTAATTTTTTATTGCTATTGTTTTTACTTTTGTCTAAATATTTACATAAATTTATAAAGCTGTTTTGGAAGAATATGTCAACCAAAGTCCAAGCCCTTGGCCGCATATTTGGCATAAAAAAATTAACCCTCCAGAAGATAAACAGTTCTAGTCAGCCAATAAGCCTGCAATCTAGAACAATTCCAGTCAACACATAAACCTGTAGAGGGATATCTAGAAAAAGTCCTAGCAGGCTTCCTCAAACAGCTTCACATAAAAATGCACCAATCTTCAGGACAGATAAAAATCATGATTTCAAAATGAAAATAAGCTAATCACCATATCAGTTAGAAATATATGGTACAATTTAGAATAAAACCATGGAGACCTGAACTCACCATAAAAAGTGAATATCAAATGGCTATCTTCCTTCAGAATTTAAAAAAATACTGAAGAATTGTCATAGATATTTTGGCTTAGTGGAGAATAATGTTAATTAAAATTTGTTATGTCCAATCAAATGAACTGTTGAAGTCATGTGACTTTGATTGGTATTAAATGTGATGTTATGCTTTTATTTAACAGCCAGCCTGTTGCATTATCATGTAACCATGAAAACACCAAGAATCTTAAATAACCACACTCTATCTCAATCTTTCTGCTCCAACATAGAATAATTTCTTTATTAAATCTGCACTGACTCTGAGAACCCCTGATATGAGCCACCTGTGGAAATCTTTCGACCAAAATAGAGCAGTTAGAGTAATAACCACTGATGCTGATGAATATTTGATTCTTTCCCCAACAAATGTTAGATTAATACCACAGGTGGCCAAATCATGGCCACTAAAACCAGGATATACCCCAGGTGTTTACTGATATACCAACGCATCAATTATTTTCCTCAGCAGAGTGACCCACCTTCCTGTAAAGCGACCGTAAACTGGACATAATTATTGTCTGCTTAAATCTGGCACAGATGTACTATATATTAACAACTCTTGCCTACTGTCATTCTCCTTATATTTTGTGGGGGTGACTTGGACACACAAGTTTGGCTTTTTAGCTTTTGTATGATATACTGTAAATGAAATAGCTACTTTTTGCAAATAAAGCTTTTTAGGTAATTCCATAGGCATTTTTTATTTCTGCATTGTCTCTCTCAGTGTTTACTGCATTGAGCCGCCATCTTTGATTAGTTCTCTGGTCCATCTTCATGGAGCTCAGAAACTATGTCAGCAATGGCAGGGTATATTTTACTAATAGATTACTAATATTTGAGCAGATGAAACTGAAAATATGAAATTGTAAATTGGGTTTAGTGCAGTTCTAGAATTTAAAGTTTTATTTCTGCCATAGACTGAATGTTATGCTCATCTGTAAATAACTGAATTTCATTGATTAGTCTAATAATGTTTTATGTACACTATAAAACTGGCTCTTGTATGAGTATGCAAAAATTAAGTTTTATTTCTGTAATAATTAAATATACTGTCCTAATTACGTTCTTAGTTCATTTATAAAATTCATATTATATGAATAAAATCAAGATAATGTGTTTAAATATTTATATACACACACACACACTACATGACCAAAACTCAAAACCTATTTGTGTTTTCCTTCTATCATGTTTCTTTCTAACTTATAATTGATTTTCTCAATATTAAAAAAAAAAAATTAAATTTCATTTTTAAACATAAAAGAAATCTGATTGAGGAAAACCAACAATGGTTTTGAGATATTGACATGTAGTCTGATATTAGCTTAAAATCATGTTACATTTAAAAATTGGAAAAAATAAAATTTTATTTGAAAATGAATGTGAATTTCATTGATACATACATATACCATGATAACTGATATATAAAATATTATCAGCTAAATATAAATGCAAAAATGCTGAACCTTCTTTCCATGTTCCCTGATCTTCAGAAGAAAAGAAAAGGTCCCAAAATGTACAATAGATTTTTTCCCTCACTCACTGGATGCATGGACAAACAGAGGCGTGGACATTAGAGTCTTAGATGTGAAACAGAGTAACATGCCCAGCACCTGCATGAAAAATGTGGAAAATAAAATTACTAAAATATAAAGATTTTCAGTTGAAAAATAAAAAGCAAGCAAACAGACATATTTCATTGGGGTACTCTTATTCTAAACTGCAACACAAACAATAATAACGTTTCCCAAAAAATGGACATTTTTTTTTCAGTATTCAATTGAAACAGAATGAGACACAGTCTGGTTGAATGAAAGTACATCCCTGACAGTACTGTGGAAGGCTTGCCGATCTCAATAGAAAAGGACCTGCCTGACACAGATCAATGTTTGCCTTCTGTCTTGTCCGGTTATCAGATATCTCGCTTTTGTCAACGCGATATAGATTACAGAGCATCAACACTGACTCAAATATCTTGTTTATAGCAACACTAGCTCCACCCCTTAATAACAAAATAAGTGTTCCTGCCAAACCTCTGTTCTAGCTTTGTTATCCTTCATGAAAGATTAATTCCCGTGAATCTCAGGAGGCCACCACGGAAAAGATGTGTCATAAAGATCAATTAACGCCACCACAGGTCTCTAATAATCCGCAGCAAATCCTGTTACTCTACTCCATTGGCTGTCCTGTCATCTGCCAGTTACTAAATAGGAAATTCCTATAAGGCAAATAACAGGAAGGCTTTGTATTCTGCTAATTATAAGATTACAGGAGGCTTATCAGAATATGATAGGTTAGCTGGCAGAGAATATTTGATATTGAAACTTGTTTCCCCTGCAATTTTTACATCAGGCTCATTATCATTTACCTTTAATAATCTGGTTAACGAGATCAAAACTTCAAAGTTCTTCATTACAAGCTCTTAGTCATTATAAAGTACTTGACCATCATTATAAAATCTTGACCATCAAACAAAGAATATCCCAATATCAGTATAATATATATCATAAAGTCGTTACAATTATATTTTTTGTGCTCCTTTTTCACCAAAAGTACAATCCTTGAAAAACTATATAAAAAGTGAAAAATATTTAATTTTCCGAATCAATTTTATTTAAATTTATATTTTTTTTTAAAAGGGGAGATAAGGATTTTGGTTGTATGGTAATTTTAATCTAAGCCATTTTACACTGAAGACCTTTATACATTTGAAGGGATGTATTGTTTTGAGAATTCACCAACTAGTTATCAAATCATATAAGTATATATACATACATAATAACTAGATTTACAAAGGAAAGGTTTCCATTAGACGAACTGGTGGAAACTGATAATTTGGAGAAATCTGGTAAAATCTTGAGATTGACAGGTAAGGTGAATAATTAATAAGTGTACATTCTGTCTAGACTTGTACTCTGTCTCACAGTTTGCAGCCAATTTACATCAGGCGAAACTATTAATTTTTCAGGTAAGGTCTATCCATGATTCCATTCCTTTTCTGAACAAAAAAATGAATCTTGTGTAATCTAAGCTTAAAATCAGTTTTGCTTCATTTTATTTTACCAAGGAAATAGTGAATATACTGCTTGCTAGAATCTGAGAATCAGCAGCAGTATCAGTCAGCTCCTTATCTTCATCTATTTGTATGTTTCTCATTTTGTCTCTGTGCACACCAGGGGGTTCATGGAATTTTGTGCAAATATTGTGAAATTTTGAGTAAAGTTTTTTATGTGATCACAGACCAACAAAGTAGTAACATAGTTGTTTTGCTTAACAAGTAAAAGCATGTATATCATGACAAACCCCCATTTTATTAAAATATTTATTATTTTATTTTCTTAAAGAAATGGCCAAGAGACTTGAGCTCAAAGTTGGTAACTTTTACTGCTAATCAAAAAGGAATTTTTGATGCAGGGGATCATAACTGACATAAAAAAATGCCTGATAAACCAAAATTTTCTTTTTTGCCCAAAGTTTGCATTTACTTGCAGCTTTATATGATGTACATAATTAGATTGTCCATTCAGATACCTGTCTTTTACTGGAATATGCCACACTAAATACTAAAGAGAAGGGGATGAAACTGGTTTGTTTAGCCTGTTAAAACTTGAAAACAGCTGGTTCTGCTGGCAAGAATATTCTGAATAAATTACAAACCCCAACAATGTGGTTTTACTTCAACTGGTTCTTTATATTTTTAAGTATTTGACAGTAGATTACAGAAAGTAATGAAGTATTGTTGAGCCAGAAACACATATATAGGAATCAGGTGTGTAACAATGCATCAAATAATTGATGCACTTAATTGCAACCCTTCGATTATCTTTAATCAATTCTGAACCTCTGAATCAATAGGTTCTGGTACTTATTTTTACCATGTATCACCCAAAAGCCTTCTGTGAGCTGTCAATTTTTATGAAGCAAGCTGTGATGTTGAGGCTGTTTATTGCATATGTGTCCTAGCTACATATCAAATTAAAAAAATAAAAAAAAAGACACTGGTCCTTTACTTGCTAAGTTTACCAGTATAATAGAAAGTCTAAAAATTACTACTAACATCATAACTGAATTGGGAATTGGATCTTTGGTTATGAATTGATTCGGATTATCCTTACCCCTAGCAGTCCACAGGCTTATAATAATAATGTATGTTGAAGGAAGAGGCTTTTTACCCTCTTGGCACCACATTATCCAGACATTGTTATAAATAAACCTTTTATTTGAGTGAGTTGTTTTAGAAACCAAAGTTGAAATTTCCACAAAATATTTATTTTTTCAAACTTCTACAAATAATTTTTTTTTAATTCCCACAAAATAATTGATCAAATTCCACAAAATATTTTTTTTCTAAAATTAAAAAAAAGTCTAAAGTTTCCTCACAATATTTTTTTTTATTTCCACAAAATATTTTTTTTTCAATTTACACAAATAGTTTTTCTCAAATTTCCACAAAATTTTTTTTTAAATTCCACAAAAATTCTTTTTCCAAATTTCCACCAAAAAAATATTTGTTACCATCACAACACAGAATCAATGTGGATGCATAAGCCAGAGATATAAAGACACAGACCAGAAACCCATCATTATGCCATCTTCATCAACCACATCTTGTCTTCTTAAATTTCTGCTCCAGGTGTGCAAGTTACTCAGTCATCACAGTTACCATGACAACATGACATTCAGGCCTTTTGAAAATAAACTGATAGGGGCCTGAGAGTCATGATACCAGTAATAATGGAACACCCATTTCAAGGGCCAGAACAAAATATTTGCTGTGTGGTTGTATTTGACATCAGAGGCTTATATAGTTGTGTTTTATTTGCTAAATATAAAATAATGAAGAAATTGTGGTCAAATGAAATTTGTGGTGGTTACCCTTGAAGCGAGAATAAAATTTTACAGCTGTTCACAGTTTCTGCTGTCAAACCGTCATCACAGACAGAGAGACAAACCTTCCCAGTAAAACCAGCCTTGTTTTTAATAACTGCTGCAGGAATACATGTAATGAATGCTGAATGTTATATTTATTATTTTTCCAGACAGAATAGCACCAATTTTTTGTTTTACCTTGGAAAAATGACAGTTCCAAGTGCAGATGAAAATGAAAAAGCACTGTTAGAAATAGCGTGCGTATCTACTTATACTGGAACTGATCTGAACCCTCTAGCTTGTGCTGCCACCTCAACATCTTCTGTTAATTAAAAATCAACATTTTGGTGACAGGCTGTCACTACCATCACACTATAAGAGTGGATTTGTGACTGTCATAAATGTCATTTATTTACATTTCACTGCAAAGTGGTCAGAATCTGTTTAACAATTTTGACCATACATTGGTATTAAGCTGAGAGATATTGCTAATATCCTGTGACCGATTTCAAAATGTTGCAATTAATCCTGGGGTGGCATTATCTGGCCCCAGGCTTAAACCTACTTCATTCTACTCCTGTCTGCCATTTACAAGTGAGAAGTCCTTTGTCCTTGTTCTATAATGACCGCGAGAACACCTCGGTACAAATATACAATAAATATTTTATTAACCATAAAAGATGGTTAAAATTAGGCCAGCAACCTGCTAAAAATGTACACAATGCTAATACACTTTACACACTGGAAGCCAATAAAATAGGCATTCACAGCTTATATGAATGGGAGGACAGATATTCTTGGCTACTGTTACTGCTGAAGGAACCATAATGATAATACAATGACATAGCTTTGGCAATGTCAAGACATAAATTAACTTATCATTAATATTTGATCACAACAAGGGGCCTAATTTTAGGAAAACCTGTAACAGCACATTTGACTTGAAAGCTCATGCAGTACAATTATCAAGTGGAGAAAATCCTTAAAAGATACATTGCTTATAAAATGTCATAATTTAAGTAATTAAGCACAATATGTTGGAACCAGCATGGAAGTATTTTTTTCCTTTGATGTCATTTGTTCCAGGTAGGGAGGGCAGCCATCTTCAGAATGGCTTTTAATAAATAGGAACTTTATGTAATGCAATTTAACGTCGTAATGAGGGAGTGACATGCGTTAGTCCAAGGTGTCACCAAAATGGAATGAGATTGACCTACCCACGATGAGATAATTAGGCAAGGTTGTTCACTCAGTGTTCAAGGTCGCACTACAAATTACCCGCTAACACCATAGATCAAGGGGGCTGGGAAGAGCTCAATAAACAAAGTTGTGGTCTGATTTTAATTGACATAGCATTATTGCTTCTCTTTCATTTATCCAAGTTAATTAAGCATCCTTGTCAGTTTCTATCCACTCAATTAAGATAAGCATTCAGTGCAATGACCAGATTTTTTTATGTTTAAACGTTTGTCATTTAAGAATGCTCATTGCTTTTTCAGTCCTTGCAATCAGCAGTTTTTGTACTTAACAAATTAGTTAATTCCACTTTAGATTTATGGAAAATTCAAAATTGTTATGATAAAACCTGTACTTGTGAATGTTTTCTTCAGGATATATATGTAACTGCCAATAACAATAACACCACTAAATTCCAAACTGAAATAACCCCATCATGAACAGATGATGGACCTAATACTACTTTATTACTTATATATACAAACTTAAAACATACACGTGACAAGTTTTAGTACTTCTTCCATTTCAAAAACACTAAAACTTGTTTTATCAAATAAAAGTTTAAGTAGAATTCAGATAAAATTGATTTTTGCCTTCATGGTCAAGCCCCATCCATGTTTGGCTACCATGGTTACCGCCTGACTCTTAGAACTACATCCTTAATTGCCATTAACCTCTGACTAAGATGAAGTGTTGAGGCTGCCCACTGTCACGGACTGGTGGATCTAATTACAGGAACAAGGGACCCCCACGCAAGTTTGTGGACCAAATGCCAACCTGACATTTGAACCAAGCGTAAATGGGACAAAGTATCATTGCCCCTCCGCCAACTGACACTCATCGTCAATATCATTATTAATGACTCGGATATTGAGTAAACCACTGGCTCAAAAGGTTTACCCCAGCCTGAACCTGACAAGCCACACCAATTACCTTCAACCAGCCAATGAGTAAATCAATGATTACCATTCAGTCACAGACTTACGACTCCCGGTTGGTTACAGTTCATTGACGCTATAAACATGAGACTGAGTGTCATTAATGTAACAGGTTTAGCACTCGTTAACGGGATTAAGTGGCTGTGGAATGATTGGTTTAACCGCTCATCCACAGGGATCACAAGAGGTAAGACAACTTGCTCATTAAAATTCCAGTACTGGAAGGCACAAGAATAGAAAGGGGATTTAAAAGACCTTTTTTACCAGACTAGTGACATCTTCTGCCAATGACTGACACTAAATGTTTGGGAAAAGAGCGTGTTTTTTATAGCCTGATATCAGCAACAGTGTCAGTCTCACCTGACTTCCAGGGGCGGATCCAGGATTTAGGAAAAGGAGGGGTCTAACCCAGGACTGATAAAAGAGCCTAAATAGGTCCCCAGGTCTGAAAAAGGTGGGTCCAGGCTGCAAAAATTGGTCTGAAACCCTTGAAACAATGTAGCGGTGGCTGAAAAAAGGGGGGGGGGGGCAGACCACCAGACCCTCCCCCTGGATGTGCTTCTGACTTCACCCTCATTGTATTTTGGGACTTTTCATTCTGATAACTCTACAAGGCCTCTTTGGGAGCATACAACCCATGCTGCCAGAGAAGGTACTGTAGTGTTATTCATTCTATATTTTGCCTGCTGCCCATGCGGGACCAGTACCCATTCACTCCTGGGTGGAGAGAGCACACCCCTGAGGCTAAGACTTTGGCCAGGATCGAGTCTTAACACAGAAGGCAGTTTGTGCCCAGTGCCCTAACCCCAAAGCCCTTATGATTATGCCACCGTGATGCATCAAGTACAATAGGTCTATTATAAAATAAAAAAAGATCATATTTGTTGTATCTCAAAAGTAAAAACAAACAAGCTGTCTTATTTTAACAGATGAGGTTCCTATCATAATTCCTGGCATGTATCTAGTTTGACTTAAAAACCCTAAAACACTCAGAGGATTCAAACCTGTACAGCAGATATAGTGTTTGTGCCCACAGAAATGGCTCATCACATTGTATCTGACCTTATGACATTAGCTGTTTTAAACACATAACTTCTGCTAGTATACTTGTGAAACTATTAATCTTTCTCAATGTACCACTCTAATGCCTAAATACACATAGTTTAATTATTTCCATAGTAATGGGAAGTTTTTTTTAGGTATTCTTGGCCTTGCTTAAGAGAATAAAACAATGTGACAGTTTCTTTATACTCAAATTTTCTAAACATTTCAAGGCTGGCATCTTAATACAATAAGACATTCTATGTGTAACAGCTTTTCCTATGTGTGATGTATATAAGTCTGTGTGTCATGTGTTCAGTTCTTTGTTTTATCATTGTATTGTATTTGAACTGCATTGTATATCAACCGGATTATTTTGTGATAAATATTAAAAAGTGCACCCTTGTGCTACTTGTATAATTCAATGGAAATAAATATGTTTAAACCAATATGGAAGCAACTGGATTCCCTGCTAAACAAAATATGGTGGGAATATGAAATTTAATAAATTTCCCTCAAAATTATAGAAATATGAATTCCTTATTTCATGGATATTCCTAAAATTATAGAAATATGAATTCCCTATTTTATAAAATTTTCTACATTTATAAAATTTATCTTCATTTAAGCAAACCTGTACAGAGGTGGTGTCTACTGATGTTGACCCAATATTCTCCCACCTTTCTTAATGTTTTAATGGAAGGGTTTTCAAATCTACAAATGTGTACCTCAAACACAGAGGATACTATTGTTCATCGGTCAAAATTCACACAGGATAAGATCATTAAATGTCAATCAGCCGCACTTTTAATGTTAATGTTAATGAAGGGTTTTAATGAAGCAGATAAATGTAACCTTTAGTTGTAATGGATGTTGCTCTTAAAGAATTAATCAAACTGGGTTGTTTTACCCTCCTTTATATTAACCTTTTAATCAATTAACTACCTTAAAGTGCAATTTCCATAGGTAATTAAAACATCTAGAAATCTCTGAACTATTTTCTGCATCTAGGTTAAGTGATATAAAAGCCCATATTTGTCTTGGTTCATCTTTCATCTCTAATGTTTCATATGCTCTGAGAACCTAGAATCTAAAAAAATCCAAATATAGATAATTTACCTGTAAATTAATCTTGTTTTTTTTTAATTTTCTATGCATTTCCCCCGTAATTTCAGGAGTCCAGTTCCAGTGTCTTTATATGATCAACACATTTCTCTCACCCTCTTCAAATAATAATTGTATTACCAAATGGGATTTTTTTTTTGCCTGAAAATCAAGTTTTTATAATAATAAAGAACTTGAGGCAACTCAAGTTCCCTGTAGGCAACAATTTTATAACACAGACTTCATAACTGTTTTTGTTCACCAGACAAGAATGACCTTTCCATCCGTGACATCATCAAGGAAATGAAACTGAGGCAAATGAGTGGACAGCAAACAGCAGATGAAGTGCTGGACCAAATCTCTGACCTCCTACAAACATGGCGGGCGGCACGCGACAACAAAGTGGTGGTATAGCCAAGTGAGTATAACAAACATATTTAAACAGTACGCCGTGCACTTAATTCAAATTTACTTGCTGCTGCTTTTATATATGCAAGTCATGCTCACCAATGGTAAATGATCCCAAAGAAGTGCAAAACCTGCAATAAAAGAGGCAAACTTCCTTTGAAGAGGAATATTGAAAAAGAGTAAACTGTTGTATCTCAATCCATCTCCACTAGTTCACAATACAGCTAAATAAAATATTCATATGTATGTATAAATAACTTTGACGTCAGATACATTGACAATCCAAATGCCCTTATATGCAGAAAGGTGCATTTTTAGCAGGTTGAAATATATATTGACAACAGCATTCAGAAAACTGTGAAATTACCTATTCTTGGTCTTACTGGACTGATATTAAAGAAACACCAGAGATGAGAATTATTTATCTTAATAAAGAGTAAAACAAAAACTATGTCATATTTCCATAATCTCCACAAATCTGCAGTGACTCTTTTACAGACAAGCCATCTGGCAGACCTACACTTCATGTAGTTTTAGCTCTATAGACATTTCCAAATCCACACATATTTCAAAACCAAAACTACAGCAGTTTTAACTGGCCAGATTTTAGCCAGAAACAATTTTTAACTGGCTCCATTTTAAATGTATTTTGGTAGCATTCAACTTTTTGGGGGATAAATTAAGATTGGTGGGTTTTTTTTGGGTATACACTATCAATCTGTGAAAAAGTTGGCTGTTTTCAGATGGATTCATATGGATTTTAACAATAAAATTAATGAAGTTTTGATTATAATTTAATTTCCTTTTTTTTTCAGATTGGTCGCTGGCGCAGACCCATTGTCCCATTAAGAATGTATGGAGGATCAACTGGCCATGCAGACCCTGGCAATGTGTACTTCACCTGAAACATACTGTCTTTATGAATGTAAACTTATGTATATATACCACATATTCATTTTTTTGTGATTTTTGATGATGAGATGATATTGTTCTCTTCGTGGAAACCTGAATAAACTGTTCTTCATACAGCACCTGGTCATAGTACATTTCCCCCTGCTTTATGTTCATTATATCTGCTGTGTGGTTGCCTGAATCAGTCATTTGCATAAACTAAATAAAAACCTTGACTATCTGTTTTTAAAGTAGTTGAATATATATTTGGTTATTATTAAGATGGGGTGACTTATTCAACAACAGTGTAACCTAGAGAGGTTAAACATGGACAATTATGGCTTAAAAAACAGAAAGTAAAATATTCTGAAATGTGATTGTCCATTCATGTCCTTGACAGTGATAATAATATCCTTGACTTTCACTTAGTCCTTGACCTTGCTTTGTCCTTGACTTTGATAAAATGGCAACCAGACAATCAGGTGACAAGGCAGAGGGCACCATAATCTGAAATTTTGTCATCAGTTCAAAAATAAATTCATCTCATCTCTCTTTGTCTTTTGTTCAATATATATTGCATATCAATCTCCCTGGCACACATCATATATATAATATTCTATACTCATAAATATTTGTAAAATCTGACTTATTTTATCTGTGAGACTTAAATCATGTAATTACATGAAAATTTAATACTATTTAATTACTTACTCACCACTTGTTGCACTGATCATCAAAAATATTTAATCATTCTTGCTTCGAGCTCTTTATATGATGAGTATGTTTGTTAAGCTGTTAAATTACACAACTTGTGCTTTAGGTTTAAAATAAAACTTAATTGTTATCAGTACTGTTCATATCTTTTAAAATCTAACTGAACTTTATGTGATGCTATAAATATGATAAAGTGCAATATTTACAAAGTACAAAGTCAAGTAAAAAAGTGTAATGTATTAACTGATATAATTTGCATCACTGGATCACATAATTTATAACTGTCCATACCCCATACTGTTATCCCTCTGTCTGTTTGATTCTTTATCACCAGACTTCCCTCCTTCCTGTATGTTTCACGTTGATTTACTCTTATGATGAAAAATGGAACTTGAAGCATCAAAAGTTAAAAAAGGTAACAATGTAAGCAATTTCTTACAAATATACCAAGGGTAAGGAGAAAAAAGTAGATGTGACTGACAGAGTGTGTAAATAAGAGAGAGGATTACATAAAAGAGACAGAGGAACACAAAGAAAAACAAACTTGGGACAGGGAAAGACAATGAGAGACAAAGAGAGAAAAAAAACAACATGACAAGGGGAGAACAAAAGAAAAAGAGAGAGAGTGAACAAAAGGAAGAAGGAGACAACAATACAAAAAGAGAACTAAGGAAAGAGAAAGAACAAGGCAGGGAGAGACAATGAGAGACACAGAGATAGAACAAGACAGAAAGACAGACAGAGAGAACAAGAGAAAGAGAGAACAATATGAAGAGAGAATGAAAGAAAAGGCCAAAAGGTAGGAGACAGCAAGACAAAAAGAAAATAAATGAAAGAGAGACAGCAAGACAGACAGAGAGAGAAAAAGACAGAGAGAGAGAGTGAGAGAGAGAGAGAGTGAGAGAGCAAGGCACTGAAATAATGGAAAAAAGGACAGAGAAAAAATGAAAGAGAAAGAGAGCAAGGAAAAAACAACAGAGACAAAGAGGGAATAACAGAGATATAGAAAGCTACAGAGTGGCAGACAGGGAGGGACTGGATGAAGACTATGAAGATATACAGAAAAAAGTCACCAAAGTCAATAAGAAAGGAGTGAAAAGCAAAAAAAAAGGAAACAAAGTACCATAAAAATAATAATTATTATATGAATTTATCTAGATAAAACATGAAGTAACCGCAATATCGCTGTAACAGTTCTCTTTTTCTGAACAAAAGCATTCTTCATAAAAAATCAAAATTACATAAAGAATAATATTGCCAGAAACTAATGGCAATCTTACTGCAGTATTTAAATATTTTATTAAGTTCAAAATTACTGCCTAATAAGGGTTAATGAGCTACAAGTGTAATTTAAAAATCCTTTTGCTTGAATTTCTGATAACAGGACATATATCATGTACCATTTGTTAAATAATGTATCCAAATATTTTACACAGTGCCAGCTAAAATTATAATCATATATAATATTTTATCATTAAACCATTAAACTTAAATGAAATATTAATTAAATAAATTAACCATAAAATTTTCAACGTTTTAGGCAGAATCATTTACCCTGGCTCCATTTTACCAGTAAATCTACAATCAGGAAAATGGTGGCAGCATCTCTACCCACGGAAATGTAAATATAAGGAGCTGTAGATCAAAACATTGACTATCAGTGGATAGATAAAGTGTTATTTTTAACTGTGTCTCCTTATAAATCAATTCAGCTTCAGATGTTGCTTATTTTTCATAATTTATGCCAAATTCTACAACCCAATCACAGCAAAGTGGCCATTCTCTGCGGACCTACTTTATGAGTAACTTCAAGTGATACACTAACAGAGAAAGTGGCAGTGTATGAAATATGGCTGTTTTTCTCTCAGCTGTTAATAAACATCAATTACATTTTCTAATAATCCACTGGCATTTGATAAATAGTCAATAAACTGATCAGTGTTTCTAAATTAAATTTGTAGGATTTCACAAAACTCTTGTCCCTGCCATAACAACCATCTGAAGCACCTCAGAAGAAAATGCATACTCAGCTAATTTTACGAGAAAACTGGGAGCAAGTTCAGGAATTGGATTGATGAATGAGCCTTCACTGACGGACGGAACAGCTTTTCTGGGAGCGGGACCTGCATTAGTAGCTTCTTCTGTTAATAACATAAAAGGCACCTGTCTTACCACTCCCAAGGGTTGCCCAATGCCCATCTAGAGCACCTCTTTTGTTGTATTTCTTTGTTAATTGATTGTACCTCCATGGCAAGGGACACAGCTAAAAAAAGCAGATGAATTGTAAAAAATTGTAAATATCGCTGATTACTGTGAAATATTTCACCAGTTATTGTTCTCAGGAATGTCCATTAATTTACTGAACGAGACAATAACACAAGCCAAGGATCCAATTCATGTTTACTGCCCCCGTAAAAGAAATGATAGCAATATTTGATGATCAGACCTGGAATAGGTTCATCTAGGAAAATTAAGAATTGGTCACATCTAATTTGAGACTTGGTGGGATGGACTCCCCAAAATTAGAACCTCATCAGATACATGCATCCAATATCAGGATGATCAATGCAATCATTACCCAACAATCAGAGCTTCAGCATGTAGTGTCAGACTCAGAGGAATTGTTTTATGTGCCATTTTAAAAGGACAACAAGTTTAATGTCTTTAAACCTGTATGGTGAGAGGTGAAAATGCATGTACAAATCATGTATCGTGTCTGGCTTTATATTCGTGAAGTTAAAATTTTGCAATTTTCAATTTTTCATTGTTTGGCAAAAATTCTATTTTTGTGATCACACTATACAAAAACATACAAACAATATATCCGTTATAACATAATTTAATTATATTAAATAATGTAAATGCAAAATCAAAACAGCCACACCGAGACCCAAGTAAATGTTGAAGAAGTAGAATTTATTGTTCACTTTAGCCAGATTATCTGAAAGATGTGATACCATTCATAATAGCAATCTCTGATTTAGGAGTAATAAACATAATCTTTTATTATTTAAAGCATTAATCTTTTCCTTTAGACTTGCCTTCGATGATGGAGCTTCCTGTTCGTTAAGGTTTTATTTTGTGATAATTGTCCTTTTGTGAACAAGCGAATTGGAAACCGTCAGGAACGAAAAGTCAACACCAAAAAGTCATCCATAGTACATTTCATTCTATGAGATATATTTTGTATGCTCTAAACCTTATTTGAGCATAGGGCAGAACCAGCCCACACACATCTGTATATCAAATACAGGAAATGTCTCCCTGATTGATAGCTTTGAAAGCAAACCTTGGTCGGCATTCTGGCTGAACTAACTGTATGCACCTGGGAATCTTAATGTTAAGATATGAATGAGGAATTCACAAAAGAGAAAACTTGATTATACAAACCAAGGCATAAATCCCATCTCTATATAAATGGTCACAAGTGGTATTTCATGTTTCTTAGACAACTTAATTAGCTGTTAATCACCTACCACAAATGAGACATGTATACATGCATTTAAAAAAATCAACATACAAGCAGGGTGAATTCCAAATATGTTCAATTATACTGAAATCATTTTTTCACAAAGTGAGCTGATGCCGGAAAGTTAATAAGCATTTTTATCAGTTGTTTTTTTATTATAAGTAAAATTATTAAAATGATTAAAACAGTGATGCATTGTCAAAAAAGAAGAATCAAGATTTTCTGGGTGCATCTGATATGCTGCCACTCTTACAACTCATATGCTTTTGTATTAGTGGGACAAAACTGAAGCCTGACACATAATAATAATAATAATAATAATAATAATAATAATGAATAGTATTTATACAATGCAAAATCTGACAATCAGACTCACAGCCCTAACACATACACACACACATAAACACAACACACATTACCCTCCAGAACTAACCCTGGCAGTACCTCTCCCCTATCCCCCAGGTGCCTTCTCTTTTCTCTCCAGGTCACTCGCCCCAGTATCATGTTTATTTTGATATATGACATGTTGAGGATGAGGAATTTTCAAAACAGGTCAGCAAGACAGAAAATCAGCTGATCCAGGTAAAAAGATTTCTCGGCAGCACAATCATTTAATCCTTCATCAATATTCCATTCACAGCATGGACCTGAGGCCAGTGGCCTGACCTCCTGAAAGTCCTTTAACGCCCCCTATATAATGTCATTGTCAGTATACAGATCCCCAGCCTCAGAACTATTGATCACATTAACTGTTACTCCATCAGGACAGCTCCAGCTAATGTTACATTCCAGCAGAGGAAGCCAAATTCTGTAATCAGACAGGACAGACAGTCCTTATAAGTTTTTCTAACCTTTAAATGGGTTACTACAATGTGACCACCTGTGGTATGGATAGAAACAAGAAAAAAATCAAGGCTTCTGATTTTAATTCCTAACCAGTATTGACAGAGCTCATATTTCAAGCTTCATTGTCACCAGGGACAAACAAATTCTTCTTATTAACCACAATCCTATCCAGTATAAATGTCTCGGAATTATGTAACTTCCATGATTTAGAATGACTTAATAAAAGCCACATTGTGAGAATTCCCAATGGAAATTTACTGTAAACAAGACAAAGCATTGTCAATTACTGAGAAAAATAACTAATCCCACACAGACTGACCCATTCTGTCTATACCTCAGCATTTTAAAGTAACTAAAAATGTAGTCTAAGCCTATAAACCCTCCACCATGGTTCCTTATAACCAATCTTGCTGTATGCTACAGTGTCATGGTTAACAAACTCCATAGTCTGATGAACTTTGATCTTAGCTAGGTAAGCTCTTAAACAAAGAGGCCTTCATACCAGTGAATAGTTCAGGCTATCTAATGGAATAAACAAGAGTCCCATGGGTCATAATGCTCAGCTGCTGAGTGTGACCAATCATATTATGGGCTGACATTCACAGCTTCTAATCCAGTATTTAAAGCACTTTTTTGTCAGATTTCCTCAAACTTCGCAGAATCACAGAAAGCCCAGTTAATGGGCTGAGTCAAAATAAGATAAAAACAAGGGACCCATGGGTCACGGCGCTCAGCTGATCATGATTGGACTATAAATGTTTCTCCACTGTGATACTATATCGAGTCGATAAAGCTTATGAATATCATGTACATGTTGGGCTATTATAAAGGAATGTAATGTAATATGTGAGTAAATGATAAATGAAATTACCTGACTGATGGATTAATAGAGTCAAATAAAGTGGTTTATTTTTTATTTATTTAGGAGGGGTTGAAAATTGTGATATATTTGAGCAAATATGAATGCAATGACAGCAGTAATAAGCAGTAGTAGAATGATGATAAGGCTATTTGTTGAAGGATCTAAAGTGTGCCCACTATGTCTACATATTACACAATATTGACATAATATCTGGCATGTACATAGGTACCTATGGACGAATAGTTATACAAAATATTAAAGTATGAATGTATCTGATTCATCTTGTTCTTGCTTACTGAGGCTGACTTTGGGATGGGGTTCGGAGAAGGGAAAAGTGAGGGCAGCACGAAGGTGGATGTAGAAATATTCTATTGTAATGTTTTTCATTTATATAAGAATATGAAAAGCTAAGAGGAAAGGGGCCCTCCTACTTGGTTATAGTAAAGTTCTAAATATATGATTGCAAACTAATACTCTGACAAGACTGTCATGAAGAAAAACAGTAAAAGTTTTGAGATACTGTGTTGCATACGAAAATTTACAGATGGACAGGCAAGAGGACAGAATGGACTAATACCTTTATTTCACTTTCAAGAGAATAATGCATTTAAGTTTATATATAATCCTATTTTTTTAAGCAGATCCACTTTTTCCATTAAGAAGTTTTTATCTGAATCATTTTTTTATTTACAGGTTTATAAATTTTTAATTTAAAAACCTGAAAATATAAGTTAAAATATTAGAATTGTTGCAAAAGTTGCAATCATTATATATACAGAGTAAAAAAATTGGGTCATATTATGCATACACATATATTTTGTTATTTTTAAATCATGAATGTTTAACTGATTTTAAAAGAAAATAATGCCACAACATGGCATCAACAAGAATATTCCTTGAATCACTATTAAAAAGTTTTGCATATTGGAGTTTTCAGGACATGCTTAATTTTATACACCAAAATAAAATAAAAGTAAATTTGATAAAATAAAACATCTTTTCAAATAAAGTATACACACTGTTGGTTGAATGAGGGACAAACAATATCATTGTGCTAATTACTATCCCAGTTTTAATTAATTACTGGAATTAATAGTCAATTTCACACCTGGTGAGGTTTTTACTCTTCTGAAGTAAGGAATTACTTATCTCATGAACATCCACACTTTCACAGCAATACACCACTTTGTGGACACAATTCAATACTGTACACTTTAATCATTGTAACCCTGGTGGTTCAATACAAAATCTAAAATGTAGCATGTCCAAGAATAAAATAAAATACCAAAAAATTATAACATTCATCTAGTTTATGCACCAGCTGGGGGGGGGGTGAGTGCAGGTCAGAGGGGAAGCCTGCTAGTAGTGGCCAAGCTGGGCCAAGGTAAGCTGCCTGGGGTGGGTTACATAATGCAAGTGAAGGCTGTACTACTAGGTGGGCTAGATGTAAACAACACTTGACATGGTGTATGAAAACATGAATAAAAGCTATTCATTCCAATTAATTTCTTTTGAAAGTTCAGATTTTAAAAGATTAAATCCTTATGCATATATGCTGGGAAAATTAAATCAACAGTGCCAAAGTTGGACAAAATTTAAGATATTGATTTTTTATTTATGCTAATAACTTGAAAAATTTGCAAAATTCAGATCTAATTTTGGGTAAACAATTGAATCTTGATTAAATAAAGTTATATTCCTGAAAAAAAGTCTCTAGGTTCAGCAATTCTCATGTGAGTAAATATATTTCCTGATTTTAAAAAAAATTGCATTATGTTTTGGCCCATAACTTCAAAATAATACCCAATACTGACCTAATTTTTGGTATGTTCATAGAAAATGTATAAAAGAATGTGAATACTAAATACGATCAAAAACAGATCAGTGGTTTTGATATTAGGCAGCCTTGAAGTGTAACAATGGCTTTTTTTATGGAAAACAGTTTTTTTTCCTTAATATCTCAAAGGAACAAAGTCCTAATGACCCAATTTTCGGTATGGTAGGAGATTTTGGGGACATCTAAAATTATGTCAACAGCCTGGGGAGCATAGAGATGTGCACTGAATGACCTACAGTCATCAAAGTGGACTGCTTGACAATGTAAGGGAATACAACAAGAGCCTCCAAAAAGATTCAATAACTAGCCTAATTTTGCAGCTTTTATTTTCAAATTTCAGATTTTAACAGATTAAATCCTTATGTATACATGGTGTGAAAATTAAATCCACAGTACTTACAGGAAAAAAACATGCCATGGCCAAAGTTGGGCAAAATTTAAGGTACCAATTTTATATTTTTGCCAATATTTAAAAAAATTTAACAAATTTTGATCTAACTTTTGGTATACAATTAAATTTTGAATAATTAAAGTTGTATTACCGGAAAAAAGTCCCTACCTTCAACACTTTTGGTCTTAAGTGACCAAATATCTTCCTGATTTTTTTACAAAGTCCATTATGTTTGGGCCCATAACTTTTTTAAATTATATAATACTGACTTAATATCTGGCATGTACATAGGAACTATATAGAGGAATATTTATGGTAAAAATGAAGAAAACCAGATGAGTGGTTTTGATATTAGGCAGTCCTGAAGTGTGAAAATAGTATCTAATAAAAAATTGAGGTTTTTCCTTAATATCTCAAAGGAAGGAAGTTCTATTGACCCAATTTTTGGCATGGTAGGAGATTATGGGGACATCTAACTGTATGCCGAAATTCAGATTCGTAGGTCCAACAGTGTCGAAACGTGCCAGTCTTACGGACGGACATCCAGACGGACAGACAGACAGACGGACGGACGGACGGACGGACAGACAGACGGACGGACGACGGACAATGGACCATGACTATAGCTCAGATGACTTATAGTCAGCTGAGCTAAAAAAGAAATCTCCATCAGTCCTGTTCAAGTAATGAAACTATCAATGACTAATAAGAGAACAAAGTTTCAGGGTAACACATCAATCCACTGCTGAGAAACAAACATATTTGCCGTGATTTGGAAGTTTCAGGGGACTACATGAACCCACACTGTAAACTAGTGGTCCATGGGCCATGACGCTCAGCTGAATACAATACACTACAAAAGGCTATAGTACATAAATGTAGGTTTTAGTTGACCTAATTTGGTAAGAGAAAGGAGAGTTTACAAGAACCTGTCTATATATTATTAAGTTTTACCATTCTAGTTCTAATGGTCAACATTTATGCCTTGCTAAGTATCAGACTGACAGCCGTAGACTGTCATTCTAAAGAAAAGACCAAGGGGTCTCATAAAACTGAGCATAATAATGAGTAACAGTGAAAAAATACAGCAAAACTGCAAAAATATGGCTGTACCCTGTAGTCCAGGATGAGGAGTGCTACTATTCAAAACATGAAGCTGACATAAGCCCTAGCTCAGCCAAAAGATCAGCCAGTATGTTCTCATACATAATGTATATTGTACAAATATCTCTAGTTCAAGTTGTAAACTTGAACGACAGACACATGTTGTACCTTTAAAATTCTTGTAACAGATGTGATATAGACTGTATGATGATAAACCCTCTTCCTGTAAAACAAGAAATCTTTAGAAAAAGTTTAAGGCACAAATAACCCATTTACAAATTTGACTGAAACTTTTTTGCTAAACATCTATCCTGAAGAAATGTAATGCCTAAGTTTAATTATGTTTAAATAGATATTTTGCACAAAACACCAAAATTGATAAAGGCAATAAAAATCTGTAAAAATTATGATACTGTGGGTTGCATACCCCAGCCTGGTGCAGCTGTTACAGATCATCATGGCAAAAAAACACACCATGCATGTTTATTAAAAATGATCCATCCAGTGGCTCCTGAGAAATTTTATCACATGATTGTTTCTCCTAAAATGATTATGTGACCTTAAAAATAGGTCAATGTAATCCAACTTTGAACTAATGGCTGAGATTTTGTTGAGATACATCTGCTCTAAAGCAAAAGTCCCCATAGCTATGTTTAATTCTTTTGAGATATCCCCTCACAAGAAAAAAAAAACAGACAACAGGCGATAAAAATTTGTAAAAAATAAGATATCATAGGTGGCGCCACCAGCTGTGGCAACATGTTAAGATTACCAAGGCCCATGCACCCACCATATTTTATAATTATCAATCATGTGGTTTCGGAGATAAGTGGTAACAAGTTATTTTTTCTACAAACAGCTGTTTCACATTGAAAAAAGTTCAAGGTCATATATCTTTGAACTGAACCAAGATTATTATAATATACAACTGCACTGAAGAAATGAAGTAACTCTTTAATTCTTTTTGAGATATCCTACTCAAAAGGTCAAAGTTGCTCATGCCAAGATGTTGGAAAGATGGATGGACGGACAGATGGATGGCAAGGGTGACAACAACGGCCCATCAGCCTATACAGGCTGAGGGCTAAAATGGGAAATATACCATTTAAACTCATGGTTTATAAATAAAATATTTGCCATCACCTGAAGTTAAGATACACAAGTCACATGATTAGTATTTAGTAACAGACAAAACATCAAATAAGCAAACACAGAAATCATACAGTACAATAAGCTAAGAAGTGGAAATGTAAGTTTTGAAGTAAATCAATGAAGTAAATCAATGAAGTAAATCAACATTAGTGACACACACAGCCTGCAGATTACACTAAAACACCAGTCACCAAATCACACACTGCCTCCAGATTACACAAAAACACCAGTCACCAAATCACACACTGCCTGCTGATTACACTAAAACACCAGTCACCATATCACACACAGCCTGCAGATTACATTAAAACACCAGTCACCATATCACACACTGCCTGCAGATTACACTAAAACACCTGTCACCATATCACACACTGCCTGCTGATTACATTAAAACACCAGTCACCATATCACACACTGCCTGCAGATTACATTAAAACACCAGTCACCATATCACACACTGCCTGCAGATTACATTAAAACACCAGTCACCATATCACACACTGCCTGCAGATTACACTAAAACACCAGTCACCATATCACGCACAGCCTGCAGATTACATTGACACCAGTCACCATATCACCCACTGCCTGCAGATTACATTAAAACACCAGTCACCATATCACGCACTGCCTGCAGATTACACTGAAACACCAGTCACCATATCACCCACTGCCTGCAGATTACAATAAAACACCAGTCACCATATCACCCACTGCCTGCAGATTACACTAAAACACCTGTCACCATATCACACACTGCCTGCTGATTACACTAAAACACCAGTCACAATATCACCCACTGCCTGCAGATTACACTAAAACACCAGTCACCATATCACCCACTGCCTGCAGATTACAATAAAACACCAGTCACCATATCACCCACTGCCTGCAGATTACACTAAAACACCAGTCACCATATCACACACTGCCTGCAGATTACACTAAAACACCAGTCACCATATCACACACTGCCTGCAGATTACACTAAAACACCAGTCACCATATCACACACAGCCTGCAGAATACACTTAAACACCAGTCACCATATCACACACTGCCTGCAGATTACACTAAAACACCAGTCACCATATCACACACTGCCTGCAGATTACACTAAAACACCAGTCACCATATCACACACTGCCTGCAGATTACATTTAAACACCAGTCACCATATCACACACAGCCTGCTGATTACATTAAAACACCAGTCACCATATCACACACTGCCTGCAGATTACATTAAAACACCAGTCACCATATCACACACTGCCTGCAGATTACACTAAAACACCAGTCACCATATCACACACTGCCTGCAGATTACATTAAAACACCAGTCACCATATCACACACTGCCTGCAAATTACATTAAAACACCAGTCACCATATCAGACACTGCCTGCAGATTACATTAAAACACCGGTCACCATATCACACACTGCCTGCAGATTACATTAAAACACCAGTCACCATATCACACACTGCCTGCAGATTACACTAAAACACCAGTCACCATATCACACACTGCCTGCAGATTACACTAAAACACCAGTCACAATATCACCCACTGCCTGCAGATTACACTAAAACACCAGTCACCATATCACCCACTGCCTGCTGATTACACTGAAACACCAGTCACCATATCACCCACTGCCTGCAGATTACAATAAAACACCAGTCACCATATCACCCACTGCCTGCAGATTACACTAAAACACCAGTCACCATATCACACACTGCCTGCAGATTACACTAAAACACCAGTCACCATATCACACACTGCCTGCAGATTACACTAAAACACCAGTCACCATATCACACACTGCCTGCAGATTACACTAAAACACCAGTCACCATATCACACACTGCCTGCAGATTACACTAAAACACCAGTCACAATATCACCCACTGCCTGCAGATTACACTAAAACACCAGTCACCATATCACCCACTGCCTGCTGTTTACACTGAAACACCAGTCACCATATCACCCACTGCCTGCAGATTACAATAAAACACCAGTCACCATATCACCCACTGCCTGCAGATTACACTAAAACACCAGTCACCATATCACACACTGCCTGCAGATTACACTAAAACACCAGTCACCATATCACACACTGCCTGCAGATTACACTAAAACACCAGTCACCATAACACACACTGCCTGTAGATTACATTAAAACACCAGTCACCATATCACACACTGCCTGTAGATTACATTAAAACACATGTCACCATATCAATATGCCCTGATAACCTGGAGCTCATAACTCCTGCAATTACTAAAATATTCAGTAACAGACAAAACATACACTGGAAATCATCAAATTTGAGATCAGGGACATTTCAGAGTTTAAAGATTTGTTAAGAAATGGTTAAAAATTGTGTAATTTTGCATACTAACAGGGACAGTGGCCTCAGTTTGACAGAATTATGTGTACAGTTTTTATATAATGACACAGTCACTGTTTTATAGTCTTAAAATGACCATCAAACTTGACAAGAAATGCAAAAAATAGTACAAGTGGCATCAACAGTCTAAACAATGGATTATACTACTCAATACCAAAATGCATTGCAAATTATAAAACAATCAGCTTGCTAAAAGTTAACTGCAGGTTATTTAAGAATAAGCAAGTAGTGACATCTGTTGGAGGATAGTGGTACTAATAAACCTGTTCGACTACAGCTAAAATCTGCTGTTTTATTTTCACCATGGGATACATTCCCTCATAATAAATTCATAACAAGCCAGTATTTAAGACTTTCTGAATTAAAAATATTTTTCTTTTTAGCTAGTTATTGTATATTATCACTGTGTTGTAGGATTTCTGCAACAATGAGAATAAAAGCAGAGGAAATTTATTTGATATAACACCAATGGGCTGAAAAAAGCTGTTTATATTAGAATAACTGTCATTTATTAAACCTAAACTATGTGTGCTAGTTGGAATCAGCATGATTCATAAAGTTAAAGGTACAAACAGTGGCTATGGTACTGGATATGTTTTCCTCTGGTCAAGCACAGACCTATGCTGAATGGAGCTGACAAATTGCACGGGCTTGACATTAACTTTGAAAATACTTGCCCAGTTGGGCAAGTAACAACTAGCTTTTACTTGCCCTACATGAAGTTTTACTTACCCTATAAATATTATTGATTATATTTAAGAACACAAAGATCCTTTTCCAGGCCTTAGGTAAAGGTTTGTGTTTGACTCACTTGCCCAGTTAGGCAAGCAGAAGGTGACTTCTAGGAATTCCTCAGTTGCTGATACTTACTGCCTGTAGAATAAATGGGAGAAATCACCAAAATTTGCATATTAGTACCTCACAAGTCATTGAAAGAACTGGTTCTTCCCTCCCATTGATATATCAGTACATGATGCTTTGATCAAGTGAGGTGATAACTGAGCAACCTCAGCTGTAACTGCTGTGGAATCCTGAGAAAGACCCAAATATAACAAACTTCATATGAAAGTACAAGTTGGCACTGACAGATGGTGCTAACTGATGCCTAGCTGTCTGTTACACCAGTCTGTATGCCAGCAGCCATGAGTTGGCGGAGTTATATAATTTCTCTCATCTCATGGCAAAGTAGAAATCTGCATTCTATAGAACACAAGCCTCTGTCATGCAAGGGGGGGGGGGTCCTATTGTGGTCCCTATTTGGCTCATATTCCATGGTTCATTTATGCATAAGTGACTGAACATTTGTGAATATTCCTTGATGACATTCCTGAAACCAGATCAATAACTGGATCCACACCAAAATCTGATTCTTTATTTGCCTATTCCCAAAATACTTTGAAAATTGTAAGAGATTCCTTTCAATACTGCATGAGTTATCATATGAACAAATACACAAACACACAAACACACAAACATGAACGTGGATGAACACATACTTTCCCAGTAGAGGCAACTATATAACTAATTCACCGGCTGAGGAGGGTTGTTTTAACGTACATTCACTTGTCTAGTCTGGAGCAGACCTACCGGTTCTGATTCTGTGAAGCAGGCTCCTGCTTTCAATAAAGACGTCAAGTGATGACGCAGGATGAGCCCCAGGAATCTGACACCAGATGGCTCCACCTCTGTGGCTTCTTCTTCATACACCGCTTGGTCATCAATGCTGCAACATATGGACATATTATCAAAACTTACATAAAATATTCTATATATATGCACCCTGTAACAAATTATCGATAGATATATATATATATATATATATATATATATATATATATATATATATATATATACATGGTTATAGCTAGACAAATTTGAGTGCCGGCTAAATTTATGGACATTTGCAAAGCAAGCTGAAGTGCAGGGTCACAGTGAGGGGTCCATATACCATACACACACAAGGGATGAGTCAGCATTTATGAAGCTCTGCAAGAATTATTATTTACAACAGTCTTTTTACAGTGGAAAAACATGCAAAGAGTAATATGGTATTTATACTAGGTGCACACACTCCGTTTCAGAATATGTAAGTTTTATCTTTAGTTTATTTGTGTTTTATAATTATTTTATGATGATTGGATCATTTTTGTTAAAATACTTAAGAGGTACAAGTTATTGCAGTTTGGGGTAATAAATAACCAAAGTTTTATAGCTGGTAGCTCATGTTTTGATGATCTTTAAGATCTTTTGTGCCTGTCAGTGGGTTGCAAATATTAGCTTTGAGCCAGCCCCAGAAACCCGTCCCGGCTACCCCTGACTGGAGCTGGCCTGCGTGGCTATAACCCTGTATATATATTATATATATATATATATATATATATATATATATATTATATATATATATATATATATATATATATATATATATATATATATATATATACAGTGAAACCTTGTCGTGTCAAAGGGACCCTCAGAAAACTTCGACACATCCGAGGTTCGACACAAGCGGGTTTTATTTGGTTAAAATTTAACTAGAGTTGTCCAGAATATTGAGCCTGTAACTTTGACTTAAGCAGGGTATTCTACTTAAGCAAGTTCGACAAAACAGAGTTTCACTGTATATATATACTGTTACAGTGTTCATGTATAAAAGTGGACTGAATTGTCCCAGCAGCTGGCATTTTTAGAAAAGCGGTTGGAATGCAGGACATGTTTCATATGGATGGATAAATACAAGCTTTCATAAAAAATTAATATTATAAACTCATGTGAGGTACTGTATTCACTTTTATTTAAAGTTAATAAAGTTTTTCATTTTCTTGCTTGTAATGCATAAAAACTATTGGGATGCATAATTTTTATATTCTCCGGCATATTCCAGAGTCTCTCTCACTGAATAATGCTTAGCTATCAACACATTTTTTATCATGGTATACAGTGAGCCCAAAACTGATTGATGATCAAGTACTGACCTGCCATAATTACCAGTATTACCACCAGGTGGCGTGGTTGTATCATGGTGGGCTCCTGTGTCTGATTTCTGCTCCTCCTTTATAAAGAATAATAAGAAAAATTGCTGAGCATCCTTTATCAGATAAAGCAGGTTCATTAAAGGGACCTATTCACATACTTGGTACTGTTGTTGTCTTCTTATTTGCTTCTTGTCTTCCCTGTTTATTCTTTCATGTTCCCTGTCTTCGTTTTTGGAGTTATGATGCATTCACAAGTCTTGTGACAAGATAGGACATGTGGTCATGTTGTTATGGTAAGCAAACCCACAGGGACAGTGCTTACTCACACACAGAACCATAACAACATAAAAAACAGGCAGAACTATGGCTAGTATACCTCTGTGTTTTGGGATATTATTTGGTAAGAAACTTGTATTCAACCAGAATGATTATAAGCGTGAGATATTACATATATTACAGCAAATGTTTATGTACATGTTAATCTGCCAAGGAGGTTAGGTTTTCACCCATGTCTCTACCTTTGTCTGTCTTCCAACATAATTTCTATGGAACTTTGTGGTGATAATTCTGTAAGGCTTGAAGGACTAAGGTCCAGTTACTTGACCAAGTCCTCACAAAGAAGGTAAGGCAGAAGACTGCTGCCGTGGAAAGTTTGACTGGCGAGACTGAATTTTAATCGATTGAAATCCTACTCTTCCCTGAACCTTGTCTCATTATATATATGTTTAGTAAACTGAATTTATAGTATATGTGTTTACAAATGAATTACACAGACTATTCAATTTAATACATTTATCCAAACTACAAAATAAATAGTATATGCTATATATTTAATATACTAATATAAAGTATATTCTAACTAGTGAATGCCTTCAAAACATGAAACTGATTATTTGCATACAGGATGTACATCTCAAAAAAGGTTATCAGTGTTTTGGTCTCTGTGAAAATATAAATCTACAGGTATAGACAAGCGCAACACTTTGATGACAAAAATAATTTTTAAATGATCTCACTAGATCTTTATCATCTTCTTAAAAGAGACAACAAACGCCTTTTTCTATTGATCACTTTCTTACCTCTGGAGCAGGAGATTCAGGAGTCATGACGTGTTGAACAACGGGGAAGGCATGGTGTCTGGTTGTCTGTAACAGCTGAATGATGGAAGACACTCGGGATTTCGGGTACACGTATGCAAGTTTTGTGTCCATGACATCTGAGGCTCGCAACCTGAAATTTTAAAATAAATCTTTATAATAACTGACAGCACTAACTAACACAACTCCTCAGGTCTTAGAAATGCCTGTTTTTGGTTTTGAATTGTTGGGAAGTAAATTTCCATTTTTTTCCTATTAATCCTGAAGAATTTGACATTATTTGGGAATGTTTGCAAAGAGAGTTTCTACCAGAAACTACATAGATTTATTCATCCTCTCTGGGGTCACACCTCACAAATGGCATTTTTTATTCTTGAAATATTGGGGATGATATCAGGTCTAACATTACGGGTGGAGGGTGGGGGAGTCATTTCCATATATTCCCATAAATCCAGAGGAATTTGACATTATTTGGGAAAGGGTCTTTCACAGCACCATCAAATCAGAAACTACAAAGAAAACATCTTGAACTCAGCCCATAGAAAGCCAGTCCTGAAAGAAACCAGCCTAAGTCACATGACCAGTCCCAATGGAAGAACTGGAATGGAATACTTTCTCAAGTACTGACACCTGTTGGGGAGACTTAACACAAATACTTTTCACAAGAATAAAAATCTGAGGTAATACTGGTAACTGGAAAGCAGAGTGGTTAAAAGCACGGCCCTCTCTGCTGCCGACCTGGGTTCAATTCCCGGCATGGTTATGACAGTGGGTTGTAGTTGCCTGTCCAAGAGCCATAGACAGTGCATCAGATTAGTTAATATAACTAGTAACTAGTTGTATATCCATATATAATAAATAAAGTTTAATTCATATATTAATTTCTAACAATGGGAAACTACCAGTGACATTATGTTTAAGAAAAGACTAAAACATGTATATAACATAGTTATTTGTAATTTAGGGGAAAGACATTGAAGGTAATAAAGGTGAATGCATTTCCACAAAAAAATTTTGGAAAATAAACAAGTTTATTTTCCACTGGGTGAAATTTTCTTGAAATTCCATCAAACAGAATAACAGCGTGGACCTGATATAAAGTCATCCTCACCTGTAGATATCTCCAGCAGCCTCCCAGCCCAGTAGAGGGACAGACTTCAGCTCTATGTGAATGTCATACAGGCCCTCGTTAAACAAGTCACCTGATATGTTATAAAGTCATCCTCACCTGTAGATACCTCCAGCAGCCTCCCAGCCCAGTAGAGGGACAGACTTCAGCTCTATGTGGATGTCATATAGGCCCTCGTTAAACAAGTCACCTGATATGTTATAAAGTCATCCTCACCTGTAGATACCTCCAGCAGCCTCCCAGCCCAGAAGAGGGACAGACTTGAGCGCTATGTGAATGTCATACAGGCCCTTGTTAAACAAGTCACCTGATATGTTATAAAGTCATCCTCACCTGTAGATACCTCCAGCAGCCTCCCAGCCCAGTAGAGGGACAGACTTCAGCTCTATGTGGATGTCATACAGGCCCTCGTTAAACAAGTCACCTGATATGTTATAAAGTCATCCTCACCTGTAGATACCTCCAGCAGCCTCCCAGCCCAGTAGAGGGACAGACTTCAGCTCTATGTGGATGTCATACAGGCCCTCTTTAAACAAGTCACCTGATACGTTATAAAGTCATCCTCACCTGTAGATACCTCCAGCGGCCTCCCAGCCCAGTAGAGGGACAGACTTTAACTCTATGTGAATGTCATACAGGCCCTCGTTAAACAAGTCACCTGATATGTTATAAAGTCATCCTCACCTGTAGATACCTCCAGCAGCCTCCCAGCCCAGTAGAGGGACAGACTTCAGCTCTATGTGGATGTCATACAGGCCCTCGTTAAACAAGTCACCTGATATGTTATAAAGTCATCCTCACCTGTAGATACCTCCAGCAGCCTCCCAGCCCAGTAGAGGGACAGACTTCAGCTCTATGTGGATGTCATACAGGCCCTCTTTAAACAAGTCACCTGATACGTTATAAAGTCATCCTCACCTGTAGATACCTCCAGCGGCCTCCCAGCCCAGTAGAGGGACAGACTTTAACTCTATGTGAATGTCATACAGGCCCTCGTTAAACAAGTCACCTGATATGTTATAAAGTCATCCTCACCTGTAGATACCTCCAGCAGCCTCCCAGCCCAGTAGAGGGACAGACTTCAGCTCTATGTGAATGTCATACAGGCCCTCTTTAAACAAGTCACCTGATATGTTATAAAGCCATCCTCACCTGTAGATACCTCCAGCGGCCTCCCAGCCCAGTAGAGGGACAGACTTTAACTCTATGTGAATGTCATACAGGCCCTCGTTAAACATGTCACCTGATATGTTATAGAGTCATCCTCACCTGTAGATACCTCCAGCAGCCTCCCAGCCCAGTAGAGGGACAGACTTTACTCTATGTGAATGTCATACAGGCCCTCGTTAAACAAGTCACCTGATATGTTATAAAGTCATCCTCACCTGTAGATACCTCCAGCAGCCTCCCAGCCCAGTAGAGGGACAGACTTTACTCTATGTGAATGTCATACAGGCCCTCGTTAAACAAGTCACCTGATATGTTATAAAGTCATCCTCACCTGTAGATACCTCCAGCAGCCTCCCAGCCCAGTACAGGGACAGACTTTAACTCTATGTGAATGTCATACAGGCCCTCGTTAAACAAATCACCTGATATGTTATAAAGTCATCCTCACCTGTAGATACCTCCAGCAGCCTCCCAGCCCAGTAGAGGGACAGACTTTACTCTATGTGAATGTCATACAGGCCCTCGTTAAACAAGTCACCTGATATGTTATAAAGTCATCCTCACCTGTAGATACCTCCAGCAGCCTCCCAGCCCAGTACAGGGACAGACTTTAACTCTATGTGAATGTCATACAGGCCCTCGTTATACAAATCACCTGATATGTTATAAAGTCATCCTCACCTGTAGATACCTCCAGCAGCCTCCCAGCCCAGTAGAGGGACAGACTTCAGCTCTATGTGAATGTCATACAGGCCCTCGTTAAACAAGTCACCTGATATGTTATAAAGTCATCCTCACCTGTAGATACCTCCAGCAGCCTCCCAGCCCAGTACAGGGACAGACTTTAACTCTATGTGAATGTCATACAGGCCCTCGTTAAACATGTCACCTGATATGTTATAAAGTCATCCTCACCTGTAGATACCTCCAGCAGCCTCCCAGCCCAGTAGAAGGACAGACTTTAACTCTATGTGAATGTCATACAGGCCCTCGTTAAACAAGTCACCTGATATGTTATAAAGTCATCCTCACCTGTAGATACCTCCAGCAGCCTCCCAGCCCAGTAGAGGGACAGACTTCAGCTCTATGTGAATGTCATACAGGCCCTCGTTAAACAAGTCACCTGACCACTTGGCAACCTGAAAAATCATAAACAAACAGAATGACTGATAAAAAGGAAAAGCAGTGTTCAGGGAAAGAAATGGTTTATATGGATTAGATGTGAACCAAAATAAGCACTCTTATAAGTAAAGTGACATATTTTTATTTGCATATTTCATTTTTCAGCAATATTTATAATGCACTGATATATATATATATACTCCGTACTATTGACAAAACACTCAAAATAAACAGCTTCACGATAGAGCTGTCACTCAACATGACATGTAGCTGTCACTCACCATAAGTGTGATCATGATTGGCAGGCCATATGAAATCTCATTGGTTGATTCCAGCAGAATCACAGTGAGGCTAATTGTCATGCGAACCACACCCCCAAGGAAAGCTGCTGCTCCCACTAGAGCATATGTCCCTGAGTAGATTTCCTTGTAACCAACCACACTGTGTGGAAACACATACACAACATGTAATAGAAAATTATCCTTCAAACCATTATGACTGACAATTGAGAACAACTGAATTAAATTAATCACTAATATTCATTCAAACTCAATTTTGTTTAAAAGAGGGAAAAATGCAAGTGATTCTGTTTAAATATGCACAATAAAATTTATATCAAATTTATCTGAAGAAACTAATCACAGTTATACAAATACAGTGAAACCTTTCTAAAGCGGACAGTCAAGGGACTCAGTCATTTTGTCCTTAATAGTGAGGTGTCCTTATTAGGCAGGTTGACCTCGGTTGATAACTTAGGGATTATAAATAAAGACAACGAACAGCCACAAGAATGTGTTTATTGTATTATATCAGATTTCATGTAAATGTACAACATATTCATGCACACATCATGCATTCAATAGTCATATACAAACTGTGATTACGTTTAAGAACTGATGTAACCTGTGTCTTGCCACACTTAAATTCTTCTGCAACTGCGCGTATGTTCTTTTTGTTGATTCACTCAGTCGAATAAGCTTGGCCTTTTCAGATAGCGAAAGAACTCACCTTGGAATACGCGTGGTACCACCTGGCTGCATTTTCTAAAACAATCCTGGTTCAGCTATCCAAATGCTATAATCTCAAAGATAATGACGACTTTGATAATGCGAAGATTGTAATGGCTACGAACCTGGGAACATTCGTTTTTATAAGTGAATGTAGCATTAGCCTTAAATAAACTTTCTTTGATGATGGTTGTATGGTTTGATTTGCTTTAATGTTGAAGGCACCCGAGAGTAAACGAATCCTGAGGAGCTTGTGAACGGCGGCACGGTACAAACAACTACGGAGCTAGCACGTTTGATACTGAGCAGATCAGTTTGAAAATATATTGAGCAAAACTAATTAATTAATATCAAACAGCCTGCTGTTAAAGTGGCTAAGTTTACAGTTAGATATTGCGTGGTGAGATCAGTGATGCATGGCTAATCGGCAGCCATTTAATCATTTTAATGACCTAGCAAATAATATGCAGCTTTGCAACATGTAAATGATCAACCGTGAAATAAAGTGACACGATGTTTACCGCATCACCCTTGCTGTCTTTATCTTATGAGCACATCACACCGCGACATGAGCACGTACACGCATTTAAACTGGGGATTGCATAATCCTTTTTGTTCCAGTCTCGGGAACAACAACAGTACCGGTGACCTTTGATGTTGCCCAGGGCGGGTGATCAGTGTCCGCCGGAGATGGCGTATCTTGTCAGTATTTGTCAGGTTCATTTACTCTTAGAATGTTGGTCTGAGTTGAAATCTGCTGTCCGTTGTCCGCAGTAGTGAGGTGTCCGCCTTAAAGAGGTTCTGCTTATACAAAACATATAGGAAATTTTGAAGGGACTTAACTATCTTGTCCATTATAGCCAGTTGTCCGCCTAAGTGAGGTGTCCGTTAGACCAGTTTTCACTGTATACACAATGACTGAGAGTAAGCTTATTGTTATTTGTTATACAATTATAATCATTGTATTCATAGTCAGAATCAGAATTTTAAACTGATCAGGCAGAATATTCTGCAAATGTTCACGTTTCATATAAACTTCTTCCAAATACTATCAGCTATGATCATAAAGAAACTTTAAATATCTACTATGGGGCTCAGCAGAGAACATCCCCCCCCCCCCCCATCAAGGATAAATAACACTAACAAGTGATCTGAGGTACATGCTTATCAAGCAATCCTTTTCTTCTTAAAACTCAGTTCTGACCCAGTTCTTTACCAAATATTTTAGTTCTTAACTAATATCCACTGCATCTTTGAATAAAATTAACAAATATTCAAGGGTTGTACAAGGAGTAAAGCCATGTTAAATGTCACTCACTGGACCAGGAATGTTGCAATAAACCTGCCATAGGCAGCGCCACACAGCAGGGATGGCACAAACAGCCCACTTGGAACAGAGGTACCATACGTCCAGCAGGCGAGGATGAAGAAACAGATAAAGAAGATGGCCAGTGACCTCATGCTGAAGGTGCCTGTAACAGTCACAGATTTATTAGGAAACATACATTAAATTATATTTTGTAAATTTACATCTTAGATAGGCCAAACAAACAGGCAATGAAGAAGTATTTAAAATGGGTGGTAACCAAGCAGCAGAAAGAACTGATAGCCTTGTATGTACTGTGGTTGCCTTAATATCAGCGGGGCTGAATTTCCATGTTTTTGTATTTTTAAAAGTTTCACGGGGTTCCTTGTTTGTGCTCTATCATTAGTCTTGTAGTATATTTTATTTATCAAATATGAAACAGTAAACTGTAGTGACCATATTATTTCATAAGTATTATCTAGGCCTACTATGGCTGATCCAATGCGTACAGGACGCATTGATCCCACTGGCTGTAATTAGTTCAGGGCCAAGGCTCAATCAAAACAACTCCCATGTCATTAAGGTGTGAGAAACCAACCTCTGACTACATAACCGTGTAATAAGTTTGTTTAGGGAAACTGTCTTGATATGGGTATCTTACTCCTGGTTACAGACCTATCCATGAACTCTATGTGACTTTAGTGGCATATTCATTCGATGAATAATCATGAGCACAGCTGTTGCAAGCAACTAATCAAGTTACCGTTGGCAAAGTAAACAGCCAATCACCCAACAAGCGCAAGATTTGCTTAATTTGGGCAACTCTCCCAAACAGAACATGTGTAGTCTGTATGAGTATCTATGTCGGCATATTTTCAGGAATATTTTTTATACATAGTAGAGAGTATAAAAAGTTATAGGCAAAATGTAGCAAGAGCCATTTCGCAGACTACTGAGTGAATAATAATGTCTTATGTGGCACTTAATTTGTATGAGACAAATAATCTAAAATTTTGTAGGACAACTTATTCAAGCAATCTAAGGTCACACACATATGTTCAACCATGGCAAGATTTATTGTAACTACAGCAGTGGTGGGTCGAGAAGTGGGTCTGACACCCCCCCCCCCCTTGTGAGCTACTAACAATCTTTTTTGAGGATTTTAAACCAATTTTTCGACTTCAAGACCACAGGACCTTTTCTTTTAGTTTTTTTCTTTATTTTTAGTTTTTCTGGGACTGCTAGGTTTGACCTTCCCTTTAAAAAATCATGGATCCACCTTATAATCACAGTTAAAGTGTCTGTTACTTTTTCATCACTTTTAATAGCATCATATCGACCCTCTGGCATTACGACCAGATTACTAGCGCCAGAGTGTCATGATATCTATGTCTGAAGAACGCATTAATGAAGATGCAAATATTTTCGTCATTTCTGACAACACTTTATGGCCTACAGGTATACTGTCAATCAACATAAACATGACCAATCGTTAGCATTTTTTGTGTACTTTCTAATAATACCAAACATGAGTGAGAAAAGTTCCTTTTTAACCCAGCACATTGGTAAACCCTTTGGCGTGTTTGTTGAATTTATGACTGCATGAACACAAGCATGGTTCGCACGGGTAACAGGACGCAGGCAGCTTGCATGCAATACAGGAAATGACCCGTGTCCATGGAGACGGTGTTTCAGTTTGGGTTTTGAGCTCACATGTATACTATTGTGTAAATTCATTATTTTTAGCATTATATTGAGATTATGGGCCGTTAACCACGATATGATTGCAACCTGATGCAAGACCACTGCGATACATTCCTAGATATAACTTGTATCACGACTCGAGTAGGCTTACCAGCCCAATTATCCGATTGCCTACTGAGTCAGGTTGTCACGGCTACACTTTTAACAACACACTGGCAAGCTTTGGCAAAATAAAAACAATTGTCTGCCATCAAACATTACATCCTGACCTTCTTGATGGAAGAGCTGTTTGATGGCGACCTCCTGGGGGTTGAAGAACAGTGTGGCCATGTCGTTATAGTAACCGTCCTGACAGAAGTACGTCCTCACATCAGGGGTCGTCACATTGTCTAACATTGTTTCATTGTGGTGCTGGAGAAAAAAAATACTGTACAAAATAAGAAGACATCATGAAATAACTTGTCTGTATATACTAGTTCATAGTATTATCAGGATTTTATTCTTATTGTCATGGTATTACCCACATGGTGTTATGTATTTATGTATATGTATTTAAAATATACTTGTAATATCCTATTTGTACAATAAATTAAATATATCATACCTTTTCTAACTTATATACTGAACATGACCAAGTATGGTACTGAAAATCAGCTAACCAGCTGAATAAACTATCTTGTTTAAACAGGAAATAAATAAAATATATAAATAAACAGTGAGTTAATTGGTTAAACCAGAAATAGATACTCTTTTACCAATAGTACCATATATCTCTGAAAATTTGCTGATTTGAATTTAATCTGAGGTCATGCAGTATTAGTATCTAATAAAGTATTTTACTGGTAACTATTTTTTGGGCTATATTCAAAAAGATATTCACACACACAAAAATATACATTACATTTAATACTTTGAGAAGCATTAATTTTTTTTTGCATGTGCCTCTGATCTGTTGGGTACAGGACATTTGTGATTACAGAAAGATTTGACATATCCTGTTTATCTATTTTTTATTTTTACTATGGATTCCTGACACAAATTTGTCTTACATGTCATACAGTAATTTTAAAATCTCATTTTTTTAAATGAAAAAAAAACTCACTGGCAGTTGTCTACATTCTCCAAGAGTCATGGCTGCAATAAAGGCAACTGTTCCTGTTACCATGGCAACTAAAACAGCTTCCAAGATTCTGAAATGAAAAACATTTTTTAATTAATTTTTTAGCTGGTGAAAAAAAAATACTCAGCAAGACATATATAAAGTACATAGTTTTATATATAACACTAGCTCGCACCATGATGCTTGTTAAGCCATGAAGTATGAAAACCAACAATCATCTTCCTGTAGTCTGCATAAACTATATGGCAAAGCAATGTCAGAATACACTTGAAACTTTTCAAAACAAGCCAAACAAATTCTGCAGCATTTTCTTAGGTCGATACAATATTATTTCACAAAGTGTTGTTTGTACCTGAATCCTTTATGCTTGGTGTGGTTGTGTGCACCTGAATCTTTTATGCTTGGTGTGGTTGTGTGCACCTGAATCCTTTATGCTTGGTGTGGTTGTGTGCACCTGAATCCTTTATGCTTGGTGTGGTTGTGTGCACCTGAATCCTTTATGCTTGGTGTGGTTGTGTGCACCTGAATCCTTTATGCTTGGTGTGGTTGTGTGCACCTGAATCCTTTATGCTTGGTGTGGTTGTGTGCACCTGAATCCTTTATGCTTGGTGTGGTTGTGTGCACCTGAATCCTTTATGCTTGGTGTGGTTGTGTGTACCTGAATCCTTTATGCTTGGTGTGGTTGTGTGTACCTGAATCCTTTATGCTTGGTGTGGTTGTGTGTACCTGAATCCTTTATGCTTGGTGTGGTTGTGTGTACCTGAATCCTTTATGCTTGGTGTGGTTGTGTGTACCTGAATCCTTTATGCTTGGTGTGGTTGTGTGTACCTGAATCCTTTATGCTTGGTGTGGTTGTGTGTACCTGAATCCTTTATGCTTGGTGTGGTTGTGTGTACCTGAATCCTTTATGCTTGGTGTGGTTGTGTGTACCTGAATCCTTTATGCTTGGTGTGGTTGTGTGTACCTGAATCCTTTATGCTTGGTGTGGTTGTGTGTACCTGAATCCTTTATGCTTGGTGTGGTTGTGTGTACCTGAATCCTTTATGCTTGGTGTGGTTGTGTGTACCTGAATCCTTTATGCTTGGTGTGGTTGTGTGTCCCTGAATCCTTTATGCTTGGTGTGGTTGTGTGTACCTGAATCCTTTATGCTTGGTGTGGTTGTGTGTACCTGAATCCTTTATGCTTGGTGTGGTTGTGTGTACCTGAATTCTTATGCTTGGTGTGGTTGTGTGTACCTGAATCCTTTATGCTTGGTGTGGTTGTGTGTACCTGAATCCTTTATAATTGGTGTGGTTGTGTGTACCTGAATCCTTTATGCTTGGTGTGGACATGTTTCATTCTCCACTTGGTCAGGGCCGTATTTATGCAGTTGAACAGCGCCCCCAAGAGGCCACCAAAGAAACCCATTACCAGGAAGATGAGAAGATCATATGCTGTCCACAAGTGACAGCGACCCTGCTCGGAGTCACACTGAAAGATGAGAGTATAAATACTATTACCTGACAGAGTGTTAAAATCATATTTTACGATATAAAGAGATGTGAGGTTATCATTATAGATTCTGTCAACAGTAGTATTTGTAATCTGCAGTTATTATTAAATGTGTATACTGATATTTGACATCTTTTAACTGGAGACAATCCCTTGAACCTTTTGGAAAAATAAGCCAGAAAATTATAATCCCACTGCCCACAGGTCATTCATTTTGTTTATATCCACTTGTTTTTAACATGTGAGGTACTCGCCAAAATAATCCAAACCAGAGCTCTGCAAACCAGAGCTCTGCAATGGCATTTTGGAAATTGTGACCTTCTACCTTCCACACATATATATGCAATCAACCACCTTAACAGGAATCACCTACAGTTCATTAACATGTACACAGAGAAAGACAGGTACAACATTAATTCTACAGAAACGGTTGATGAATAGGTGACTTTAACATGACTGGGGCAAATTTCTTTTCTTCATACTACAGAACAGAGCATCAGTCCTGTTATCTATTTTTTTTCAGATGTGCAGTTGAAATATTCCTGTTATGGATTACATTGCTATCTGGGTACTTGAAAGTGGAAAGAGTACATACTCATGTATATAATGTGAGAGGTTGTGAGACAGAGAGAGAGAACAAAGCCTACAGGCCTAATGCAAACCTGTGCAATGGGACATACATCAGGTATAATGCTTCCATGATAACATGCTTGACCATTATTTGAAAAGTACTTAATTACTTTTCAAGTACATGTGTGACAGGTACATCTACATTGCAAGTACTTAACATTTTAAACCCGTGTACAAGCACCAATTACACAAACGTCAACCCGAGTATACAAGCACCAATTACACAAACATCACTTCTAAAATACTGGCATGGATGTGAACAACCCAAAAACAATTGTAAGTGGCTACACAAGTCTTGTATACAACAAACTATCAGAGATGTAGGACATGCACAATTTCAGGCTGATATGTCTTATCACTCCTCAGAAATAAGCAGGGACATACACCATGCAAAAATCATTGTCGGTGGCAACACCAGTCTTGTGGATAAGGAAGCCATTAAAGATGAATGGACAAGCAAAAATTTCAGGCCAATACATCAAACTCCTCTTGAGTCAGGTGCACTTGGCTGACCAAGCTCAGCTGTGGGAGGCAGTTCCTCCCCAAGTGATAAAGAACTAACACAAGGTGCAGCTACTGCACTGGGTGAACTCTTGATCTGAACTCTTGGCCTGTTGCCAAATCTGAAACAGTTGGCAGTCTGCCAAACTATTTATAGATTCAGACACAATCTTGGCCCGTTGGTAAATCTTTTACACATACTGAAAGACTTTGGCTACAATGCTTGACCCCCATAAAAAAAGATTGATTTAGGTGGCCCCACCAATACTTCAATTTCAAGTATGACTCATGTGACCAACATTTGCATAAAATTTGGTGATGACAGCTCCTGCCGTTTCTGAGATTGTAATTTTAGTGTGCTTATTTTGCCAAATGACTTAGTTTAGCTAAAAATCACCGAATTGGAACCACTTGAACAATCTTGAGAGAGATTGTTTCAGGGATAATTTCTGTGAAATATTGAACAATTTGCCTGGACAGTTTCAGAGAAGAAGATTTCAAAGGTTTTTTTTAGTTTTTTCTTGAAAAATCTAAGTCATTAAAGATAGCCAAAAAAATAAGCCATATTTGATAGTTTTTGTAGGTGTTTAATTTTTTGCATAAAATCTTGTGATGCCAACTCCTGTTGTTTTCTAGATAGTATGGGTTAATGTACAGACAACAGATGGCAGAAGAGGAACCACAGATGACACCACACCATCACATAAGCTCACAGGTTCACTAAATAGAGCATGAGAGAAAGAGTGCTCACATGCATTTTTGAGAGTGAGAGAGACAGAGAGACAGAGATATATACTGGGACAGAGAGAGACCAAGAGAACAAGAGACAAAGACCTATAGACAGACATGGAATGAGAGATAAAATGAACATTTGATATGCTTAATCAGGAAAGAATTCATGAAACAAAATTTCCTGACTTTTACCTGGTGAATTTTCAGAATTCAAGGATACTTATTTGAAGTTATTATCACGCTAAAAGGCCAAGGACTTCAGGCAAGATAGAACAGTCTAACAAATTTTTATCAAAGCAAATCAAAGTTCCTGAATTTTCTCTTAATGGAAAAAACCAGGACAACTACATTGTTCAGGGTTTTTTTACTTTCATGTCATTGGATTCTTTGCAGGGCAATCTGAAGCAAACTGGGGAACATCATTAACTACTACAGTAGTTTAACTACGACATTCAACCAGAGTCAAAATGAGCTTTTTTAAAACTGGTCAGATGTTGTTCATAATTACATCAAAGATTGTCTTTGTATGCAACATATAAAAAATATCTATTTTTTGAGAGATTTAAGAAAGACCTGAGTTTAACATATTAAAGATAATACTCCAAGATATTTAAAAAAAATATTATAATCTCTGTGTTTAGTGGTTTATATAAAGATTAAAGCATATAATATAAAATAATCCAAAAATACATACAAAATGTGCCATACATACTCTAAAGCTTTATTAATCCACACCATACCATAACCATTCCAAAATGTTACCTTAAATACTCCAAAGTTGATAAGTCCAGGCAGGTAGAAATATCCCCATTCCCCCGTATTGATACCAGAAAGGAAAAAGTTTAGTGAGAAGGTCGCTGCCATTGAGCAAAAAAACTGAAAGAAATAATACAAAATTTTATTCTACATAAACCCGAACCATGTCCACATCCTGTAAATGAAATAAATGTTTAAAATGTAACAATAAAAATGTATTTATTGAAACTTCATTTTAAAATAGATCATTAAACATATAACACTTATTTGTTGGTATCATTTGATCTCTCAGGTGAGCATTCTATTTTTGTATAAGCTATGATATCTTAAATGTTCTGAGCAGTCCCAATATCTAAAAACAAACATTAGAAATATCATCCTGTAGAATTTTTTTTAAATTCTGGCATGGAGGTTATGTTTTTCAACTGTCATTTAGTTTGACTGTTTACACACAACTATGACTCCAATTTCCATAAAATCTTGTGGAGAGACCTGAAATTGGCCTGGGAGGACCACATTAAATTTTTGTGCAAATCTTAATCACATGTGGATCCATTAAGACTGTTTTGCTTTGGCAGAGGTATGAGCTCTACTGTCACTCACTGTCCTCCATGTTAACTTCTGGTTCCAGAATGACGATCCTTCTTCTAAGCTGAACAACACACCACCAATAGGAGCACCAAAAGCCGCTGAAATAAAAATAACAATGCAGTATTGCACTTTTTAAGGTCCAGTGATAGCTGAGACCCACCACCTTCCACTCTCACCTGCTGCAGGAGACGTGATTTTTTTGTAAAAAATGTTGGTGTCTGATATTATGTCATAGCAACCTAAGAGGTATATTACTTGGTGTGACAGTGCCTTTTGCTAGTAGCTGATATACATACAAACTATGGAAGGATTACATCACAGGGCATGATGAACAGCACAGTCTCAAGTATCAACCCTGTATCAAAAGGCGTATTTGACCAGTCAATTTTATTTCGCACATTGTACCAATTCTACACATCTTATATTCAGCTGGTTAGTAGCTTGTGTTGCACAAACTCCCTGGGTTTGTAGACATATGAGGTTCTTACAGTCATAGACATCCATTTTTTTTAACTAACTAATTTTTTCTTCATTCAACTGGTCCATTCCTGAGTACTACTTCTTAGCTACTGCGCAGGAAGGCAGAGCTTAATTTTACTTCTAAAAAAAGTACCAGTTGAATACGGCAAATGAGAGTTGAAATAAAAATATATGGTTTGGGTATCTCTGGTTGGGTGAGGGCAATAATCTCAGTCAGCATAAAAAGCTTTGTTGTTAGATTTTACAAATATTTAGCATAATCACTGATAAAGTAAACAGTATTATTATTTATTTAAATTGGACCAGGCACAGACATGGTGTCCACATGGTAATTGGACCTGATTAGAAAAGGTTCTTTGGCCTCACAGCATTTAGGTATAAGCATGTTACAAAAGGAGACAGACATCCATAAATGTTTTGCCCTAAGAATGTCAACTTTAAAGGAATAAAGTTTTTTGTCATAATTTACTAGTACAATTTTCTAAAGCCGAGGCTTTTACTGTTTTACAGATGTTATTAAAGTTAAATTTAATGTATAACCCTTTCACACAGAAAATGCAGAACAGTTTCAAACCATTTTGAATTGAAATTAAACAATCTCAGCAGTCAAAAGCATTTTCAGTTTGTTTTAGCTAAATGGTTTGAAGCCAGCTCAGAAGGTGGTTTAAAACTTTTTCCAATGGGAATGTAAATAGGCAATTTGCATTCAAAATAGTTTGATCCAACAGCTGGGTCACAGTGCATGAATGCTGGTGTCAGCATGATCTTACATTGTTCCACACGTGAAATGTTCTGGTGCTGGATTCCCATGAGAAGGCACACTTTGATTTGAAACTGATTTGATCAATATGTGTCGCCCGAAATGTTTTAAACCATTTTGTGTGTAAAAGGGATAAAAGTCATGTGACCAGAGCCTCACCTGCTACGCCCGCTGCTGCTCCTCCAGACACAAAGTCTCTCTTATCCCTGCATAGGAAAAAGCACCAAAAGAATAATAATTTCTACTGGACTGGTCTTAATTGGTTTCAGCACTCAATTCTAGATTTTTCACTTTCTGAACTATTCTTTTATCTCTAAGTGTCATAAATAAGCCATTCCTGCAAAGAATGTCACTCCAGACCCCTTGATATTGACTGTAAGAACTCTTTCGTACAGTTTGACTTCCTAAAGTCAAACATATTACATATTAATCTCAAGTTCTAAAGATTGTCCTTAACTATAAGCACACCATCTCTGTAGTTTCTGTTGAAGTTTTGATTAAGATATAATAAAAAGGTAACAAGATGATACCTGTAATGAAAATATACTGTCTGAATTCTAAAATGTATCTGAGCAGTAAAGGTAATTTAAAATTACTAACTAAAAACATTTAATCAAAATAGGAAGATGCAATCATGAATATGAACTGAGAATATTCACGTACAGCCACATTTGTTAATAAAAGTAATAAAATAAAAACTTCAAAGTATTTCTTACTTATCCTCCACAAGACAGATTTTCATGACCTAGATATAACCATCTCAATTTGCATTTCTAGTAAATAAATTATTCATAAATTTAACAGATAATATATTTAATGTATATTTTTTTATGTATAACTGACTTTACCTGTCTGTTCTGAAGAAAGGATAGTTTATCTTCAGTCGTTTACTGTCAGGACACTGGAACTGAATTACAAAATGTGTTCAGACAAAAGTCAAAATGATTTATAACAGTAATATCAGAGAGAGAGATCAAGATCGGGAGAGGGAGCAGGAGAGAGAGAGAGAGCGAGAAAGAGAGAGACATGCATGAACTATGGTTTACAATATACTGATATAAACTGACATGTCTGAGCAATTGTGAAACATAAATGGAAAAATAAAAATATATAGATTTTTTTTATTCAGTGATACAGAAACTATAGTATGAGGTATAATTACACTGAGCCTTGTGGTTTGACTGACATCACTGTAAGTTCAACATGCAGGTTTTATAAGGCCTAGATTAAATGTTACTGACAGTCTACATAGGAAAATAACATGTAATGAGTAAACACACTTGAATATCTATACTTGACAATTATAGCTCTGGAACTTTTGTACAGAAAGAGAGACAGACAGACAACTAGACAGCTTAAAGACAGACATACATACCTCTGGGACCTGTGACCCTATAATTGCTCCACTGTGTATCATGGGGCCTTCCTTACCAACGAATAAACCTGAAAAAATAATCAGATTTCCAATTTAGGTATTTTCCAAATCAATCTGTAAATTGTTAATTCTGTTTGATGCATATACAAAGAAAGTTATTTTTAAATGCAAACTAAAAGAGACTCATGCTTATTGTTTTCCTTATGAATTATTAGTACAAGCTATATGGGCATAATAATAAATTTAATTATGTTATATTGTCTGATGTTTATACAACATGACATCAACCTTACAATGTACATGATGTAATTATTACATATCAAAGGTTGTTATTATTACAGGTCTGGTATCATATTCATTACAAGGTTTGCAATTACAAGTTACAAGGAGAAACCACTATAAACTGTCTGACATATATATTACAATTAGCACACTCTAACAGAAATTTTTTCCTGATGGAATTTATTATATTATCAACACAATCTATTAGAGAAACATTATCAGTGTTGTGCTGTTTAAGATTTGTGCTGTGTAAGATTTACACAATAATTATTATATAGTTTAACTGTGAATACAAGTCAAATGTCATCACTAAATATCACTAGTGTTGTAGATTTTTTTAAAAATAACACAGTGTAACCAATACAAACTACATGGCATAATTATTACAAGTTACATGATATTATTGTCATATTTTAATGTCATAATTTTTACAAATTACATTATGCACTGATTGAAAGTCACACGTAAATAAATATATTGGTGATAATTTTACCTCCAGCTACAGAGAACAGCACCCCGACTGCCTTGGCCACTAACGTTCGTATTTTAACAACCCCAGGGACACGGACACCGTTCAGATAACACTTGATCTCTGGAATTCCTGACCCGGCTGCAACTGGCTGCAACGTAATTTTTAATTAAATTCATTATACGCAAATTTTATCTAACAGATAATTTAGTGCATTTTTAACTAATCAGAAATCTATTTATTTTTGTGATTTCCAAGACAGGTGGCCCTTATATTATTGTGTTATCTTATTGTCAGGTAAGTCTGAGTTGTATCCTTTCAGCTGAAAATGCTTGATAAACTACGTTTTCAAACTTTGTTCTTCATGGAGACAATGCTGCTGTATAACAATACCTCCTCTAGTCCCAGCTCTCTGCCTCCACCTGAGATACCAAATCCACCATGAAGATGGTGAAAAAAATCACTCTTCAATAATTCAGAATTACATTTGTATATTCAAAAATGGCATTTCTATATTATTTTCCATTCCATCAGTTAACGAGCTTAGTGTGATTATTATACACCAGTGCTCTATGTTTATAACAGTGGTAGAGCTGAGTTCAAACCTGGATGGTTTGAGTGCTGGTAAAAGTTCAAAGCACTTCTGAGTTTTGAAATCCTCAATGTTTCAGTGTAAGTCTCTCTTCTTAGAGTTTGAGTCTTGTGGAAATCTAGTCCAGATCAGAATGTGATTTCAGTAAAGTTGTCTTAATCTTTAATTGTCTGCCACTCCTATATAGATTCTATGCCTAGCTAGGGAGCACCGAGGGAATGGGTCTAAGACACTTCCAACTGGAGTGCTTGAAGGGCTTAATTATCTTCAGTCAGTCAGTCAGTCTTTATTAAAAGCACTTTATAATTATCATGTGTAATTTAATGTTAATTCTCACATATTCCTATTATTTAACTCCTGATACAAAGTCACATCTGGTAGTAGTCCAATTGTTGTTGCCTTACTCTGTCAACTGTGTTCATACAGTGGTCTATATTGACTTGAAACTTTTTCTCTAATTGACTTGAGATCGGCTCTGTATGACTTCTTGAATCTGTGTACATGTCTGTTTTCAGGACACTTTTGAGTCCCAGCCCCTGAAAAAGAGACCTTCAGGCATGAAGAGCACATAAATCATAAGTAAAAATAAAATAACGACTCACCTCTAAGACAGTGAGGCAGGATGCCAGGAACACGAACGACGAGTTGAATGCCACCATGACGAGCAGCGGGATGACCAAACACCCCTTGCTGGAACATCTGTATATATCTTACACATAGGTCAAGGTCATGTTAGTAGGTCAAGATCATGTTAGTCCTATTCGAGGTCATTCAGTTGAATCTGAATGATGGGCAACAGAGGGAGCAGAATTTAACTGGTGTGTTATCATTGAGATCAGTTACAACAAAGGGAGCAGAATTTAACTGGTGTGTTATCATTGATATCAGTTACAACAGAGGGAGCAGAATTTAACTGGTGTGTTATCATTGATATCAGTTACAACAGAGGGAGCAGAATTTAACTGGTGTGTTATCATTGATATCAGTTACAACAGAGGGAGCAAAATTTAACTGGTGTGTTATCATTGATATCAGTTACAACAGAGGGAGCAGAATTTAACTGGTGTGTTATCATTGATATCAGTTACAACAGAGGGAGCAGAATTTAACTGGTGTGTTATCATTGATATCAGTTACAACAACAAACTACAAGCTATATTCCTACCAGAGCATGTATAGCCTACTTTTAACATTATTCTTTTAAATGTAAAGTGATACAAATATTTTTAAGGCTTTTCCCCATTTCATGACCACCAAAAAGACAGTCAGAGCCCGCAGACCTTTGCCAAACTGCCACCTGGTGAGTGAAAAAAGAACTCCAGGTATGCAACTGCACTTTCCACTGCAGAGATCTCATAACTACATAAACATGTGTTCCTGCAGAAAAGCATCATTGGCTGTTTGGCCAAATCAAGTTGCAAATATCTGATACTGTCTTATATACTTGTTGACATGGAGACTGCAAAAATGAAACCTCACTGAATCGTGTAAATTACAAAAGAGGTGAATAATCAATCTTATACCATAGTTTGTATTATGACTAAGACTGATGAGAGCAAAATTGAATTAAGGCAGATGTGACCAAATGTAAAGGATACAGTTTTCCACAGTCCCATATTTCCACTGAAACAGCAGCTTGACAATGGCATCAATGAACAGAGCCACCTGGTGCAGAAATTCAACATTATTTGACAGTAATATACTTGAATACTTGATATAGATAATACAAATACAAATACTGACAGAGCACAATACAACATATTTACATGTCATAATTGATCATTAGTACCACCTGGTGGTCACCCTGTGAAACAATGTTTTACTGAAGATGATGGCTTTGTTAATGGCATCTGATCATCAGATAAGTACACTAGGACACTTGCTCTGGTTGGTCTGGCACAGAATCAAGTCATGCCTATGACAGCGGGTGTCGCATGTGTAAAATTTGGAGCTGGATGCACACTGCAATACCATCCTCTTATTTGTCTGTTCACAATTCTTTGCTCTGTGCTGGCCCTGGTGGTAAGACCTAGAGAACCTTGTCATACAACGTAGCAGTTATAGCCAGGGAGATCTGGGAGGACTGCAGTGTACAACAGCTGCACGAGGAGCGCAAGTAAGTATAGGACTATGAACAATACTTACCATGGCAGTAAGGAAACCGATTACAAACGTCAGCAGCCATCGCATCAGCTCCAGCTTGTGATAAAACCACTACAACAAAAGGAAAGATCACTACAACAAAGTCCCTGTATGAAGACTCATTCTTAATCAGACAAGCCTGTGGGCATTCTAACTGACTAACTGGTCATTCTAATAGACAAGCTTGTAGGCACTCATACTGGACTAACTGGTCATTCTAATAGACAAGCTTGTAGGCACTCATACTGGACTAACTGGTCATTCTAATAGACAAGCTTGTAGGCACTCATACTGGACTAACTGGTCATTCTAATACATGGACATCACTGGCCATCCACTTATTATCACATCCTCCTGATATTGCTGCTTTTAAAAGTGCCTATTCACCTACTTTTTAAAAAAGAATTTATATGCTTCATCTGTGTATATATTAATGATCTCAGGGTTATTCTGGATATGAATAGTTCTTATAATGCCTCCGTGAAGTATGTATGAACTTGTTTATCAACAAGATGTTTGTAAACACAGCAAATGTAGACAAACAGGAAAAACATGTAACCTAAGGTGGTAGGTTGCATATTATGCAAAGGTATAAAGGTCACTTGTGCAAAACACTGTTGGCAAAGCTCTGGGTTATCTGACTTGACGCCAGATGCCCTTGTTGAATTTGTTTTTGAATTTATTAAAACATATTATAAACAAATAGATATAAACAAAGCAAGCAGCCTGTGTGTGCAATGAGACCACATTTCCTGGCCTATTTTTATAAAAGCTCCAAAGGATTACCTTTAGTTTATAAAGGTAAGATAGGTGATTGGGCCCCTTAAAATAAACCTGCCTCACTATTTTGGTTTGTTATTACTGGTTGAGTTTTGTAAAGATTAAAGCAAAATGGTTAATTTAATTATTTAACTTTCATTTTATTTTCACGGCCACTGAATATAAAAAATATGCCATTTTTGCCATACAGATTTCTGAAAACATGCTCCAAAAAGAGTCTTTTATTTCTTTATCATTTCTATTAAATGGGCAGACTATCATTTATGAAAATTTAAAAAATACTCCTTGCTCACGTACATTTCAAACTTAAAATTCCTTTTAAATCATAATTGTGAAATTAAAAAAACCCATTCAACAAAACATCTGGCATGTCTTACCTATATTTTGCATATTGCCCATATATAATCATTATCAGTATACATGTCTGAAAAAAACCCATTCAACAAAACATCTGGCATGTCTTACCTATATTTTGCATATTGCCCATATATAATCATTATCAGTATACATGTCTGAAAAAAACCCATTCAACAAAACATCTGGCATGTCTTACCTATATTTTGCATATTGCCCATATATAATCATTATCAGTATACATGTCTGAAAAAAAACCCATTCAACAAAACATCTGGCATGTCTTACCTATATTTTGCATATTGCCCATATATAATCATTATCAGTATACATGTCTGAAAAAAAAAACGTTTTTTAGTAAAAAAAAAAAGATTCCCACAGCAACAATTTGAAACACATCAAGGAAACTGAAATATTACTTAATACACACTCATAAGAAAATGATGTGATTAAAATTATGTTCCTCTTAGATTATTATACTGATGCTTCTTACCTTGTCCTTTGTAAGTTTGTCCAGCATTGATTCATACACAACATTCTGGCAGTGATCATAATCAAGGCTCTGTAAAAACATATGAATAAATGATAGCTAAATATAACACACCTTGAAGAGATCATTCTGAAGTGGTATTATATTTTTGAGGGTTCTGAATTTTACATATATTATCATATATTATTATAATGATTTCATATTATAATATTATAATATATTATAATATTATATTATATTATATATAATTATATATTAATTATAATTGAAATTATCATGAAAATAAACCCTAACTGCATAGGACATTCTATCTGCACAGGTGAATAATATTCATGCCTAATTTGTCAAAGTTTAAAGGTGACTGGTCTATGTCAGAAGTAATAATAGATCTTTTATGTCATCCATCACCATCAGTCAAAGACATAAATCAATTAACATTATAACAAATATCTTTTATATTACTTGCAAATGATGAACAAGAATTTGAACTCATTCCATTCACCTTTTTCATTCATGTAAGAAGTGATGTTTACATTCTGAGTGCATACTGAACATTTCATAGAATAATTGTTATAACGTGTGACGGCTACCACAAAGAAGGATCATGAATACCGGTATTGAAAATTTATTAAACACTGAAAAGGTGATTATCGTGAAAATGTAGCCCCAGCAAAATTAAAGTTAACCACAGTGTAGAATATCATTATTTCATGATCATATTAATCAAGGCTCTGTAATAACAAATAAAATATCTCAGTATACAAAGTAAATCATACACAACTTTAGGATGAAGAGAAATTATTTCTCACATTCAAATAATTAAAGCCATACAAGGCTCTGTGAAAACCAGAACAAAATCAAGTGTGCACTAACTTATACAACACCAGATAGTCAGTGCTGTAGCATACTTGAGATATAATCTTGAGAGCTGAGTTGTTAACATCCACAGTTGTTAAATAAGTGTTATTACAAATCTACGCTTTGTAGATTTTCTCACGTACCAAGAGTTTAAGTTCTGATATTACTGACTTACCTCATAATCTTTATATGGGAGATCATGTTGTCCTGTGTCATGGTCTTCTGTTACTGCCAGCAGGTGGCGCTGAAAAAAAAACAAATTATAATGAATACATGTAAATACTTGCACAGAGTATAAAATACACTGGCAAGGAGTGCTTAACACCCTAATATAGAGTACACAAGACACAGGCATAGTGTACACAAGATACTGGCATAGTGTACACAATATACTGCCACAGAGTACACAATATACTGCCACAGAGTACACAAGAAACTGGAATAGAGTACACAAGATACTGGAATAGAGTACACAAGATACTTGCACAAAGTACACAAGGTACTGGCACAGAGTACACAAGAAACTTGCAGAGAGAACACAATACTCTGGCACAGAGTACACAAGATACTGGCTCAGAGTACACAATATACTTGCTCATAGTACACAAGATACTGGCACAATGTGCACAAGATACTTGCACAGAGTTCACAAGATACTGACACAGAGTACACAAGATACTTGCACAGAGCACACAAGATACTTGCACAGAGTACACAATACTCTAGCACAGAGTACACAAGATACTGGCTCAGAGTACACAAGATACTTGCACAGAGTACACAGGAAACTGGTGCAGAGTACACAAGATACTTGCACAGAGTACACAAGATGCGGTCACAGAGGGCACAAGACACTGGCACAGAGTACACAAGACACTGGCACAGGGTACACAAGATACTTGCACAGAGGACACAAGATACAGGCACAGAGTACACAAGATACTGGTTCAGAGTACACAGGATACTGGCACAGAGTACATGTAGGATACTGTCATAGAGTTTACAAGACATTGGCACAGAGTACACAAGATACTTGCACAGAGGATACTAGATACTGGCACAGAGTACACAAGATACTGGCACAGAGTACACAAGATACTTGCACAGAGTACACAAGATACTGGCACAGAGTACATGTAAGATACTTGCACAGAGTTCACAAGATATGTGACACTGAGTACACAAGGTACTTGCACAGAGCACACAAGATACTTGCACAGAGTACACAATACTCTAGTACAGAGTACACAAGATACTGGCTCAGAGTACACGAGATACTTGCTCAGAGTACACAGGAAACTGGCGCAGTGTACACAAGATACTTGCACAGAGTACACAAGATGCAGTCACAGAGGGCACAAGACACTGGCACAGAGTACACAAGACACTGGCACAGGGTACACAAGATACTGGCACAGAGGACACAAGATACAGGCACAGAGTACACAAGATACTGGCTCAGAGTACACAGGATACTGGCACAGAGTACATGTAAGATACTGGCATAGAGTTTACAAGACATTGGCACAGAGTACACAAGATACTTGAACAGAGGATACAAAATACTGGCACAGAGGACAAAAGATAGTGGCACAGAGTTCACAAGATACTTGCACAAAGTACACAAAACTCTGGCACAGAGTACACAAGATACTTGAACAGAGGATACAAAATACTGGCACAGAGGACAAAAGATAGTGGCACAGAGTTCACAAGATACTTGCACAAAGTACACAAAACTCTGGCACAGAGTACACAAGATACTGGCACAGTACACAAGATACTGGCACAGAGTACACAAGATACTGGCACAGAGTACATGTAAGATACTTGCACAGAGTTCACAAGATATGTGACACTGCGTACACAAGGTACTTGCACAGAGCACACAAGATACTTGCACAGAGTACACAATACTCTAGTACAGAGTACACAAGATACTGTCTCAGAGTACACAAGATACTTGCACAGAGTACACAAAAAACTAGCGCAGAGTACACAAGATACTTGCACAGAGTACACAAGATGCGGTCACAGAGGGCACAAGACACTGGCACAGAGTACACAAGACACTGGCACAGGGTACACAAGATACTGGCACAGAGGACACAAGATACAGGCACAGAGTACACAAGATACTGGCTCAGAGTACACAGGATACTGGCACAGAGTACATGAAAGATACTGGCATAGAGTATACAAGACATTGGCACAGAGTACACAAGATACTTGCACAGAGGATACAAAATTCCGGCACAGAGGACATAAGATAGTGGCACAGAGTTCACAAGATACTTGCACAAAGTACACAAAACTCTGGCACAGAGTACACAAGATACTGGCTCAGAGTAAACAATATACTTGCTCAGAGTACACATGATACTGACACAGTGTATTCGAGACACTGGCACAGAGTACACAAGACACTGGCACAGAGTATACTAGATACTGGCACAGAGTACACAAGATACTTGCACAAAGTACACAAGATACTGGCACAGAGTACATGTAAGATACTTGCACAGAGTTCTCAAGATATGTGACACTGAGTACACAAGGTACTTGCACAGAGCACACAAGATACTTGCACAGAGTAAACAATACTCTAGCACAGAGTACACAAGATACTGGCTCAGAGTACACAAGATACTTGCACAGAGTACACAGGAAACTGGCGCAGAGTACACAAGATACTTGCACAGAGTACACAAGATGCGGTCACAGAGGGCACAAGACACTGGCACAGAGTACACAAAACACTGGCACAGGGTACACAAGATATTGGCACAGAGGACACAAGATACAGGCACAGAGTACACAAGATACTGGCTCAGAGTACACAGGATACTGGCACAGAGTACATGTAAGATACAGGCATAGAGTTTACAAGACATTGGCACAGAGTACACAAGATACTTGCACAGAGGATACTAGATATTGGCACAGAGTACACAAGATACTGGCACAGAGTACACAAGATACTTGCACAGAGTACACAAGATACTGGCACAGAGTACATGTAAGATACTTACACAGAGTTCACAAGATATGTGACACTGAGTACACAAAGTACTTGCACAGAGCACACAAGATACTTGCACAGAGTACACAATACTCTAGCATAGAGTACACAAGATACCGGCTCAGGGTACACAAGATACTTGCACAGAGCACACAAGATACTGGCACAGAGTACATGTAAGATACTTACACAGAGTTCACAAGATATGTGACACTGAGTACACAAAGTACTTGCACAGAGCACACAAGATACTTGCACAGAGTACACAATACTCTAGCATAGAGTACACAAGATACCGGCTCAGGGTACACAAGATACTTGCACAGAGCACACAAGATACTTGCACAGAGTACACAGGAAACTGGTGCAGAGTACACAAGATACTTGCACAGAGTACACAAGATGCGGTCACAGAGGGCACAAGACACTGGCACAGAGTTTACAAGACATTGGCACAGAGTACACAAGATACTTGCACAGAGGATACTAGATACTGGCACAGAGTACACAAGATACTTGCACAGAGTACACAAGATACTTGCACAGAGTACACAAGATACTGGCACAGAGTACATGTAAGATACTTGCACAGAGTTCACAAGATATGTGACACTGAGTACACAAGGTACTTGCACAGAGCACACAAGATACTTGCACAGAGTACACAATACTCTAGTACAGAGTACACAAGATACTGGCTAAGAGTACACAAGATACTTGCTCAGAGTACACAGGAAACTGGCGCAGAGTACACAAGATACTTGCACAGAGTACACAAGATGCGGTCACAGAGGGCACAAGACACTGGCACAGAGTACACAAGACACTGGCACAGGGTACACAAGATACTGGCACAGAGGACACAAGATACAGGCACAGAGTACACAAGACACTGGTACAGAGTACACAAGATACTGGCACAGTGTACACAAGATACTGGTACAGAGGATACAAGACACTGCCACAGAGTACACAAGACACTGGCACTGAGTACACAGGAGACTACTCAGAATATACAAGATTATACTCAGAGTACACATGATACTGGCACAGTGTTCTCAAGATACTGGCACAAAGGACACACTACTCTGGCATAGAGTACACAAGAGACTGGCACAGAATGCACAAGATACAGGCACAGAGTACACAAGATACTGGCACAGCTAGAGTACACAAGATGCTGGCACAGAGTACACAAGACACTGGCATAGGGATGTGTACATAAGACACTGGCATAAAAAGATGAAATAATTCTCAATATCATTTTTAAACAATACACCTCATAATATATACATTAAAAAATAAGTCACATAAAGCAGCAATTAGTCCCTATGTTAGTTTACAGATACCTTCTTGAAAGTGATATTTGAGTTGCTTACAGTCACAAGAAACCCTTAATTAATCATATTTTAATAATTCCAGGGGGCACCATGACTGTTTAATCATATCCAGAAATCAAGGAACATCAAATGTTACCATTTTAGATACTGGCACTGTCAGTTATTATAACCAAAATACCAATGAAAATTGGGGGTATTGATCAACTGGGAACAGGAGAAGTTATTACACCTTCAGATGTGATAAAAGAAGCACTGATATGGTAAACCTTTACGGTCAGTGATGTAATCTGCAGACCCGGAAGTGTCAAATTGGATTTACAGTATAAACAAGGGTATCTTATATATTAATAACCATATTAATAGGGAGTTGTGTCTAATTTATAATCACCAACTCCAACTGTACATTGTTCATATTTGAAACAATTTTGAACAATAAATATCCAAGTTTATGGCTTGTTTATACTGAGAGGTTCTACTTTGATAATCTATTCATCTATGTTTATGAATCAACCAAAAAGAATATTACCACAAATGAAAATGTGCCTTGGAATCGGTTGGGTTGGATTCATTGCATAAATACAGTGACCATAATAATGGATAATTATTATTTGGCTGCATATATATTACTTTGTATAATTCTGATTAGATAATGTCAAATTGTAAAAGAAATTAAGTAAAACTATGTGCTTATGTGTATCATGTAACAATCCTCAAAACTTAGGTAACAAAAATGGCCTTCCACCACATTTCAATTATTCATTAAAACATAGAACTTAACTAAAAAAATCAGTATTCTTTTTTATGTTAATTATTATTATTATTATTATTTGATAATCCTGTTAATTGAATACAGACATTTGTACAGCCCTTTCACTATTTAAAAAGACTGATTCTAGGACTCTTCCATTCCAAATTAAAGACTTTATAAAACGATCTGAAAAAAAAATCATACTATGAAAAAATGCCAGTCAAAATGAAATGCTTGCTATCAGTCCCTCATTGCAAAGTTCATTTCATTTGATTGAAAGTAAAAGTTAAGGAATATCCCTGTCTGGGAAAAGTTTCTCATAAATAACCTTTCCAATTTAAACTAATATATCACATTATTATGTCTTTTTGGACAAAGCTAGAGAACTTATGTGAGGGAGTTATAAATCACTAAAACATTATCAGGAAAACTTCCTGGAATATACCAGCACTGCCCTCTGTCGGCAAGACGATAAACTATTGTTCCGCCCCCTGAAAAGCTGTAACAACCCTGTCTGCGGAAGTAAAATCGACATCCTCTCTTTTCGAACACTTAATGAGAAATGGTTATATGGAGGAGTTATTAATTAGACGGTTCCGGGTTCGACCTTACATGTTCATCTTGATCATCTGTTGTTTGATGGCACAGTCGCCTCCCCGCACAGCAGCAAGGCATCTTTACTGTAAATAGGTCAGGTCAGGTCAGAGGTCAGGTCAAACTTTCTTCCAGCTCCGTCAAACATTCTTTTATTTGTGTTGTCTTTTGAAAAGATCCCTGTCCCGATTACATAAGCAGGTTAAAGGTTTGGTATTCTTACGATGCGCAGTATGAATCAGATCTCGGTGTTTTTGTATGAAACCCAAACATGTAAACACTGTATGATTCAAATAAATGATGATTCAAATAAAATGAAAGCAGAGGTTAAATGCTGATTTCACTTCCGGGTCAAGGTTTATCAGGAGAGAGCTAGCAAAACATTGACAACGTTGGACTCGCTTGTCTGTGTCAGGGAGGATTTAAATTTTCTGTGATGGGTACAACGCAAGTTCCCACGCTTTGTCTATGATAACAAGCTTTCAGGTTTATTTATGAAATATTGAGTCAGAAAAATGGCGGAGAGTGCGGTGCCAGGGAATGGAGTACCAGCCGAGGCGGTCGAGGGAAAAGTGGGGAAAGGTAAGAGACAGACGCTCATCTCTGAGTCCGACCACGGAGTCCTACAGGCTGGGGTGGTCACTCTGCTGACTGTGCACGCTCTGACCCCGCCCGGTCACTTGCTCTTTAATTGTGCATGTAATCATGAGCCACAGTTAATTATAAGTTCTGCATTCCAGTGACCGTATGTTTGTTACATAATTATACTTGTCTTGCTTATCAAACTCAACTCATATCAGCAAAGCTTATAGTAAGTGTAACAGGCAGAGACAATTCCTTAAGGCTTTAGGAAATGTTTTGCAAGTGCTGCCACTTTCTGTGTTGATCATATCATTAAAGGGCATTAGAAGTGTTGGACTGCTGTGCCAGCCATTTGGGTTTGATCCCCGTTTGCAGCTGATATCTGGACTGGCGGTCGGTCTTTTTACCGAGCGCTACCGAGCGCTACCGAGCGCTAGCGCTCGGTAGGACTTTTTACCGAGCGCTACTCTGGATTCATACAAGGCATTGTTCTGACCCGCGTGGGGCTACCGAGCGCTCGGACTTCTTACCGAGCGCTACCCTGCCCTAACAATGGGCAGTGTTTTTACATACTTTGGACTACCGAGCGCTAGGGACTTTTACCGAGGGCTACCCTGGATTCACACCAGGCATTGCTCTGACCCGGCAGGGGCTACCGAGCACTCGGACCTTTTTACCGACTCAGAGTGCTACCCTGTTCTAACAACGGGCAACGCGCAAACCATAGGCCTATATATATATATATATATATATGTATATATATATATATATATATTACGATAAACATACATATAAATTCGACATATATATGTTTAAATACATTTATTAATATATCAGTAGCCTATATAAATATAATATATAATTTAAAATTATGCTATATATATATATATATATATATATATATATAAATATATATATATATATATATATATATATATGAGAGAGAGAGAGAGAGTGAAAGAGACAGTGTAAAGAAAAAGAGAGCGCTATACCATAGCCTATATAATATTTATCCAATATAGGCTATAAAGGAGAGAGAGAAAGAATGGAGAGAGAGAAATAAAGAGAGGCAGGCAGAGAGAGAGAGAAGAACCTGAATTAGAGGGAAAGGTAACAAAGACCTATATTATATATAATATTTATCCGATATATATAGGAGAGAGAAAGAAAGAGAGAGATAAAGAAAGAAAGGGAGAGAAATGGTAAGAGAGACATAAAGAGAAACAGAGAGAGAAAGAGAGAAGAACTGGAATATGAGGGAATGTAATCAAAAATACATATATATTCATTTAGGGCATATATGTTTTATTATAAAAATTAATACACGATTTACTGCTTGATATATAGATTACATTTATATTTTTTATAGCATGATATATATATATATATTTATATATATATGTATATATATTTATATATATATTTATGTATATATATATATAGAGGGAGAGAATGAGTTGGAAAGATAACATAAGCATTGCTTATTCATGTTATATAAACAGAAAAAATGTAAATAATTAAATATGATATTTTGTGTTGAATGCGGATAAAACTCCATAATTTGTCATGTGCGCGATGGTAGCGCTCGGCAAAAAGTTCTTAGCGCTCGTTAGTCCCAAGCCAAAGATGTTTGAAGTATGTAAGAACACTTAATTCCCGTTGTAAGAGCAGGGTAACGCTCGGTAAAAAGTCCCAAGCGCTCGGTAGCCCCACGTAGGTCAGAGCAATGACTTGTCTGACCCCAGGGTAGCGCTATGTAAAAAGTCCGAGCGCTCGGTAGCCCCACGCTGGTCAAAGCGATGCCTGGTGTGAATCCGGGGTAGCGCTCGGTAAAAAGTCCGACCGCTCGGTAGCCCCACGCTGGTCAAAGCGAAGCCTGGTGTGAATCCAGGGTAGCGCTCGGTAAAAAGTCCTACTGAGCGCGAGCGCTAGGTAGCGCTCGGTAGCGCTCGGTAAAAAGACCGACCCTGGACTGGTGGTTCAGACTTAACCAATACTGTTGCCATACAAGTTAGGGAGCAACTATAGAATCACTCACACACTGTCTTGTCAAGATATGTGCGTATATGGATGGACAATATGGTTAGAATTCATGTACTCAAGAAGTTAGAGGCAGGTAAGGATAAGTGGCAAAATCAAGATAAATGCAGCTAAATATTAAAAAAAAGTTTTGTATTCATGCAAATTCACATGTGTCATGTCTCAATGAGGTGTGTGGGTTATTCAATTGTCATGCCCAAGTTGGCATACTTTCATTGACTGTCCATCATAAAATAAAGAAACGTATAACAAATTGTAAATGTAGCACTTATTATAAATTATCTATGTGCAATTTAGGCCAAGTGTTTTAATTGACCTCCATTCTTTAGTAATCTAAAGTTACTTGTATAATGAAAATATAACATTGGTTGGCTTTTCGAGCTTTTCACTAACCAAGCCATGGGATTCTCATGGTATCATCGATCATTACAATAATATGCAGTTTTCAAAATCAAACTTTACTGTTATTTACACTTTTACAAATATATACTGGAGTGATATACTGTTTGTGAAATTACAGTAAAGTAGTATTAAAAATGTTGTGTAAAGAGGATCAAGTATATTCCTTAGTCTTCATCTTTTACTGTTGTATGATAATATTTATGGTTGTAAAAGATCACTTGAACCCATGCATTGTGTATTTGTTTGGATTAAATTTGTGATGACCTCCCACATAAATTCCCAAGCATCATGCTGGATTTAGCTGTTGTGTTGGTATGTTGGAGAGCTGCCTGTTCTCAACCAGAATATCCTGTGTTATATAATATATATTGCACAGAATCAGACTCACAAGAGTACAACTTTGCTGTTTAGGGTTTGTGGTCATCCAAATCTAACCCCCACAGTGCACTGCAGCTTCTCCTAGAGTTCTAAATACACCTGAGGCACAGGAATAAATTTAGTGAAGAAGGTAGTCTGATCAAATATGATGGATAAAAATTGTGTCAAGGCAAATTACATAAACATCAGTTGGTGTTTTTATGGTCAGGACTTCATGGAATAAGTAATATATTGGGAGCATTTCACATGTGAAATGTAAACAGACAGCGATTCCTTGAATATAACAAATTTTAATTTTGAAGTATATCAGTTGAGACAAGTAGTCCAGGCTGTCCCTCAGTGACTATCAGTATCAGACTATCAGGAAGAGATTTGTTTTGAGTAGAAATAATCTCTGGTGGAAGGGTGCCAGTGTGATCGATAGAAAAAAAAATGACATGTACAGTGGTTAGTTCAATGTAGCATTCCATTTGCTCACAGATAGGCTATATCATATGATATCTTACAGTGTACACATAGTTGTCCATATTAATATTACCGTATGTTTTCTCCTGTAGAGGAAACATGAAATTCACATTTGCAGGCATGATTCACTGATAATTGCTATGATCTGATCAGATTTTGGCAAACTTTTCTTTTAAAGGCTGATGCACTTGGAACATGTCATTGTGTAAGGTCTCTGACCCTCTGTCTTGCTGAGTCGTAGTATCAGAGATATATATTTACTAAAAAAATAAAAGTTATTTTCATACAAAAATACAGTTTCATATTTCAATTATATGTGAAAGTTTAATGAACAATCTATTGCTATAGTCTTTTATAAAAAACATGTGTTGTCATTAATTTAACAATTAATTACACTTTATGTACAACTCTATGTAAATCAATTGAATTTATTTTTTTGTGAATTATCTCAATTAAAAATCTTAGGGATTTTTGTTTTCCTCTTACTACATGTATCTTCCTCTGTCTTCTGGAAGAAAATGGAATAACCCACTTTCTTCCTGTTTTTACCATTGTCCTAGAAAAGAATTTCTTTCGCAGTGGAGCAGTAATAAACCAACCTGGTCTGAGTCAGCATCATGAGTTCAATTCGGTAAACATTACATCAGATCTACTAGCATCTAGTCCAGAATGTTTTTACGCTCTTTACACAGCGCTTTACCCATAGGCCTACTACCTATATCGTAAGTGCTGTTTGTTTTGACCTTGTATCCTGAATCTCTACACCAGAGGGGAGCAGTGTATTTTGGTCCAATCACATGAGACCCTGTGCTGGAAGCAAAACGGTTTACCAGCCAAGCAAGGAAAACACGAAGCCAATGTTGTTCATTTTCGTTTTGAGTGACAACTCATCGCCCTGGCAACCATTTGAACAGGCCAAAGGCTCAGAGAGAATTGCCCCATTCATGGTTTCTGGGCGGAGCCTGATGCCTGTTGACTGTTTGTTGACTTGCTTTTGTTTGGCTGATAGTCACATCAGCAGTTTCTTAAGCATACATGCCCATGTGCACAACTTGGTGTTTTAATGCATCATTAACGGTCAAAGCAGGCAGTGTGAAAATCAGTAGCTTCTTTAGAAGCGCAAGATCAGCTGCCTCGGGAGCGTAGAAAGTTTTTGGTTCAGTTCACATTTGTAAATGTTGCACAGTTAACAGCTAGAAAATGTGGGAAGACTAGGCAGCTGAATGTATTATTAAGGAGGTCATGCAGTAGAAAAATCATCAAAAATCACAATTTATTTCAGTAAAAATGGTTGAAAAACCTTTAAAAATTAAATCTAAAATTCTGTTGTGAATAATATAACCCTGATTTTTCTACAAATGGAACTCGTGTATAGTTTAAAACTAAAAGCTGATTCGTTTGTTTTTGTAGATTGAGAGCCTTCCTAACATTGTTTGTCATTTCCAAGGATTTTTAACATATAGGTTCACCAGTACTCTAAGTGTGATGTATAATAAAGGAATACTTCATTACAGACACAATCTAAAAGATTTCCATGCTTCAGTTGCTGGACACATTGTTAAAGTGACATCAATTCTGGATACATCAGTTCACCAAGGTTGACTTACAGATTTTTATAGTGTTTGGTTATAAATTGAGCCAGGTATAATAGGTATGTTAGTGCATATATTAATGGTAACTACAATGGTACTAACTACTCAATAGAGCACATACCTCTGCCAATAAAAAAAATAATCTTGGCCCCAAATACCTGTGAATGGCTCAGACCTTGTGTTGGACAAAGAAAATATCTTGTCTCACAATGGTGTAGGATCCTTTCAATTAAAACCATAAATTCCATAATGGTGATCCAGATTACCTCCAAAATGTAATGTTTATTGCTTGGGTGATACTTCTTTATTCCACAATATATCATATAGATCCATTCTTTACTTTTTGAGTACAGATAACCTGACCAACCTAAAGAATAAGGATAAAACATACCGTACTAGTCACCTCACATAGGTAAATTGATATAAAAACCCTCATCCATTTTTCATGTCAGATATAATAATATGTGCAGATCTTGTGTGGGACAAAGAAAATATCTGTCTCATGGTGATTCAGAGTATCTCTAAAATGTGATACCTTTTCATTCCATGAAATATCATCAAGATCCATTCATTACTTTTTGAGCAAAGATTAACAGAGGATAAAACTTACTGCCTCGTCACCTCACAAAGGTAAATTGATATAAAAACCCTCATCCATTTTTCATGTCAGATATAATATGTGCAGATCTGACTGATATGCTATACCAGGGCTGCAGTGTCAATACAAATCATGTGTTCTGAAGTTCTGATACTTCTCTGATTATTATACTGTACTATACAACATTGAAGTCTTTCATTTTAAGTCAAGTGATGTCTGTTATAGAATTCAAGCCAATTATCTTTTAAACATGTTCTATTCTGAGTAAAAGAAGTAAAATTTGTTTCTGATGCATCGGCCTGTCAGATGCTGTGTAATCTAATTTGTTTTGTTTTACTCCTGTGGGACCAACAGTGGTGCTGACCATTGTTAAATGAATGGACATTGATCCCACTGTGTAATCAAATACCAGTAACATGTCATAGATGAGATGCTTCCGATGATACCAGTATATTTTGACTTTGTTTCAGAATATATTGCACTCGTGGTACATTTACAGCCCTATATAATACAGATGATCTGTAATATGATACAGATGATATAAATATGCAGTTATTTTGAGATACCGTTATATATTGTACTTTCAAGCTGCAGAAAAACTAGCTATCATGCTTTTATTGCCAAAGTGGGTCCTCCAGTTTTAACAATTTATTATAACTTTGCATGGAAATCCTCTGACCTGCACAAAGTGTTTTATGATACAGACATCTAATAATAAAAAACTTTGAAACCAACAGGTTATTCTAGCATAGATCTTGTTTAGTCATACTTAGTTTTAGTTAATCATTGAATATTCTTGCTGTTACCATGGTAATATCCTAGGTACAAGAGATATAATGAAACATTCATAGCAGTTGTGTTTGTTTTACTGTGGAAAGTCCAGCACAGCTTGATTTAATATCATAATTAACATTCATGATGGATCAGTTCATGTTAATTCTTTTATACCCATGTATATTTATCTGATAAATTTGGACTAGCATTTAGTCCCATTTACATTTAAAAATATATGAAACATTATTATAGAAACAGAGGAGTATGTACATTAAACGGTTATAACTGAAGTGTATCAGTATGGAAAATTTATGTTTCCTTTCTGTTAAACAGCTGTGGCTGAAAAAAGAGAATCGTACAAAGTAAATAATTGATAATTAAGATCAACTTCAAAATGCTTGATGTGTATAGTCCTATATTTAAGTCCATTGGGTCTCCTGTTTTTTCTGCTTGTACCCTGTATGTCCTTTGTATCCTCTCTGGTGATCAGACCATATCAGTGTTTCACTCTTTTCTTTGTAATATTGATTTATGAAAAAAAAATATTTATTAGAAATTATATATCACTAGGTTATATTTGGAAGCTGCTAGTAGTAGTAGTCAGAATTTGTTGTCAAATCATGTTCAGTGATTGTAAGAAATCAATCAACTGATTATCAATTAATAAATCTATTAGTTTGTTCCTTCTATTTTACTGTGAAATTTGCTTTGTAAATTTTGCCTAATATATTGATTAAGGAGTTTAAGTCTAATCTGTGCATCTTGCTGTGAGTAATTTTTATTTCTTTGACTGTAATAGAATATTTTTTTTCTGGCTAAGGACTGCTTAAAAGTATGCATGTTATTCAAATTCAAAAGTGCAACCAGTTAAATAATTTATGATAGAATCAAAGAAAACAACCAGTCATTGATATAATTGATTAATTTGCACAACACAAGAAACATATATATATATATATATATATATATATATATATATAATACAAACATAGTGAGTCAGAGGTCTCTCCTTAGTTTGTGAATTGTCCTGTTGTACATGTATTGTGGTTTAAGTGACACATGGTTAAGGAATGTATCAGTCACAGCTAGCCCTCAGGCCAGGTAACTTGAGGTTTCTTCACATGGCATCAGTCAGTGACCACTGTACATCAATCTGCTGGGGGGGGGGGGTTAATGTTAGATCCATCTTAGATTCTTAGATCCATTGCCAAAGCAATAACCACAGTCACACACACTCAATTGCACATATTAATTAAATACTAAAATAGTGTTGGTAATGGTCATGTTTTTGGTTCCGCCACTCAGAGGGTTTCATGTGCTGTAAAGATCGAACTGATATAATTGTGCTATATGAATGAAAACAAGGAAGGAAAAGACTCAGCCATATGGTATAAAATGTTTTGAAAATCCCCATTTTAATACCAAAATATCCAGTTTGGCGTAAAATTGTTACATGTCTATTGTACAAAACTGGCCTCGCACATTCAAGTTTCATAAGATTTGTTATGATATTATAGAAAAGTTTATGAAAAAACAGTGTTTTAGAGCATCCCCAACCATTAATAAGCTATTTTTTGGAAATTATAGAAAATGTAGTATTGAATCATTTTGGGACCTGTTTGAAAATACATTTAAACTTTTGTACATTGAAAATAAAAGTGACCAGAATTGTTAGCTCAGCTGACTATAAGTCATCTGAGCTATAGTCGTGGTCCATTGTCCGTCGTCCGTTCGTCTGTCTGTCCGTCCGTCCGTCTGTCTGTCTGGATGTCCGTCCATAAGACTGGCACATTTCAACACCGCTGGACCTATGAATCTGAAATTTGGCATACAGTTAGATGATCCCAAAATCTCCTACCATGCCGAAAATTGGGTCAATAGGACTTTGTTCCTTCGATATATTAAGGAAAAAAATCTGTTTTCCATAAAAAAAAACCCCATTGTTACACTTCAAGGCTGCCTAATATCAAAACCACTGATCTGATTATGATCGTATTTAGTATTCACATTCTTTCATACATTTTCTATAAACATACCAAAAATTAGGTCAATATTGGGTATTATTTTGAAGTTATGGGCCAAAACATAAGGCCAAAAAAAATTAAAGGTATGGTTCTCAGGCACCGCCTGCATCAATTTTAAACCCCTGCATCAAAAATTTTTATTTTGATTTTCAATAGAAACTTATCAATTTTGAGCTTCAGCCGCACGGACATCTCTTTCAAGAAGATAAAATCATACAATTTCCTTTATAATGTGGTGCTTTTACTTATTTAGACAAATAAATATGATATTATCATGCTTTTCCCTTATAATTTGACAATTTTATCGAAACATACCAAAAAAATTAAAATAAAAAAAACGCCCGCCCGCATTGATTCCTGGAAAAAAGTGCCTGAGAACCATACCTTTTTTTTATTTTGGCCCAATGCATTTTTTTTAAAAATCAGGAAATATATTTACTCACCTAACATGAGAATTGCTGAACCTAGAGACTTTTTTTTCAGGAATGTAACTTTATTTAATCAAGATTCAATTGTTTACCCAAAATTAGATCTGAATTTTGCAAATTTTTCAAGTTATTAGTATAAATAAAAAAATCAATACCTTAAATTTTGTCCAACTTTGGCACTGTTGATTTAATTTTCACAGCATATATACATAAGGATTTAATCTTTTAAATTCTGAAATTGCGAAGAAATTTATTGGAAAGAATAGCTTTTATTCATGTTTTCATACACCATGTCAAGTGTTGTTTACATCTAGCCCACCTAGTAGTACAGCCTTCACTTGCATTATGTAACCCACCCCAGGCAGCTTGCCCCCCCCCCCCCCCCCCCCCCCCCCCCCCCGATGGTGCATAAACTAGATGAATGTTATTATTTTCTGTATTTGATTCATTCTTATTCTAGGCTATGCTACATTTTAGATTTTGCATTGTACCACCAGGGTTACAATGATTAAAGTGTACATTTAATTGTGTCCACAAAGTGGTGTATTGCTATAAAAGTGTGGATGTTCATGAGATAAGTAATTCCTTACTTCAGAAGAGTAAAAACTTCTCCAGGTGTGAAATTGACTATTAATTCCAGTAATAAATTAAAACTGGGATAGTAATTAGCACAATGATATTGTTTGTCCCCTCATTCAACCAACAGTGTGTATACTTTATTTGAAAAGATGTTTTTATTTTATCAAATTTACTGAATCTTTTATTTTATTTTGGTGAATAAAATTAAGCATGTACTGAAAACTCCAATGTGCAAAACTTTTTAATAGTGATTCAAGGAATATTCTTGTAGATGCCATGTTGTGGCATTATTTTCTTTTAAATTCAGTTTAAACATTTAGTATTTAAAAATAATAAAATATATGTGTATGCATAATATGACCCAATATGAGCTACACTCTGGATATATGATGATTGCAACTTTTGCAACAATTCTAATATTTTAACTTATAATTTCAGTTTTTTACTCTGTATATATAATGATTGCAACTTTTGCAACAATTCTAATATTTTAACTTATAGTTTCAGTTTTTTACTCTGTATATATAATGATTGCAACTTTTGCAACGATTCTAATATTTTAACTTATATTTTCAGGTTTTTTATTAAAAATTTATAAAACCTGTAAATATAAAAAGATTCAGATAAAAACTTCTTAATTGAAAAAGTGGATATGCTTAAAAAAATAGGATTATATATAAACTTAAATGCATTATTCCCTTGTAAGTGAAATAAAGGTATTAGTCCATTCTGTCCACTTGCCTGTCCATCTGTAAATTTTCATATGCATCACAGTATCTCAAAACTTTTACTGTTTTTCTTCATGACAGTCTTGTCAGAGTATTAGTTTGCAATCATATATTTAGAACTTTACTATAACCAAGTAGGAGGGCCCCTTTCCTCTTAGCTTTTCATATTCTTATATAAATGAAAAACATTACAATAGAATATTTCTACATCCACCTTTGTGCTGCCCTCACTTTCCCTTCTCCGAACCCCATCCCAAAGTCAGCCTCAGTAAGCAATAACAAGATGAATCAGATATATTCATACTTTAATATTTTGTATAACTATTCGTCCATAGGTACCTATGTACATGCCATGCCAGAAATTATGTCAATATTGTGTAATATGTAGACATATTACAGCATAGTGAATCATAACATCATATCTGTCAAATTGAAAGCTTGCAGACTACGATACACTTTAGATCCTTCAACAAATAGCCTTATCATCATTCTACTACTGCTTATTACTGCTGTCATTGCATTCATATTTGCTCAAATATATCACAATTTTCAACCCCTCCTAAATAAATAAAATATAAACCACTTTATGGGACTCTATTAATCCATCAGTCAGTTAATTTCATTTATCATTTACTCACATATTACATTACATTCCTTTATAATAGCCCAACATGTCCATGATATTCATAAGCTTTATCGACTCGATATAGTATCACAGTGGAGAAACATTTATAGTCCAATCACGATCAGCTGAGCGCCGTGACCCATGGGTCCCTTGTTTTGAAATGTTACAAAAATGGACCAGAATAGGTTAAAATTATTGACAAAGAATTCATTGGGGGGGGGGGGGTGGAAATTGGGGGGGGGGGGGGGGGTTGAGGATACGGATGCCCCCTTCTGGATCTGGCTCTGCTGACTGTACAAAAACATGCAATCATAACTCTTTTGAACAAATACAATTTGGTCACGGACTCGCAGAAAATAATACTGTGTCAGGTGTTGTCCTATGCTGCAACATACTTAAAAATCCATAGTTATTTACAATAATCACAACAAACCATAGGGAATAATAGCATATAAGTGTAGAAAATCGTAGAAAAAAGAGGCCTGCTTTAAAGATGCATACCATGCTGAGCCTAGCTGTTCCAGTGTTACACACACTACACTAGAATAACAATGGGCAACATTCTTTAAACCAGATAGTTGATTTATTATAAATCATTGATGTTATCTGTCCATTTATTTGTACAGACTGCATTTTTCGGTATAGTTAAAATTAATCTAGAGATAAAAATGGGAGCATTTATTTGAAAAAAACATTGAACTCCTTTTGTCTGGGGACAAGAAATCTGTTTTATAGCTATTTGTGGAGGGAGTGATTAGTGTTGGGTATGGGAGGAGTCCTTTGTGTGGCTGTTATCAGAGGCACTGGCTGGTTGTAATCTGCATTGATAACAATAAGAGTGGTAGGCAGACGGCAGATGGTGGAACCCAGGCTAACCCTCAGTAACCACTCAAATATTACATGCTAATTGCACATATTAGAAAAAATTATCCACACTACATTAACCCTGGATTATTTCCAATTATGCTTAAACAGTAAGCTGCTTTGATCAAAGGCTCATACCTGACAAATAGAAAATAGATTCAAACCCATGTATGTTGGGTCCTGTCCCTGGAGATTCCATAAAGGTTAGTTAAAATGCTCAACTCATAAAAATATAAGTCCCTGAGTTTAGAATTTTACTAACCTTTAAGATAATAGATTGTTTTAATATGAATAAACTTGTGTTAGGAAACTATGCCATTTAACTAGCATCTTATATGCATTCCATAATATTCTGTATAAAAACACATGCCCCTTGATCCATGCATCTTATTTTAATTATACTTAATATGTTAATGATTTGAACAGAAAATTTAAATCAATTAATCGTTTACTTAAGTTTTACAAAAAATGTACAATGAACAAACCCTTACAAATTACTTTTTAAGACATTGCCATTACCAAGGATTGACTGAAAGATATTGATTGTAACCCAGTAGACCCATTTTTGCTTGTTTTGTCTGTCATCAGGGTTATCTGAAAACAGAAAAGTAACAAATTTTCATTGTTCATGGTGAAGGATGTGCAAATAGGAGACTGAGTCAGCACAAATTAAGGGCAGTTGTGCTCTTGAAATATTTCTCTCAAGTGTTTAGTGTTAGGGCTCCTCGGATGGATTGCCACCCCACCGCCCTATTATGGTGTAAATGATCTTAATTAATTTGGACCTGATCTACATAATTAAGTGAAATGTGCTCTAAGATACCTGCTATACTTCTGAGTTTTGTTTATTTGAAAGATTTTATTGAAACAAGATAGTACAAAGTACACAGTGATCATGAAATGAATACAGAGTATCAATGGGATTGAGTGCAAGGCTTAGGTTTGCCTGTTCCTATGACATACAGAATTATTGATTATAGAAAGCATTGATAATATAATAATATGGATACTTCTGAGTTCTCAGACAGTACTGTGATAATGAGAGAAAATAACATTATTCAAACTGAAACTACAGAAAAGTCTTTTTGGTACTTTTCCTCAACATTGTATTCTACTTTGTATCATGTAAGATTATTTTATTTATTTTTTTAGATATGAAGGGACCTGGTGTTACCCTTAAAGTGTGACCTGGTACAATAAAAACCTCAAAATTACGACCACCAACAGTACCTTGATAAAGTGGACTCATAATATCTGAGGTAGACATCTAACGAGGTCTTATAAAGAGCTAAAATGAATTGGGATAGTAAACAAGTGGTAGTTATTTTGAGGTGGTCACTGAACCGAGATGGTCGGTTGATAGGCAAAAAAATAAATCAAAAAGGCTCATTAAACAGGGACGGATCCAGGATTTAGGAAAAGGGGGGGTCCAACCCAGGAGGACTAATGAAAATCCAAAAAAAAGGTCATCACGTCTGAAAAAGGGGGGGGGGGGGGGTCCAGGTCGCAAAATTACGTCTAAAACCCCTTAAAAAAGGTGGCTTCAGGTGAAAAAGGGGGGGTCCGGACCCCCCCCATGGATCCGCTTCTGTTAAATGCTCATAACTTAAGTTTATCTGGATTCATAGGATGATCTTGAATGGTTGTTTACCCACAATACCTCACTCCGGTTAACTCTTGGTCCAGTGGACAGTGCAAGCACCCACCAAAACAGCTACCACTAGTATTAAAATCCTCACACTGGTTGGACTACTTGTTTTCTCTCTTCCCTATTACATCAGGTACAACTGTTTTGTCTTCTTGCCAAAGTCGCATTTGATACCCAGTGCTTCTCAATGGAAGCCTTGATGGCTTGAAAATGACTCATTTTTATGCCCCCGCCACAAAGTGGCCGGGGCATATAGTTTTACCCATGTCCGTCATTCCGTCCTTCCGTCATTCCGAAATCAAACAGTTGTACGGACTTTTTTTCGCAATGCCTGCAGATATTGGCCTGATTTTTGATGTGTGGGCAGATATAGACCAGTTACAGATCGAGTTCGCGTTTCGTCCCGGTTGACCTACTTTTGACCGTTTAACGGCTCCTAAACTTAGAAAATTTCATGAAAAATAGAAATATTCATGACAGATACACATGTACGGACTATTTTTCGCAATGCCTGCAGATATTGGCCTAATTTTTTGTGTGTGGGCAGATATAGACCAGTTACAGATCGAGTTCGCGTTTCGTCTCGGTTGACCTACTTTTGACCGTTTTACGGCTCCTTAACTTAGAAAATTTCATGAAAAATAGAAATATTCATGACAGACACATGTACGGACTTTTTTCGCAATGCCTGCAGATATTGGCCTGATTTTTGGTGTGTTAGCAGATATAGACCAGTTACAGATTGAGTTCGCGTTTCGTCCCGGTTGACCTACTTTTGACCGTTTTACGGCTCCTAAACTTAGAAATTTAAATGAAAAATATGAAATTTCATGACAAATACACATGTACGGACTTTTTTTCGCAGTGCCTACAGATGTTGGCCTGATTTTTGGTGTGTGGACAGATATAGACCAGTTATAGATCGAGTTCGCGTTTCGTCCTGGTTGACCTACTTTTGACCGTTTTACGGCTCCTAAACTTAGAAAATTTCATGAAAAATAGAAATATTCATGACAGATACACATGTACAGACTTTTTTTCACAATGCCTGCAGATATTGGCCTAATTTTTGGTGTGTGGGCAGATAAAGACCAGTTACAGATCGAGTTCGCGTTTCGTCCCGGTTGACCTACTTTTGACTGTTTTAAGGCTCCTGAACATAGAAAATTTCATGAAAAATATGAAATTTCATTACAAATACACATGTACGGACCTTTTTTGGCAATGCCTGCAGATATTGGCCTGATTTTTGGTGTTGGCAGATATTGACCAGTTACAGATGGAGTTTGCATTTCGTCACGGTTGACCTACTTTTGACTGTTTTACGGCTCCTGAACATAGAAAATTTCATGTAAAATATATATTTTCATGACAAATACACTTGTACAGACTTTTCTTCACAATACCTGCAGATATTGGCCTGATTTTTGGTGTGTGGGCAGATAATGACCAGTTACAGATCAAGTTCATGTTTTGTCCCAGTTTACCTATTTTTGACCGTTTGACGGTGCTCTAACATAGAAAATTTCATAAAAAGGTGCACATGTATGGACTTTTTTTTGCAGTGCCTGCAGATTCAGGCCTGATTTTTGGTGTGTAGGCAGATAATGACCAGTTACAGATCAAGTTCTTGTTTTGTCTCAGTTGACCTACTTTTGACCATTTGACTGCTCCTGAACATAGAAAGTTTCATGAAAAATATAAATTTTCATAACAAATGCATATGTACTGACTTTTTTTGTACTGATAATGACAGTTACTGATCGAGTTTGCGTTTCATCCCAGTTGACCTACTTTTGATTGTTTTACGGCTCCTAAACATAGAAAATTTCATGAAAGACAGAAATTTTTATGGAAAATGCACATGTATGGACTTTTTTTCACAATGCCTGCATATACTGGCATGATTTTTGGTGTGTTGCTTGATAATGACCCGTTACAGATCGAGTTTGCATTTTGCCCTTGTTGACCTACTTTTGACCATACGACACCTCCTGAACTTAAAAAAATTTCCAAATTTTACAAATGTTTCTAATTTGCCAAGGCGGGGGCATTCGTGTCGTTCCGACACATCTAGTTTTGTTTTATAAAGACTTATTTTGTTGTGGTATTGTCTCTCTATCCATCTTCTGTGGACTGAGATGTATGAGATTGAGAGCCATTGTAATCTGAACTAAGCAGTTGGCCTGTCAGAGGAAATTTAATAATATACTTGGCTCAGCTAGCATAAATAGTACATAGATTGTTACAATGGTGAACTTTTGAATTTCAGATATTATATACAATGTTAGTATGGAATGGTAGGTGTTTTTTTTTAATGAGAAAAAAAGTGTTGTACTTAGAATTATATACCAGTATGCATTGTATGTCAGGTGTATACCAGTAAACTGAGTTTTTCACGACTGTTTTAAATCTTTGTAAAACTCCATCCCAGAATATTTAGCATTATATTATAATATACAGATTAAGTCATACAATATTGAGATACTGCAGTCAGAAATGGTCGTGATAATGCATGTAGTAAAGAGTATGAATAATGAATTCTGTATTTTTTAGGGAAAAGAAAATTGTTCAGTTTTAATGTTATTTAAATTTTATAAATTTAAACCCTTAATCATTTCTATTTAAGCACTGGGTATTTTTGTAGTTTACTAATTATAATAAATGTTGCTGTTTAATTTAAAACAGGATATAATCTTGATTGTACTACATGCTAAATGTTGAACACGTTTTAACTAAACTGGCAGACATTTCTGTGGTTTTATTCAATAGCTTTAACATAGTGTGGTAGAAACCCAAACCTGCTGAACTGAACTAAACGTTCCTCTATCAGTAGGCTGTTGATATTATATAGACTGCTTATATTATATAGACTGCTGATATGATATAGACTGCTGATATTATATAGACTGCTGATATTATATAGACTACTGATATTATATAGATTGTTGATATTATATGGACTACTGATATCATATAGACTGTTGATATTATAAAGACTGCTGATATCATATAGACTACTGATATCATATAGACTGCTGATATTATATAGACTGCTTATATTATATAGACTGTTCAATTATATAGACTGCTGATATTATATAGACTCCTGATATTATATAGACTCCTGATATTATATAGACTCCTGATATTATATAGACTATTGATATAGACTGCTGATATTATATAGTCTGCTGATATTATATAGACCGCTGATATTATATAGACTGCTGATATTATATAGACTGCTGATATTATACCTTGGTGTGAGGGAGACTTCAGTAAAATTATAACCTTGGTTTGAGGGAGTATGCTGTGTGATGCTACGGATCAATGGTTAAGACAGTGTTACCTGTAAGTTAACCTGTCCCATATCCAGGTCATAAAGCATACATCACCAGGTACAGATAGCATGCCTGTAACACAGGTAGCATACATAGTCATTCTGCTGATGTTTGGATTTGTAATATATTCGTGGATACTGAAATATGAGCAGGATAGAGTGTATATGCTTAGAGATATTCTTACCAAATTAATCTTTGGCTGGTTTAATACCTCAGCATTTTAAAAAATTGATTGTAAAATATTATATGAACAAATTATGGTGATAAAATGTATAATAATACTCCATTATGATAACTTAACATCATCAATCATTACAGTTGTAGTTTTATGGCATTATTTATGTGGTTCTCTGGTGTTGTTGTATGTACAGGGCAGGCTTGTGTCATAAGCCTGCCATACCTGGTGCATCTTGTCAAACAGCACAATTCTGGGAACAATATTTCTAAACATGAAGAGCCCATACATGTGTACAAACTGTCAAAATGACTAGAGCTAGCTAGGTTCTTCAGTTTTAGAATAAAATCTAGATATGTCTGCAGTTACCTTTATTTGGAAATAAGGGATAAATATCTGGTACAGACTCTGTTATTTTTCATGGGTTGAAATTGTCAGGTGTGGACCTCTTATTATGGCAGGGGTTGGAAATGTCAGGTGAAATTCTCTTATTTCAGCAGGGGGTGAAATGTCATTAACAGACCTGTTACTTTACGTTACATACATGTCCGTTGGGCCTATATAAATGTGCTGTATAATGACTTGTAAATCTGGTTAGAGAAAACAGTTTTTTTTTATGAGAAAGTTCTGCCCCTTTGTAATAATCAAAAATACATTTTAGTATTAAGAAAAAAGAAAAAAATTCTCTTGTAGGCCTTATAGGCTCATAGTTTTTCAGCCAGATTAGGCTGGCTGGAACATGAAATTTTAAAATTGTTTTAGTTGTGACAGCTGTTTTGTTGTTTACCAGGCTCTGATTTGAGTGTTTCTTGTGTAGGGTGTATAATCAGCCTGCTGAATCACGGGAGTTACGTGATGGTTCATTGTTTAAGGACACTGATGCCCTGACGTTTCTTCTGGCTGTGTATGGTATCAGACCCGTCCTTAAGTATGTGACCATGCATCAGGTTGAGCTGTAATAAACACTCCCCGTTTACCGCTCTCAGCTAACGACTATCACCACAGACTAGTGGATGTTCTGTGTCAGTGCAACATGCTGCTGGGTCATTGTGATGTTTCCTTGTATTTCCTTTACTCTCTGTCTTTGTGACATTTGCCCCATAAATGTTTCCTCATCTCTCTTTAACTGATGTCCTCTTTTCTCTCTTATCTTTCTGGTAATTTTCCTTTTAAATTTGTCCAGTCTCTGTCTCTCTAACTACAGGTCTGTTTCTCTGTTTTTCTGTTTTTTTGTTTCTCTCTGTCTCTGGGTGTATCTGACTTTCTCTGATTATCTGTTTCTCTCTTTTTTGCCAGTCTCTGTCTCTATCAGTCTCTCTTCTTTCTCTGTCTGTCTCTATTCTCTCTTCCTTTGTCTCTCTGTTCCTCTGATCTCAGCTGTTATTTCTTCCATCAGTCTCATTTGCTTTCTTAATATATGATTTAATTACAATATCTCTCTACAATCCACATTAAGAGAAATGTGATTTATCATTTGATTGTGAATTGCAGGGGAATGAAAGGGGTTCCCCCCGCACATAGTGTAGATATAATTTAGAAATTTAAGGTGAAATGGCACTATCTTGGACTGTTTAACAAGTATTATGATGCAAATCTGGCTCTGTTTCTCCGTATTGAGAACTTATTTTTGTATCCTCTAAAAGTTTTAGGTCAATAGGCCGGGGGCATGCTCCCTGCACCTCCCCCCCCCCCACATAAATTAGCCCCAGAAATGTATGTCTGTGCATATTACATCAGTTATCAGTAAAATAAAGAACTTTCATTCACTGGTGCAGTAGTTAATTAACTTAGTCATGAACTATGGGCGGAGAAGTCTTCACTTCCTCCATGACAGAAGGTTGTTAGTGTACACACAATATTATCATCATAAAGAATCACGCCTCAGTAATTACCTCGCTTGATGCTCTGTGGCCTCTCGTTAGCTCTGGTAACTCAGGCCACACGTGTTAAATATAGATAAATATGTCACAGCCAATTGTAGATCCTACTAGGAATTAGAAATCTGCAGTCTAAGAAATGCAGGCCTCTGCCATATGTTTGCATTCACTTATTCAGCCCCAGGTTCCCAGGTTCATTTGTGCAAAGTGACTGTACATTTGTGAATAAATTCTTGATGATTTTCCTGAATCCGGATCATATGTTGGGTCTACACCAAATCTAATGATTCTTCATTGGCCCCTTCCTGAAATGCTCTGAAAATTTCATGGGATTTTCCTAGTTTATGCTTGTAAAATGTTTGATCGGACTCTTTCCTCGTAGGATCAACGATTGCTGTGACATATACATCTCTGTGTTTGTACTCACTCATAGCTATCAGGACACTTTTTAGTGTATACTTATGAAGTCTTTTTGTGTTGTAGTAGCACTGATCTATGTAACCAATATAGCCACATAAATTAGGCATAAAATTGAATTTTTAAGAAACTGTTGTTATGTCATGTTGAAAGGCCGTGGCACATCCATCAGCTCTCCCCCTAATTGACAATAATCACCTCAAGTTATACATCATAGCTACTGGTAATTCAGAAGTCTGTCTCAAGTTCAGTGACAATAGTATCTCTGCATCTGAAGAGCTGGTTTTGAGAGCAGTTGATCCAGAATGACCTTATTCACTGTAACACACAAAATGGTACAGTGAAGTATAATTTATAAAAATAATTTACATTTGATGACAAAAATATAATAAAAGAATCTGGTGTTTTTGCCACTTTTGCAGCCATATTGGTTGTATTTTGCCTTTAAACTTGATATTTAAAACATCAGTCAGAGGCCTCTGATACCCAAATATATGAGAGACAAAACAACATTTTACCAGCACCTGACTGTTATATATAGCCCATTCAAGAAAAAAAAGTATCTCTTGGCTTCTGTTTTGAATTTCATCTTGTGTGGCCACTATTTATGTCTCCCCCCCCCTCCTTCCCAAGGCAGACATGTTGTCATGGTTTTCAGTGCCACCGTCTGTCGTAGTCACCGTCTGTAAGATATCTTGTGACTGCAATAAGTTTTGAAGGGCTGCATATTTCAAGGTCAAATCTGTGCAATTCTAGGATTATAGAGACCCCATAACATTAGAAGTACAGACAATTTTTCCTTCAAATTTGACACAGTTTTTTCTGCCAAAATCTTAGAGCCTTGACCTTGATCTTAAAGGTCTAATCTGTTGAAATCTGGAATCGTTGTTTTGAGATGGTGCATATTTTTACCCCTAATGTTTAGGAATGTCCAATACTGAGAGGTGACCTATATCTGCTTTTGCTCTGCAAATAAAAAGCCATTGACTAGTTTATTCTGTTAATATCCAAATTTTGTTAAAAGACACTTGAGGTGTCCCAAATATGTTGGGTTCATTTATTTCTGGGGGGGGGGGGGGGTGGTCAGATTTGTTAGGCTTATTTTATTTTAATTTTAAAATGCACTTTGATCTTGTATTACTATTGAACAAGACTTGTGGCTCCACCTACAAATAAATTTTAATCAAATTTACCATTCAAATTTTTAAGTGACAGTTTCATGGTTTGCTGTGAAATTTTGTGTGCCTATTGATATTTTGGAATTTTTACAACCACCTTTTTTCATGAAGTTTTATCATACCTTGAAACTGTGCAAGGGGTATGAACATTTTGAAATTGTGCAAGGGGTATAAAAAAAATAAACTTTGTTTAATAAGGTTTGTAAAGAATAACAAACTGTCTGTTATTTTTCAGTATGTCAGCAATGGCTGGTCCATGAAGATGCTGGGATGGCGTACCGCATGCAGAATGAAGAATGTGAGTAAATGACATAACGTCTCAATTGATTATATTATGTATACCTGTCCATCCATTAGTAATTATACTTGTTACGGAAATAAAACATGGTTCATATGTTGATAGAATTAGAAATAAAGTTTTGAATCTGGAACTTCTTACCAGGTGATGCTAACAGCCTTTCTAGTAAGTGGGGTGAATTACTGATATTTGCATACTGTGGTTGGCTTCATACTCATTGGGTTAAAATTTCGTGAATTCCAGTTTGTCACTGATTCGCGAGGGTTCAACTTTCATGATCTCACTATATTAATATCCTACACAAACTAAACTATTATTACATAAATCAATTCTATCAAATAATGTGTGCAAAATCTTAATAATTTGACAGGCCCAAAGGGAATATGGAATGAGTTGCAATTTAAGTTCATTATGGCAGATAATTTTAAAGATCTGATGATCATGTATTTTATAACAACAACCCTTGAACATATAAGATCTTTTATTATTTATATTACTGGTAAATATCAATAAATGTTACCTCCAGGAAGTGACCTCTTTTTCACAAAGGTTTTATTCCACGATAATCTTCCATTTGCAGATTTCATGGATTTGAAACCATCTTGAACTAAAAGGCAACCACAGTAAATTTTTTACATCTCAGTTTGGCTGGGGCAGCTGAAATCATATATTCAAGAAATTATTCATGAAATATTTATACTCTGTTGTTATACAGTTTCTTGCATATACTTACGCACAGGTATTAACATATTATATTGCATATTTCTATAAAAAGTATTTGAAGTGATAGAAGTGATGCCAGTTGACGCTTTAAAGTTAAGTACTGTATTCAGCAAAGGTTCAGCTCATATGACACTGTATGATATATGATAATTATGTGAACCTTTGTTTAAAAAATCCTTTTAAGATTCTGATGATTATGATTTTTGTTTTATTTCAGTTGATTACAAGTATGGTTTGAATCGATATAACCGTCGTACGGCGCGGGAGGATCACCCGGTGGCCAGGATCGTACAGACAGAGGAGGAGGAGCGGCAACAGAAGGAGAGGATGGAGTACCTGATGCGCCAAAAACGGCTGTAAGTACATGATACAAATACAGAAATAATTAAAACTGGCTGTAAGTACATGATAAAAATTACAGAAATTATTAAAAACAGCTGTAAGTACATGAGAAATATGCAGAAATCATTAAAATTGGCTGTAAATACACAATAATAATACAGAAATCATTAAAACTAGCCCTAAGTACATGATAAATACATAGAAATCATTAAAACTGGGCTGTAAGTACATGATAAATACACAGAAATAATTAAAACAGCTGTAAGTACACGATAAAATTACAGAAATTATTAAAAATGGGTGTAAGTACATGATTAATACACAGAAAAAATTAAAACAGCTGTAGGTACATTGTAAAAATACAGAAATTATTAAAAACGGCTGTAAGTACATGATAAAAATACAGAAATTATTAAAAATGGATGTCATTTCACAATAAAAATACAGAAATTATTAAAAAGGCTGTAAGTAAACGATAAAAATACAGATATTATTAAAAACGGCTGTAAGTACACAATAAAATTACAGAAATTATTAAAAACGGCTGTAAGTACATGATAAAAATACAGAAATTATTAAAAATGGCTGTCATTTCACGATAAAAATACAGAAGTTATTAAAAAGGCTGTAAGTAAACGATAAAAATACAGATATTATTAAAAACGGCTGTAAGTACACAATAAAATTACAGAAATTATTAAAAACAGCTGTAAGTACAAGATAAAAATACAGAAATTATTAAAAACTGCTGTAAGTACACAATAAAATTACACCAATCATAAAAATCAGCTGTAAGTACATGATAAATACGCAGAAATAATTAAACCTGGCTGTAAGTATATGATAAACACACAGAAATCATTAAAACCAGCTGTAAGTACATGATAAATTTACAGAAATCATTAAAAACAGCTGCAAGTACATGATAAATATGCAGAAATCTTTTAAAACTGCTGTAAGTACATGAAAAATACAGAGAAGTCATTAAAACCGGCTTTAAGTACATAATAAATACATGTAAATTGTTAAAACTTGGCTGTAAGTACATGATGAATACAAAGAAATCATTGAAACTGGCTATAAGTACACTATAAATAATCAGAAATCATTAAAATTGACTGTAAGTACACAATAAATACATTGAAATTATTAAAACTAGCTGTAAGTACACGATAAATACATACAAATCATTAAACCAGCTGTAAGTACACAAAGAAATCATTAAAACTGGCTGTTAGTACATGCCCGATACACAGAAATCATTAAAAACCAGCTGGAAGTGCTTTGATAAATACACAGAAATCACACTTAAACTACGGTAAACTACTTTTATAAACAGTAGTCCTTTTAAAACTGCTGCATGAATACTTCAAAGAAACACAAATCATACTGAAACAGCTGCAAGTACAAAACAAATATGAAGAAATTGTACTAAAACTGCTCAAAGTACACTATAAATTAGCAGAAGTCATACTAGAACTGTTGTAAATACAAGATAAATAAAAATCATACAAAAACTGCTGTAAATACAAAATAAATACACAGAAAATCATACTAGAAAATGTAAGTACAAGATAAATAAACATTGATCATACCAAAACTGTTGTAAGTACACAATAAATACACATAAATCATACTTAAACTGCTGTAAGTGCACAATAAATACACAGAAATCATACTAAAACTGCTGTAAGTACACAATAATTATACAGACTGTTGTAAGTGCACAATAAATTCACAGAAATCATACTAAAACTGCTGTAAGTACACAATAATTATACAGACTGCTGTGAGTACACAATAAATACACAGAATTATACCAATTCCCTGACAGGATCAGAATATTGTTTTCGATTTGATATGACTTCTCCTTTATTTACACATAATCGCTTTTAATTGTTTATGTAAAGATGCACCGAGTTAAAGAGATCATGAAAGAAAACAACCAATCATTGATATACTGTGGAAGTGGTTAATTTGGCGCGTCTGAATTTTTTGTGCTTTTTTCCTTTTTACAACATTTGCGCAGTTCAGATTTTTGTGCAAAGCAGTATGTATGGGGATTTCATTTTGTATAAAATTATCAAAATATTTCAAGGATTACCCAAAGATAGGTTTGTAATGCAACCTACCTTCCACCTAACAAGCTTATGGTATCTGCGTACATGCTATGGGCCATTGAGTACCATGATGGCACGGGTAAACAATACGTAATTACAGGGACTAATTACATTTGATGATGCTAAAGTTCTGCACCCAGACAAGCTGTTTGACATATGAGTAAGTTGTAGTAATGCTCAACAACAGCGATTGTGATTACTAACTAAAAGCAGCCTGCTATGTGTGAACAAGAAACAGAGCTGACCACAAATGCGGCTGGCTTTCACTCGTACTTCAGAGACATTTGGAGGGCGATACTTGAGGTCTTCAAATGCTATTTGTTTCACAGTTGTTTCTACAAATCAATATTATATGGAGTGGTTTTCAGCTGAGATATCACTTGCTATGAAATCTTACTACAAGCAACATGACTACTCTAACATCCTTGTTAAAGAAGCCTCAACTCAAGCGAGCAAGGAGGGATTACCAGCCTTATGTGGATCTCGCCTTTCAAATGGTGAACGATTGCATCGACCATCTGGTTACATCACAACCTGCCAAACGCCCCCGGGATGAATACCAAAATTTCCATGAAAACACTAGACTTTTGTGCATACAAAATAAATATTGTATATGAAAACAGTTTTGTTCAATTCTCAGTGCCCCATCAAACATTAAAGATCTATATGACACAGCGTCGTCTATTCAATTCACTATTACTCTTTACTTGTATCTTTCAATAGTGTCAGCACTGACGGTAAAAAAAAAAACTACACGGACATGTCTAAGGTGTTCGAATTAACAGGTGTTTTAAATTAAGCCCAAATCATGCTCCAGCGAAAAGCGTGAATTAAAACCCCCGTTAAAAAACCACTTCCACAGTAAAATGTTTAATTGGCACATCACTAATTGAGACCTTTGAGAAAGTCTGTTAGGTTCTATGAATAAACCACCATTTTGTCCTTGAGTTTTTGGCGGTGTTGGAACTTGCATCTCCTTTGCACAAATCAAAGTATTGACCACTAGATTGTAACTCCATTTACACACAAAATCTTAACTGCTCTAGATTTCCAAAACACGCCAGATCTCAGCCAAATACGCTAGATTTTGTGGTCTAAACTAGACCTCCAATTATAGGTGGGTCTGGACTCTAGCTCACGCTTGACTGAAGTTGGAGCATACTGAAATTGTTGTACTAATAGAACTGGAGTAAATATGCTAGATCTTGAGCGACTCATGCACTCTTGATTTAGTGCAGTAAAACAGGCAGCATATTGAAAGAGCAAAATATGTGATGGCTTATTATTATGGTGCCTTCAGAATATACATACATTAATTTAAAAGCTGAATTTAAAGTGTTGCACTGTAACTCTCTTGTAAATTTAATTACTGAGCTGAAAGACAGTATTTCAGCAATCTGTACAAAAAATGGAAAAGTGAATGTATATTGAAAACTGTGCAGAGAAATGATAAGAGAGAGCTAAAATTATGATGGTGAGGATTTTATCTACACATTTATCTTTTAAACTGTACATGTTCCCATGGTAAATTTTCCTATAAAATTATCAAAGCCCCCACAGATAAACTGATAAGATATCAATAGCCTAACTGATGATCTTATCACCCTGGCATACAATGGGGATGACTGTTAACTTTTCCACTGACCTCGTAAACTGTTCCTCTAGAAAACAATAAGGAAGATAATAAAACTATCAGAATAAACCGACATGACCTGCCCAGTCCACAAAAACCATTTCGTTTTACAGTTTGTGGCACCCTACTGTAAACTGGTGACTTGGCCACCTCATTATCCATTAAGTAATGTGGTATGTCCCCCGTCTGTTGTGGAAGTAGCTGCAACATGATTGCCTCTGTGACCTTGAAAACTACATCAAAGTCATCCATGTTTACACTTTACCTTACCCTTCATGAGGTGTGTCAGTGCTGTGAGTTTGGTTATTGTCCCTCAGATTTTTGAGACCTTGAAAAATACATCAAGGTCATCCATTTTTTAGCTCAGCTGACTATAAGTCATCTGAGCTATAGTCGTGGTCCATTGTCCGTCGTCCGTCCGTCTGGATGTCCGTCCGTAAGACTGGCACGTTTCGACACCGTTGGACCTATGAATCTGAAATTCGGCATACAGTTAGATATCCCCAAAGTCTCCAACCATGCCAAATATTGGGTCAATAGGACTTCGTTCCTTCAAGATATTAAGGAAAAACCTCAATTTATATTAGAAATCTATTTTCACACTTCAGGACTGCCTAATATCAAAACCACTCATCTGGTTTTCTTCATTTTTACCATAAATATTCCTCTATATAGTTTCTATGTACATGCCAGATATTAAGTCAGTATTACATAATTTAAAAAAGTTATGGGCCCAAACATAATGGACTTTGTAAAAAAATCAGGAAGATATTTGGTCACTTAAGACCAAAAGTGTTAAGGGGAAGGGATTTTTTTCCAGTAAAACAACTTTAATTAATCAAAATTTAATTGTATACCAAAAATTAGATCAAAATTTGTTAAATTTTTTTAAATATTGGCAAAAATATAAAATAGGTACCTTAAATTTTGCCCAACTTTGGCCGTGGCACGTTTTTTTCCTGTAAGTACTGTGGATTTAATTTTCACACCATGTATACATAAGGATTTAATCTGTTAAAATCTGAAATTTGAAAATGAAAGCTGCAAAATTAGGCTAGTTATTGAATATTTTTGGAGGCTCTTGTTGTATTCCCTTGCATTGTCAAGCAGTCCCCTTTGATGACTGTAGGTCATTCAGTGCACATCTCTATGCTCCCCAGGCTGTTGGCATAATTTTAGATGTCCCCAAAATCTCCTACCATACCAAAAATTGGGTCATTAGGACTCCGTTCCTTCGTGATATTAAGGAAAAAAAACTCTTCCATAAAAAAAAGCCATTGTTACACTTCAAGGCTGCCTAATATCAAAACCACTGATCTGTTTTTGATTGTATTTGGTATTCACATTCTTTCATACGTTTTCTATGAACATACCAAAAATTAGGTCAGTATTGGGTATTATTTTGAAGTTATGGGCCAAAACATAATGCAATTTTTAAAAAAAATCAGGAAATATATTTACTCACCTAACATGAGAATTGCTGAACCTACAGACTTTTTTTTTCAGGAATATAACTTTATTTAACCAAGATTCAGTTGTTTACCCAAAATTACATCTGAATTTTGGAAATTTTTCAAGTTATTAGCATAAATAAAATCAATACCTTAAATTTTGTCCAACTTTGGCACTGTTGATTTAATTTTCACAGCATATATACATAAGGATTTAATCTTTTTAAATATGAAATTTCAAAGAAATTGATTGGAAAGAATAGCTTTTATTCATGTTTTCATACATCATGTCAAGTGTTGTTTACATTTAGCCCACCTAGTAGTACAGCCTTCACTTGCATTATGTAACCCACCCCAGGCAGCTTGCCTTGGGTCAGCTTGGCTACTACCAGCAGGCTTCCCCTCTGCCCTGCACTCCCCCCCCCCCCCCCCCCCGATGGTGCATAAACTAGATGAATGTTATTATTTTCTGTATTTGATTCATTCTTATTCTAGGCTATGCTACATTTTAGATTTTGTATTGTACCACCAGGGTTACAGTGATTAAAGTGTACATTTAATTGTGTCCACAAAGTGGTGTATTGCTATGAAAGTGTGGATGTTCATGAGATAAGTAATTCCTTACTTCAGAGGAGTAAAAACTTCATCAGGTGTGAAATTGACTATTAATTCCAGTAATAAACTAGAATATGGGTAGTCGACAAGCGACTATGTGTATCCGCCTAAATCAGAGTGGAATGGGTGAAGTGAGGCATGGATTAAGTGGCAAGGGGAAATAGAGTGAAGTGTTGCATATTAGCATGGATGTCTGCAGCCATATTGTGTATGAAGGTTGCCCCCCTACCACAAAATCCAGAAAGCCGTCCCAGTTGTATACATATGCAAAATTTAAGGCAGATAAGTCAAACCACTACATGTATATAAGTGATTTTAGCCCGTGGCAGACAATCAGATGGACGCTGAGCAAAAATGGTTGCAGGTGACGGCACACATGCAAAACTTTGGCCCAATCGGTCAAACGGTTCCCAAGATATGAGCTTGGATGTCTGCTGCAGAAACTAGAATGCAGGTGGCTCCACCTGTCATAAAATCAAGAGAGCTGTCGGGGATGTATAAACCTGCAAAATTTTAGCCAGATATGTCAAACCACTGCCGAGATATGAGTGATTTTATCCCATGGCAGACAAACAGACAGGAGCTGTGCAAAAATGGCTGCAGGTGGCGCCACCAGTTTTGCGTATGATATAAAGCTCTCCAAGGGCTACATTTGTGCAAAAAAATTTTCCTGATCGGTCAAACGGTTCCCGCGATATGAGCTTGGATGTCTGCAGCGTAAACGTGAATGTAGGCGGCGCCACCTGTCATAAAATCAGAAAAGCTGTCCAGGATGTATACGCATGCCGAATTTCAGGTGAATTAGTCAAGTCACTGCAGAGATATGAGTGATTTTAACCCAAGGCAGACGAAAAGATGGACATTGTGCAAACATGGTTGCAGGTGGCGCCACCATTTTTTGTGTATGTTATAAAGCTCTCCAAGGGCTACATTTGTGCAAAAAAATTTTCCTGATCGGTCAAACGGTTCCCAAGATATGAGCTTGGATGTCTGCTGCAGAAACTAGAATGCAGGTGGCTCCACCTGTCATAAAATCAAGAGAGCTGTCGGGGATGTATAAACCTGCAAAATTTTAGCCAGATATGTCAAACCACTGCCGAGATATGAGTGATTTTATCCCATGGCAGACAAACAGACAGGAGCTGTGCAAAAATGGCTGCAGGTGGCGCCACCAGTTTTGCGTATGTTATAAAGCTCTCCAAGGGCTACATTTGTGCAACAAAATTTTCCTGATGGGTCAAACGGTTCCCGAGATATGAGCTTGGATGTCTGCAGCGTAAACGTGAATGTAGGTGGCGCCACCTGTCATAAAATCAGAAAAGCTATCCAGGATGTATACGCATGCCGAATTTCAGGTGAATTAGTCAAGTCACTGCAGAGATATGAGTGATTTTAACCCAAGGCAGACGAAAAGATGGACACTGTGCAAACATGGTTGCAGGTGGCGCCACCATTTTTTGTGTATGTTATAAAGCTCTCCAAGGGCTACATTTGTGCAAAAAAATTTTCCTGATCCGTCAAACGGTTCTCGAGATATGTGGGTTTATGTGTGGAAACAGACGCACAAACAGACGCAGAGCGCAGAGGAAAGGCCAGAGGTCAAAACAAAATCGGGGCGCAGCAGTTCACATGTGACGCGAACATAATCCCGGGTTTCGTAAAATTCCTCCCAGGGGTTACGGAGGAGTTCTCCGGAAACCTACGCAGCAGCGGCGTGCAGCTGAAAACATAGTATCCACAAAACTCTGTTTTGGCGGATACAATTAAAACTGAGATAGTAATTAGCACAATGATATTGTTTGTCCCTCATTCAACTAACAGTGTGTATACTTTATTTGTAATGTCTTATTTTATCAAATTTACTGAATCTTTTATTTTATTTTGGTGAATAAAATTAAGCATGTTTAAACATTTATGATTTAAAAATAATAAAATATATGTGTATGCATAATATAAACCAATATGAGCTACACTCTGGATATATGATGATTGCAACTTTTGCAACAATTCTAATATTTTAACTTATAGTTTCAGTTTTTTACTCTGTATATATAATGATTGCAACTTTTGCAACAATTCTAATATTTTAACTTATATTTTCAGGGTTTTTTTTTTAAATTTATAAAACCTGTAAATAAAAAAATGATTCAGATAAAAACTTCTTAATGGAAAAAGTGGATATGCTTAAAAAAAATAGGATTATATATAAACTTAAATGCATTATTCCCTTGAAAGTGAAATAAAGGTATTAGTCCATTCTGTCAACTTGCCAGTCCATCTGTAAATTTTCATATGCATCACAGTATCTCGAAACTTTTACTGTTTTTCTTCATGATAGTCTTGTCAGAGTATAATTTTGCAATCATATATTTAGAACTTTACTATAACCAAGTAGGAGGGCCCCTTTCCTCTTAGCTTTTCATATTCTTATATAAATGAAAAACATTACAATAGAATATTTCTACATCCACCTTCGTGCTGCCCTCACTTTTCCCTTCTCCGAACCCCATCCAAAAGTCAGCCTCAGTAAGCAAGAACAAGATGAATCAGATATATTCATACTTTAATATTTTGTATAACTATTCCTCCATAGGTGCCTATGTACATGCCAGAAATTATGTCAGTATTGTGTAATATGTAGACATAGTGGGCATCACAATAATGTACCTTGTCAAGACTAAAGAGATATTGTGTCATACAGTCACAAATTCATAAATCACTTCATCAGCATAGTTAATCATAACATCATATCTGTCAAATTGAAAGCTTGCAGACTACCATACACTTTAGATCCTTCAACAAATAGCCTTATCATCATTCTACTACTGCTTATTACTGCTGTCATTGCATTCATATTTGCTCAAATATATCACCATTTTCAACCCCTCCTAAATAAATAAAAAATAAACCACCATATTTGACTCTATTAATCCATCAGTCAGGTAATTTCATTTATCATTTACTCACATATTACATTACATTCCTTTATAATAGCCCAACATGTCCATGATATTCATAAGCTTTATCGACTCCATATAGTATCACAGTGGAGAAACATTCATAGTCCAATCATGATCAGCTGAGCGCCGTGACCCATGGGTCCCTTGTTGAACTTGAACTAGCATTTTGTGAATTGCATCAGTGGTGTGAGGATGGTGACTTTTAATTTTTTTTTTTACATTATTGAATTAACATCATATCTGTGACTGATGGACGGATGGAAAGGCAGCTATGACAGCCCTACCCTGTAATGTCCAGTTGACATCTAATTATGTTAAGGAAATTTAATTCTATTAAATTTGTTTTTACTTATTGCTTTGTTAATTCCTACTGTGGTCAAGTGTGTACGTGTTGTATCTGCTGTTTCTTGTAAGTTTCAAGAATAATGAGATTTTGAGCATATTTCCTGGAGTTTTGAAGTTGACAAGGATATAATATTTGTAGAGTATGAGGAAATGTTTTTCCACTTCACTGTTTTTTGTATGTGTGTGTTCTTTGTTGGGTTTCCTATGTAACATGGCAGTAATGTTTTATTCATATTAATACAATTTGAATGCATTAAATATGGTACATATTGGTACCTTCAGCAAGAGAAAATAATCCCAGCTGTGGGTTGGGTACCTTTATCCAGATCTGCATAAAAATTAATGGTGCCTTCCCTAACTTATAATTATGTCCCAGCCCTGCACTGTGAGTGTCAAAATCAGGAGACAGGTGGCAGTCAACAATAATTCAGGCAACTCATCTGCTTCTTTGACACTATGTCTGGATCTGCACCAACATTTATTGCCTTTTTCCAGGGACCCACTCTCTTTCAAGTTTCCTGGGAATATTGGTTCATTTGGACCTGTGCGATCTGCTAACAAACCAACAAAAAAATTAACAGGGGTGAAGAGTCACTGAAGACATAACCTCCGTGGTTGGATTAATAAAGTTGTGTAAAGAAGTTATTACATATCTCATCCTGCTTGGCAAGCTGGTAATAATCTTTATCAGTGTACTGAGGCTTGATAACTCAGGTTGGTTAACACCGCAGGTCTATTTTTACAATTTCTTGATGAGTTAATACCAGATAATGGATCATGATGATTCATTATGAGTTTCCTGTATGATATAGCACCAAATTTCTGATGTATGTGAGCAATCCTGGAGCATAGCAAAGGCCACATACAAATTAACAAATAGCACACAGCAAACAAATTTCCCTGGGGGTATAGTAAATTCCTCACTACCATGTTCATATATACTTAATGCTGTGTGTATAAATTATGACAATGTAATATTATAATTGCTTTATCCGTTTATCACCTTATGACAAGGATGCCAGTATTTTTATATTGCAAACATCAGAGCTGGCTGTCATAAGCTCAAGGTGACTTCCATCAAAATAAGTGATACCAGTATAATGTATATAATTTCTGATCCTGTTTTCCAACAAATACCTAGTTATACTCCATGGAATTTGCTTTCATAATTTACATTTATCAGCCTAGCTGACTTGTTTTTTTTCTGAGCTATAGATGTAACCCTGTGTCTGTTTCCTTCCAACTTTCCTTTGTCCAGCTTAGCTGCCTGGATTTCAGTCCTGCTGGTGGAGCTGTACTTGATAGTGTTTTTCTATGATCCTCCTTCCTTCTGTTTGTATGGCTGGCGTTATATTATCAATTTTTTAGCTCAGCTGACTATAAGTCATCTGAGCTATAGTCATGGTCCATTGTCCGTCGTCCGTCCGTCTGTCTGTCCGTCCGTCCGTCCGTCCGTCTGTCTGTCTGGATGTCCGTCCGTAAGACTGGCACGTTTCGACACCGTTGGACCTACAAATCTGAATTTCGGCATACAGTTAGATGTCCCCATAATCTCCTACCATGCCAAAAATTGGGTCAATAGGACTTCGTTCCTTTGAGATATTAAGGAAAAACCTCAATTTTTATTAGAAATCTATTTTCACACTTCAGGACTGCCTAATATCAAAACCACTCATTTGGTTTTCTTCATATTTACCATAAATATTCCTCTATATAGTTCCTATGTACATGCCAGATATTAAGTCAGTATTATATAATTTAAAAAAGTTATGGGCCCAAACATAATGGACTTTGTAAAAAAATCAGGAAGATATTTGGTCACTTAAGACCAAAAGTGTTAAGGGGAAGGGACTTTTTTCCAGTAATACAACTTTAATTAATCAAAATTTAATTGTATACCAAAAATTAGATCAAAATTTGTTAAATTTTTTTAAATATTGGCAAAAATATAAAATAGGTACCTTAAATTTTGCCCAACTTTGGCCATGGCACGTTTTTTTCCTGTAAGTACTGTGGATTTAATTTTCACACCATGTATACATAAGGATTTAATCTGTTAAAATCTGAAATTTGAAAATAAAAGCTGCAAAATTAGGCTAGTTATTGAATTTTTTTGGAGGCTCTTGTTGTATTCCATTACATTGTCAAGCAGTCCACTTTGATGACTGTAGGTCATTCAGTGCACATCTCTATGCTCCCCAGGCTGTTGACATAATTTTAGATGTCCCCAAAATCTCCTACCATACCAAAAATTGGGTCATTAGGACTTTGTTCCTTCGAGATATTAAGGAAAAAAAACTCTGTTTTCCATAAAAAAAAGCCATTGTTACACTTCAAGGCTGACTTATATCAAAACCACTGATCTGTTTTTGATTGTATATAGTATTCACATTCTTTTATACATTTTCTATGAACATACCAAAAATTATGTCAGTTTTGGGTATTATTTTGAAGTTATGGGCCAAAACATAATGCAATTTTTTAAAAAGTCAGGAAATATATTTACTCACCTAACATGAGAATTGCTGAACCTAGAGACTTTTTTTCAGGAATATAACTTTATTTAATCAAGATTCAATTGTTTACCCAAAATAAGATCTGAATTTTGCAAATTTTTCAAGTTATTAGCATAAATAAAAAATCAATACCTTAAATTTTGTCCAACTTTGGCACTGTTGATTTAATTTTCCCAGCATACATGCATAAGGATTTAATCTTTTAAAATCTGAACTTTCAAAAGAAATTAATTGGAATGAATAGCTTTTATTAATGTTTTCATACACCATGTCAAGTGTTGTTTACATCTAGCCCACCTAGTAGTACAGCCTTCACTTGCATTATGTAACCCACCAAGCAGCTTACCTTGGCCTAGCTTGGCCACGACTAGCAGGCTTCCCCTCTGCACTGCACTCACCCCCCCCCCCCCCCCAGCTGGTGCATAAACTAGATGAATGTTATAATTTTTCTGTATTTTATTTTATTCTTGGACATGCTACATTTTAGATTTTGTATTGTTCAACCACCAGGGTTACAATGATTAAAGTGTACATTTAATTGTGTCCACAAAGTGGTCTATTGCTGTGAAAGTGTGGATGTTCATGAGATAAGTAATTCCTTACTTCAGAAGAGTAAAAACTTCACAAGGTATGAAATTGACTATTAATTCCAGTAATTAATTAAAACTGGGATAGTAATTAGCACAATGATATTGTTTGTCCTTCATTCAACCAACAGTGTGTATACTTTATTTGAAAAGATGTTTTATTTTATCAAATATACTTTTTATTTTATTTTGGTGAATAAAATTAAGCATGTCCTGGAAACTCCAATGTGCAAAACTTTTTAATAGTGATGCAAGGAATATTCTTGTAGATGCCATGTTGTGGCATTATTTTCTTTTAAAATCAGTTTAAACATTTATGATATAAAAATAATAAAATATATGTGTATGCATAATATGACCCAATGTTTTTTACTCTGTATATATAATGATTGCAACTTTTGCAACAATTCTAATATTTTAACTTATATTTTCAGGTTTTTTAATTAAAAATTTATAAACCTGTAAATAAAAAAATGATTCAGATAAAAACTTCTTAATGAAAAAGTGGATCTGCTTAAAAAAATAGGATTATATATAAACTTAAATGCATTATTCTCTTGAAAGTGAAATAAAGGTATTAGTCCATTCTGTCCACTTGCCTGTCCATCTGTAAATTTTCGTATGCAACTCAGTATCTCAAAACTTTTACTGTTTTTCTTCATGACAGTCTTGTCAGAGTATAATTTTGCAATCATATATTTAGAACTTTACTATAACCAAGTAGGAGGGCCCCTTTCCTCTTAGCTTTTCATATTCTTATATAAATGAAAAACATTACAATAGAATATTTCTACATCCACCTTCGTGCTGCCCTCACTTTTCCCTTCTCCGAACCCCATCCAAAAGTCAGCCTCAGTAAGCAAGAAAAAGATGAATAAGATATATTCATACTTTAATATTCATAGGTACCTATGTACATGCCAGAAATTATGTCATTATTGTGTAATATGTAGACATAGTGGGCATCACAATAATGTACCTTGTCAAGACTAAAGAGATATTGTGTCATACAGTCACATATTCATAAATCACTTCATCAGCATAGTTAATCATAACATCATATCTGTCAAATTGAACGCTTGCAGACTACCATACACTTTAGATCCTTCAACAAATAGCCTTATCATCATTCTACTACTGCTTATTACTGCTGTCATTGCATTCATATTTGCTCAAATATATCACAATTTTCAACCCCTCCTAAATAAATAAAAAATAAACCACTTTATTTGACTCTATTAATCCATCAGTCAGGTAATTTCATTTATCATTTACTCACATATTACATTACATTCCGTTATAATAGCCCAACATGTACATGATATTCATAAGCTTAATCGACTCGATATAGTATCACAGTGGAGAAACATTTATAGTCCAATCACGATCAGCTGAGCGCCGTGACCCATGGGTCCCTTGTTTACAATTCAGAGAGGAAATCACCCGGGTTCTAATCTGAGGGGAGAGATGTAGCCATGTGGTTATATTATGAACTGTACCATGGAGTGGAAGGTCCCTGGTTCAATCCCCACCAGAGCCTCAAAGACAGAGTAATAATATCTTGACAGAACCTCATGAGGTTCTCTAATATTTTATTGACAGTGCATGATTACTGGATTATAAAACATGAACTCCAGAAGATTTAATGATAATGTGCCATTCTTATCGTGCAGCAACCTTTGTCCATATTAAATAGACACACTGACACTGACAGGTCATCAACTTTTCCTTCATAAAAAAATAACATATTCAGTAAACTCTCACCCACCGACCACCTCAGTTTAGCGACCACCCCATAATAATGTCCACTTGTTCTCAGTCTAAATTCTTTGTTGCTCTTTATATAAGACCTCGCTAAGATGACCACCTAACAAATGTGACCAGTGCCAACCACTATATCAAGGTCCGATTGGTGGTTGTAATTTCGAGGAATTCACAGTTTATATCTATATGGCTTATGCTACAGAGCTGACCAGGATGAGGAACTCGCTAAAGAGATGGAGGAACAGCTGAGGATACAGGAGCAGGAAGCCGGACTAGTGAAGGAAGCAGAGGACGCTGTGAGTAGTGTAATGATGATACAGTAAAGCAGGGCTGGTGAAGGAGGCCATAGATGCTGTGTGTAGTGTCATGTTGATACAGAAAGTAATATATTATCATGTTATATATTAAAATAATATTGTTTTATAATATGAATCAGTGCTCTTTGATGTTCATGTTATTATTAGATGAGGATCTGAGTATGTAATGAGATCATTTAGAAACAGGGGATGAGGACCTGAGTATGTCATGAGATAACTTAGATACTGGATATGTGGATCTGAGTATATCACCAGATAACTTAAATACTGGAGATGAGGATCTGAGTATATCATGAGATAACTAAGATACTGGAGATGAGGATCTGGGTATATCATGAGATAACTTAGATACAGGAGATGAGGATCTGAGTATGTTGTCAGATAACTAAGATACTGGAGATGAGGATCTGGGTATGTAACGAGATAATTTAGAAACAGGGGATGAGGACCTGAGTATGTCGTGAGATAACTAAGATACTGGAGATGAGGCTCTGAGTATGTAATGAGATAATTTAGAAACAAGGGATGAGGACCTGAGTATGTCGTGAGATAACTAAGATACTGGAGATGAGGCTCTGAGTATGTAATGAGATAATTTAGAAACAGGGGATGAGGACCTGAGTATGTCATGAGATAACTAAGATACAGGGGATGAGGCTCTGAGTATGTAATGAGATAATTTAGAAACAGGGAAGAGGACCTGAGTATGTCATGAGATAACTAAGATACAGGGGATGAGGATCTGAGTATGTAATGAGATAATTTAGAAACAGGGGATGAGGACCTGAGTATGTCATGAGATAACTAAGACACAGGAGATGAGGATCTGAGTATGTCGTCAGATAACTAAGATACTAGAGATGAGGATCTGAGTATGTAATGAGATAATTTAGAAACAGGGGATGAGGACCTGAGTATGTCATGAGATAACTAAGACACAGGAGATGAGAATCTGAGTATGCCGTGAGATAACTAAGATACAGGAGATGAGGATCTGAGTATGTAATGAGATAATTTAGAAACAGGGAAGAGGACCTGAGTATGTCATGAGATAACTAAGACACAGGAGATGAGAATCTGAGTATGTCATGAGATAACTAAGATACAGGGGATGAGGATCTGAGTATGTAATGAGATAATTTAGAAACAAGGGATGAGGACCTGAGTATGTCGTGAGATAACTAAGATACTGGAGATGAGGATCTGAGTATGTAATGAGATAACTTAGAAACTGGAGATGAGGATCTGAGTATGTCGTGAGATAACTAAGATACTGGAGATGAGGATCTGGGTATGTCATGAGATAATTTAGATACTGGAAATGAGCATCTGAGTATGTCGTGAGATAACTAAGATACAGGAGATGAGAATCTGAGTATGTCGTCATTAGAAATAAAGAAATAATGTTAAAAATGCATGCTTTATAAGACATCAATGTATCCTACATCTGATTATTACTTACAGTCGTTATCATGTAATCTTGTGAGTAGTTTATGTTTCTATCTTCATATTACAGGAACTCGCAAAAAAGCTTCAGGAAAGAGAACAGAAACGCTATGAGCGCAAGATGAGGGAGTACGAACTTGCTAAAGAGAGAAAGAGGCTAGAGAGGGAGCTAGCAGAACAGACACGCCAAGCCGAGAAAATCCTGTCAGGGTACCAGAGAGAACGTCAGTGTGTCATACATAATAATGTTTCTTTATGTTCAAAAGCCATTTAATACTCATCTTACATTAAAATGGTAAATGACTGTTTCTGTAATATTAATTCTGTATGTTGAAACCTCTGTTTACTTAAAGGTTAATTGATATGAAATTATACACAACAATCATCTAAATTGAAAAAAATAAATGTTTGCTTTATTTTCGTGATTTGAATCATAGATCATACAGTATTTGTTATAAATATATAATTTAGATGATATTTTACACCATTCCTTATCTGTCTATTTTTCTGTTCTTTGTGTTAAAATGAACAATATTACAACATCAGTTTATTTCTGTTTTAATTCAATACATTACTTGAACTTTGCATGTGAATACAGACTGAAACTAGATTATTTTGGTATATTTTACTTCATACACATCACACAATTTTTAATATCATCCTTTTCAGAGAATCATAATTTATTCAAGCTTATATATATGGTTATACCAAAGTGCAAACTTGTAGTGATCTGAAATTGTGTTGATGTGTCTGACATTTAGTTCACTGTTTTTCCTGCAGATGGCAGTTCAGAGAACCTGGACCAAGCATCACAAGGACCAGTTGGGTAAGAGTCCTCATGAATATTCATATTACACATATCAATATTATCACAAATTATTTCGGAAGGCTACTTTTTTAATTCTCTCTGGCAAACTAACCACATAACTGAATTTGTCTATAGATGCTTTACAGTTGCACTCTTTAAGACTTTATAATAGAATCCTAACAATTTTTTAGCTCAGCTTTGTTTTGCTTTCAGTTTTCTTTGTGTTATTGGTTACAAGTTGTTTATAAACTGAAACTGAATTCACATAATGCTGCATCAAGTCAGTCAGTCATTTTTTTGTAGCACATGTCCGACAAGGTTAAAAATTGGAGGGGCCCATAGACCAGAGGCCCGTTTTTTTGCTCATACCTGTATTTTCCAAAGGTAAAGGCCTGCAGGGTCAATAAAAGTCAAGTCCTTGTTGGCTTTTCTTTGTTTCAGATGATCACATTTCCCAAAGTGAACAAAAAATCTAGCTATTCTTGTCATAGTAAGCAGTGTAACAATGGTGGCATATAACGGTACAAACAAATTCAAATTATGTATATATGTTATATGGTAAATGTTTTTATCAAAATGATATCAGTCCCCCCACCCTCCTCCCCCGCCCTCTCCTACCCTACAGGTATAACATTGTTTCTCTGTTCTGAGATATTGACACAGTATTTATGGATGAAAAATTTTCCCTTTGGTAATACTAAAATCAATTGGAACAAGAAAAATACAGACAGGGTGAATTGAAGTTTTCTTCCCTTGCAGCGTGTTACGGACCGACAACCGTGTGGAGGATGTAGGGGACTTCAGTGACTTCTACATCCAGCCAAACGAGAAGATGGATCCATCCCAACGCCAGGAGTTACAAAAACTGCAGGACGAGGTGATCTGTCCAGTATTAACATAAGCACTCAATAATAATCATAAACTTCAGGCCTTTTTAGAATAAACTGATAGGGGCCTACGATTCAAGTCATAATAAAACACCAGTTCCAACGGATCAAAGTATTTGCTGTGTGGTAGTTTGGCATCAGAGGCTTATATGGTCATGTTTTATGTGCTATGGTGGGCAAGTAAAAATCCATTTTGGGCAAGTAAAAAATTCATGTTAGGCAAGTAAAAAATCCATGTTGACAAGTAAAAAATCCATGTTGGGCAAGTAAAAAATCCATGTTGGGCAAGTAAAAGTTAGATGTTTCTCACCCATCTAAGCAAGTAGAATCCACAGAGGTTCAGGCACAGTACTTCTGTTTCTTGTATACCGTTTTCCCCCATAGATAATCCGCATTTTTTCATCTTAGAATCGAAATAAAAAACCCTGGTGCGTATTATACATGGAGACATAATTTCCAAACTTTTTTTCAGTCAGGTTGAACATCGTACGGTGAGCCGATGATGAGCGATAATAAAGAATTTTATGTAAACAAAGTGTATACCCACTTTACTTGTACAAATTTTGCATTAAAACAACATAATTATTGATTTGATTAACTTTTTTTCATTTCAGATACTTAAAATATATCTTAAGTATGGCTTACAACAGAAGATTGCCGATGTGAAATATGCATGATGGTATATTGCTTGGCTGACCTCCTTTGATGTCAATGTCTGTCGGCAGATGGCGCTGCGGCATATTTTTACATGTGGTGTTAAATCACAAAAGGGGATCGTTTCTACCTGATATACCTGCACCTGTCAGTCCTTGTCCGTGGGAAATGTTCCGTGATACACTAATTACTATTTAAACAACTTGAACCAAGGGAGGAATGATTGCCTGGTGGTTTCCTAAGTTAATTAATAATTAATAATTAATTACCCTAATGTGGAAGCATGGACAGTTTGAACAGCTGTGTAAATTAATGATATCCCGGAGATGTGTTATAAATTTATTACAAACCTAGGGTATTTTATAATAGTTAGTTAAATATATAAATACATATATATATGCTTAAAATGAAACCCCGTTGTGGATATTAAACATCACAGAAAATTTGATTTAAAAACATAATAAACGTGTGTATTTTTAATCTGTATTTAGATTTCAGTAGCGTCACCTACGTCCAGCGGTTGTAGTATCGACGTCATCCCGCCAGGGATTATCGCCACCTCAGTCTTGTGCACTGGCTTCAGATGTTGCAGCATCTGAAAGCATCTAACACTAATAGGCTATTCTCTTTCTTTGTGAGGCCACCCGCGCGATTCCCCCACACGCTATCAATCCAATCTTTCATCAGGGTATCATCCATCCAGCCTTTAGACTGTACGCGCACGTGTACACTACTCGGGAATTTTACACCTTTGGGCATGGTTTTCCGTTTGAAAACCACGTACGGGGGTAATTTAGTGCCATCTGCCATGCAGGCCAGCATGTCTGTGAACCTGTTTTTTTCATTACCAGTCGTACGGATTGATACTGTGTTCGCTCCCTTCTTTTCCACAGTTGTATCGGCAGGTAGATCAAACGTTAGCGGCGTCTGGTCAGCGTTACCGATGAGTGACAGTGGCGGGTCCAGTACTTTGCGGCGTTTGATTATGTGGGCCTGAAAAGCTGTCAGTTTCTCCTCGTAATCAGCTGGGAGCTTTTGACTGATGTGGGTTTTTCTTCTAATGGAAAGATCATTCCGGGCCATGAAGCGATAACACCAGTTTGAGGAAGCCTTGAAATCACTAATTTTGAGATCTTTTGCAACCAGGCTGGCTTTCAGTCGAACTTGCACTGTGCTCACTGCATTGCCCTGAGCGCGACATTCACTGATCCATTCCAGCACTTGCTTGTCCACCTCAGGATAGAAAACTTGACGACTCCTGTTGGCCCTCTTTGATTTCGGCATTTTTTCAAGTTGTCCTTTCGATCTTTTCCACAGTCGAACATTGCTCTTGTCGATACCGAAATGGCGAGCAGCACTGCGATTCCCATTCTGTTCAGCATACTGAACAACTTGTAACTTAAACGCTGTCGTATACGATGATCTGCGTGGCATGATGACCATAAGCGACTGAATGATGGTTACCCATATTTATGCGTGTGTTGAGTTAATGAAGACTCTTTGTTCTATGATTAGCATTAATTGGCTAACTAGGGTGCCATGCGAGTTGTTCTCCTTATGACACGCTCGTCACAGTTTGTTACCCGACATGACGGAAAGCTTCCCTTTGATTAACATCAAAGGAGACCTGTGTTTTTGTATACATTCTGTAACTAAGAATTATCATTGCTGGTTTTTTTTTGTTAGAATGGGGATGATATTTTATTAAAACACATTCGTACGACCCCTTTTCTTGGACACGAACGGCCTTGCATTGGTGACGCTTAATACAAGTGTTGCAATACCTGGTTAACGGCGGTCCAGGCACAATCCCCTTTTTTACACTTAACAATTGGAGGAGAATAGACAATTTGCTAATTCAAGTATAATGATCTTCTGCTTAGAGACTTGTGTTGACTGATGAAGTCACACCCACGAAGAGAGCGGATATTCGATGACCACCACAAAAACAATTTGCAGCATTCAGGATTTCGTCAGAATCTACCTGCGTATCATACACAGGTATACAGGTTTCCCCCAGAAATTGTAGCTCTGATTAGGGGTGCGGATTATCTACGGGTGTGGATTATTTATGGGGGAAAACGGTATTTAGTAAATTGGAACGAAAACAGATTTTCAACAATGTTTTATTCGGTCTTAAATTTGTGTTATCTTATTAGATTTTATATGTTAACAGTAGTTAAAGTAACAAACTCTTTCTGTTACAGGAACTAGCTCGACTGCTTCAAGATCAAGAACACAAAGTAAGTTACTATAAAAAATCCATGTGTTTTCTTGATATTTTATAATGGCTTATTGCAGATCAATTGAATACATACATGCATGTATATTACTACTTGCAATGGTATGTTTGTTTTAATATAGATAACTTCTTTGAAATAGTAGAGTACTAAGTATAATTATTTGTTACATGTTATAAATTGTTCAGATAAAGCTAATGGAGGCTTCTCATTGGTCAGTTTGAATCAAAGATTGTTCAGCCTTAAAGCTGAGGGCTGCCAATTGGTCAGTTTTGATGAAGAGGGCTCAGCTTTACAAGCTAAGGCCTTTAAATTGGTCAGCTTAAGTTATGCATTGCTACCTTTCAAAGTGTGGGGGGCTGCTAAGGGGCCACTTTAAAGCATGCATAATAAATTATGCAAGTACCTTTTTTGTAAGTTCATTATTTAAAATGACATAAGTTTTCTTACAATATGTACATATCACTTCATTATTTGCCCCAAGAGCCTACTTCATACAAAATCTGCTCTAATTTTACTTGATCCATTTTCTGCTGCAGAGGGGTGCTCGAGTCAATCAAAACAAATTACGAGAAATAGAACAGCAGGATGCAGAGCTTGCTCGCATCATTCAGGAACAGGAAAAACTTAAGGCCAAGAAGCACCGTCATCGCCATCGACAAATGTCGCAGCAAGAGCCGAGCACACAGGTAACGGAGACGCAAGAATAAGAAACGACAAGCACAAAAGACATTTGTATAAATATGTGTACTGGAGATTTACTTGAACTTAAAAAGTATTATTCAGGGTTATGGGTTTATATTGTTATATTTTTATATATCTTGGGTGGTATTGGTTTTAGTGAATAAACTTGCTTTGTATGAGTTTGGGTATAAATACATGATACTGCTTGTATTATTCGAGTAAAAATTAATATTAAGAAGGTGCTTTTTATGTTGTATATTAAGGTATATATAAAGAAAGTATATAAATTTATATGACTTTTTTCATATAAATGATAAAAATTCTGAATTAGAGTCCGGATCTTTTAGCATATTGTATTTAAGTGTCATTATAAAGCATAAACAGTCATTTTGTCAATAATGAGTAAACTGTAAGTTTTCACTCGTGAACATTACTTTTCATATCAGATAAGCAGAAACTACTAGTGAGAAATTTGTTTGATTTTAGTTCATTTAAAACTTTTAAATTCACTTTTATTGAAGAAGAAACCTATAATTCCTTCCACTTCAGTGCCCATTGATTTTTTTTTTTGCTTTTTGAGCATTGTGCAACCAATGGGTTTGGCCATGTCACTCAACTGTACGGTAATGAAGAACCAAAAACAACTTGTTTTTTTATGATGAAAATGCTACCATCCTCTTTATAGCAGTCACATTTACAGTTTCCACCGTATGCAAGATTTTGCTAAATCTGAATATTTATGAAAACTATTGCCAAAATTCAGTGGGTATGGCTGTGGAACAGATTATAGATTTCATCATACGGTACTTTGTTTAGAAGTACTTTCTGCAATATCAAATATGAACCTTACACCAAACATGAAATATAAGAACAGAGTATTTTATGCATAAATATGTTGTATTAAGTGGAACATTATCCACTTTGCCAGCCAGTTATATCAGCAGTAACTGCAATACATCAGAAACTTTAGTCTATGCTATCCCACAATTCCACTTCCTGCACAGAAAATAAAAAAAAGGCTTGATTGGTAGAGCTTTGGTGATAGTGCATGAGGTTTGCAAATGTAGATTCCTTAGAGAAAGGAACAGTTTTTAAGGGATTTCACTGCAACTTTTGCTTTAATGATGGTAGAACTTACTGGTGATGGTCCTGGTGAATGGCAGGGTAGAACTAACATTGATTATCCCATGTTAATTCTAAGTATTTAATATAACTTAAGTACAGAGAAGAACTCAGAGTGATTAAGTGTAGATTGGTATCACTCTCATTTAAAAGTACACTGGATGGTCAAAAATTCATCAGAAGATTGGTACCCCTCTCATTTAAGAGATTTATGGAATGACCTGATTATTGACCTTTAGTCTGGTACCCTTCAAATTAGAATCGTGTGAAACAACTGACTTTAAAAGAAGGTAACACCAGTTTCCTGTACTCCGTGTCAACTGGCTTGGTTTACTGATTGATTGGTAGTCTACAAAATTTTGAATGCACCAGTTTGCAAATTGGTCTTGTGCTGTATATAATGACATAAAGTAGTCTGAATGAAAGATTAAAATCTACATGTCTGTCTCTGGTTGGAGGTTCATGTAACTCAATTCAGGGTTCAGATTTTTTTGTGCAGCATGTGTATATTAAGGGTTTCATTTCTGTATTTTCTATGGTTATATAGGCTATGGTTAATATGACAGCCAGCTCTCACAGTGTTGGCTCAAAGCTCCTGTCCATATCATTCTGAAGTGTTCTTGACAATACACAATATCAGCTGGCTCAGGTGATACAGGCAAGTCTTGTCTGGAAGATTTGGTTATACAAAATTTGCCAACTATCCTGAAATTGCAGGTATTTCATATATTGTAGTTGGTGTTTTACTTATTACTCCACAAAAAAGTTTATGTGTTCATCTCAGTTTTTTTGTTGGTTTGTTAGCAGGATCATTTTAAAAATCTTTTTGGAAGGATTGGCACGGCCCAGGAGAGACGGATTAAATTTTTATGCAGATCTACTTTTAGGGGAAGATTTAGTTGAGTTGTTTTGGGGTTAGTTGAGGATGAGCTCTGTAGTTTATACATTGTGCTTCATGGTGTATCATTTTTAAGCTGCTTCATGCACAGGTTTTATGTAAAATGTGAGGCGCACTGCAAATAGAAGGTTAATTTGCACTCAGTATTCTATACCTCCTGCTGTTCAACTAAACCTGGTACAGTTTACCACCACAGATATTTATTTTGTTTGTTTCTTTATTCTTATGATCAGGCTGTCCTATTAGCATGTCGGTTTTTGTGTCCATCGGGGTCCCAGTCACAGAGAACCAGTCCATATTTCCAGTCCTCTCTTTCATAGTAAACAAGTACATTTTTAGCAGAGAAAAGTCAATTTTTAACAGAGAACCAGTCCATTTTATAAGAGAAATTGTCTGCTTTTGCCATGAACCAGTTTGCTTTATTATTGAGAACCAGTCCATTTTTCACAGAGAACCAATCAATTTCCTACAAGTTAACCTCCCATTATTCATGTGCCCTAATATCCCCTACCAAAAACAGAACCCAGGACCACCGCTGCCAAGTAGGTCAAGGTCAACACCAACGAATGCTCAAGGTCGGGGGCCGGTCTTCTACACTGCTGGAGATGAGCTTAGCACAAGGCCAGAAAACAGAAGACAGCTGGCAGCAACAGAGTCCAGAATCTCAGATGAAAGGTCAAGGTCACCTGAAAGGTCAAGGTCATTGGAATCTCATGAACCTGCATCCCCTGCGCCACCTGGATATGAAACCAGGAGACAAGATGGGCCAGTAGTACAAAGGTAGAATTTCATGTGTTTAGATATTGCAGACAGTTGATATATATTTTAATTATTTTTAAATTTAGTAAACACTGGATGTTTGTATTTAGCTCTGTGATTTCATTTGAAATTTCTCTCTTTGTCATTTTCCACTCAGATTTGTTCTAAAATAAAAATATATAACTAAGATTCAAATGGAGTTTCAATTCCAGGAAGTATGAATCCCGTTAATATGTTTGACTTAGACAGGACATGTTATGGTATACCCTTCGGCCATATGTCTATCCCTTATTGTTAAATTTTGCCGTGAGTAAACTTTATTTTCTTTGAACTCACTATAACTACTTACTCAAGTGCAATTCTAGGCAAAATCAACACATATTTAATGAGGTCAGAGCCTAACAGACTTCTTTGTAGTGTCACCATGATGACTCAGCAGGAATATAATGGATTTTCATGAGACTCATTATAAATATATTATAATAGAGTTTTTCACCTGTATTCAATACTTTTTAAAACCCTAAATATTTAATGATGTCCATATACCATCGGCTCAGTAAAGCCACCACTAGTTTAATTAACTCCTTCTGTTTTATATTATGCAGACCGAAGCAGATTGAACCTCGCTCACATCCTCAGTCACCACAGAGCAGTCTGCCAAGTCCAACGGGAGCCGTACATCACAGTAACAACAGCCTGCCTAGTCCTGCAGGACCGATACATCATAGTAACAACATACTCACTGCCATCGACCCCACCTACCGGGGAGACAGACACGTGGCCCTACCCCCTGCCAGCCTGCCCAGCCCTCCACAACCGTCCCCGAGTGACTTCTCGACCATTGACTCAGCACGACGAGTCTCCCCCGCAGGTCAGTGGGCTTTAGTTAGATGTACCTGGTTAGTCAGTGTACAAAATGATGATTTTATATTTGCTGTGATCAGATTTAAATGCTAACAATTTTGCTGGTATCAGTTTTATATGACACTTTATTGTTAGAGTTTGGTGGTTGCAGTCAAATGTAAAAATGATAATTTCATAGATGCTCTAATAAATTATATAGATTAACTATGTCACTGAAGTCAGATGTATGTGACTCTTATTGTTATAGTCCAGTGGCTGTAGTCAGATGTAGAAGACAATAATTAATAGTTATGCTGCAGATAGTCAAATATTTGCTGCAGATATTTTTCTATTTTTATTAACTATGAAATGACAGCAATCATGTCAGTTTCTCAGCTGTGGTTTCATCTAGTGTCCCAAAACCTGGTCTGTTCATTGATCATAAGTGGATGTCCTATAATAATCACCCTGTCTGTCCGTCTGTTTGTCTGTCTTTTTGTCCATCTGTCCAACCCCACAAATTTATTTCCAGATGATAACTCCAGGTTGGATTGACATATGGATTTTAAACTTGACTTACGTATGGGCTACCACTAAAGAAAGAACCTATATGATTTTTATGATCAAGGTCACAGGACTCACTTATTAAAAAGATGCCTGCATTTTAAAACAAGTTTTTCATCCCAAACCTTCCATCTTGCACATATAGCTGACCTGCCAACATCGAAAACATAAATGAATTTGGGTCAAAGGTCAAGGTCACAGGGGCCATTTCAGATGATAACTCCAGTTTGGTTTGACATATTAGTTTCAAACTTGACTTATGTGTGGCCCACCACTAAAACAAGAACCCTTATGATTTTTGGGTCATAGCTCAAGGTCACAGGGCCCATCCATTCACAAATTTAATTTAAGGAAGATAACTGTGGTTTTGATAGACCGATTGATTCCTAACTTGATTATTGATGACCCACCACTTGTGTAAGAAACATTTTGATTTGCGGGGTTCTGAGGTCAAAGGTGAAGGTCAAATGAGCCATATCTTTAAAAAGATTGTGGATGCACTGTAAATCAAACTTTTCATTCCAAACTGTCCATCCTTCACACATGGCTTACCTGCCCAGAGTGGAAGAAATCAGTAGATTTTGAGTTACCTGGTCAGAGGTCAAGGTCACTGGACCCACTTTTGTTAAAAGATTCTTACTATAATCTAATTGATGTAAGTTCAAGGATAGTAAGTTCTCAGATTTAATGGTCACAAGGTCTTTGGTTAAGGTCACAGGACCCACATTTTGAAAAAGCTCATAAAAACATCCTTACAGACAAATTCATCTGAGTGTCGAGACCTATGGGTCCCTAGTTTTTATGGCAGTCATGTCATAGTATTAGTTTTGCAATCATATATTAAGGACTTCACTATAACCAAATAGGTGGGCCATTATTTCTCAACTTTTGTATGCTAATGCATATAAAAAAATCAACAACATTACAAATAAGAATATTTTGCATTTGCTTAAATTTTTCAAAATTCAGCCTAGCATCATGCGATGGTCCCTTGTTTTAGAATGTCATTTTCCATCAGATCATTTAATATCATCAATGTATTGATACAGAGACATCTGACAATATTGATACATTATTTCATTTTGTATCATGATGTGTCAGTGCACTAGGGAATAGTAACAGCCTTAGTAGCGGTTTACCATAATTAAGTCATTTTTGAGTTTCCCCATTGTAATGATTATTACTTGGATTTATTCTAGGGTCTGCCGTATCACAGGAAGACCCGTACTGCAACCTTGACGACTTTGCTCCTGTTCCTGGACAAAAACGCTCAACTCTCAGGAACAACAGTAAAAAGAAGGACAAGAAAGATAAAGGCTGCAAGCAACAGTGATGACAGATTCCTCCACACGGGGGCGACACCAGCAGTCTCATCTACCGGGGCATCTTCAAAATGGCATCGGTTACACTTGCTGCCTGTAACTAGACATAACGTACACAAACACACATGCACACTTGTTTTTATTACAGAAAAAATCATGAATACTTCATTTTAAGGATGCCTGCCTAGCCACTTAAACTCCCAGGTCACGAGAAAATAAAAAAAATCACATAGACTTCTGGAAATGCTATGTAGATATTGAACAGGCTCCATAAGGTGTCATTTACATTATTTTTAACCGTGGGCTGGTTCCATTGTGGTTGTACTTTTACAACCTGGCGCATGCTGGTGATTTTGTTTTGACACAATGCAGTGTGACTGAAGTCTTAATGGGTTTGCAGCTGGTTGCCAAATTTATCCACATTTCAGTTGCGTATGGGTGGGCCATGCCATACAACTGTTGACTGACAGGTACTGACAACTGCTAGGTTTCAGGCATGCCAGAAAAGTTCTGATTCTTGTGATTCTGTGTGACTATTGCGATCATTTATGGTTGTTTTGGGTGATGTGATTTGCGAATAAGTATCATCCAATTGGCAGGGCCATGATTTTGGTTGATTGGCTGAATCTGGAACCAGATGGGGAATAGTTGTGGACTCTGTATGCAGCTTAAAATATGTTTATGCCTTGTCCTTTATTTTCTTACTATGTACTATGTACCTGCTCAGACGCCATCTTGTCCAGTGTATCGTCTCCTTTGATAGAGGCAAACTGTGTCATCTGTAGTCTGTGATGAGTGTGGTTCATACCACCAGTTTGGTCCATTTGATATATTGATGAGGGCCCATGCTGTCCACTGTACCAGTCCTGTAGTTCATTTTATAGGAGCAATATTCCTCGAGAGAGACAGAGTTTACCAATTGGGGGAAACTATTAAGGATCTTCATTTAACACCAACATTTATCTGTTCTTCCTGATACTGAGATCTATCACGACACCAAAACCAGCACTGATTGCTCCCTCATATCACTGAATGATAGTCAGTCCCACCAACAAAGTAACATTTGTTTAACCTTTTGAACACTATTTCCACAGTCAGTAGCTTCAGCAGATGTGAATTTTAAGTCGCTATGCACTTTGAGGCCTTTTTTAGTTCCATCTCAGGTTATAGGTGGTGCCATCTACCACTTCCCAGCTGTACCAATGTGTGTCACCTGGACACAGCCCTTTGCATCAGTTGAAATCATATGATCCATTTGATCTGACTTCACGGGTTCAAAAGATGTGACTGCTTAATGAGTGTTTAATGACTTACTTGGCTACTTTAGTCAGCTCTACAGGCTTGTTTTAAGATGGTGTGACTGACATATTCGACCCTTTTATTTAGAATCTATGAGAGGATATGTGAAAGAGTTTCAGACCTATCAGAAATCCAACATGGCCACCAGGCAGCCATCTTCAAATTGCATTCACACACATTATTTCAAGAACATTTGAGCAATTCCTGTGAATTTTTCCCTGATGAAGACTTCTTTGAGAGGATGTATTATTGAATTTGCAGGTAACCATCTTGGAATTCCCTTTATCAGAGTAATTGTCATGAAAGTTCCTAGTGAGAGGATGTGAGCAATCAGATTTCATAACCCCCAGAAATCCAATATGGCCACGAGACAGCCATAAAATTTTTCATCTCATTTGCATATTTGCTTTGTGATTTATTTTCAAGTGTGGTCCCTGTGAGAGGAAATAGGCAATCAAATTTCAGATCAAATATGACCCCCTATGTTTCCTTACAATGAACAACAAAGATTAGATATATTTCATTGAAGGGAAAAGTGAAATATCAGTATTTAGTAGTAATATTGTCTAAAAAGAACTTGGTGTCAGCTGTTTATAGATGATATTATATAGATATAGTGGTAGTATGTTAATAGGACCGTGTTACCTTAATCCGGTGAATGGACTGAAGTTCACATCTTATTCAGTCTCATCAGCCCAGTATACATAGCTACACATTAGTGCTGACATGGGGACATATTTAGACTCCAACACTAGAGAGGTGTCACCCAATTAAAATAAGTATTGGTGACCATGGCAACACTGTTGGAGAGCATTTACAGTGGAAAATAACACAAAATGTGAATTTTTTTTTTATTATTGACAGGCAGGGTCCATTGGACTCGGGCATCTGGCAATGGCATTGATCAGCCAGTGTCAGCGTGTATTAAAAATACTCTCATCCCATCAGTAACTCCACTCATTCACATCTTCATTTATTCATTCACATCATGGAATTTTATTTTTCATTTCATCCTTTTGTTTTTCCTTTTATGCTCGAGATAAATTATTTGACTTTAGATTTTTAAGTTGTTTTAATTTGTAGTATATCATAGCTTGTCTGTTATTTTATGTAGTTTTGGAAAGTCTGACCTTTTTATTATTCCATCAAATAAAAAAATGACATTTGTTACAAATTTTAAAACATTAAATGTTGCCAAAAGATGTTTTTACAGCTCAGCTCAAATAAATATAAGAAGATGTGTTTTCTAAAGATGTTACAGATCTGCAAATGGTGGTTTATATATATATATATTTGTGGAAATATTCTTTTGAGATAAAAGGGAAATAATATTTCAAGTCGTATGATATAGATCATGTAAATCCAGTGTGTCTTCATGTGAAAATGATGGAAAATTTTAAAAGACAAGCAGAAAGACAGCTTGAGGTACTCAATTTGAGGTCAAGGTCATAGATGTGAGATCAAGGTCATTAATAGGTCAGATAAAAATGATGGACTATCTTTAATTAGATAATTCTGTCATGTATGAACATGAAAAAATGAGGTTATGAGGTTACACCCAAAAACAAAAAAAAACTCGGTGAATGAAACATGGGTCATCTTTTTGCAGGTTAAAGAATACTTGGTGACATCTAACAAAAATCTCATAACTGTTATCCATGTAACTATCACATGATACAGTATATACCACAGATCATCCGTCCAGGTCCAATCATATTATGATGCTGTCTGTGTATGCGTCACATGACATGTTGCTCGGTGACAAACCCGTAACTGGTGGTTTACAGGGGCACATCCAGGAATTTGGAAGGGGGGGGGGTGGTCTACATTAAGTGACTTTGTATCACAGGAAAATGGGAAAATCTCTTCAAGAAAGGTAATTTCCCCCAGCATGGAGAAGAGGGTTTACCCCCACAAACCCCATGTCAACCCCAGGTGAATTGCTTACACAGATGTGAATGCAAATTTAAACTACTGGATATGAAATATTATATAATTATTGATATACAGTGGAACCTGTATGAAAGAGCACATGTCTTATAAGAACACCTGTCTATTAAGACCACCCTTTAGTGAACCTAAAGCATTCACATTGGTTATAACTGACCCATCTAATCAGATAACCTGTGGATTAAGGCCACTTTTGGCCAGTCCAGTGGGTGTCCTCATAACACAGGTACCACTGTACCATCATAGTTTTACCATCATGGACATCAAGGTCACGTGTCATATGTGTGATGTACTATTGTCATATATTTATAAAACATTGTAATTCTCATAATGATTAATAATATATTGAAACAACATCATTTGTAATGATGTCATTTCAGATTTTTTATGAAACATCAGATCTGGATATAGCATGATTTATTTTATGATTACATTTCATTTATTTATGTGACATCATTAACAAGTTGATGATAAATCATGTATGAATTTAACATCACCATCATTGACAAAATGTCATATAAATGACGTCATACAAATAATTATGTAGCATTGTATATTTCATTAGTATACACCATATATCAGGTTAACATCTTTCATTGAGTTAACATCATATATGATGGATTTAACAGTTAAATGTTGATAGAGCATCATATATTTTATGGTAACTTGGACAACATATTTATACATAAAATGATGTAATGTCGAGTATTTCTTTGTGCTTCCTTGATAACAAAAGGATTCAGCCTCAGATCAGTGAATGAATTGTTATAATAATGTATAATACACAAATGCTGGCTATTTATAATGGTATCGGTGCACAGCATGTACTAATGCCTAGGTGTGAGTGATATCGGTCTTGACAATTTAGCTTTGCTTATACTGATCATTAATCTCATAATAATATTTAGATTATACAGTCATTTATAAAGTATGTATTGAATCACACACGTCACATTTATACATGAAACATGAACCTATATTTGCTTTGTATTGGCCAGTATTTTAAAAAACCTGCACAAATCGGCATTTTACACTTTGCATGTAAATATTTAATGGGTCAGAATAATACCCAAGACTTTATATATAGCAAACCATAGTGTAGACAGGGGACCATGTGTTTATTTACAGAACAATTTTAAAAATGCATTTGTTTACATATAAAAGTCCATTTACACAATCTAAAATCAAATTTAAAAATATTTATATTTTTACTTCATTCTTCACAGTTATTGGACACACAGAATACACATACAGACACACAACTTTCAGGTTTTGAGGAATCTTATTTTCACAATTTTGTTAATTTTAGATATACAAGATTTAAATATTCTAAGATGGGGGCATGGGTTAATGGCTGCACAGTCTTGCAGACGTACATCGATGATGCCAGCCGAATGGTTATGTGTTCATAAATAAAATAAATGTGTATAAAGACATTACAGAACTCTGTTGTTGTAATCAACTCCTTTTATTTTGTTGTTATCCAGGGCTGTAACAACAGTTAAAGTGCTGGGTCTAAACATAACTTTTAACTTAATACAAACACACACACACTCACTGCAGTGTATCCTATTTGTAGTTTGCTAGTTAGATAAAAAGAAACTATCACAATCGGGTTTGAAACAAATTTGTTTTTACCTAAAAATTAAGGTTTTATGGCCATGGAGTGAGATCATGTAAATATGATCTGTTTACGTGCAGTAAACAGTGGTACAGGGTACAAAGACCATACAGTAATGAATTTGCAGGGAAGCCAAATCTTTATACTTGAGCGGATGTGAAGACTTCATCAAGCAACCCCTGCCTTTGTGATGACTGATTATTCAAACAGTAAAATGAATAACAATGACAGTTCAATAAAGACAAGAACTCTAATAGAGGGAAAAATTTTTTTAACATGAATAACTGATTTTCTGTTTTATATGCACAGTAGTCCATGCTGCAGGCTCATGTTTTACGCTTTACCTATATATTCAAAACGCTTTTGGAATGATTATCTAAAGATTACGTTATCCAGGAGATTAACAACATAGTAACAGACAACACTAGTTGTTTGTATCATGATAAATACGGAACGTTTAACGATGATTCCACATTGACACAAGTGCGATATAAAAAACACTTGTTGTTAAATATCCGTTTATATTCGCTGCAGCCAAACAAAAGTTTCTCATTTTTATTGCATTAATTTTGTGTTCAAACCTAAGTTCATATGATGATTCCAAACGCTGGTATTAGAAGATGACATTCATTACTACATTTATTAAATAATATGTAGATCATATTACTCTTCCACGCAGTAACCGCTTCATAGATGAAACTTATTACAAGCTGTCTACATTAAAAGCCGCACATCTGTGACCTGATTCGTCGCATAAAGGAGACTACGGTATATACTGTTTGAACCAGTTTCAGTTTATTTAACCTGTTTTTTTTTTTTTTTCATGTGGCCACAACATGGTTTATGGAGCAATAAAAGGAGATTATTTTTCAGTATCAGATATTTTATAATACAGTGAAACTTCGATATTACCACCAACGGGACCTCGATAAAGTGGTCTCATTTTAAAGTTGGTTGTCTAAGCGAGGTCTGATACAAAGAGCAAAGAAAATCGGGACCGCGAAAAGTGGTCGTTATTTCGCGGTGGTCGCTCAGCTGAGGTGGTCTTTTGTCAAGGTTTTACATTATATACAACTTGAATTTAATGTGAATTAATATGATATACTCTGTTATACATGTGTGTATGACGAGGCGTGTTGTATATGCAGGGATATACCTGTGCGTGTTTGTACACATCAAATGAGTTCCGGCTCATTTTTCCTGGCTAAGTGCCAAACCAGTTCTTATGCATGTTGCCATCTTATGGGATATTATGCATTTATGCGTATGTTATTCTGGTGAAAATTCGCAGCTTCGTCCAGTTAATATGTTATTTATTACCAATCAAACCAATTATATTGCTCAAGAAAAGAGTTTGATATTTGGACAGTTTTCATTGGTTAAAAAATACACCCCAAAATGTTGTCATTATTTTCTCAATTGAAATTTTGCAAATATTTATGTATGGACATTTAGTTAAATAAATTTCTTGTAGAATTATGAGTAAAGAGGGCGAACAGGGTTAACTTTACAGATGGTATGGAAGCAAAATAATATGAAAAACAGGCAATATCAAAGAACCATGCGCCGTGAACACTGTGAAATTTAGCGGGGAACAAGTCTAATGCTGAAGTACCACGCCAACACAGATCACGTGACCATTTTGTGAGCATTAATTTAATACCAATAATATCATTCCGAAACTTTCATATATACCTGTTAGTAAGTAAATTTGTATTTTTTTTTATTTATACAGGTTTTACTCCTGATAGGTGAGATTTGATCACGTGTTTGACCGTGTGTTTTACAATGAGATTTAAACCTTACATGTATTATAGATTTATCGGTGCAGTGAATGATATATCTGCAAAAGGAAAACCAAAACGGAGTATTTATTTTTTAAGAGTCGAAAAATTACAGTGGTTAATATAGGGTCTAGGTCCGTGAATGTGATGATTGTGCAAAACTCACTATATATATTTTAAGTTCATGTTTATTTTAGGTTTATTAGGTGTTTTGATATTCCAGGTCAGTGCGGAACATTTTGTCATCTGAACTGTAGGCACTGAAACAGTTATTGATATTCTAATATATAAATTTTCGTCATGTATCATGAGAACAAATGGGTGGTCATCATTAAAATCAGTTAAGTTTGACAAAACGTAATTCTTGATTTTTAATGGGCATGTTTTTGACAGCATTAGCGATTAGCTATTATGGTAATATAACATTAACTGTTAATACTCTTCTGACATATATATATATATATATATATATATATATATATATATATATATATATATATATATATATATATATATATATGTGCTGTGGCATTCATAATCATCGACATATTCGAGCACGTCATCGAGTCATCCACTGACATTAAAGTACAATATCATCGGCTTACATTTAATTCGCTTACAACGTCATCCACATATGTACGAATACACCGCACCATGCACACGTAATTTGTAGACACATTAGTAATTCTAGATATGTTTATTTATCATTAGCTAATTTTTTATCAAACGATGGAACAAAATTTAAAAATATTACAGGTTTATGCACAAGTATATACTGAATGTCATTGTTCATTTAAATAGGAGGCTTTCGTTTTATTTTACCCGGTTAAGAATATTATATGGGATATAAATTGTGAAGATGGAATGTATCATGTATATCATATGTAAATCAACCTCATCGTATCCAAGTTGTATTTATAATCTGACATTAAATTGTTTTAGTCATATGATAATAATATAATGCATACGTGTTGTTACAAATATGACCCAAATCTTCACCAGAGCCACTGCGTAACGGTAGTGACCTCTGAAGGATATGACCCTTCATCTTGGTTGGCTCACTGCGGGCAGGTTGAACCCGCATGCGCACACGTGTTCAAATCACCTGTTTGGCTGTAGTGTAGCATGTTAAAGGTGAACGCGCATACACACACGTTTATATAGACCGCCTGATATGCTTTATAAACTGTATAACTCACTGTATGACAGTTTTACGTCCCTTCTTAATATATTGTTGACAACATGTACTTATTAAGCAGGCTTACTTAAAATGTGCATAGGGTTTTACGGCGATACCCGGTTATGTAGTTCAGCATTTAACTTCTCCAATCATGTGTATTTCGTATGGAAATCATTTTTATGCTGTTTATTTTTCTAATCATGAAGTCAAATATAAAATCGTATCAGAAGCTGGCCGGGCGGGCGTCATCTCTGCCCAGATATAACGATGATGTATACCGTATGTTTGTATATGCTGTGTATCTATTATTAAATATTAATATATCACTTGTTTGTTTCAATTATCTCAGTAACCCTACGCTGTTTGAATAATATTATCTACTTGTTGCTACCTCCTTCCCCTCCCTTAATTGTGCCGGAGACTATTGACACTTATTGATCGAGTTCATTATATTATTTCCATTTACCCTAGCGGGTTTTATGGAACTAAAAAGTCAGGGTAACGTGGTTGACATAACCATGATGAAAAAAGAGTAAAATCCCAGAAACTAAATTAATTTTTAGAGTTCATTACCTGCATATGTTGTGCTTTACAGAGGACACTGTTGTAATCTTCCCAGGTAAGGGCAACACATTATTAGAATATCAATATTTTTATATACTGTATATTGTGATCATAGGGATTTAGTGATGAGATCCGTCCGTCTGTCCGTTTGTCTGTCCGTAGACAATTTTATGCGACGCGATATCTCAAAAAGTTTTTCTCGGATCTACCCAAATTGTAGAAGCAGGTGCATATTATGGGTCTTCAGGGCTGATTAGGTTTTGGTCACACTTGAATAATTTTTGGATTTTTATAAAAACTCTTCATTTCATATGTGACACTATTTCTCAAAAAGATAAACTGGGATCTATTGGGATAACTTATGAGGAATACGATAGATTGTAATCAAACTCAGCAGAAATATTAATCAATATAATTATTTGAAAATCAATTGAAAATATTTGAACAAATTTGCATAATTAATGAGTTCCAAAATTCTGTGTAGAAGTTAAAAGCCGCAGCCATATCAGGTAAAATATCAAAATCGGTTGAGAAATAAAGGATAATTACATAGCATCAGCTCATCGGTCCTATGGTTGGATGAGCTAAAAATAAGAAACAACGAGTTATTATTGAAAATGTTCAATCAGATTGCTACTTGCTCCAGTGAATATAATCCAACGGTGTTTGATGCTGCCATTGTAAAGCATTTGTTGTAACAACTTTGAGAGAGTCTAATTAAGCGTCGAGCAGCTTGCCCTTGGTCCCTTTGATGTATGTATATAGTTAATTTCTATATCTAAATTTCCAGTTAATGCAATATCCCAAACAAGAAAACAAATAGGACATGCATCATCTGCAAAAAAATGTCATTTCGATCCGGCAACGCCCACTCTTGCTCCATGTATTACTCTGCTAGACCGTACATGAAATAACCAAATAAAACCATTTGCCGGACCCTGTCCTTAAGTACCAAAGAAACTCATACAATTCTACAATTTTAATATCTGGCCATAAAAATAATAAACGTATACTTACAATTTACCCTGCGAAATCTGGTTTGGAACCAAAGCCACTAAACTGTTTTGCTGATATAAAGCACAACCTTTCCCTATACTGCAAGTCAGGAGTCCCCTCCTCGTACACCGCAGTATTAGTAACACATGCACACGCCCTTCACGATCTCATGACGCCTCTTACCTCATCAAACATGAACCTTATAAATACACTGATGAAATCTATCTCTTACATTTCATCTGCGGGATCCACAGTTTTCCTTGAACTAAAAAAATACCGAACTCAACTTTGAATTATATATATATATATATATATATATATATATATATATATATATATATATATATATATATATATATAAGGTAGTGTTACTAGGGTTACTTCTAACCAAATTCACCTGATGATCGGGTCGCACCCCATGAAACAGACTGTTGTGAATTAACAGTGTTGTTTTTCTCCAGAGTATATATTATATATATATATTATATATATATATATATATATATATATATATATATATATATATAAGGTATGTGATGGATTTGAATCACTACCGCCGGTTTCGGATCCTCAGGTGACTGAATTTCAACAATTGTGATATTGTTTTTTATCATTTATTTTTCGCACGTTTGGGTGCCCTTGGATCATGGCGATAGGTGGATACAATTTGGCACGTTTGTTCAGTAAGGTCGTTTGTTTGGAGCCAAACACAAGTCGCACTGAGTCTGTTGTGGAGAGGACATGAATGGGTTTGACTGCTGGAATACAGACCAGGTGATAGTGAAACCTTGTTGCTAGTCTTTCAGGGTCCATACTTGATTTGCGCGCTCATGACCGGAGGCCCCTTTAAACAAAAGTATTACAACCACAACAAATCGTTAAAACATAGGACCCATTCAAATGTAACAGAGCTTGCAGCACATTAAATAAAAAAGTAAAGAATTGCATGATTCTTCTGTGAGTGTTCTCCACCGATGAGAGATAGATATAACCGCCAGGATGGTGTCCATTTCAGCTTCTCTGGTGCACCAATTATTTACCATCTAAACCAAACATGTAATGACAGTTCGAAAGTGTGCGAAACATTAAGAAATTTTCACATTGTATTAATTACACCAGAAGATTGTTCTTGGGATTATCAGCTGTCACATAAAGTTTTATATGATACGAAGTCAGTGGTATTCCAATACAAGTTTTTACAAGATATTTTAGTTAATAATTATGGGTTAAAAAAATGGAAAATTCAAGACTTTGATTACTGCACATTCTGTAATACAGATTGTGAAACATTAATGCATCTTTTCTGGGAATGCAGTATGACAAAACAGTTTTGGAATGAACTTGGAATATGGTGTCAGAGGCAAAAGATAAACTTAACAGTTCAGAAAACTGAAATATTTTATGGTAAGAAAGAGAAAAAGGATTTAATAAATATCATATTAATTTTAGGTAAAAGATATATTGAGCAGTGCAGGAAGGCAAAACAAAAGCTCAATGTTGAAGCCTGTATACAGTTTATATTGGAATATGCAAGACTTGAGTATTTTATAGGCAAGAAAAATAATAAAACTGACATATTTAAAAAGAGGTGGACAGAATATTTAGTTAAAAATCCAGTATTTTATCAGGAGGAAGAATTGTAGTATATACATATGTAGTTATTTGACAAGTATGTCTGTATCCATGTAGGGGTATGTATGTGAAGTTTGAGGGGTAGGGGATGGTTTCATGTTAATGCAACTTGTTATAATGTACATGTACCGTTTCTAAGTTTATATGTATGCAGACTAGCATGAATGAAATTTTCACATAAATCACTCCCCATCAATGACATAATAAATGCAGCTGATGAATCAATCCATTAGTACAGGATCCAAGTTGAGGTCATTTCTAACAATGTGGTCCTGCAGAACCCATACAATTTTTTGTTGGACGGAAATATGTCGAACACTTGCAATGTCAAAAATATTATATGTAATATGTGTGTTGCACCAAAATTATTTGTTTAAAATGTTACACAATACTTAAGGAAGTTTTTATGGAATTGCAAAAGACCAAAGGTACAATATAATGCAATTATTAGCGATTATGAAATGGGTGGAACAAAGTTTCCAGATGTAAGAACTCGATTAAAAACACAAAACAATGTGGATCAAACGTTTGATTGTGGGCGGTGATGCAACATGGAAAATAATTCCACAATATTATTTAAAATTTATTCGAGGGGCAATGTCAGTGTCTTCAAATTTAATGTGAAGTAGGGTTCCAGGAAACATGTTATTTTACAAACAAGGCCTACAGGCCTAATGCGAACCTGTGCATTGGGAAATACACCAGGTATAATGCTTCAATGCTGGATCATTACTTTTCATGAAAATGAACAATGCAAGTACTAAACATTTTGAATAAGAAACAATTATGCAAACATCACTGCTGAAATTCTGGCATGGGTGCACACAGCATAAAAATGATTGTAGCTGCCACCACCAGTCTTGTATACAACAAGCTATCAAAGATATATACATATGCCCAATATCAGACTTGATATATCAAACCCCTCCTGAGAAATAAGCAGAGACACACACTGGGCAAAAATTATTGTAGGTGGCACCACCAGTTTTGTATACAACAAAGCGGTTCGATTTGTATTAATATGCCCAATTTCAGGCTGATATATAAAATTCCTCTGTAGAAATAAGTAGGCACATAAACTGTGCAAAAGTCAATGTAGGTGGCGACATCCGTCTTGTGAACGAGAAAGCCACCAAAGACACATAGACAGGTCAAAATTTCAGGCCAATACATCAAACTTACCTTGAGTCTGATGCATGGGGCTGACCAGGCTTAGGTGAGAAAGGCAGTTGCCCCAAGTGAACTGTGACAAATTGCTAGCACGGAGTTAACTCATGACTTGCACATGGCTAGACTGAGTGAACTTTTGACCTGTATCTGGCTGCACTGAGTGAACTCTTGACCTGTTGCATAATCTGACACAGTTGACAGTCATCCAAAGCTATAAATAGATCCAGGCTGAACTTTGGTGCCAAATCTGATGAAGTGGGCAGTCTGCCAAAGCTATAAATAGAATGCAGCTACTGCACAGAGTGAACTTCTGACCTATACCTGGCTACACTGAGTGAACTCTTGACCTGTTGCCTAATCTGATACAGTTGGCAGTCTGCCAAAGCTATAAATAGATCCAGACTGACCTTTGGCCTGTTGCCAAATCTGAAATAGTAGCCACATCATTGCACAAGCTCACAGATTGGCTCCATATGCAGCCCTGAGGAGCATGACCCACATGAGGTGATCACATGATACCCATTAGATGATCACATGCTACCAATGAGGTGATCACATGGTGCCCATGAGGTGTTCACATGTCACCCATGAGGTGATAACATGCCTTGTGCTTGGCTGCACTAATTCAACGCTTGACTTATATGTGGCTGCACTTAATGAACTCTACGATCTGTTGCCAAATCTTAAACAGTTTGCAGTTTCTCAACTTGTTAAAAGATACAGACACAGCCATGGCCTGTTGGTAAATCTGTTTAAACATACTGAACGACTTTGGCTAAAATGCTTTTTTTCAAGCTCACATATTCATAAACTTTTTATCAAAATATCTAGAATAATAACAGATGCAGTCCTTTCATTGTTAAGGTCCAACAATACTACCAAAAATCATTCAAGTAAACTTTAACAAAGGCCACCTAAGAATAGTTTTTGTGCAATGTTACAGAAGTTATAATTGAAACAATAATTTTGTAGAAGAATACTATTGCAGTCCTCAGTTTGAAATAGACATAATAATGGCCATAAGACCAACTTAAGCTTTTCATTACTCAATCAAAAATCAACAAACTCAATCTATTCTGATATGTTTGAAATATTGAACGATTCAACTTGACAGTTTAATCATAAACATTTTAAGCTGAAAGAGGCTAAAATTATGAGGTTTTTGCCCATAAAAAAAACAGGTCAATGTAGGTGGCATCACTTCAAATATGAGTCATGTGACCAACAATTGCACAATACTTTGAAATGCTAGCTTCTGTCATTTCTGAGATTAGTATGTCAGTATGCTTACTTGGCCAAATGACTAAGTTCAAATTCGTGTAACTCTGCTAAAATTAATCAAATGCAAAGCATTTGAACAAACTTGAGAGGGCTTGCCTCTGGGATCATTTGGCTGGGCCGTTTACAAGAAGAAGACTTTTAAAGGTTTTTCAGCTTTTTCCCTATAAAATCTAAGTGAATGCAGATAGCAAAAAAAAAAAAAAATAACCTGAATCCCACAACATTTGATATGTGACAGATTATTGCATAAAATCTGGGGATGGTAGCTCCTGTTATTCCTAAGAAATAATGGGTTAACGTACAGATGACCAATAACCCCATTACGAAAAAGGGTCAATGCAGGTGGCGCCACCAATGCCTGATTTTCGTATATGACTCATGTGACCAACTCTGGCATAAAAATTTCGTGATGTTAGCTCCGGCTGTATCTGAGATTGTCATTTTAGTACTCTTTTTTTGGACAGATGACTAAGTTCACCTTTCTGTAACTCGGCCGAAATTCACCACACTTGAACAAACTTGAGAGAGATGGTATAAAAGGTTATTTCTGTGAAATACTGAACAATTTGGCTTGACCGTTTCGGAACAGAAGATTTTTGAAGGTTTTATAGCTTTTTCTCTATAAAATCTAAGAAAATGCAGAGTTTTTCATATGGCATTTTTTTTGCTTTAAATTTCATGATGCGAGCTCCAATCGTTTTCGAGATAGTATGAGTTAACGTACAGACGACAGACGCCACAACACCATCCCATTAGCTCGAAGGTTGGCAAAATTTACTACAGATGCTTATTAAGTGCAAAATTATAATACAGATACATCCCACCATCGCATAAGCTCACAGGTTCGCTTAAAGTTTCTGAATGAGTGGTCTAATTAAAAAACCATGATCCCAGAGTCAGAAGAAGAGGTTAGAATACAGTCACTCTGGAACAATTCTTTCTTAAAGATAATTAGTAAGTCAGTTCATTATGCTTTTCTTGGTGTTCATATATATTAAAACAATTGGAGACTTGATGAATGTAACAGGTAATCTTTATACCGGGGATGAGTTTCAGTGGGCTTATCCAGCTATATCAGTAAAAGACTTTATGCTATGGAGGTCAATTGTTGATGCAGTACCAAAGGATTTGATCGAAAGAGTAAAATCAAAGGCTTCTGGGCAGTTAGAAACTGTAATGAAAGATGAATGGGATTTTATTCAAACAATTGGCGGAATAAGGCGTTATGAGCTTCATTGGCGGAGGTCTGCGCTCTCAGAGTGTTTTTTTTCTAGTTTATACCGTAATAGCATTAACCTACATTGTATATGCCTTGTGTGCTATTTTGTACATATGCATACTGCTTATTTTCTGATATTTCTGTATTTACCTGTTGGTATGTTTGTATATTGTGTGCAATTGTAACATGTTGTGCTTTTTTTTACAGGTGTACTTTTGTTTTTTTACTCGAGAATGCATTTTATTGCGTTACCGGTTGAAATCAAAGTCGTGTTTAAAAGAATATTCCGACATTGCAAAATAAATAAATAAATAAAAATAATTTTAACTTGAGGGTAAAAATGTACTTCGCGTATATGTTTTACATATATCCTATGAAATATATATCGCTAAAAAACTATTTCTAAATTGTTGAATATCTGTATGCAGTTGTTAATATTAAATTTGAAGTTAATACTCCACGGGTCACGGTTCTATAAAGAGAAATATAACGATATGCCTCGGTTATGATCACGTGATCACCCTATGGACTTACATATTAATGTACAGTCATGTGACTTGTGACGTCATGCGCTGATAACCTTTTCGATTATTTTTGGAAGAATACAATTCACACAAGTAGTTGTTGCACAAGACTTTAATTATATACCTGGTACAGAAGTTACAGCTGTGCTTAAAGGACATGACCGTGTGTAAATAGGTAAGACCCTGAAATCATTAGACAAGACTAGATCCCATAAACTCTTCAGAACCCCATGCGGTTCTGTCGTTATTACTTCCGTATACTACAGTAATGTTGCTATACGATACCGGTATGTATATTAGAAATATTACCCGGACTATGTAAGGCGAGAATCACGCACCGAAGGACCGGCTCCAAGCACGGTCCAAAACGGTATGAACCGTTTTTTTTTTTAGAGATACCGCAGTAAATTTAACATTTATTCAATATTAACGCAATGAAACTTAATATAACTGCAAAAAGAAAAAAGGTATTTCCTAGGTATGAAGGACGTTTTTTGTTTCTGGTAAAATAGTGATCACTTTCCTCATAAACTGAAGACTGGTACACTCATTCAAGGGTTAAAAATTACTGGAAATTATTATTGATTCAAATCCTATAAATTCTATATAAACAGTAAATGTATGTTGCATCATTAATACTGTACAAACTGCCGCATCACAAACACAGACACACACATATATATATACATATTGTAACGGGGAACACCACGGGTAAAACCGGGCGTGAAAATCAGACTGCCAAGGCCAAGATTGTGTTACGACCAGTTTATTCATATAGAAGAGAAAAACCCTGTTGAAATACATGAAATGGGAAGTGTTAAGTACACCGTGACTGTTCAATAGACCGGTTCAATAACAGTGTTAGGTATATCGTTATTGTTATTAATTTATTGTTCAACAGACCGGTTCTATTATTGTTTCTTAAAAAAAATATAAACGTTACATACCGTTGACATAAGTAATTCAACAGATATTTTAATTGCGGCAACAATGTACAAGATAATATGTCTTATATCGCAATATCGCATAGATAATATGCCTGCATGAACAATATGAAACAAGTCATACCCTAACAAGAGAGGATAGAGGCTAAACCGTGTTGAACATGACGGCAAGAACCCTCATGACGGCCAAGTGCCTGGTGGATCTCATTGTAAGACGTACGGCTGTAGCAATAATATATTTGTACCTTGAAAATACCTGTCATTGTAACTTACATAACATACACCGTTTTAACGTTAATGATATTACATATACAACGTTCTGGGCTTATAAGGCTCGGTATGTTATGTTAACCTTATACAGTATAATAACTTATAATTAAGCGAAGATTATTACAGCGTAGCGCAATGCGGTATACGAATATAAGTCGGTGCCTGTTTAACATTTGTACTGGTTTCAACTTAAATTAAATCATTACTGGTTTAATGACAAGCTTACACATTTTAAAGTTAAACTGTGCATAGCCTACCTGTTGCAAAAGCTCATACTCTACCGAAATACTCAAGGGTGCCTCCTGTAACGTTTTATGCAGTCACATCGGAGCAAGGTTTACGACGGAATGGCAACGGATGACTACGAGCCACTTACTTGAAAAGCAAAAGCGTTTGTTTTAGGCCAAAATAAAACAGGTATGGTTCTCAGGCACTTTTTTCATAAATCAATGCGGGCGGGCGGGTTTGAAAACCTGAAAAGGGCCATTCGTGTGGAACGCATGCACGGACCTAAGTACACGGTGAACAACCGTGCGTTCCTAATTGTGAAGAAAACTGGGTCTGCGAATTCGCCCTGTTACAATATGTGTGTGTGTGTGTGTGTGTGTGTGTGTGTGTGTGTGTGTGTGTGTGAAACATAACACATACTCATATAAGACAGAGATTCATATGAGAATGAGACATTCACTATAACTTCGTACAACTTCACAATTTTAACTTAATCAGCTTTGATTGCCCAATAGAGTATCATGTCAAATACGTTATAAGTTACCTCTGATAAAACTGAAATGAAAATATGTTCAGTTATTGCCTCACACACTTATTCAAATATCAAGATGTTTCACGTTTGTTGAAGAAAAGCTTCGAAAATCAAAAGTTTCAAAGAATTCATGAAACAGCATGGAACGCCTACTGCTTTTGTATGTCTTACTAAATGAACGTATTGGCTTCTGTGGCTCAGGGGTAGACCACAGGATTCAAATCCGAGACATCGTGAGTTCGAAGCTCAGCAATGGCGGTAAGATTTTTTCACGGTCTGCCTCCGCCAAGGGTGAGCGCTCTGCAGGCTTAATTGGAAGATGTTGCCCAACGAACGTGTTTCAGTCACAAACGAGTGCATTTTTTTTCGGGGTTCCTCATTGTTATGACCCACCCATTACCCAACGAATACACACCGAGGTGCCGCAGGTGCAGTAGTCACCGGGCCTGGTCAACAACATGAGAGGAAGTGTGTGATACTGCCCTGTCACGTATTCTGAAACCGGAATGGCATTCTACAGTTGTAAATAAACATTGAGTTAAGCTAGCATTGAAAATGGAGGCGGTTACCTCAAACAATAAATATAAAAAAATGAACCTACTTTATTATGATAAATCAGATATAAATGTCAAGAAGAAAATCCAGTTATTCAGTATTTTTTTCTGGATCATTTTTTACATATATTTACATATTGAACAGACGGTAAAAAATATTTTTAAATTGCGTATTGTTGACAGAGCAAAGCGTGGAAATCATTATTCATATACTTAGTGATTGAGAGGTTGGCTGTTTTTAATCAAACAGTTGAATAAGGGAACATTAGGCCTAATTGTAATTATATATATATATATAATTAAGATTTAAATACATTATCCGGGCCTGGATATAGCCACATGTTGATTAGTCAATATTAGTGGTGTGCCAATTAATCGATTATATTGATGATTGGTCTTTTTCTGATATCGATTAAATCCATTGCATTCTTGCATAACTGATCATATACGATTAGCATGCACATCCAAAAAGTCATATTATACTTTTAAAATATTCTTATTCAGGGATGGGGCACAAAACAGCGAACAGCATGAAATATTATAACCTTGTGCAACGAATAAGTGTCCCCGACCCGACCATTAGGCCTTCTTTGACCATTTAGCGGAAGCCGAAGACTGAATTTACTCTTTCAATATGATATAGGTATAATTCTATATAGGCCTACAGCATACTTCACGGTCATATATATGATTCATGAAAAAATCGATCGGTAATTGTTATTTTATCTTTCAAACATCAAACATGATTTTTCAAACGATTTCCTTCTACTAATCGAAATGATGGAAATAGGCCTACATACGTGCACAGTGCACCCACGTGTGTTTGTGTTTTGGGTTGTCATATTTCACTTTGGTCATGTGATAAGCCGTTTGCTTAATTGACTGCAAAAGCCACAACTCAAACCAATTACATTGATCAAACAAGGGGCGTTCTGACAGGCAGGTAAAAGTGGTCAACACATTTTGGAACAGGAACTTAAAAGCAACTACTAATAAGTCTGTTACTAGATTTTTATTTTAATTTCGCCGGATCTTCAAGGGGCGAACACTACATCTGAGAAAAGAGGGGGTCAACAGACAGGCCCAATATATCTATAAACAAGGCCTACAGGCTTAATGCGAACCTGTGCAAAGTTTAGGAGTATGAATGGAGGTTTATTTTTGAAATTTAATATTGATCCTCCTAAGTCCTGCATATCTACCTTAGTCATTATGATTTCAGCAAAATGGACGTTTCTGACCTGAAAGTTTCGGACTAGGACATCTTAAAACCAGAATATGGGTAGTCGACAAGCCACTATGTGTATCAGAGTGGGACGGGTGAAGTGAGGCATGGATTAAGTGGCAAGGGGAATAGAGCGTGGTGTGTTTCATATTAGCATGGATGTCTGCAGCTTAAAGTGGTGCCACCTGTCATAAAATCGAGAAAATTGTCCAGGTGATGGATATGATGAGTGATTTTATCCAAAGGCAGATCAACAGATGGATGCTGTGCATAAGTGGTTGCAGGTGGCGCCACTAGTTTGCCTATAATGAAGAGCTATGTGAGATCTATACACATGCAAAATTTTGACCTAATCGGTCAAACGGTTCCCGAGATATGAGGTTGAATGTCTGCAGAGTAAATGTGAATGTAGGTGGTGACACCTGTCATAAAATCGAGAAACCTGTCCATGATGTATAAACCTGCAAAATTTCAGGTGGATAAGTCAGGATGTATAAAACTGCAAAATTTCAGGTGGATAAGTCAAACCACTGCTGAGATATGAGTAATATTATCCCAAGGGAGATGAACAGATGGATGCTGTGCATAAATGGACGCACAAATGGACACTGGGCAGCAAGGAAAGGTCAGAGGTCAACCAAAAATCAAGGCGCAGCAGTTCACATGTGACCTGAAGATAAACCCGATTCGCTTAAAATGCAAACCATGTTTTTTCAAAATGGTTGAAAGATATAGTTCCAATAATCTGGGAATTCTGCATCTAAAATTGTGTCCAGACGTCTAGACGATGTGTCTAGACGTCTAGACACATTGTCTAGACACCCCCCCCCCCGAGCCAGGTCAGTTGTCATGGTGATGTCTGGACCCCACCTGTTTGTACTGAGTGACCTCTTGACTTGGCTGCATGAAGTCAAATCTGTTTTCAAATACAGAAAGCCTTTTTCAATTGGCTACAACGCTTTTTTAAAACTGTATTTACCCAATCTATTCTTATAAAACTGGTAGAACCCTACCATAGAATAATTCTTGTAAAGTTTAAACCAATCAGCTGAACAGTTTCATCATAAATCAGTGTATAAGCTAGAAGAGTTTAAAATTACATTTTGTAAAAAACACATCAATGTAGGTGGCGCCACCAATACCTCAAAAACAGATATGACATATGTGACAAACATTGGTATAAAATTTGGTCATTATAGCTCTAGCCGTTTCTGAGATTTTAATTTTAGTGTGCTTTTTTTGGACAGATGACTAAGTTCAACCTCCTGCAACTCGGCCAAAAATCTCCGAACTGGAACCATTCGAACAAACTTGAGAGAGATTGTTCAGGGATCATTTCTGTGAAATATTGGACAATTTGGCTGGACGGTTTCAGAGAAGAAGATTTTTAAAGGTTTTTAAGCTTTTTCTCTATAAAATCTAAATTAATGCAGATACCCAATAATTAGCTCCAGGGCACCAAGTTTCACATGTGACGAATTCTTACATGTAATTCGGAGCTGCTAGCTCCGACAGTTTCTGACTTACAGCCCTGGACGGCGGAAAGCCAGCCCTGGACGGCGGACGGCGGACGGCTGACGACGGACGGACGACGCTGCGCCATCGCATAAGCTCACAGATTCGCTAACAAGTGTACTGGAGTGATAGCAGACGTCATATATAACGCCCGACCGTATACAGAGGTAGGACAGAAATCGAAGCGAGAAGCTAAATATTGTGGTATGATTTAAGCGTATTTATATACCACCCCCCCCCCCCCCCCCCCAGAATTGTAGGTCGAAAAAGAAGGGGCAACCTATGACCCTTCTAAATCCGCCCCTGTCACTTGTACTGAGGATGCCTGTGGAGCTTCCAAGTTCGTGTTCAGCGTAGGATTTCCGATTCAGATTTGCCGAGTGTTGTTTGCACGGGTACCACGAGATTACATTGACTAGTCTGCTGTAAGACATTTCCTCCCGTTGCTATAGATGCCAATTGTCGGTAAGAACAGTATATTATATGTCTGGCAGCTCATGTATTATCCGTCATATGCCGGCCATTTTGCGTTACCGTCTTTCTGGGAATATCCCCGTGGGATTTCCCAAGCTTATGTAAACTTAATCCTATATGTTTACCGTCGCACTGAATAACACTGAAACTATAAGGATTCAAAGCCATTCTATCTTAAAAGTTTAAACATATAAAAAAATATTATTATATAGCTATGGAAATCAGAACACATTAACATTATAACATATTACGATAAGGTATCACGTTACATTAGGCCCTATATCACATTATACTGCTCAATTCACCAGTATTTCATTTACGGGGGTAAAAAGGGTGTCAATGCCATAAAATCTTATAATAATCATAAATATAAAATAGCCTGTTCAGACTAAAATATAAAACAGATATATTTATATAAATATATCATCAATATATAATACATTACAATACATAACATAACAAAATGTCACATACGTCTATATGATATTGAACCTTGTACAGTTTATGTATAAATATATATATATATATATATATATATATATATATATAAATCGGTATTTAAAGGCAAACAACACTTTGATACTTTTATAATTAGTCTTTAGTGTATTCTCAAGGACAAGTTAAGGACGAGAATGCTACAGTCTCAAGATTTCTAAAATATACCTATTCAGAGGACCAGTCTACTGCTATAAGCCTGATTATTGGGTTAGAAATTGCCTTCAGAATAGCACTATACTGCTTTAGTCAAGGAAGCAGCAAGCGTTTTTATCTGTTAAAATAATTTTACTTCTACAATAATAAGAAATAATCAAATTAAATACAAGTAAAACTAGAAATCTGTATTCTGGAGAATACAAACCGGCTCTGCCCTGTGTGTGAGTGTGTGTGTGTGTGGGGGGGGGGGGGGAATCCCAAAACGGGTTTGCATTCACTTATACAGCATATTCCTAGGTTCATTCGTGCATAAATGACTGTACATTTGTAAATATTCCTAGGAACAGATTTCTAGAAAACCAAGACGGTTTTGCATTCACTTATACAGCATATTCCTAGGTTCATTCGTGCATAAATGACTGTACATTTGTAAATATTCCTAGGAACAGATTTCTAGAAAACCAAGACCTTTGATTCGCCCAAATCCGAAATTTCAAGGAATTCATGAAACAGCTTGATGGTTCCGCGGTGAATTGTACTAATACCAACAAATGTCTCCGAATAAAAGTTTTTTTCGTGTATACAGTTATTGTGACTGTAATAGTGTTAAAGAAAACAGTACTTGATTTGTAGTAGAATTAGACATATGCCTTAAGAATGTAAATATTTATAAGAATACGTTTTCAGGAAATAGATCACAACTTACATTTGTAAAACGTATATTGTAAAACATTATTCAAATAGTAACCAGAATATTATATATATATATATATATATATATATATATATATATATATATATATTTATATATATATACACTTAATTTTGTAAGAAAAAAATCTTTCAAATCACCCTTGCGTGTCCATAAACGTAATCATGGGACATAGGCACAGATATACACTCATAGATCATCATCTTTATAAATGAGCCATAAGACATAGGCACAGATACACACTCATAGATCATCATCATTATAAATGTAGCCATAAGACATAGGCACAGATACACACTCATAGATCAATCCACTTATAACAGAAGTGAAGGTGGCAAAAAGTCTTTTTTAATTATGAGCAGATTTTTAAAAAGATTAATGAGCAGAATAAAACGTACTATTTATTTAGGAGAGGGCCTAGTAAACTATAGCTCAAAATCTAAGATGATTCACTAATACATTAAGGCCAATACTAACAAGCAAAAAAAAAAAAAAAAAACTAGACGACCATAGGTCGAACGCTTGCCGGAAATCGGAAGTGAAACACAGACGGAGAGACAGAACATATTGTTGGTTTTCTATTAATGGAATGACCCTCAGGGACATTGCTGAGAATATGTGGCCCGTAGAATGACATATGAGACAAAAGAACAGGCAAGCAGACAAAGCTGACAACAAAAGACGAACAGACAGACATACTGACTTTGTGAGACAAGATTGACACCAGATGACTTAACCTAGTTATGGAGAAGATTCAAAGGAAGAAAATGAGTTATAATTTATGTAATTTAGATTTTTAGTTTTGGAGGTATGGCGAATTAATGATATACTTGGGAGGCTCGACTGTAGTGCCCTCTGGCGGACATATTTCGAAGACGACAAATGCGTTTCGTATTATCAGTGTATGACATGAGATGTCCCAGTTTCAAAAGGATTCCGTCAAAGCTGTGGCCTGTAGAATGCTATATGTAAGGCGTAAGAACCAGCAGGCAGGCGACTTTGAGGATAACGGACAAACAGATGGACACACTGACAAAGTGACAGAAGATTGAAACCAGATGCCTTAATCAGGTTAAGGAGAAGACTCAAAGGAAGAAAATAAGCTAAAGTTTATGTAACTGAGGTTTTGGGTGTAGAGATATGGCCAATACAATGGTATGTGTGTGATGGTCGTGTGCAGCGCCCACTAGTGGCCATATCCCTATAATGAAAAATTTATTTCTAGATATTAGTGTAAGACATAAGATGTAATAGTTTCAAAAGGATTCCGTCAAAACTGTGGCCTATAGAATGCTATATGTGAGACGCAAGAGCAAGCAGGCGAATTTGAGGACAACTGACAAACAGACGGACACAATGACAAAGTGACACAACATTGAGATCAGATGACATTATCAGTTTATGGAGAAGACTCAGAGGGAAAAAATAAGCTATAGTTTATGTAATTGAGGCTTTGGGTTTTAGAGATATGGCCAATGTAATGATATCTGTGTGAGGGTCGTGTGCAGCGCCCCCTAGCAGCCATATTCAAAAAATGAAAAAACAATTTCGAGATACTAGTGTAGGACTTATGATATGTCAGTTTCAAAAAGATTCCTGCAATAATGTGGCCGTTGGCGCAAGATGAATGAAATCTCGAAATATCTCTATTCACGAGATATTTTACGAGATACTGCAAGACTTGTAATAAAATCTTGTAGTACTAGTTGAGAGCTACCTGATGCAAAAAACTAGATCACTCTAGCTTTAAAACTGACAAAGTTAGAAAAATAAGATCCCTTATTTTCGAATATCATGACTTTTCCCCAAAAAATTGTAACCATGGTTACGGCAAATTTGAGTCAGCTACACACCAGATGACAGGCCTTGGAATGACGATTAAAATGAGCTATTGTTGAAGTAGATACGACTAATAGTCACAAAGATATGAAGAAAAAAACGTTTTGAGAAGTTTTGACGACCTTGACCTTGACCTTTGACCTACTTTAACCAAAAACAATGGGGCACCTAGAAATTATGTTTTCCAACATCCCTGTAAGTTTCAAGGTTATTGTGGCAAAATTGTGGCCAGGAGAGTGGTGACAAACAAACAAACTAGACGACCATAGGTCGAACGCTTGCCGGAAATCGGAAGTGAAACACAGACGGAGAGACAGAACATATTGTTGGTTTTCTATTAATGGAATGACCCTCAGGGACATTGCTGAGAATATGTGGCCCGTAGAATGACATATGAGACAAAAGAACAGGCAAGCAGACAAAGCTGACAACAAAAGACGAACAGACAGACATACTGACTTTGTGAGACAAGATTGACACCAGATGACTTAACCTAGTTATGGAGAAGATTCAAAGGAAGAAAATGAGTTATAATTTATGTAATTTAGATTTTTAGTTTTGGAGGTATGGCGAATTAATGATATACTTGGGAGGCTCGACTGTAGTGCCCTCTGGCGGACATATTTCGAAGACGACAAATGCGTTTCGTATTATCAGTGTATGACATGAGATGTCCCAGTTTCAAAAGGATTCCGTCAAAGCTGTGGCCTGTAGAATGCTATATGTAAGGCGTAAGAACCAGCAGGCAGGCGACTTTGAGGATAACGGACAAACAGATGGACACACTGACAAAGTGACAGAAGATTGAAACCAGATGCCTTAATCAGGTTAAGGAGAAGACTCAAAGGAAGAAAATAAGCTAAAGTTTATGTAACTGAGGTTTTGGGTGTAGAGATATGGCCAATACAATGGTATGTGTGTGATGGTCGTGTGCAGCGCCCACTAGTGGCCATATCCCTATAATGAAAAATTTATTTCTAGATATTAGTGTAAGACATAAGATGTAATAGTTTCAAAAGGATTCCGTCAAAACTGTGGCCTATAGAATGCTATATGTGAGACGCAAGAGCAAGCAGGCGAATTTCAGGACAACTGACAAACAGACGGACACAATGACAAAGTGACACAACATTGAGATCAGATGACATTATCAGTTTATGGAGAAGACTCAGAGGGAAAAAATAAGCTATAGTTTATGTAATTGAGGCTTTGGGTTTTAGAGATATGGCCAATGTAATGATATCTGTGTGAGGGTCGTGTGCAGCGCCCCCTAGCAGACATATTCAAAAAATGAAAAAACAATTTCGAGATACTAGTGTAGGACTTATGATATGTCAGTTTCAAAAAGATTCCTGCAATAATGTGGCCGTTGGCGCAAGATGAATGAAATCTCGAAATATCTCTATTCACGAGATATTTTACGAGATACTGCAAGACTTGTAATAAAATCTTGTAGTACTAGTTGAGAGCTACCTGATGCAAAAATCTAGATCACTCTAGCTTTAAAACTGACAAAGTTAGAAAAATAAGATCCCTTATTTTCGAATATCATGACTTTTCCCCAAAAAATTGTAACCATGGTTACGGCAAATTTGAGTCAGCTACACACCAGATGACAGGCCTTGGAATGACGATTAAAATGAGCTATTGTTGAAGTAGATACGACTAATAGTCACAAAGATATGAAGAAAAAAACGTTTTGAGAAGTTTTGACGACCTTGACCTTGACCTTTGACCTACTTTAACCAAAAACAATGGGGCACTTAGAAATTATGTTTTCCAACATCCCTGTAAGTTTCAAGGTTATTGTGGCAAAATTGTGGCCAGGAGAGTGGTGACAAACAAACAAACAAACAAGAACCAGCAAGTAGGCGAATTTGAGGACAACTGACAAACAGACGGACACACTGACAAAGTGACTCAAGACTGAGTCCAGATGACTACTCCAGATTATGGAGACGACTCAAAGGAAGAAAAAAGCTACAGTCTATGTAACTGAGGTTTATAGTTTTGGAGATATTGCCAAAGCATGATATGTTGGGAGAGGTTCGAGTTCAGCGCCCCCTAGCGGCCATATCCGGAAAATGGAAAATTGGTTTCGAGATATTAGTGTAAGACTTAAGATGTAATAGTTTCAAAAGGATTCTTTCAAAACTGTAGCCTGTAGAATGCTATATGTGAGACGCAAGAGCAAGCAGGCGAATTTGAGGACAACTGACAAACAGACGGACACAATGACAAAGTGACACAACATTGAGACCAGATGACATCATCAGTTTATGGAGAAGACTCAGAGGGAAAAAATAAGCTATAGTTTATGTAATTGAGGCTTTGGGTTTTAGAGATATGGCCAATGTAATGATATCTGTGTGAGGGTCGTGTGCAGCGCCCCCTAGCAGCCATATTCAAAAAATGAAAAAACCATTTCGAGATACTAGTGTAGGACTTATGATATGTCAGTTTCAAAAAGATTCCTGCAATAATGTGGCCGTTGGCGCAAGATGAATGAAATCTCGAAATATCTCTATTCACGAGATATTTTACGAGATACTGCAAGACTTGTAATAAAATCTTGTAGTACTAGTTGAGAGCTACCTGATGCAAAAAACTAGATCACTCTAGCTTTAAAACTGACAAAGTTAGAAAAATAAGATCCCTTATTTTCGAATATCATGACTTTTCCCCAAAAAATTGTAACCATGGTTACGGCAAATTTGAGTCAGCTACACACCAGATGACAGGCCTTGGAATGACGATTAAAATGAGCTATTGTTGAAGTAGATACGACTAATAGTCACAAAGATATGAAGAAAAAAACGTTTTGAGAAGTTTTGACGACCTTGACCTTGACCTTTGACCTACTTTAACCAAAAACAATGGGGCACCTAGAAATTATGTTTTCCAACATCCCTGTAAGTTTCAAGGTTATTGTGGCAAAATTGTGGCCAGGAGAGTGGTGACAAACAAACAAACAAACTAGACGACCAGAGGTCGAGCGCTTGCCGGAAGTTGAAATGACAGACAGACGGACAGACAGAACATATTGTGGGTTTTCTATTATTTGAATGACCCTCAGCGTTTGCTGAGAAGTTGTGGCCTGTAAAATGACATATCAGACAAAGCAACGAGGAAGCAGACAAAGCTGACAACAAAAGACATACTGACACATCTGTGATAACAGATTACAGACAAAAGCGCCGAAGGTGAAGAAGAGCAAAATTAGCGATAGTTTATGTAGGGAAGGTTTATAATTTTGGAGAGATTGGCCTGTAGAATGCTATATATGAGACGCAAGAACTAGCAAGTAGGCGGATTTTAGGACAACTGACAAACAGACACACTGACAAAGTGACACAAGATTGAGACCAGATGACATTACTAGGTCATGGAGAAGACTCAGGGAAAGAAAATAAGCCATAATTTCTGTAATTGTGCCTTTGGGTTTTAGAGATATGGTCAATATAATGATATGTGTGTGAGGGTCATGTGCAGCGCCACCTAGCGGCCATATCCGGAAAATAGAAAAAATGTTTTGAGATATTTCTGTAAAACATAATATGCATCAGTTTTCAAATGCTTCTTTAAAAACTGTGGCCTGTAGAATGCTATATGTGAGACGCAAGAACCAACAAGCAGGCAAATTTGAGGACAACTGACAAACAGACGGACACACTGACAAAGTGACACAAGATTGAGACCAGATGACATTATCAGTTTATGGAGAAGACTCAGAGGAAAAAAATAAGCTATAGTTTATGTAAATGAGGCTTTGGGTTTTAGAGATATGGCCAATGTAATGATATGTGTGTGAGGGTCGTTTGCAGCGCCCCCTAGGAGCCATATTCAAAAAATGAAAAAACAATTTCGAGATACTAGTGTAGGACTTATGATATGTCAGTTTCAAAAAGATTCCAGCAATAATGTGGCCTTTGGCGCAAGATGAATGAAATCTCGAAATATCTCTATTCACGAGATATTTTACGAGATACTGCAAGACTTGTAATAAAATCTTGTATTACTAGTTAAATGCTACCTGATGCAAAAAACTAGATCACTCTAGCTTTAAAACTGACAGAGTTAGAAAAATAAGACCCCTTATTTTCGAATATCCTGACTTTTCCCCCAAAATTTGTAACCATGGTTACGGCAAATTTGAGTCAGCTACACACCAGATGACAGGCCTTGAAATGACAATTAAAATGAGCTATTGTTGAAGTAGATACGACTGAAAGTCACACAGATATGGAGAAAAAACCGTTTTAAGAAGTTTTGACGACCTTGACCTTGACCTTTCACCTATATTAACCAAAAACAATAGAGCACCTAGAAATTTTCTTTTTCATCATCCCTGTAAGTTTCAAGGTTATTGTGGCAAAATTGTGGCCAGGAGAGTGGTGACAAACAAACAAGAACCGGCAAGAAGGCGAATTTGAGGACAACTGACAAACAGACGGACACACTGACAAAGTGACTCAAGATTGAGTCCAGATGACTACTCCAGATTATGGAGACAACTCAAAGGAAGAAAAAAGCTACAGTCTATGTAACTGAGGTTTATAGTTTTGGAGATATTGCCGAAGCATGATATGTTGGGAGAGGTTCGAGTTCAGCGCCCCCTAGCGGCCATATCCGGAAAATGAAAAATTGGTTTCGAGATATTAGTGTAAGACTTAAGATGTAATAGTTTCAAAAGGATTCTTTCAAAACTGTGGCCTGTAGAATGCTATATGTGAGACGCAAGAGCAAGCAGGCGAAATTGAGGACAACTGACAAACAGACGGACACAATGACAAAGTGACACAACATTGAGACCAGATGACATCATCAGTTTATGGAGAAGACTCAGAGGGAAAAAATAAGCTATAGTTTATGGAATTGAGGCTTTGGGTTTTGGAGATATGGCCAATGTAATGATATATGTGTGAGGGTTGTGTGCAGCGCCCCCTAGGAGCCATATTCAAAAAATGAAAAAATAATTTCGAGATACTAGTTTAGGACTTATAATTTGTCAGTTTCAAAAAGATTCCTGCAATAATGTGGCCTTTGGCGCAAGATGAATGAAATCTCGAAATATCTCTATTCACGAGATATTTTACGAGATACTGCAAGACTTGTAATAAAATCTTGTAGTACTAGTTGAATCCTACCTGATGCAAAAAACTAGATCACTCTAGCTTTAAAACTGACTAAGTTAGAAAAATAAGATCCCTTTTTTTCGAATATCCTGACTTTCCCCCAAAATTTGTAACCATGGTTACGGCAAATTTGAGTCAGCTACACACCAGATGACAGGCCTTGGAATGACGATTAAAATGAGCTATTGTTGAAGTAGATACGACTAATAGTCACAAAGATATGAAGAAAAAACCGTTTTGAGAAGTTTTGACGACCTTGACCTTGACCTTTGACTTATTTTAACCAAAAACAATAGGGCACCTAGAAATAATGTTTTCGAACATCCCTGTAAGTTTCAAGGTTATTGTGGCAAAATTGTGGCCAGGAGAGTGGTGACAAACAAACAAACAGACAGACAGACAGACAGACAGACAAACAGACATACGCAACTGACCAATATGCTTGCGGAAATCGAAGATTTCCGGCAAGCAACAAACAAGAACAAGCAAGTAGGCGAATTTGAGGACAACTGACAAACAGACGGACACACTGACAAAGTGACTCAAGACTGAGTCCAGATGACTACTCCAGATTATGGAGACGACTCAAAGGAAGAAAAAAGCTACAGTCTATGTAACTGAGGTTTATAGTTTTGGAGATATTGCCAAAGCATGATATGTTGGGAGAGGTTCGAGTTCAGCGCCCCCTAGCGGCCATATCCGGAAAATGGAAAATTGGTTTCGAGATATTAGTGTAAGACTTAAGATGTAATAGTTTCAAAAGGATTCTTTCAAAACTGTAGCCTGTAGAATGCTATATGTGAGACGCAAGAGCAAGCAGTCGAATTTCAGGACAACTGACAAACAGACGGACACAATGACAAAGTGACACAACATTGAGACCAGATGACATCATCAGTTTATGGAGAAGACTCAGAGGGAAAAAATAAGCTATAGTTTGTGTAATTGAGGCTTTGGGTTTTAGAGATATGGCCAATGTAATGATATGTGTGTGAGGTTCGTGTGCAGCGCCCCCTAGCAGCCATATTCAAAAAATGAAAAAACCATTTCGAGATACTAGTGTAGGACTTATGATATGTCAGTTTCAAAAAGATTCCTGCAATAATGTGGCCGTTGGCGCAAGATGAATGAAATCTCGAAATATCTCTATTCACGAGATATTTTACGAGATACTGCAAGACTTGTAATAAAATCTTGTAGTACTAGTTGAGAGCTACCTGATGCAAAAAACTAGATCACTCTAGCTTTAAAACTGACAAAGTTAGAAAAATAAGATCCCTTATTTTCGAATATCATGACTTTTCCCCAAAAAATTGTAACCATGGTTACGGCAAATTTGAGTCAGCTACACACCAGATGACAGGCCTTGGAATGACGATTAAAATGAGCTATTGTTGAAGTAGATACGACTAATAGTCACAAAGATATGAAGAAAAAAACGTTTTGAGAAGTTTTGACGACCTTGACCTTGACCTTTGACCTACTTTAACCAAAAACAATGGGGCACCTAGAAATTATGTTTTCCAACATCCCTGTAAGTTTCAAGGTTATTGTGGCAAAATTGTGGCCAGGAGAGTGGTGACAAACAAACAAACAAACAAGAACAAGCAAGTAGGCGAATTTGAGGACAACTGACAAACAGACGGACACACTGACAAAGTGACTCAAGACTGAGTCCAGATGACTACTCCAGATTATGGAGACGACTCAAAGGAAGAAAAAAGCTACAGTCTATGTAACTGAGGTTTATAGTTTTGGAGATATTGCCAAAGCATGATATGTTGGGAGAGGTTCGAGTTCAGCGCCCCCTAGCGGCCATATCCGGAAAATGGAAAATTGGTTTCGAGATATTAGTGTAAGACTTAAGATGTAATAGTTTCAAAAGGATTCTTTCAAAACTGTAGCCTGTAGAATGCTATATGTGAGACGCAAGAGCAAGCAGTCGAATATCAGGACAACTGACAAACAGACGGACACAATGACAAAGTGACACAACATTGAGACCAGATGACATCATCAGTTTATGGAGAAGACTCAGAGGGAAAAAATAAGCTATAGTTTATGTAATTGAGGCTTTGGGTTTTAGAGATATGGCCAATGTAATGATATCTGTGTGAGGGTCGTGTGCAGCGCCCCCTAGCAGCCATATTCAAAAAATGAAAAAACCATTTCGAGATACTAGTGTAGGACTTATGATATGTCAGTTTCAAAAAGATTCCTGCAATAATGTGGCCGTTGGCGCAAGATGAATGAAATCTCGAAATATCTCTATTCACGAGATATTTTACGAGATACTGCAAGACTTGTAATAAAATCTTGTAGTACTAGTTGAGAGCTACCTGATGCAAAAAACTAGATCACTCTAGCTTTAAAACTGACAAAGTTAGAAAAATAAGATCCCTTATTTTCGAATATCATGACTTTTCCCCAAAAAATTGTAACCATGGTTACGGCAAATTTGAGTCAGCTACACACCAGATGACAGGCCTTGGAATGACGATTAAAATGAGCTATTGTTGAAGTAGATACGACTAATAGTCACAAAGATATGAAGAAAAAAACGTTTTGAGAAGTTTTGACGACCTTGACCTTGACCTTTGACCTACTTTAACCAAAAACAATGGGGCACCTAGAAATTATGTTTTCCAACATCCCTGTAAGTTTCAAGGTTATTGTGGCAAAATTGTGGCCAGGAGAGTGGTGACAAACAAACAAACAAACTAGACGACCAGAGGTCGAGCGCTTGCCGGAAGTTGAAATGACAGACAGACGGACAGACAGAACATATTGTGGGTTTTCTATTATTTGAATGACCCTCAGCGTTTGCTGAGAAGTTGTGGCCTGTAAAATGACATATCAGACAAAGCAACGAGGAAGCAGACAAAGCTGACAACAAAAGACATACTGACACATCTGTGATAACAGATTACAGACAAAAGCGCCGAAGGTGAAGAAGAGCAAAATTAGCGATAGTTTATGTAGGGAAGGTTTATAATTTTGGAGAGATTGGCCTGTAGAATGCTATATATGAGACGCAAGAACTAGCAAGTAGGCGGATTTTAGGACAACTGACAAACAGACACACTGACAAAGTGACACAAGATTGAGACCAGATGACATTACTAGGTCATGGAGAAGACTCAGGGAAAGAAAATAAGCCATAATTTCTGTAATTGTGCCTTTGGGTTTTAGAGATATGGTCAATATAATGATATGTGTGTGAGGGTCATGTGCAGCGCCACCTAGCGGCCATATCCGGAAAATAGAAAAAATGTTTTGAGATATTTCTGTAAAACATAATATGCATCAGTTTTCAAATGCTTCTTTAAAAACTGTGGCCTGTAGAATGCTATATGTGAGACGCAAGAACCAACAAGCAGGCAAATTTGAGGACAACTGACAAACAGACGGACACACTGACAAAGTGACACAAGATTGAGACCAGATGACATTATCAGTTTATGGAGAAGACTCAGAGGAAAAAAATAAGCTATAGTTTATGTAAATGAGGCTTTGGGTTTTAGAGATATGGCCAATGTAATGATATGTGTGTGAGGGTCGTTTGCAGCGCCCCCTAGGAGCCATATTCAAAAAATGAAAAAACAATTTCGAGATACTAGTGTAGGACTTATGATATGTCAGTTTCAAAAAGATTCCAGCAATAATGTGGCCTTTGGCGCAAGATGAATGAAATCTCGAAATATCTCTATTCACGAGATATTTTACGAGATACTGCAAGACTTGTAATAAAATCTTGTATTACTAGTTAAATGCTACCTGATGCAAAAAACTAGATCACTCTAGCTTTAAAACTGACAAAGTTAGAAAAATAAGACCCCTTATTTTCGAATATCCTGACTTTTCCCCCAAAATTTGTAACCATGGTTACGGCAAATTTGAGTCAGCTACACACCAGATGACAGGCCTTGAAATGACAATTAAAATGAGCTATTGTTGAAGTAGATACGACTGAAAGTCACACAGATATGGAGAAAAAACCGTTTTAAGAAGTTTTGACGACCTTGACCTTGACCTTTCACCTATATTAACCAAAAACAATAGAGCACCTAGAAATTTTCTTTTTCATCATCCCTGTAAGTTTCAAGGTTATTGTGGCAAAATTGTGGCCAGGAGAGTGGTGACAAACAAACAAGAACCGGCAAGAAGGCGAATTTGAGGACAACTGACAAACAGACGGACACACTGACAAAGTGACTCAAGATTGAGTCCAGATGACTACTCCAGATTATGGAGACAACTCAAAGGAAGAAAAAAGCTACAGTCTATGTAACTGAGGTTTATAGTTTTGGAGATATTGCCGAAGCATGATATGTTGGGAGAGGTTCGAGTTCAGCGCCCCCTAGCGGCCATATCCGGAAAATGAAAAATTGGTTTCGAGATATTAGTGTAAGACTTAAGATGTAATAGTTTCAAAAGGATTCTTTCAAAACTGTGGCCTGTAGAATGCTATATGTGAGACGCAAGAGCAAGCAGGCGAAATTGAGGACAACTGACAAACAGACGGACACAATGACAAAGTGACACAACATTGAGACCAGATGACATCATCAGTTTATGGAGAAGACTCAGAGGGAAAAAATAAGCTATAGTTTATGGAATTGAGGCTTTGGGTTTTGGAGATATGGCCAATGTAATGATATATGTGTGAGGGTTGTGTGCAGCGCCCCCTAGGAGCCATATTCAAAAAATGAAAAAATAATTTCGAGATACTAGTTTAGGACTTATAATTTGTCAGTTTCAAAAAGATTCCTGCAATAATGTGGCCTTTGGCGCAAGATGAATGAAATCTCGAAATATCTCTATTCACGAGATATTTTACGAGATACTGCAAGACTTGTAATAAAATCTTGTAGTACTAGTTGAATCCTACCTGATGCAAAAAACTAGATCACTCTAGCTTTAAAACTGACTAAGTTAGAAAAATAAGATCCCTTTTTTTCGAATATCCTGACTTTCCCCCAAAATTTGTAACCATGGTTACGGCAAATTTGAGTCAGCTACACACCAGATGACAGGCCTTGGAATGACGATTAAAATGAGCTATTGTTGAAGTAGATACGACTAATAGTCACAAAGATATGAAGAAAAAACCGTTTTGAGAAGTTTTGACGACCTTGACCTTGACCTTTGACCTATTTTAACCAAAAACAATAGGGCACCTAGAAATAATGTTTTCGAACATCCCTGTAAGTTTCAAGGTTATTGTGGCAAAATTGTGGCCAGGAGAGTGGTGACAAACAAACAAACAGACAGACAGACAGACAGACAGACAAACAGACATACGCAACTGACCAATATGCTTGCGGAAATCGAAGATTTCCGGCAAGCAACAAACAAGAACAAGCAAGTAGGCGAATTTGAGGACAACTGACAAACAGACGGACACACTGACAAAGTGACTCAAGACTGAGTCCAGATGACTACTCCAGATTATGGAGACGACTCAAAGGAAGAAAAAAGCTACAGTCTATGTAACTGAGGTTTATAGTTTTGGAGATATTGCCAAAGCATGATATGTTGGGAGAGGTTCGAGTTCAGCGCCCCCTAGCGGCCATATCCGGAAAATGGAAAATTGGTTTCGAGATATTAGTGTAAGACTTAAGATGTAATAGTTTCAAAAGGATTCTTTCAAAACTGTAGCCTGTAGAATGCTATATGTGAGACGCAAGAGCAAGCAGTCGAATTTCAGGACAACTGACAAACAGACGGACACAATGACAAAGTGACACAACATTGAGACCAGATGACATCATCAGTTTATGGAGAAGACTCAGAGGGAAAAAATAAGCTATAGTTTGTGTAATTGAGGCTTTGGGTTTTAGAGATATGGCCAATGTAATGATATGTGTGTGAGGTTCGTGTGCAGCGCCCCCTAGCAGCCATATTCAAAAAATGAAAAAACCATTTCGAGATACTAGTGTAGGACTTATGATATGTCAGTTTCAAAAAGATTCCTGCAATAATGTGGCCGTTGGCGCAAGATGAATGAAATCTCGAAATATCTCTATTCACGAGATATTTTACGAGATACTGCAAGACTTGTAATAAAATCTTGTAGTACTAGTTGAGAGCTACCTGATGCAAAAAACTAGATCACTCTAGCTTTAAAACTGACAAAGTTAGAAAAATAAGATCCCTTATTTTCGAATATCATGACTTTTCCCCAAAAAATTGTAACCATGGTTACGGCAAATTTGAGTCAGCTACACACCAGATGACAGGCCTTGGAATGACGATTAAAATGAGCTATTGTTGAAGTAGATACGACTAATAGTCACAAAGATATGAAGAAAAAAACGTTTTGAGAAGTTTTGACGACCTTGACCTTGACCTTTGACCTACTTTAACCAAAAACAATGGGGCACCTAGAAATTATGTTTTCCAACATCCCTGTAAGTTTCAAGGTTATTGTGGCAAAATTGTGGCCAGGAGAGTGGTGACAAACAAACAAACAAACAAGAACAAGCAAGTAGGCGAATTTGAGGACAACTGACAAACAGACGGACACACTGACAAAGTGACTCAAGACTGAGTCCAGATGACTACTCCAGATTATGGAGACGACTCAAAGGAAGAAAAAAGCTACAGTCTATGTAACTGAGGTTTATAGTTTTGGAGATATTGCCAAAGCATGATATGTTGGGAGAGGTTCGAGTTCAGCGCCCCCTAGCGGCCATATCCGGAAAATGGAAAATTGGTTTCGAGATATTAGTGTAAGACTTAAGATGTAATAGTTTCAAAAGGATTCTTTCAAAACTGTAGCCTGTAGAATGCTATATGTGAGACGCAAGAGCAAGCAGTCGAATATCAGGACAACTGACAAACAGACGGACACAATGACAAAGTGACACAACATTGAGACCAGATGACATCATCAGTTTATGGAGAAGACTCAGAGGGAAAAAATAAGCTATAGTTTATGTAATTGAGGCTTTGGGTTTTAGAGATATGGCCAATGTAATGATATGTGTGTGAGGTTCGTGTGCAGCGCCCCCTAGCAGCCATATTCAAAAAATGAAAAAACAATTTCGAGATACTAGTGTAGGACTTATGATATGTCAGTTTCAAAAAGATTCCTGCAATAATGTGGCCTTCGGCGCAAGATGAATGAAATCTCGAAATATCTCTATTCACGAGATATTTTTCGAGATACTGCAAGACTTGTAATAAAATCTTGTAGTACTAGTTGAATGCTACCTGATGCAAAAAACTAGATCACTCTAGCTTTAAAACTGACAAAGTTAGAAAAATAAGATCCCTTATTTTCGAATATCATGACTTTTCCCCAAAAAATTGTAACCATGGTTACGGCAAATTTGAGTCAGCTACACACCAGATGACAGGCCTTGGAATGACGATTAAAATGAGCTATTGTTGAAGTAGATACGACTAATAGTCACAAAGATATGAAGAAAAAAACGTTTTGAGAAGTTTTGACGACCTTGACCTTGACCTTTGACCTACTTTAACCAAAAACAATGGGGCACCTAGAAATTATGTTTTCCAACATCCCTGTAAGTTTCAAGGTTATTGTGGCAAAATTGTGGCCAGGAGAGTGGTGACAAACAAACAAACAAACAAGAACAAGCAAGTAGGCGAATTTGAGGACAACTGACAAACAGACGGACACACTGACAAAGTGACTCAAGACTGAGTCCAGATGACTACTCCAGATTATGGAGACGACTCAAAGGAAGAAAAAAGCTACAGTCTATGTAACTGAGGTTTATAGTTTTGGAGATATTGCCAAAGCATGATATGTTGGGAGAGGTTCGAGTTCAGCGCCCCCTAGCGGCCATATCCGGAAAATGGAAAATTGGTTTCGAGATATTAGTGTAAGACTTAAGATGTAATAGTTTCAAAAGGATTCTTTCAAAACTGTAGCCTGTAGAATGCTATATGTGAGACGCAAGAGCAAGCAGTCGAATTTCAGGACAACTGACAAACAGACGGTCACAATGACAAAGTGACACAACATTGAGACCAGATGACATCATCAGTTTATGGAGAAGACTCAGAGGGAAAAAATAAGCTATAGTTTATGTAATTGAGGCTTTGGGTTTTAGAGATATGGCCAATGTAATGATATGTGTGTGAGGTTCGTGTGCAGCGCCCCCTAGCAGCCATATTCAAAAAATGAAAAAACCATTTCGAGATACTAGTGTAGGACTTATGATATGTCAGTTTCAAAAAGATTCCTGCAATAATGTGGCCTTCGGCGCAAGATGAATGAAATCTCGAAATATCTCTATTCACGAGATATTTTTCGAGATACTGCAAGACTTTTTATAAAATCTTGTAGTACTAGTTGAATGCTACCTGATGCAAAAAACTAGATCACTCTAGCTTTAAAACTGACAAAGTTAGAAAAATAAGATCCCTTATTTTCGAATATCATGACTTTTCCCCAAAAAATTGTAACCATGGTTACGGCAAATTTGAGTCAGCTACACACCAGATGACAGGCCTTGGAATGACGATTAAAATGAGCTATTGTTGAAGTAGATACGACTAATAGTCACAAAGATATGAAGAAAAAAACGTTTTGAGAAGTTTTGACGACCTTGACCTTGACCTTTGACCTACTTTAACCAAAAACAATGGGCACCTAGAAATTATGTTTTCCAACATCCCTGTAAGTTTCAAGGTTATTGTGGCAAAATTGTGGCCAGGAGAGTGGTGACAAACAAACAAACAAACAAGAACAAGCAAGTAGGCGAATTTGAGGACAACTGACAAACAGACGGACACACTGACAAAGTGACTCAAGACTGAGTCCAGATGACTACTCCAGATTATGGAGACGACTCAAAGGAAGAAAAAAGCTACAGTCTATGTAACTGAGGTTTATAGTTTTGGAGATATTGCCAAAGCATGATATGTTGGGAGAGGTTCGAGTTCAGCGCCCCCTAGCGGCCATATCCGGAAAATGGAAAATTGGTTTCGAGATATTAGTGTAAGACTTAAGATGTAATAGTTTCAAAAGGATTCTTTCAAAACTGTAGCCTGTAGAATGCTATATGTGAGACGCAAGAGCAAGCAGTCGAATTTCAGGACAACTGACAAACAGACGGACACAATGACAAAGTGACACAACATTGAGACCAGATGACATCATCAGTTTATGGAGAAGACTCAGAGGGAAAAAATAAGCTATAGTTTATGTAATTGAGGCTTTGGGTTTTAGAGATATGGCCAATGTAATGATATGTGTGTGAGGTTCGTGTGCAGCGCCCCCTAGCAGCCATATTCAAAAAATGAAAAAACCATTTCGAGATACTAGTGTAGGACTTATGATATGTCAGTTTCAAAAAGATTCCTGCAATAATGTGGCCTTCGGCGCAAGATGAATGAAATCTCGAAATATCTCTATTCACGAGATATTTTTCGAGATACTGCAAGACTTTTTATAAAATCTTGTAGTACTAGTTGAATGCTACCTGATGCAAAAAACTAGATCACTCTAGCTTTAAAACTGACAAAGTTACAAAAATTAGACCCCTTATTTTCGAATATCATGACTTTTCCCCAAAAATTTGTTACCATGGTTACTTCAAATTTGAGTCAGCTACACATCAGATGACAGGCCAGGTGATGACGAAAAAAATGAGCTATTGCAGAAGTGGATAAGCCTATTTATGGCGAAGTTATAGTGCAAAAACCGTTAACCATACCTGTCGTGACCTTGACCTTTGACCTTTGACCTATTTTAACCAAAAACAATAGGGCACCTAGACATTATGTTTTTCATCATCCCTGTAAGTTTCAAGGTGATTGTGGCAAAATTGTGGCCAGGAGAGTGGTGACAAACAAACAAACAGACAAACAGACAAACAGACATACGCAACTGAGTAATATGCTTGCCGAAATCTTTGATTCCGGCAAGCAAAAAACATAAAAATAACAAACAAAGACGGCTGGTCCGAGGCTAGTATGAACATGAAGCAGAAACGCCTACTGCCTCAGAATGTCTTATTAAATAACCTACTTAATTTAGATAGACCAGAATGTACACAAAACAATAATCAAATATTTAACTTATATTTTGTTTTTGGTCGATACTTACTTAATTTCTTTTTCTTTGGTAAACGACGTGATAATATCCTTTTTTTTGTATTTCCACATAGGCCTACTCTAACTAACTCTGGGAAAACTAAGTTAAAAAAAGTATTTTACTCTGCGGCAGCGGCTCCCTGACTACTACAGATAATTTTAAACTCTATAGTCATGTATACACATATACATTAGGGACATACGATTTTGAATGTAATCTCGGTTCAACAGTCTGTTACTTTTGTGGATCTGATGTAACTATGTAATAAGCACTTTTTTTGTGTGTAGTTTGTGTTTTAATTTGAAATGTATTTTTTTACAAAATGTGTTACTGTAACCACTTATTGTGGTCACCTTCTATTAGTATTGAATCTTTTTTTTGGTATATGTTTCCAAGGTAAACATTTGCATTAGCCTAATGGCTATTTTTGTAATCCTTGTTAAATAAATATGTTTAAACCATACAGGGTATTAAGGCCCACATATTTAACAGAGGATTAAAAAATCATTTCTTTCTCGTACAAAGCGTGGAAATCACTGTTCATATATTTAGAAGCAGTTCTCCTCAGGTGAATGAGTGAAATTTTAGTTGCAGTAACACATTTATTGTAAGAGTAAAATACATTATCAGAATATTGACATAACCACTTGTGACATAGCGCACATAACAGTTAGTGCCCTCCACGTGTGTTTGTGTTTTGGGTTGTCAATGTCATATGTCACAGTGGTCATGTGTTCTGTGACATTCAGCGGCAGGCTTGCCTGAAACAGCAACAAACCAAATCAGTGACAGTGACCCTGCAAGCTGCGTTCTGTCAGGCAGGTAAAAAAAGTCAACATATTTTGAAACTGGAACTTCAAAACAACAAGAAAAAAGTTTATCACGACTTTTATTTGAATTTCTCCGGGTCACAGTACTGGTACCATGCCTTCTATAGAATGCCGGTGCGTGTTCAACATAAGTTCCGATTAAGACTTACGGGTACAGTATGCACAGGAAACACGAGTTTACATGGACCAGTTTGATGTAAGAGTTTTCTTACCGCTGCTATGGATGCTAATTTTCAGTAAAAACCGTATATTGTATGGCTTGCAGCTTCATATATTCTACAAATGCCCACCATTTAGACAGGCATGGTGGGGTGTTGTTTTGCGTTCCCGTGTTTCTGGGACTATCCTAGTGGGATTTCCCCAGCTTATGTAATCATAGCCCCATCTGTTTACTTTCGCACTGAATAACACTGAAATTATCAGGGACCAATGCCTTGTAATTATGTGGTGTATAAACATATAAATAAAAATATATAAATATAGATTTGCAATGACTATAGTATTACTTATTTATTTTAATATATTACAATAAGATATATAACATAATACACAATATATCATAATTCTGCTTTGTAAACTGTTAATGTTTGAACATGTACGAGTGATAACACCTTATTAGATAAAGAATTAGTGTCTAGTGTATTCCCCAGGGATCCGTTCAGTACAAGAATCCGACAGCCTCAAGTTTACTAAAATTAACCTGTTTTGAGGGCCAGTCTGGTGTTATTATAGGGGCCTACGCCTAATCATTAAGTGATCCACCGATAGTATGGGACGGAGATCGAGCTGTTGCCTCCTGTATAGTCCAACAGTTTTCGTCGAAGAAGCAGCCAGCGGTTTCATCTGTTAATTCATTTTACTTGTACAGTAAAACCTATTTAATCAAATTGAATTAAAATAAAATAAAATAATACTTAAGTATGTGTATGTGTGCGACAACGTACTGCAATTACTGCCTATGATTATTGAAACAGAGATGAACTGTTGTGCCAGTTATATTTTGTGCTGGAAGAACAAGCATAAGTTAAATTAATAAGAAGAAAAATTACAAATGCGTATGTCATACAAAATCACCTGAACATATGGCACGCCGTCACAAATAAAATGCATTTACTCGTTTACATCCTGTATGAAGTGGAACATAATATTTTTCACGTTTATTAAAGGACACACTGCTGAATTGGATGAACACCCCTGCATGACTTCACACAGTAACGCCAGTATATCTCCATGTATAGCCCTTTTAGGATGATCGTAGTAACTACAATAAAGTATATTTTTATGTATAGCCCTTCAGGATGGCAATGGTAGCTAAAGCATGGTATTTCTCCATGTATAGCAGTTTAAGGATGACATTGCTTCCTACAATACAGTATTGTGCATTTATAGCCTCTTCAGTATGACTATTATAACCACAATGCAGTATATCTGCATTTTGGCTCTCTCAGAATGACAGTGGTACCTACAATACAGTACATCTTCATGTATAACCGCTTCAGGATGGCCATGGCTCCGCTGGAGGAGCTGATGACAGAGGACCACAAACGGAAGCTGAAGGATGCTGGTCCTGACATCATCAAGAACATCCGCCTTGACGATGAGGTGCTGGCTTGTTTGGTCCGGGATGACGTCATAACGCACACCCAAGAGGACGATATTAAGGTCAGTCCTGATTGAACCATAAACACATCCAAATCTATTGGAGCATATATATATATATATATATATATATATATGAATATACAAATATAGAGGAATAAAATTTACCCAGACATTTGTACTACTATGTGGTTTCGTGCAACATGTTGCACTCATCAGGAAAGACCGTCTGATTGAATCACGTAGTTGTAAAAATGTCTGACAAAATTTGATTTATCTAAATTTGGATAATTATAAAGCTCTGGTGTCTTACCATAGAGCCCTTTAGCAGTTTTGTATTGCAGAAAACCATTAGATTATTTTATATATATATATATATATATATATATATATATATATATATATATATATATATATATATATATATTATATTTATATATATGTGTGTGGGCTCCCGAACAAAATGCATTTAAAGGGAAATCAAATTCAAATGTTATATGATATTATCAAAGTCAAGCAAAAAATGTTATAAAAATTATTAAATATATATATATATATATACCCATTGAATTGGTTGCATTTTAAGTATTGTTAGAATAGGAATCAAACCGTGATATATATGGCTACAGGCTAAAGATTCGCCCCAACGGAGAGCCTCGCTGTTGCTTGAGGCACTAAGAAAACGCCCGGATGAATGCTTTGGAAAATTCATCTCCGTTCTTCGAGAGACTTCACAATCGCACTTAGCTACCAGGATTGTTGGCCCGGAGGTAAGCCGTGTAAACTGGCGGGTATTGTTCTTGCTCGTTTTACCTTATACTGGTATATACGTACACACACACACACATATATATATATATATATATATATATATATATATATATATATATATATATATATATATATATAGAAGGTAGAGTTACCCTCCGATGTAAAGTGCTCTATGGCCTACAGACTAGGCCAGAGCGGTATAACTCTGAAGAAAAACTACACTGTTAATTCACAACAGTCTGTTTCACGGGATGCGACCCTATCATCAGGTGAATGTGGTTAGAATGAAGCTAACGGCGTGGTTTTAAATACTGACAATGCTGTGAATGTGCCTCAAAAACAATGTAACTGCCGTAAAAAAGACGAATGTCCTATGAATGGTCAGTGTCAGCTGAAATGCATTGTCTATAAGGCAACAGTTAGAACAGACAATGGCGTGAAACCCTACATAGGGTGTACTGAAGGTGATTTCAAGACAAGATACAATAACCACAAGCAATCCTTTCGGAACGGATCCCACGCTAAAAATACTGAACTGTCTAAACACATTTGGTCACTAAAAGACAACAATATCAATTACAAGCTCTCCTGGGAAATATCTGCCAAGGCAGCACCTTACTTCTGTGGGACTAGGAAGTGTGATCTCTGCTTGTCTGAAAAGCTACTTATAGCAACGGCCCCCCCTGGATCATTGTTGAACTCAAGAGCTGAAATTCTCTCCAAGTGCCGCCATCAAAACAAATTCACCCTAAATATTTTAAAATCTAGCATTCGTACTAATATTCAGCGTTCCCCCTTTAACCCCCCCCCCAAGAGGATCCGCTGGGTAGACTTACCTGTTCAGGTAGTTATTCTCTCACTGCTTTGCAGTGATGATTGACATGGCGTTACCACTACATCATGGTGAGTTTGCCGAGTGGATTCCACTTGGTATGAGTATAGTATAGTATATTTGCCTTTTATATTGTATATTTGCCTTGTATATTGTGTATTTTCATAGTATATGTGTATTTTTATCATATGTATACTACTGATATGTTCACTGCTTCCAAGACCCTATTACAAATCAGTTCAATATGCTAATTGAGCATCCTGGTATATATCTTTGTATTATATATAAAATTTAAAACAATAAATAACCTCCTTGCCCTGCCCTGTTATGTTCGAGTATCGCACGTGTACCCCGACCAATCCTATTGTGCACCCGAGGACAATAGGATCAGTGTCAGTCTTTCACATCCCCCCCCCCCCGCCCCGAATGGCACAAAGCATAATCTCGTAAAGTCTCGGCTTTTCAAACCACGCCGTTAGCTTCATTCTAACCACATTCACCTGATGATCGGGTCGCATCCCGTGAAACAGACTGTTGTGAATTAACAGTGTTGTTTTTCTTCAGAGTTATATATATATATATATATATATATATATATATATATATATATATATATATATATATATATACTGGTCTTCAATTGTTCAAAATGGTTTGATTCTGAATTATCACTATCACTGAAGGATCCGTGATACACGGCAATGCACTGTAATAACCACACATACAAAGCAGAAATGTAACAGAATGGTTAAAATCATTATCTTTTCAACATATTTGAGTAATGGAATACACATCCATTTATATACGGTATTGCCCTATTAGATTAACACACACGCACACATTGATCCTTCTTCTGAATTGTTATGCAGGGTTATTCTCCTATCCGAATAGACAAGGCATTGTTTGACAAATTTGGACATCTTGGAATGGGAGGAAGTGGGCAACTAATGCAGGTAAGGTCAATTGTCTACTCCTGATTCTATACCAAAATAGTAAGTACCTATAAAGCTATTATATATTAACTTATGAAATGTTACGAAGAGATATAATATGTTTTTTTTTCATAGCGAAATTGGGAAATTATTTCTTCCATTATTAATCTCATAGTCGCATAATGCTATTTTTAAAATATGTAAATATGAACCAAATTCCATTTGCAACATGTCAACAGATGGTTTAGATGTGTTAATAGGATACAGGATACAAACCTGAAATCATTAAGATATGCTTAAGTAAATCACAGATTTAAAAACATGGTCTCATTTTATTTAGCGTATAATTGAAATTTGTTTTCGTGCACTTGTAGGTAGACCCGAGCCAACAGATGCTAGCGCGTTTGAAGGACGCGTTAAAGAAACTTGGCATAATGCCTCGATCCCGAACTCTTTCTGAGGTAAGGTGCGTGAAGTGAGGCTGTTATACGTCAGTTTATAACGGTTTTGAATGAAGGTTTTAAACAGATAAATCACTCGTACATATCATAACTTTTATATATATATATATAACAGTACACGTTTAAGAGAGAAAGTACTCCTAGATCAGATTTCATCTAACCACCTTGGCTGTCAAATTGAACTTCACATTTGATGACGTATCTGTAATGGATCCTATGTATGTCTTACAGAGTGACCCCGAGGCGAGCCCAATTCTTGATCCCTTCACAGGTGATACTACTGTGACCTCTGAACCGGAAGGAATTATCAATCAGCAAGATCAGGTTTACACTGTTCATAATGTTTCTAAACTTTATAAGAAGACATCTCGTCAGCCGTTAGTCCTCTTAAATGGATTAATGGAACACAATCCTATGGCGGACACCTTAAAGGAGAATAATGATGTAAAAAGGGAGACCATTAAACCCGAATTTTTTTCAATTTAATTTACTTAGACATTATGCATATGCCTTACAAGGGAGAGATATTAAGTACTGTATAAAAGGAAATGATTTCCATGTAAATATAAAATGTTACTGTGCAAAATACACATTTATACATGTTAATAGAGATTTGTCCGTGTCCGTTATGTCGATTAGCAAAATTATTACCATATTAAAAGAGATCACTTTACGTCCATATCTTGGTACGACAATGCGACTTACCCCATTACAGTCAATTTTACACAGATACATTCTCTTCCACAGTTTGGAACAACAGCTTTGGGATTAGCCATATTACACCAGAATATTGAGATGGTGAAACACTTGCTCCTGAGAGGCGCTGATGTTAATTTTCCCTGTTGGGTAATGATATATAATTAATAATAATTTGTCAGAAAAAAAATCAGTTGTGAATTCATGTAGTTGCATTTGAAAGTCACAGTAACATTCACACAGGTTGAAACTACACACCGGTAAATGCAGTCAATTAGTGAACATGATGCTACACGTACAGTGATAGGTGATATCAGTGATATCTCATATGTCTATTAAGGCCACCCTTGAATGAACCGAAAGCATTCACATTGGATATAACCTGTGTGAAAGACCACCTGTGAATTAAGACCACTTTTATCCAGTCCCTCGGGACAGAGGTTTCATAGTATTTTACACATTAACACCAAACCTCCGGTTATCTTGAGTGAGAACAATGCGACAGACTTCTACTTGCCAGCTATTCCAGATATCAGAAGCTTCATCTTTGCCTAACAGTTATTTTATTGTATTGTCATTATTATTTTTAAGTTTGGGATCACGCCACTGCTTTTAAGCATTGGGTCGTTCAATCTAGCCATGGTGATAGTGTTGGTTGAGAACTCAGCGATTGTTGAACCTCCTCATGCGGTATTTAAACCTTTATTTTTTTTATAATTTATTATACTATTTTCAAAACGGTGAGAATTACTGTGAATTTCTCTTACGTATTTATTTTCTTCGTGGATAATTTTTATTACTATTATTTGCATGTCATCACGTTATAACTAATGGCAAATTTCGGAAGATTAAGCATACAGGCATATTTGCTGTGTACGGTGATAAAATGTGTTCAAAGAAATACTGCTTTGTATTAAAATTTATAAAAAAGAATGCTTTATGTTAACCCAAGATACTATAAAAGTTAAAGGAACTGATCATAGCACAACCTTTTGAACTTCCATTCAGGTTGACATCTCCCCTCTCATGGCCGCTTCCATTCTTGGTTGGCACGAATGTGTCGAGTACTTGTGTGACAACCGCGGGAATATGAACAGGACCGACGAAGTAAGACAAACTTACATTAAGGTAGCACCTCTAGCAAAGGACCATATAAAGTACACATACTTTTAAACATAACAGCCTGTTCTCTCTTATGCTATATGTTTTTATAAAATTATATTAATTTTACATGAAATTTTAACATTTATATAAAAATAAATCAATAAAAGAGCGCTACATTTTTCATCCTTACAGGCTGGTACTTTAAATTACATGACAATATCTCAATAACATTACCTTAAATTATTATTTTGAAAAAGGTCAAAACTTTATTTATGGTTTTTATTATTTAATAATGTTTCCGTCAACTCTGCGATAGCATGGGGTATATATTGTTGTGACGTAAATTCATCAGAAGATGGTACATTCTTGTCTTATTATTTCTCGAATGTATTTATTCGTGTTCATGTATGTATTTTCAAATATGGAACTTAAAGTCTCTCACTCAAGGGAAGATCAGCTGGACGCGCTCCAACATAATTGTTGATTCTAATGGATTAATGATTCTTTTTTACCGCTTTAATAGAGTTCAACTATGCAGAATTTTACATTCGGTGAATCACCAATAATAAAATTACCAAAAAGGTTGCATCTACGACTGTTTAACTTCGGTATGGTCTAGGATTACAATTTTGCTAACCACATGTAGATTATAATATATCATCATTAAATAATTCTTTAGTTTAACAGGACCAGTCTACATTTTGCCGGCTCATTTGGTCACAGTCAAGTCGTGAAGGTGCTGGCTGAACGAGATGCAGATGTCGACCTGGGCGATATGGTAAGTGAAGCTGTACTTTGACCGTTAATAGCATTCGCATCTAGACGCATCCTATCGATGCGCCTGCAGAGTGGTGTCCGGTAGTACATGTTTTATTAATCTGCTGTGGTTGCATTCTCCTGTATGTGCTGTAGGACTGGTAACTGACCTTACCGTGACCTATATGTGACCTTAATCGCATATTCATTCAGTGAATAATCACGAGCAGAGGAGTTGCGAGCTACAAATCAACTAACCGTTGACAGTATAGACACTTCCGATCGTGACGTCACAGAAACTAGGTCACTGACCACGTGGTGCTCTGTAAGGCAAAACATGGGCTGCGGCAGGCACTGGACAAGCTATTTACACTACAATCCAGTTTGAATTTTCCTTCCTTTTTCTCATTGTTAAGTGTCATATTCTATATCCAACACCATAAACATGTCATTCTAGTGTCCCTGCAATTATATAGTCATTTTAACTCCGGGAGGCCTTCCCCAGAACATTTAAACTTGCAGCTGACAATCCCACCTGGTGTTCAGCATCCTTGCATTTAGTCATGGCTAATCAAGAGGTTTTAACATTTAGGTTTTCATGCTTCATTCTATATATTTGTAATATGCTTTCCTACCACAAGTGCAGTTCCATTCATGTGACGTACATAGATAATTTTATTCACTTAATCTGCAGAAGAAATGTCAGACTTCGTTGTCCAGACCTGGACCTCCCTGTTTGCGGGGGTAAATGTTATAAATGCCAAAAAAGGAGTACAGCCTTCATTTTGGTGGATCATTTCCCTTAACAAATCACATTTTTAGAGTTGTTTTTTTTTCTTCTAAATATAAAATCATTAGCTGATCCAAGTTGAGAATATCCATGGAAGCTTAATCGGATGACATAATAAATTACTCATTTTCCTTTGAGACTCAAAATCTGTAACAGATATACCCCTTCACTTAATATTCAATAAATGTTTTTATCATATAGTTTCTTATTCTTGTAATAATGATAATAATTTAATAATAATAATATAAAATAATAATATAATAATAATAATAATAAAAATAATAATATTAGTATAATTATTATATTTTTATTATTTTTTATAATCATCAATAATAAATCATAACAAATTAAATAATAATATGAATATCATTAATATCAAAACTACTAGAAAGGACAACCCCTAGCAAATCCATATATTTTGTAATGTTTTTTAAAGTTATAATCAATTTTACTTTGTTTTAAATTATATTCTAAACATATGCCACAAATTTTTAACCACAAGTTTACATAAAAACTTACACAACACAATTGCTTTCTCTTTCAAACGAACACATACCGTTGCGTTTATCGACTTTATCGCCAAAATAATTATTAAACTGATTACAATAATACTTCAAAGGAAACCAATCTTTACATTGTGTAACAGCTTCTCTTCTGGCAATAATTATTACAATAACAATAATAATTAGAATATATAAAAAAAAATTGCAAGGTTCCTTTTTTATTCATGGTTCATATGAAGTACTATATATTGGAATTTATTTTTTCATATACTAGTGGAAACCAAAGCAAGGTTTTGGAAGACATCAATCATTTATTTTGAATAATACTACATTAATTATAATTCCATAATAAAATATGGAAGTTTTTGGTTGGAGGTGCATTATTGCCCTGTTTGAAATAAGGATTGGCATTAAGATGTGAACAGTGATTAATGGGCAGGGATTTGATGATATTTCTAATATTTATTGGTCCTGGGGATTGGGGGGGGGGGGGGCAGTTTAGACTCTATTTTGTTATGCCATACAAATTATGAAGCAGTTAAGAAGGGAACACATTTTTTGTAAGTTGACAATATGTTTTCCTCAGAGTCTGTTGGTCACAAAAAACATGATATCCTATATAAAATTGTTCAAGTTTGATTGCAGTTTTTTGTACAGTATGAGACATCACTTGTTACATCACTACTGACACTCATATATACATGTATAGGCCTATGATGAGCACCACATTGTTGCAAATTAGCAAGATTATGATATACTTATATAACTTTAAATCTACGTGGCACTATTATGTTTTAGAGAAGAGACTGAATTAACAGTTCAGTATTCTTGTATATTCGGTAGTATTAGTTTTTTACTGAGGGAAAAACTGTACCATTATATGTACTTTCATGAAAGTTTTATAGGCTACTGCTATAAATCATGGATTTTTTTTTCACTAAAATTGAACATACTTTCAAGTTGTATAAGCTATATGGAAGACAAGTCTTCTTAGAGATTTAAACTACTTTATCATTTCTGCCCTATACAATCTTATATTCACAAGGGTCATCTCAAAATTGCATTATAAACAGTTCTAGCAACCTTAGACATGGGAAGCCGTCTGTGTAGGAGGCTAGGAGCGTGTGGGGATCATTAGCATAATTAGGCCAAAAGTGATGGACAGGGCCCAGGGGCGTAGCTAAAGGGGGGCCGCAGGGGGGCCATGCCCCCCCCCCTCCCAGTCGCATCCAGTGCTCGCCGTCCTTTCGGAATTTCACTTAATCCATTTCAAATATATATATATATATATATATATATATATATATATATATATATATATATATATATATGCATTAATTCAGGGGCGGATAAATGCTATCAGTAGCGTATCCAGAGGGGGCGCCTTCGGCGCGCGGCCCCCCGTTGAGCTGCAAAATCTCTCATTTTATCTTATTTCCGATTTTCGTGATTAATTTTCGATTTTTAAAATTTCTTATAATTAATTAGCAATTTGACATTGTTTAATTTATCTGCAGTTACAATTACTTTCAAATTTATTAGTTGAGTATAAGGATATTTATGAACAGCTGCAGAACAACTGCAGATCGATCGAGCACAGGGCCCTGGTTAGGGTCTTACGGCTCCTCTGGTGATACCGGTACTCAAACTCGCGATCTGTGTTGAGCTCTTGGGAGTCCTGCGTGCTGTCGAGACCACGGAAACCGGCAAAATGCGAAGTTTTACATAATAATTCAGGTTATCAGTTATTTCACCATGAGCATTACATTTAAAAGATAACATTTTGATAGTTAAAAACGCGATTGCGCTTTTGCGCCATTGACTCATCTGAAAACGATTAAAATTTTATATCCTAATGTTGAAGAAATATAATGAGTAAATATAGATCCTCTTTACAGTTTGACAACATAACGCAAAGACATAAGGGAACAGTTTTTCAGAAACAGGAAATCCTTTTTTTTGTGAGAATTGCCTCAAAATGTCCTCTTTACAATGTATATTCAAAAATTTCCCAATATGTGAGGGGGAAACCCCCTCCAATACCTTCCCCATGTATCCGTAACCAGCCTTAATTATACCATGGTTCATAATTGAAAATAAATATATATGTATATATTTTCATATACTTAAATATATAAAGTATAGTAAAAATAATAATAATAACAATAATATACATATATATATTTATACTTTTATACATATATATATATATACTTTTATATATAACCGTTTTCATATTACCCATACTTGCATATTAGCGCCCCCCCCCCCCCCCCCGTTTTCGAATTTCTTGATCCGCCACTGATGATGGCCCCCTCCCCTCCCTCAATCCTGGCTACGTCCCTGGTGAGGGTCTTTAATACATTTATAAACTGTATTTATAAGTTAATCAACGAAATATTAAACGAGCATACATTAATATGCAGAGATAAGTGTGTGAAAATAAGAAAAATATGCAACTTATTTTTAGGTCCAAGGTATGTTTTTTACAGAAACAATAAATTCCAAATGCTCTGTAATCACGTTTCAAAATGCTAAAAAAACAAAACAAGGAAACCTGTGTAAAGAAGACGACATTGCTATGTAATGGCGGGTTTTATATGGTTACTGTAAAACAGTGCATTTGTAAATCAAATTAAGTTGTCTCAGAAAATGTCTGAAAAACATCACAAGACATCACTAGAAACCACTAGACTTCAGATATTTCATGTATTGATAGGACTTTGCAGTCGGGTCATTGCATGTAAACTATTGATAATGAACCCACACAGCGTGAATCAATACTACGTTAAATTTTTTTTGGTGAACTTAATTATAATGCCCTGTTCTCAGATACAGTTACCGTAACTGGACTTTTAAGTTAAATACTATATAATATAATTAACTATTTCCCTTTGTGTCTGAGGTGACAAAGTGATGATATTAACCTCAAGGAACTAAGTCCCTTCACGGTGCAAAATTTGTCACGTCTTATTCATAAATGTAAAATAAAATGAAGTTAAAATACTTAACGTAAGCTGATGACACCTAGTTCTACATCATTATTGGCCCGACTTCACCAAGCACAGACTGCCGTTCAAGTGAAGATTTGATCAAGCTGCTAATGCAAAGAACCAACCTTAATCCTTTTTTGCAGAGCATTCACTTTAGTGGCTCAAAAAATGTCGAAACCTCCGCCTTCAACACATTTACAGTCAAGAGACCCTGGTCAATTGTAAGCCTTACTCAAAACATACCTACACCAAACATTTAAATACTATGGAATAAGGGCTATAAAACTCGAATGATGATGATGATGATGATGATGATGATTATTATTATTATTGTTGTTGTTGTTTATGGAAAAGAGTTAATGATGAAACATGTACATCCCACTTTTGGATTTACATACTCCGCCTTCGTTTTGTCCCTACAAAATACCTTGCTCAATGTGAACAGAATGTCCACCTTCGGGCAATATCAGTATTAAACTACCTTTTCATTTCAGGACGGGAACACTGTTTTAATGGTAGCAGCACAGAATGGGCGCTTGGAAGTGGTGAGAGAACTGTGTCAGCATTATGTCAACAATGTCAATGTTGAGAATAAGGTAGTAGTCTTTCTTTAGTTTTCTTAACCCTCCCCACTGAGCAATAGTTGGTTTACAGACCTTTTAAACGAGCATTACGCTCTTTACACAGTGCTTTAACTATAGGTCTACTTCCTATATCGTAAGCGCTGTTTGTTATGACCTCGTATCCTGAATTGCTACACCAAAGGGGAGCACTGTATTTTCGTCCCATCAGATGAGACCTTGTGCTGGAAGATACGGCCAAGCGAGGAATACATGGAGCCAATCATGTTCATTTCGTTTTGAGTGACAGCTCATCGCCCCGGTAACCGTCTGAACAGGCCACAGGCTCAAAGAGAATTGCCCCAGACGTGGTTTGCTTAGGGCCTTGGGCACATAGGATGCCCGGCCGGTGAGTTGTAATTCAAACGAAACGTAACAACAAAGGCTGCGTGCACCCCTCGCTGGCTGGTTTCAGTTCTGCAGCAACAGATACATGGCTACGCTAACACAGTCATAATGTCATAATCGAATCGGTCAATGATGCGAGAATACAGAGGGAGCAATTAAAATTCGACCGTTAACTTTCATCAAGCGGCGCTTGAAGCGCAGCTATTGGCGGAGCCGGGATGCCTGTCGAGTATTTGTTTATTGGCATCTGGTTGGCTGCTTGTCACATCATACGCACGTTTTTTTTCAGCGGAAAATGAACCGCTATCTGGTGTCTAAATATATCATAAACGGTAAAAGCTGGCAGCGTGAAAATCAGTTGCTTCTTTAGAAGCGCAAGATTTGCGCTGCCTCGGGAGCGTAAACGAGCATGTGCACGGCATGTCTGAAATGCATTTGTCATTAGAATGATTCCACATGCTCATGTGAGATATTAGAAAAAAAGTGATTTTTCTTGTCGATGTAACCGACCCGAACACCCAGTGTCAGTCGTCGCGGATAGGTTTCGCTAATGAGGTGGATAAACTTTATTGTTTTATATTCACAGACTTTTATATTCTGCCCTAACGCCTGTTTACTTTCGTTCCTGAAATAAATGAATTATTGAAAATGTTGCAATGTCAATTCGGAAAAAAACCCAACTAAGTATGACACTATATTACTTGCCAAACTAGCTATGAACCAATAATATTTATCAACTGTGACATTAGGATAACTATCAGAACCGATTTTGACACTGAGACCAACTAGATTTAACTGTTAGTTTATGAAAAGTCAATGGCAACTATGGCACTATGATAAATATCGAAAGAGTGACACAATGATAACTAGCCAAACAAACTGTGACATTGTTATATCTATGATTATTTACGAATGTTTAAGATGCAGAGGAAGGTGTTTAACTACCCCAGAGAGCATGACACATTAATAACCCAGAGCTCTTTTATTACGGTGCTCAATATATAACAGTTAGTGTCGATATTTATCAAAATATTATAGTTTTTTGGTAACCACAGTTCATGTTTAGTTATCCTAATGGCATAGTTTCCAGAGTCATTATAATCTAAATCTTAATTTGTTGTCGGACTGCAATTCGTAAGTCACGAAGACTATTTTGGTGTATCTTATGTAGGACGGCAGAACTGCGTTGTGGATAGCGGCTTGTATGGGTCACGCAGATGTGGTCAATGAAATTGTGGATAGTAAGGGAAAGGTGGACCAACCGGACCTGGTGAGCGATATATCAGAGAGAGAGAGAGAGAGAGAGAGAGAGGAACATTCAGAAATTCACCGGCAGGGTTAGGACGGAATAAAAATGCGTCGCTTGATGTAAATTAAAGAAATAAATAATATTGTGATTTTCTAGTCCTTTTATAATGATCAGATTATGTTTTACTTTCTATGTTGCCTTTTTCTTGAGCACATAAAGAATCAGCAGTTATTTGTACATCTCTCACAGATTAATTGATGGAAAGAATGGTAGAGAAAAATGATACACAATAAAACAGAAAGAAAGATAAGTATTTCTGTTAAAGGTCATGGCCGGAAACATGTACATATCAGAGCAGTTCATGGTAAATTATCGGTGGATTTATGGATTAGTTGACGTTATGGAAGCAATAGGGGAATCACCAGGAAATATTGCCTACATTCAAAATCGTTTACCTTTGACAGATCGGCATCACTCCGCTGACGATAGCTGCTGCTAACGGGCACCTGGAGGTGGTACGTTCCTTACTGGAGAAAAAGGCAGACGTAAACTACCAGGGGTCGGTAGGTTCATTTATTAAAGGTGTATCATTCATATGTTAGAAATACATGTATTCTGTAATTTAATAACCTTTAATCCGTCGTCGGCTCCTTTGTCAATGTTTTACAATTCAAAAGGGACACGGCAACATACTTTAAATGTTGCATACATGTAAGTTGGACCTAAAATGTTTCAGTACTTGAAAATATGTCAATGTAACAAACAAGTAGGCGGAAAACCAAGTAATTCTGCAAGCTACAATTCCTTCTAGATGGGTATATATTAAAAATTTAAAAAAATCTTATCCACTTTGGAAATTAAGTCGGTATCACTGAAGAAGTTACTCAGTTGGTTAAGAAAACACAATCTCCATCCGTTCCCTGCCAAGGTAATCTTAAAACTTAGGTTACCTGTATGAGCCTCCTGCAGGCCGGCCACTATATTTAACGACCTGGGTCATATCACTTCAAGTGATTGATTATTGCGGCTCTGAAGGTAAAATTATCATTGCTGAACACTTTCCAATTTTGAGGAGCTTTATCATGGGTAATGATATTGCTGAATAATTAAGTTTTCTAAAAAAAAAAAAAATGACATTTTTTATGGTTGTTAGTATAATACTCTGACCATGAGTTAAAGTAGTTATTAGGACAATCTTTCGTCATGTATATTTCATGATAGTTTTAGTTCATCCTCTGTGAGTAAAACAGGGTATAGTTCATGGTTTTGATCTAACATTCCAGTCGCACCAGTCTACAACGAGATATGGAGTCTCAGCTTAAATGCAGGAGATGATTATTAGTTAAAAGACCCAGAGTTTATTTTAAAAGAATACCTAACAGATCATTCTTTGGTTTTCTAAAGTTTATTATTTGACATGAAGGCATTTAAAGAGATATCCTTGATATAGAACTTTTCGACTATAAGCCATTTCCCGAAACTTTATAATTACATTTATTGCATTTAAATATACCCTAAATCCTAATCACTGTTATAAGATTCCGACTAGATTAAAATTTAAAAAAGCTGTAGTGGACATATATGAATAGAAAAATTAGTTATTACTCATAATTATAAACTGGGTTTTACTGGTCCATTAACGTACATGTATAATAATAAAACATTATAATAAATATCATTAATCAGTATCCTGATACCTTGCTCGGCATGATTTCCGTAAATAAGTCCCTGACGAGTTCACTGTGTTACAGACCGGTGACACTCCTCTAATGGCCGCGTGTGAGATCGCCAATGAACCTGTGGTTGACCTGCTGATTGAAGAAGGTGCCGATGTCAACATGCAAACCTCGGTAACTATTTCAATGCTATTTGTCATATTAATGGCAATTAATGTTATAAATCATATTTCCTCTTGAACATGTCATTTGATATGTCTTAAATTTGCATTTTTGTTATAACGCAATATAAAATCAAGGTTTTACGTTTTTCTGGTGTACTGCTGCATATTATGTTTGCAAAAACAGCTTTTCACTCTCTCTGTTTGTTAAGTAACTGGAACAGAACATATCCAATGGTCCCTCACAACGCGATTACTTAGATTCTACACTTGTAGGGTTTTCATTATCAGTAGCCTACTAGGAAATGCTTAAAGAATCATAGCAAAGAAAAAAAAATGTTGCACTACATACGTCTTAGCGTGCTTAAGACTTAAATACGTGATGTCTACGGTTCACCAATTTTCCGGGAGGTCGTGGGAGGACTTGGTAGGACATGTCCTTTGCCGAGGAACAATATGAATGAACGCAAGTGGCTGCGAGATGTTCAGGTGGCCCTGGTACCGAACTTTGCACCTCACAGCACCTCTTCCTAGGTGGAAAAGATTTTGGGTGTCAAACTCTTTGAGTTGGGCGACAGCAAACCCTTTTGTCCCAGATTGTGGCCTAATGCCAAAGGATACCGTAAAATCTCTCACCCGATATAAAAATATCCCTTTCTGGTGCCCAAGGGAAAAGGTTGATCTTACGGCTGCCTTTGGTTCAACGTGGAAAAGTAGAGATTGTATGGTTTTGATGGCGCACTCAACGTATCAGTACTCAGGCACACAACAAATCACAAGTCACCGGTTAAGACAACAAGAGTATATTAAAAGAACATAAAAATACAGATTTCAAAATCACCTACCAGATCGGGTTCCTAGCCTGTTACGCCTCACATGATACACTGGTGCATGCACTAAATAAAAACTTTAGTAGAAGCACAAAGTCTCTAATAGTCTCTAGATCTCTTGGACTAGTGGTCCTGGATCCAGAAAGGCGGCAACTCACTGCACCTCCCTGGACATCTGCTAGAAGCACCTCACAGGACACCCGTAGGTAGCACCTCACTGGACACCCGCTTGCGGCACCTCACCCGCTGGCGGCACTTCACTGGACACCCGCTGGTGGCACCCCGCTGGACACCCGCTGGCGGAACCTCACTGGACACCGGCTGACAGAACCACACTTGACCTCAGTGGACCCCGGCTGACAGCACCTCACTGGACCTCGGCTAGCAGCACCTCACTGGACCTCGGCTTGTAGCACCTCGCTAGACCTCAGTGGACCAAGGCTGGTAGCACCTCACTCGACACGGGCTGGCAGCACCTTGCTGGACCTCTCTGGACACAGGCTGGCAGCACCTATTTAATTAGCGTAACCATATCGTGGCAGTACCTTACATGAACGTGAAATACCGTGTGATAATTTCGCGAGAACGAGGTCATGAATCTTTATCATATTCATTCAAGACAATGTCACGTTCTGGCTTGCCGTTTTTGAGCCATCAGACGCCTTGAGAACTAGGCTTAAGCTGGACCAATGCAGATACAATAAAACGATAATAATCTTAATTGATTTCAAGTAACAGTTATAATGTTAACGGATTTCTGATTTAGACCTCGGTGATTTCATCTACTAAAATTGTCGCATTTGCACGGGATAGTTAAAGCGTGCTCAAACGGTGTTTTTAACATTCAATATTATATTTCCAGTTGGCCCAGTATGATGCAAAGTATTACATAGTGTGAACCTTAGATTCATTGATATCTTGTTTTTAATACAATAATTTTAAATCTTAGGAAGGACACACGGCCATTTTGAGAGCCGCCTATTCAGGAAATGAAAAAATTGTGAAGAAGCTGGTTGCTCATGGAGCGGACAAATCACAGAAAGCTAAGGTAAACTAAACACTCTATGCATTCCTTTGTATTGCAAGTACCTGCTCGCATATACGTTTATGGAATAACATTACAGTACGGTCTGTGCATGCTTGTTTCTGAAAGCTATCTAAGATCAATTAATATAAAGCGAAAAAGAGTATTCTTGTCTGGAAAGTACCAAACCATGTTGGTTAAATGGTTGCGTCCCACATTGTCGATTGCTGTACAATGATTATCCAAAATAACTTTATAAAGTTATTAAAGATAAAGCATAAAATATAGATAAATATCTTTTATAAAGATAAAGATTAGATACTTACTAAAGATAAAGCAAAATAGTATCAAAAAGGCGTATTTTTAGAGATAATTACGTCCTTCCATAAACGTGCACAATGCTTTCGGTTTTAGTGTGGTTCACATTTTTTAATTGATTTATTTAAAGGCATCTGATAGTCCTTTACAATTACAAATAAATTAGGTGTCCACCATTTTTATAATTTTGTGATCCTTCTATTTTCCTCCTCAAGGATGGTAGCACACCTCTGGCAGTTGCTTCGGAAGAGGGAAAAGTTGAAGTAGTAAAATATTTATTGGAGAATGGTGAAAACATCAACCAGCAAACAAAGGTAAGTGTTGCGTGCAATGAAACAATGAAGTGAAATAGATAGAATAAATACATCGTGGCTAATCTGTTGACTATGATTTGCTATACCACTTTTCCTTGTGATCCTTAAGATTCATGTTTTTATTTAGAATTTGAGATGCACTGAGACACCATAACTCATACAGAATCACACATATATAAGAAAGTTAAACTTTAAATTAAAGAATGAAACAATAGCCGTGATATTCCAATCTAGACAGTATTAACTGCTTGTCTTAACTAAAGCCCGCAGAATAGTTTAAATAGCATTATGTTAGGCCGTTTAGGGACATCTCTGTGAGACAAGATAAACTTAAAGGTAAAGACTGCTTCACAGAAGATAAACTGCAGCATTATCCCATTAAACACAAGGCAAGTCTACGGCCTAAATTGGATCTTATTCCTGTCTGCTTTCCAAAAAAAATACCGTTATTTTACATTCATTAACATATGGGTTATATCACAGCAAACCTATTACGATCATGAACATACCGGCCTGACATAGCACCTGTAAGCTTTGAAAGCAACCTTAAGCAACTTTGAAAATAGCATGCCACATATAAAAAATATCAATAAATAGCAAATCAATAAACAAAAATTACTTCCCTATACCAATACAAACATTATGAAAACTAAACATTTACATTTGCAGCACGTGAATTATGACATGCACATAATTATCCCGTTTGTGGATCGATTTGTCTAGAACGATTAACATATGACAAAAAATAAAGCGAATTATACTCTTTCACTAGATTTTTGAAAATCTCTTTGTTCTTGAAGAACTTGGATACGCCACTGGGACTTGCCTCGGCCAAAGGACAACTTGAGGTAGTAAAAATGTTGTGTGAACATGGAGCTGATGTGAATATTCAAAATATGGTAAGTGTAGCCTCTTTCCTGTCATATCATGTGAGAATTATATTCTTCTTGCACATAATTCAGATTATCTATACGTCCATATCATATCAAGGTAACATAACAACCAGAATACTCGTCAACATCATCCGATGACAATACCATTGATGAACAATGGGGGATAACCATTTTCCCCTTACACACCTGCAGAAGAAGTTTGTTTATTATAACATTAATAATATAACATATTTTCAATGAAAGATTTTTTATTACAACAGTGTTACAGAATAATTTTTTTCAAGAATATGATGAGAATAACGTATAGGTTTTTCCTCTTTGAACAGCAAAGGCTTACGGCTTTGGCGAAAGCGTCATCCATAGGCAGCTGTGATATCGTTAAAGTCCTGCACAAGCGAAACGCCAAGATCGATCTCCCTGATAAAGTAAGTAACTAAATTAAATATTATTAAATTCTTAGCAAATACTCATCCTTCTAATTAGACCAACACATACACCATATCAAGTTGTGCTTTTAAAAAATAGATATTGTGGGGCTGCTATTCTAACAAGGTAAATCTGAAGCAGAAATAATTTTTATACAGATTTTTTAGGTGTATGTTTGGTAGAAAGAATCATTATGACCAGGGTAAGATTCAGGTTTCCTAGATACAGACTTTTTAGGTGTATGTTTGGTAGAAAGAATCATTATGACCAGGGTCAGAATCAGGTTTCCTAGATACAGACTTTTTAGGTGTATGTTTGGTAGAAAGAATCATTATGACCAGGGTCAGATTCAGGTTTCCTAGATACAGACTTTTTAGGTGTATGTTTGGTAGAAAGAATCATTATGACCAGGGTCAGAATCAGGTTTCCTAGATACAGACTTTTTAGGTGTATGTTTGGTAGAAAGAATCATTATGACCAGGGTCAGAATCAGGTTTCCTAGATACAGACTTTTTAGGTGTATGTTTGGTAGAAAGAATCATTATGACCAGGGTCAGATTCAGGTTTCCTAGATACAGACTTTTAAGGTGTATGTTTGGTAGAAAGAATCATTATGACCAGGGTCAGATTCAGGTTTCCTAGATACAAACTTTTTAGGTGTATGTTTGGTAGAAAGAATCATTATGACCAGGGTCAGATTCAGGTTTCCTAGATACAAACTTTTTAGGTGTATGTTTGGTAGAAAGAATCATTATGACCATGGTCAGATTCAGGTTTCCTAGATACAGACTTTTTAGGTGTATGTTTGGTAGAAAGAATCATTATGACTAGGGTCAGATTCAGGTTTCCTAGATAAAATTTGCACGCCAAAGGTCACCAATTAATAAGGAACCGATTTTTACAGGACCAGCTGACACCCTTGAGCTATGCATGTATCGGAGGTCATATCAACGTGGTCAACTATCTTTTGACATTGAGAGCAAAACCTGATCATCAAGATAAGGTGATGATGGATTCCAGAAAATTTCAAACATAATAAGAACATGTTAATTATTCGACTACTTTATTCTTGGCATTTTATTAAACAAAATTGTTAACAATATGTCATTGCGAAATAGAAGTGTTTATGAGTTATAGATTAATTTAATATAAGCAATAATTTGTCTTGTATGTATTATAACATCAATCTCATATGTTCAATACTTTTTATCTATGATGATTAAGAACTCACGTGGTTTTTTAAAGGCTGGGAGGACCCCGCTGTGGCATGTTGCTAGAAACGGATGCTTGGCTGTGGCCAGGATCTTGTTGGATAAAGGAGCAAAGATAAACCACATCGACCGGGTAAATATTATCAATACCATGAGAAGGTCATGTTCCATATAATATCGCCCGCCATAGTTTCCTTGGCCTGAATCTCGACATAAAGGGAAACAGGTTATTGTGTCTTTCTTGATAGCTCATAAAAAATGATAAGTCTCATTTTCTCGTTGATCCTGAGTATATTGTTGGGTTATGTCTTAAGATGTTAGTGAAAATTTTAATTAGAAATTCCGTAATGCTGACTACATAACATTGCTAGTTATGTTCCCCCAAACATTTTGAGTTCTAAAGTATATATGAACATTTATACTGAGCAGGGAAAAATCCACATTACATTTTTCCCTTTCCTGTAGGCTGGCGAGAGCCCTCTTGTTATTGCCTCAGCCTACGGCCATACGGACATGGTTAATCTTCTGCTGGACAGAGGGGCTCAAATCGATATGAAAACAGCGGTATGCCAACTTTATATAAAATGATTTTGCGTATCATCATCTTTCTTTATGTGATTAAATTTTGGTATCTTTGAAGATGATTATTGCTATTTACGGTACCTACCGCTTTTGCTTCTCAGCGCCATCTATTATTCATACGTTGAACCTTTTAGAAATTTAAAATATCTATATAGTTTATTAAACGTTAGCTATGATCCTATTTTAGCTCGAGGTCATGAAACATCGTGTATTCTCGTTGGAAATCACTCAATTATCCAGTTTTATCCAGTTTTTATGCCTTACTGAAATATCGTATGTTTCACTTATTGAACATAAGATGGTGCTGAGGTGCAATAGCGGTTTTACCGTAATTAATACTGAATTATTATTAGGTACCCCTTTATTTATTATATTAAATTATATCTTGCTATTAATAGCTATAATTTTACTCACATTACGTGGATTGAGATAATAGAAACAGTGACATAGACAATTATTATGAATGTATAATTCCAAACCCGACGTGTTTTTTTTCTTTTTTGTGTGATTTAAAAAAATGTCTAAAGTTCATATGATTGTGATATTCCGTAAACTTTTAAAAGCAAGATTTCTGTAATATTAAAAGAATGGCTCGTCAAGTTTGATGGCTGCCACGGAAGCCGGCCATAGCGGGGTGGTGTCAGCTTTGATCGACAGAGGTGCCGACGTAGAAGCTACAGACAAGGTCAGCCAGTTACATGGTGCTACACAATGATTAACAGACAAGGTCAGCCAGTTACATGGTGCTACACAATGATTAACAGACAAGGTCAGCCAGTTACATGGTGCTACACAATGATTAACAGACAAGGTCAGCCAGTTACATGGTGCTACACAATGATTAACAGACAAGGAGACGAAGACATGTTGTTGTAAACCATTTTAAGGCCTCAATTCAACAAAATGTGGGAAGGTTCATGTGCACTGTAACAAATAGTATTTTGTTGCCTGACTACGATAGGGCAGTGTTGTAAAATATTAACAGTGGAAGTGGTAGTTCACTAATAGTTTAGATGATCTATCTTTTCTGATAATGAGATGTTTCTGTTGTCAGTCGCATCATTATATGACAGTTATAATGTTGATATTGTCTCATGTTGTATTGTAATAATTAAAGAAATAATCATCTTCTGACGAGAGATCATGGTTTAAACATATTTAATTATGTAACAGGATTACAAAAGTATCCAATCAGGCTAACTTACATGCTTTCCTGTAGACATATATAAACACAACGTTATTATCATGCATATTAGCCAGATTGACTCCCGGTAAATTGTTGTGACTGTATTAAAGCAAATTCGTTCAACTCAAAAGAAGAGATATTATTTATTCGCCGAAGGAAGACTTTCCAATTCACATAATCAGAGGCCATATAGTTAACTCTCAGAAAAAGCATATAAACATCAAACACATGTTACACCATACGTTGAACATACTGTGACATGTTGGATGAGTACGTTTTAGCGAACCTGAGAAGTAATACGATGGTGTGGCTTCGTCCTTCGTCCGTTGTCCGTATGTTAACCCATACTGTCTCGAAAACGGCGAAAACTAGCATTACCAAATGTTATGCAAAAATCAGTCATCTAAAATACTCTATCGGATTTTGCTATTTTTTTTTGGCTTTCTGTATTTTTTTAAAATTTATAAGGAAAAAGCTTATAAAAAACTTTATCTTCTTCTCCGAAACTGTCCACGCGAATTATTCAATATTTCACAGAAAAAAATCTCTGAAACAATTTCTCTCAAATTTGTTCGAATGGTTCTAGTTTGATTAATTTTTTATTGCCTATTTACAGAAAGCTGAACTTAGGCATTTGTCCAAAACAGGATACTAAAATTACAATATCAGCAACGGCTGAAGCTATCATCAATACATTTCATGCAAATATTGGTGACATGACTCATATTTGTAATTGAGGTATTGGTGGCGCCACCTGCATCAACTTTATTTTTTTACGGGTAAAAAACTCATAATATTAGCATATTTCAGCTCTAAACGTTATATCAATAAACTGTCAAATTGAATCGTTTAATTTTACACAAGCATGTTCCTAGGTTAGGGTTCTTTCAATTGTATTAGAATTGATTGTGTTCGTTGATTTTTGGTAGTCATAGAAAGCTGAAGTTGGTCTTTAACCATTAGTAAGCCTAATAAAAACTGAGGGCTGCAAAAGCCGCCTTCTGCGAAATTGTTGTTTCAACTTCTCCACCATTGCGCAAAAATGATTCTTAGGAGGCATTTGTTCAAGTTAACTTAAATGATTTTTGGCAGAATTATCAGACCTTTAACAATTAAATGACTGTATCCTTTATTATTCTAACTAGTTTGATAAAACTGATATGAATATATCAGCTTGAAGAAAAGCATTTTAGACAAAGTCTTTCAGTATATTAAAACAGATTTACTAACGAGCCAAGACTGTATCAGTATCTTTAAATATCTTTGCAGACTGCCAACTATATGAAATTTGGCAACAGGCCAAAGGTCAGTCTGGATCTATTTATAGCTTTGGCAGACTGCCAGATTAGGCAACAGGTCAGGAGTTTACTCATTACAGCTAGGTACAGGTCAAGAGTTCACTCAGTGCAGTAGCTGCAGTTGGCAATTTGTTCCGGTTCACTCGGGGCAACTCCCTTCCTCACCTGAGCTTGGTCAGCTGACTCAAGAGAAGTTTGGTGTATTGGCATGTCATTTTGACATCCATGCATCTTTCATGGCTTTCTTGTACACAAGAACTGGTGTGTATATGTAGCTGCTTTTTTTCTCAGAAGGGATTTGATATATCAGCCTTATATTTAATTTATTAATACATATCGGATAGCTTTGTCGTATACAAGACTGGTGGCGCCCCCCACAATAGTTTTTTTTCACAGTGTTTGTCCCTGCTTATTCCTCAGGACTGATATGACATATCAGCCTGAAATTATACATGTCGATATATCTTGGATGGTTTTGTTGTATACAAGACTTTTGACGCCACCTACAATTGTTTCATGCATCTGTACACATAGCCCAAGAGTGGTTTGAGTATCTGTCTGAAATATTGCATGTCCATACATCTTCGTTTCGTTGGCTTTCTCGTACACAAGACTTGTGGTGCCACCAACAATAATTTTTGTGTGGACCAATGGTAATATTTCAGCAGTGACGTTTGTGTAATTGGTGCTTGTACTCGAGTAAATATGTTTAGTAGTTACAATGTACATATACATGTTACACATGTACTTGAAAAGTAACGGTCCAGCATGGAAGCATTATACCTGATGTATATCCCATTGCACAGGTACACATTAGGTCTGTAGGCCTTGTTTTATAACAGGAGCCACAGATAGACATGAATTCCAAATATGAACATAATAGATTAAAAAAATAGATTTAAAAAATATGTAGTATAACACTGAATGGCAAAGGATGTCTTTGAAACGTCTTATCGATTTAAATGTAGGGGATGCTAACTGCGTACATCTTTCATATTTTTTCACGATTTTTTGTTATATTATCTTTATGATTTATGCCTCTTTCAAAACTTCTGTTCACAGGCAGGCATGCACGCTCTCTCAATTGCTGCAACCAATAACCAAGTTAGGGTGTTAAAGATGCTGTGTAAAAAACACGTCAATATCAATTTTGCAGGGCAGGTAATTTGTTTTGTTCACTCAAGCTTCTGTGTACATGTTTTATTCAGTCCGTTTACAGAATACACTGAAACAACTTGAAAATTAGAAATCTGCATTCTACAGAATACAATCCCCCGCCACGTTTGGGATGCTCCCCAACCTGTTTTGCATTTACTTTCTCGGCCATGGGTCTGATCCACACCAACTTCTTCTTTTGCCCTTTCCTGAATTCTGCTCATGTCGAAAATTCCATGAGATTCCGTTCTTTATTGCGTGAATGATCCTGTGAACAAATGCACAAACTCACAAATACAAACACACACAGGAAACGGCTATGAGCGCATACCCTTCTGACGGATGTAATAAATATTACAGAAATTGCGCATCATAATGTACATTATTTCTATTTCACTGTCGATGGCTTCGATGCCTAGATGAGGGTAACGATCATATCCGTATTTTATTCAACTAAGGTAAACCAGTCTAAATCAGACATAGTTGACATGATATTTAATGATATATTATATTAATGATTATTATATATTGACTATTATTATATATTTATTATTGAATATTGAAGTACTTCCATGTTAAAATTATTAGATTTCTTTTTGAACACACGCAGACAACACATATACACACACACACATATATATATTTAGCAATACCGAAAGGGATTAGGGAGTGATTCAGGATATATCAGTATCTGTTGTTTCTTTAGGATGGGATAACAGCGCTGTTCGCCGCCGCTAGAGCGGGTTCGTATGACAGTGCGGAGGAGCTGTTGACCTGTGGAGTCGACGTGGATCAAGCAGATATGGTAAGACCATTGAATCATCTGAATTTTCACTGGCTTAAACATGAAGTTGTAGAGGGGAGGCGCGGGATTATTGGCTGTACCGTCGTATAACATAACGCTTTTTATATGAGGGAATGTTTTTCTTAAATGATACTCTGTAATTTTTGTATAATTTACAACTGCATTAAAATGATACATTCAATTAAAATCAATTTTGATCTACTTTATGATTAATTAAAGAATATACGTAGCTATCGTTCGTGTACAAATAATTTAGGTTCAGGTTCAAACAAGTTTCCCAGCCTTTGAATTTCCAATCTAGTATGGATATACTGAGTCACGGTACAATTATATTTTGTTTGCGCATTACATTTCATTGGGTGAACGATATTAATAGCACAATTTCAGTAGATATTGTTTTTAAGCTCTTGAATGGCTGTACCTCCGTCTTTAAAATTATAAAGGACGGTTGTCTTTTCGGTTATCCCGTTTGTACATTGGATGGGAACCTGGTTTATTAAAAGTGAAAAAATTACATATTAAAGCGATTGACCGTGTGAATATTTTAATATATTTTTATACAGGTTTCAGATAATAGGAGCGGCTTAATTTTAGCCTTTTTAGGCTGTTATATCAAGTCTCCAGTTCATAAAGCTTTAGAGTGACTCCATGTACAGTTAGTAAACATATTTTTTGGGGGTTATTTCTGGAAGTGAAGTGAGATAATCTTGAAATGTAAATTTATTATTTTAAGATTTTTAAATGTTTAAAGTAATTAAAAACTGCATGTATTGGCAAACATATATCAGCAAATATCATTTTGCCAAAATTTCATTTAATGTAATTTTTGTTTAAGGTTCATGTATACTTTTTAACCAACAGACTGGACTGACTCCTTTAATGGCTGCTGTGTCGGCCGGTCACACCAGTCTGGTGAGACTCCTCTTGGACAACGGCGCTGACGTCAGAAAGAAAACAAAGGTAACGTAAAGAAATAAAGGAATGATGAAATCTGACTCCTGTTCTCACTTAAAAAGGTAATAAATTTAACTGATTGTTAGGAGAATCTTATATGATGGAATCCACATACATTTATCTAGTTCATATCGTTCTTCAAAAACAGATAGATATTTTTATATATATATATAATTTTAATAATAATAATAACATTTTTCAGGGTGGACAGACGGCACTTATGTTTGCTGTGATCGCCAAACACACAGGGATTGTTGATCATCTCTTGGACCAAACAGACTCGTGAGACACTTTTCAAGGTAATTTTAAAAACCCTTTTGTTATATCCTGTCTCTTTTTGAAGCATTCATTCTAATGGATGTAAATACATGTATTTGTGCATTTGCGTATCTTAACTGGACGATACAGGCTTATAAAATTAGAAAGTTATTGTAACAAGTTTTATATATAACGTAACAATACATACTGACTGTAAAAAATACAACACACAGTCACTTTTCCTTTTAACAGCTCTCCTAAAGGCAGCACCATGTTGATTTACTTATATGGAAGCCATGACGTCAGTGATAAACCATGACGTCATTGATAAAGCATGACATCATTAAAACACCATGACGTCAGTGAAAACCATGAGACGCCAAAGAGACACCATTTATCAAGGACAAAATAAATGACCATGCTAAAGCGAAAATACGTAGATATTTTTACTCAGAACCAGTTTAGACATATTTAAACATTTATAAATATTCTTTCTTCTGAGAACATATTCTTTAGACATTTGTATTTACTCATATTATTGAATTTGTTATATGGTCTTTTTATGTGTTTTGCGTTGTTTGTATGCTCGGAAGAAATAAGAATTTTTTGCGAGTCAGATATATGAGTCAAATACGTGATACAACTCGTACTGACTTGTACATTCCTATCACTATAATACAGTACGACCAATATATCAAGATCTTTCATGCGTATGACAATATACCAAAACTTCGACTTAAATGGCTGCATGAAATGTCTTCAAATAGGTTAGAGGGACATATTTCCAGGCCCTATATATTATCATATAAGGTGCACAAATTGGCGGGGGGGGGGGGGGGATAGGAAAAATTTTCTATCGAGTGTTTGGCATCATGTGATACATCGAAATCAAGCTCACCTCCGGTACTTTTATTTTGTTCCAGGAAAAGAGGGGCTGCATATTTTGTTTTCGCCTTATATGACAAAAAGCGACACCTCCTAAAACTGGCTATTAGATGTCGCCACCTTTCAAGCTTCGGGAAAAGTATCACTTGTTTTCCGTTCTCGCGGATCAAACGTTCCAGCTTAGTACATGTATTAGGTGTAATTTATATGGTGTACCATATATTGGGTGTCGCCTGTGTCACAGGTTCTGCTCATCAGATAAAGGATATATTCATTTATTGCGAATAAGGAACTTAGGGGTCAAATAACTGCATATAGCACAATAACTGTAAAATAGTCATATGATAAAGAACTAGAAAATAAGTATTGCCACATTACATATACCTATTGAATATACGCACTGCAATGAGTATAAGAGAAAATATATTTAAATGATACAAAATCTTGTTTAAATGAATGCCAATTTCTAAATATGTAAACATATTTCATCAGAAAGAATACTGTTCCACTTTTAAAATAATATATACTTAATGAAATCTTTTGTGAATTTAAAAATAGTGGATTGATTTAAGATAGTTTTTTGCCAATTGTGTTATCTTACGTTTGATATCAGGGATACGTATCGATGTAAGGATCACACATTTAGACGAGAAAGAGTGTGTCCGTTTGTGTGTGTGTGTGTGTGTTGTAAACCCTGATCCAGCTTACTAAACGCCTTATTAAGGGTGCTTAAAACACAGAGGGAGGTATACATTAATATGTGGCGCGTTTACCTTACGGAATAGTATTTCCTACTGATGTGGCGTATATGCAGATATACCACAGGGGGACTAAAGACTCCATATAACCAAATTCAACTTCTTAAAAAAATACTGGATTACTTGATACTCAATATAATGCATTAGTGGGGTTTTAAGTAGGCCGCATGGCGCACGCGCTGGTGATTGTTTAACATATGTGGAACAAGGGGTTCATCTCCTTTTATGATTGAATAAACACGTGAATCGGAAACTAATCTCCATCAGTCTACACATTTTTGCAGTTTGTTGTGAAGAACTGCCAGGATTATCTGTGGTCCTGTGTGTAAAAAAATGAAAAAAAAAAATGGTTGTAAACTATAATAATAAGTTGTTGAAGAAAAACTTAACCATTGTTTTTCCACAATACAATTCATGTATACACTAGCATGATAATCGGTGGCCCTCTCTTTAACACACATTGTTATAAACTATCGCATTTAGTTGAATAATGATAGACATATTTAAATTACAACACAGAGTGAATCTGTGAACCTGACAGTCTATGATATAGTTATACCATAGTAGTTTCCATAATTGTACCTTTGATCTTACTGGCCCGGCATGCAAAGCTCAAGGTACTTACATGGTTGTTACAGATCTCAATACTGAAAATACCTGTATCTGCTCTCATAACAAAACCCTGAGCGATACCATTTCCGACAGCTAGCCTTGAGGCTACTTTACTGAATTGTCTTTATGTAAGCAAACTGAGCTGCACTCAGGAAACGGTATAAGGACTCGCTAAAGAAGGCCTTAACGTATGCAGCATCAATCCCGACCAAATAATAAAGAGTGAGACATGCTATTATACCAAACTGACCTAAAGTGTCTTTGGTAATGTTGTTCAATATCAATAAGCAATACAAAAGCCACAAGAATATGCATTAACATAATGAAAAAAAATCATTTATGATTACGATGGGCAAATTTGAAAAAATGCCTGTGACAGTTTAGGAAGACTTGCTGAACGCATAGTAATCGCATATTATAGTATAAGTGACTGGCAACGTTATCCTATGTTGCATTTACTGAGCTTAGACAGTGATATGGCTGCTTTAATTTGACTTAAATGAAATCGTGCGTACTAAACAAAAGCGAGCTGCCAGTGATCAATAAAAAAACGTTTCAATAATTGAGGTTATGCCATAACATTTAGTCAAAATTTAGTTATAATAAACTCATGCTAATAATAATAAAATGAGCATCCGCTGGTAATGGCTAATGTACAGTTCTTTTCGTGTTGAAATATGCTACTGGAAATTACGTTTGTGAGTAAGATTGAAACTTCCCTCACCTTTTCTTTTCTGTCACTCGTCAATACATGTCCACATGCATTTTTATACCAAAATTTTAAGAGGCTAATCGAGACAAATTTGGCAGATATATGAATGTATATATGAATGTGCATCTGTAATTTATGTCTCCAATTAAATCGGGGATGTCAACAAAAAATTTATAAGGAGTGTCGGATGTATAAATATGATGTAATAATTATACGCCCCAGGTGCTTTATATCACCGTGAGAACCCTGATTACTTGATACAAGTAATGTAAAGGAAACATCGTGTGGGAAATTTGTGTTTTCATCTGACCTTCACGATAACATGAGCACAACGTCATACTTTAATAGGTTCATTTCTCTGACATGGCGTACTAGTTACAGGTAAAGTACTTTCTATTTACATAAAAAGGAAGCACTTGTATGCTCACGTCAGCTTATTTGAAACGTTTTATTAGACGAAGAACCCTGAGAATTACAGGTTTAATCAAATGGAGATTATTAGAAGCGTTGTGTCTTCTTCTCGAGCAGATATATATGAAATAATGGTGACTTGAGTGTTGGCGCTGAGGAATCTTTTAGTGATTTATGTTTTATTGGCAAGTGGGAAATCTTGCGATGAAGTAGAATTTGGATATGCAATGCAGTTTTCATGCATATTCCCATTGTAATTTGTACGTAAGTCAAGAAGCTGACAAACAGATGAAAACTTTGATATGTGGAAGTTTGCCTTGCATAAAAGTGCGCAGGGTCTTCGCACGTGTTGGTGTGACCTGCAAACGTGGACTTCTTGGCGAGCTGTCTTTGTGAGACAGGTACCCGCAGCCTTCGGCGAGTCAACCATGCCACAAATCGCTGCTTATTCCCTGCGACCGAAAAGGACGTTTCAAATTGCACCGACACCAGTAAGTAAACATTATATATGCTATTGTTATTAAGGATCAAAATTAAAAACAACGTTTGCAACTATCCTATACGCTATTATATATATCTGCATAATTTATCTATGACTTTTTCTTTTAAGCTCAGCTGACTGAGAGTCAAATGAGGTATAGGTATGGCGCTTTGCCTGGCAGTCCGGCCTCCCGTTAGCAGGGCACAAATCGTAACCGATGACCCTAGAGGCCTGATTAACATACGTAAAAAAAAGTGTTTTGTATAACTGAACAATAATGATGATATATTAAATCAAAATAAGTTCGCATGCGCTGAGTTGCTCTTTCAGAAAGCATTTTCATACGTTTTGAATATAGTAGACTGAGAGAAAATGTGACTATAGAAGGAACATCAGGATCTACGTTCCAGAAATTAAGGACATCGATCTTATGAGGGAGTCACGTGATAAAAACACGTCTGCCATGATATTTCCTGACATGGATCAAATATCCTGTGACACGAGTGTCATGTACCTGGTCCGTTAACCGGGGACGGTAAGTCCTGATAATAAACTGTTATTAAATATTCAAAGAATCTCGTTTTTACCGGCATTTTATATGTAGATATTCTAGATGTTATTCGTTCAGAAGTGTGTGTTTATTCGATCATCTATAGCAGTGAGTACTAAGTAGACCGACATTCTCTAGAAACTAACCATAAAAACTAAGCAATATATTATGTACCACGAGTTTGATTATAAGAGTAACCCATACATATTTAATAAAGTCAGAGGTCACCTGACTTTGGTGTAGCTGTGTTGACATAAAAATGTGGATGTTTCATGACATACTAACCACTACAGTCTTTCGGTAATTTTTCTGCAAATTTTAGACTTATCTTCTGATGGGAAAGGTAACCATACTACATGTGGTGACGCCATGAAAGCTTACCAGGACTATATGATGCATTGTGATGAATCACAGCGGAAATATTAACCGAAATAATAATTCTCCTCAGTTCAATACTTGCGAATGAGGTCACCAGACATGCGATGGGTGTAATATGCACCCTTGCGGTGTTATCTTACCTTACCAACTGCATAACAAAAGGTTTAATGCAGCAATAATATTAAAAGCAAAGGAAGACTTAGACTTGCATCACAGCTATATATACTGTGTTAAACAACCTGATGCATATGGTTTATAGTAACTGTAATTTAGGGGAACCATTCGTAGCTCATGTATTATTCCAGGTGTTGGGGTGGGTAGTAATTGTAATTTAGGGGAAGCATTCATATCTCATTAGATCTTCCACGTGGTCAGGTGGTTAGAGCAATATTTGTTGCTGAATGTAGAGTAACATCCAAACAAGTCACCATGACTGACCTAATCAATGGTCGGTAACATCAACCTTGCTACCATCCATCTTATAAGACTATAGGGCAGAGAGTTGGCTACTGTAATAGTTCGACATTAAAAAAAACCCGAAAATTAAGCGAATTAAAGGTAAGTCAGGGGGACTGCTCTGAATTGCACGGAGAATTTTCTCAGAAATAGAAATTATATCATTTATATATTCATAGGTTTATGTTTTTATCCAACGACTTCAATATGAATCTCCAAACTATACGTTAACAGTAAACTTAAGCTTCGCAGACTTTTTGATATATTACTTGGCCAACAGGTCGCGCTAGTTGAAGGGTTATCTCTTTGCAAGATTATTTTGTCCAATTCGCCGAATTTTGCCACATGAACTGTCTACTGATTTGTGTAATCCAACATTTACATTTTTCTTCCATAGCTCATGTTCACACTTTGAGTCGAATCATCGGAGTTTAAACAAGTTTGTTCTTTATCAAACTATTCGTATATGCTTTTCGTATGTTAGAAAAAGTGCTTCATGCAATAATATTAAGGTGAAAGGTTTTTATTGGATACTTTTGTTTATGATAATGTGTCCATTATAAACCAGAGGTCTTTCTATTCAGATTAATGCGGAAAAACTATTGTGAAAAGTCTGTATATATTCCTCCCCATTTGTTCAATAAAGATTGATTTTTATTTTGTGTATGAGGCATTTTAATAAATAATTAGGGAATAAATATGCCAGAAAGAAACATCTGTAATGTTTTTGAGCGTAATCTACGGGGTTTGTAAATCCACATACCTTTATAGTACTATCAAATACCACATATATAGTCTGGTTATTACATAAGGAACTAGGTGGAAAATAATGTTTAGCATCTTGAAAAGATATCTGCTCAGATTAAACAGTCTAGTAAAATATACTGATATTTGTTAATTGTGTTCATATTTACATTTAAATCATAAACTAAAGAAATTAAACACCTTTTACAAGTGACAACCGAACCCAGCTTTCAGGTTTTGAACTAGTAATGTTTCATTTGAAATTACTTTTGCTTTTGAAATTACTCACCTTAAATATACGGTACATGTATCCTATGTAAGTAAACGTGTTTACTTTTGATGCGTTTTTATTAAACAATGAAATCAAATAAATGCGTTTGAAAAATACTGATGATTTATTTTGCAGATATCATGTCTTATAAAACGTTTACAATAATTTAAAAAAATATTCTCCTTTGGCTGGAGCTTTGTGAATGAGCTTCGTGCTCTCACTTTACCTGGAGCTAATTGCGTCCGCGTGAAACAAATTGGCGCCCGATATAATACATTATGCATGATAAATCTGTAGGATATATATGATTTTGTTGCGAGGTACCAGGTACAGTGTTCAGGTTTTAATGGTATGGAATATTTCTAGATGTTATTGAATACTTTCGTCTAATGCTAGTGGATGAATGTGTGAAATATGTCACGCAACTGTAATTGAAATAATGTTGAATTAAAAGGCAGAGGCTGTTACATACAGAACTTCTGTATTGGGTTAGAGAATATCAAGTTTCATCATATAAATTCTCAAAAAAATGTACGACATAATTGAGCTGTTATTAGGAATATTTGTGTTATATATTGTATGTGAAAACAGAAAATGATTAAAGTATACAAAGTGTAGTGCAATTTTTCACCACCAGGGTTTACAATTTCGTTAGTAAATGAAGGATGTGTACGGGGGCTTCTGAAGTTAAAATATTGATTGGAACTTGAAAGTGTCGCATGCATAGTTTTTTTGTAAACCAGAAATTTTTCGCTGTTAATCACTTTTTTTTGCTGTTAATCACTTTATAAAGAAACCCAGATAGAACGTTTTATTTCTTTCCATAAATCCTGTTTTCGGTGACGACTCTACGTGGTACATACACAGACATACCAGGAAGTGAAAGTACTTTGCCTCCGTAAGGGTGGTATGCGTTCCTCCCCGTGCCGTGTAACTTACACAATAATGAACGGAACCTAAAAATATTCAGAGCATTTCGAGAATGTACCAATGAACAAAAATATATATTGGTGTGGATCCGGCACCTGAGCAAGAATCAGGAAGGGGAATATTTACAAAATATGCAGTTATGCAAATATTGGCGGAATAAATGAATGCTTACACGATTTTTGGAGCATCAACTATAGGCAGAGGGTTAATTTAAATTTGCAATCAAAAGGGTTTTTTACTCACAACATCTTTCCCGTGATCACCTAACCTCAATCTCCCATACATTTGCATTAAAGCATTTATGCATGAAACTATATCAATCAGTGTGATCAACTATATAAGACCGTAGTTACAGAGTGAAGCTGGAGTTTATTTTTCTCACACGTTACACTGGATATGAATAAAATGGTTATTTATTATACACATTTGCAAGGCAAGCCCTGAGCAAATTTCGATTATATCAAATTTATATACATAATAGATATACTAAAGAGATTAATATTACCATTTTCCACATATCATATCAATTTCCTGTTCCGTTCAAGTCTCCCTTTCCTTTGATAAATAAGCAAATTATATACACAGCAAAGTATCCTAACAGAAATATTTACTTTAAGTGACAACACATACAAGAGCTGACCTCACCACATACATATCCTTGGTTCATAGAAAATTATAAATTTGCAGGGCTCGAAATTACGCCTTTCCGCCTGTCTCCGACAGGCATGTCTCCGACAGGCAAACATGTGCACGAAAAGGTATTTTTCATTTTGTACCAGTCCGTTGGAAAGGTGAATGTTTTCCACATTAGTACCTGATAAGTGGTAACTAATACGACACAAAAAACGAACCAGTTTACGGGTGACCCTCTATTTCGTATACTAATATTTTCCTATAATTCCATATATGTATGGTCTGGTGTGGTATTAATATTTTGCTGTTCCGAGGCTCTCTATTTTTATATGTTACCACATTGACACCCCAACCTGAATGATGATACATGTTTATGGTTAGTCCGCTGTCACCCTGGGGGTATGATGATGATGATACATGTTTATGGTTAGTCCGCTGTCACCCTGGGGGTAGGATGATGATGATACATGTTTATGGTAAGTCCGCTGTCACCCTGGGGGTAGGATGATGATGATACATGTTTATGGTAAGTCCGCTGTCACCCTGGGGGTATGATGATGATGATACATGTTTATGGTTAGTCCGCTGTCACCCTGGGGGTATGATGATGATGATACATGTTTATGGTTAGTCCGCTGTCACCCTGGGGGTAGGATGATGATGATACATGTTTATGGTTAGTCCGCTGTCACCCTTGGGGTAGGATGATGATGATACATGTTTATGGTTAGTCCGCTGTCACCCTGGGGGTAGGATGATGATGATACATGTTTATGGTAAGTCCGCTGTCACCCTGGGGGTAGGATGATGATGATACATGTTTATGGTTAGTCCGCTGTCACCCTGGGGGTAGGATGATGATGATACATGTTTATGGTTAGTCCGCTGTCACCCTGGGGGTAGGATGATGATGATACATGTTTATGGTAAGTCCGCTGTCACCCTGGGGGTAGGATGATGATGATACATGTTTAATTTTAGTCCGCTGTCACCCTGGGGGTATGATGATGATGATACATGTTTATGGTTAGTCCGCTGTCACCCTGGGGGTATGATGATGATGATACATGTTTATGGTTAGTCCGCTGTCACCCTGGGGGTAGGATGATGATGATACATGTTTATGGTTAGTCCGCTGTCACCCTGGGGGTAGGATGATGATGATACATGTTTATGGTTAGTCCGCTGTCACTCTAGGGGTAGGATGATGATGATACATGTTTATGGTTAGTCCGCTGTCACCCTGGGGGTAGGATGATGATGATACATGTTTATGGTTAGTCCGTTGTCACCCTGGGGGTAGGATGATGATGATGATACATGTTTATGGTTAGTCCGCTGTCACCCTGGGGGTAGGATGATGATGATACATGTTTATGGTTAGTCCGCTGTCACCCTGGGGGTATGATGATGATGATACATGTTTATGGTTAGTCCGCTGTCACCCTGGGGGTAGGATGATGATGATATATGTTTATGGTTAGTCCGCTGTCACCCTGGGGGTATGATGATGAAGATACATGTTTATGGTTAGTCCGCTGTCACCCTGGGGGTAGGATGATGATGATACATGTTTATGGTTAGTCCGCTGTCACCCTGGGGGTAGGATGATGATGATACATGTTTATGGTTAGTCCGCTGTCACCCTGGGGGTAGGATGATGATGATACATGTTTATGGTTAGTCCGCTGTCACCCTGGGGGTAGGATGATGATGATACATGTTTATGGTTAGTCCGCTGTCACCCTGGGGGTAGGATGATGATGATACATGTATATGGTTAGTCCGCTGTCACCCTGGGGGTATGATGATGAAATATGGTAATGTCTATATCTATATAATAAAATGCTATATTATACATCTAGAATACGATATAACGATTCCAGATATTGAGAACAGTCATGATATACCAGCTACTACTCACGCTTGACAATGATGTAACACTTGCATAACTGGTATATCATTATTATCCTATAACGAATGTCATCCTTTGCAGCTGGTTACTACTTTTACATAACGATCAATGCTTGTTTAATAACTATTGTCCTACAGTGATATTATATTAAGATATTATGAATTTGGATATTATGAATACACACACACAAATATATATATATAACAGTAGTTACATCAGTTTCAGATAAGGTGCTCAATACTAAAAGTAGTATTAAAATATTACAATATATATATATATATATATATATATATATATATATTACAGTAAAATATTACAGTAATATATAATATTTATTCTATATATATTCTCATATATTTAATACAGACATATGAGAACATAACAATCAAAATGCTATATATACTCTACATGTACAACATCTATATATACTCTACATGTACAACATCTATATATACTCTACATGTACAACATCTTCAGGTGTACGAACCAGGGGAAGATGAAGGCAAATCAAATTCTGGCAAATATGGCGAATATATACAGCAACATGTTTCTTTTACTTCTTTTGGGGGCCAATAACAACAGACAACAAAGTCAAAGGCTTCTGATAAATAGTGAATACAATCTTTATAGGACGAATCACTGATTACATGTATCAACCCTTGTAATGTATACTATTATGTGGGAATCTGATCTGGGCCTATAACATGCCGCAGGGACATTAAACAGGTGGTTAACATCTCTTAGGAGAGATCAACACGTTCAAACAAATGAATAAAAGTGCATTGCAAGACGAACATTCTATACAAGTATTCAATGATTAATAAATATAGGTAAGTGTTCTCTTAACAATAATGCAAGTTTTTTCTACTTTTTTAGGTATTGTCACTCGCTGTCAGTGGGAGGCAGTCAGTGTGTCAAGTGTGTTTGTGTCGGTTAAAAGACTGACCCATTTTCTCATTGAAAATTCATTCACGCCAACGACTATGTTTTCATTATTAATTTTTTTATTTGCCTGTGGCTCCTTGTGTAATGATATTTTTTATGAGGGTTCTAAATGAGAATTAAAATTCTTCTATATGAATTATTCGTGTTATCATTGACTCTTTATACTTTGTTATTTCACATAAACAATTCCTTTATTAGCACAGCTATCCAACTGTTAGCATGATACGAACCGAGTACTACCGCCCCGAACCGAAATGGAACTCTGCAGATGCAGATACTTAAGAATTATATAATACAGCATTAAAATATGGAGCGGTTACCTCCACCAGAAATCTTTAAAAATAAATAAAAGTATGAGAATTCTGAACATTTTTGTAAAAAGATTGGGCACTTTCAGCGAAGTTTCAGTACCAACATAACCTGATCCAGTATGAAGTCTTGAAACCTTTATAAATGAATTCCTCAATCCCCCAAAAATAGAAATAAAAAATATGTAGTGCACTTGCAGTGCATTCCATGCAAAGTATAACTTTTTGGCGCTATTGGTATCGGGGGCCACATATGCAGCCATCTTGGATAGTGATTATTGCCCTGTCTGGAAAAGTAATATTCTGGAGGACTATTGCGCCACATTTAATGATCAATTTTTGCACGATTCTTCAAAATATGGAACCTAACAGATGGACCATATGATGTATTTATAGAATGATTGGTTGATATGTTCAGAGGAATGAATGATTTTTTACATATATGTAAATTAAACAATTGTATTCAAGATTTCAATCAGTGGATTACTGGTCGCCCCAAGAGCTTGTGTATACTGATTAGACATAGTCAGTATCTGTCTGCACTGACTGAACATAATCAGTGTCTGTCTGTACTGATTAGACATAGTCAGTATCTGTCTGCACTGACTGGACATTATCAGTGTCTGTCTGTACCGACTGGACATTGTCAGTGTCTGTACCGACTGGACATTGCATGTCATTGTATGTCTGTACTGACTTGACATTGTCAGTGTCTGTGTGTACTGACTGAACGTTGTGTCTGCCTGTACTGACTGAACCGTTGTCATTGTATGTCTGTACTGACTGGTCATTGTCAGTGTTTGTGTGTACTGACTGGTCACTGTCAGTGTCTGTGCGTACTGACTGGTCACTGTCAGTGTCTGTGTGTACTGACTGGTCACTGTCAGTGTCTGTGTGTATTGACTGGTCATTGTCAGTGTCTGTGTGTACTGACTGGTCATTGTCAGTGTCTGTGTGTACTGACTGGTCATTGTCAGTGTCTGTGTGTACTGTCTGGTCATTTTCAGTGTCTGTGTGTACTGACTGGTCATTGTCAGTGTCTGTGTGTACTGACTGGTCATTGTCAGTGTCTGTGTGTACTGACTGGACATTGTCAGTGTGTGCGTGTACTGACTGGTCATTGTCAGTGTCTGTGTGTACTGACTGGTTATTGTCAGTATATGTGTGTGTACTGATTGGTCATTGTCAGTGACGTCTCTTCTGAATGGACATTTGTCTGCCTGTATTGATTGACCATAATCAGTATTAGTATCTATTGACTGGACTCATTAAATGTCTGAATAATGGCAGGATATGTTTCGAGGTTTCTGTTTGTTTAAATATCATCAACTGCAGATGTGGACATGTTTCTGTCAGTTTCTCTTTGATGGTCGTCACCACGTCATTAGGCATGTAATTTCCTTGCAGGTCGAGACTTTGTAATTTGTTGAGCCGTGCCATTACATCTGGCAGTGTAAGCAGTTTGTCACCCTCTCCCTCAAGGCAGTTACCGCTCACGTCCAGGTGTGTTAACGTCTTCGGGGCGGCATCTATTACTGCTAACACAACATGTGGTGTAAGACGACAATGTGACATGTCGAAATTTTGTAGTTTGAGTGTTTTTAGGTGGTTGAGTTGATTCGGCCTGTATGTCATCCTCTCGGGGTCAGCACCACCCCCTTCAAGGAAATTGCTACTCACGTCCAGGTGTGTTAACGTCTTCGGAGAGGCGCCTATCACCGCTACTACACCGCGTTAGTTGAGTCGACACCCTGACATATCAAGTATCTTAAGCTTTGACTTGGTGATACAAGAGAGTCGACTCCTGTCAGTAAGTTCTGTAAGGCCGTTACCACTTAGGTTCAGTGCTTGCAGTGATGGCGGCAAAGCGTTCAGCCCCACTATCTCCTTTGATGAGAGTTTACAGTCGCTCAAACATACTTTTTTCAGATGTGAGAGCGGTAGCCATTCTGCCAGCGTCCGTATCCTATCACGAGTCAGGGGGATTTGGTGAAAGTCTAATTCCTGCAGCATCTGTGTGTGCACGACTGCTTCGATTACAGCGGATGATTCATTTTCATCATCTAGTCCATAGATATGCAGTCGTTTGAGTGGGAACGTGCTAAGTGTTTTTGTCTAGTGTCTCAGTGATATATTCATGGTTAACGGAGCACTTCGAACGTGATAAAAATCTTCGAATGCGCAGAGTTAGAGATGTAAGTTTCGGAGCATGTAAATGCTGGAGCAGACGGCACAGTCTCGCATGAGATAAACACATCCGCACTTCCCTGACTCCCTTGCCGTCTTGTGACAGGAACCTCACGTAGTGGGACGCCGTGTACAGGAATCCGATATGTATACTCACATCGCGGGGTAAGGTGATCTTGCCGTCTGGATGCTCAGCCGGATAATCAATCTCTAGTTCAGTGTGCATCAAATTCATAATCCAACCCTTTCTTTTTATCAAAGTTTTAATTTTAATCATTATTTCATCCCCACCGAGTCCAAGTACAAACCTGCGGACCATAGCGGAATGGTCAAAGGCTGCGTGTGCTTTAAAAAAGCGAAGCAGTAGTTCTTTTTGTGTTGAACAATCTGAGTGAACAATGTAAAAGGCGAGGAAATATTCCTGCACCGTTTTATGAATGAAACGATAGAATACTTCTCTGTCAAAAATTTGTTTTTCATGGAGAAATCCAATATTGAGATCATCAAAGCTGAGGTGTTTGTCGACGTCTTTACGCTGGAATTTCAGTTCCATTTTATAGGTTTTCACATTCTCTTTTGCCAGGCGACCTAGGTCCATAATTTGTGCTCTGTACCTTCCAAGAAGCTCCTCTGTTGATTTTGCTCTGTCTGCCACAACTTTCAGTTTTGTCTCCATTCTGGCGAACACATAAGCGACGAACTCATTATAAAAGCCTGTCATGGTTCTTGGGAGTTGGTGCTTTACCTCGCTCACTGTTGCCATCATCAACAGAATGGCGGGATAGTGAGAGAGATGAAGCAGTTCCTCTGATTTGTCTATCTCTTCAAGCAGCGCATCTCTTTTATCATAATTTATGTTGAGATATTTCTGGAGATATTCTTTAACTACTGTTTCTGAGAACCCCCTCAGGGCTACTTCAATATCAGGTCGGAATTTATCCTTTGCAAAAAACTATTCTGGAGAGAATCTGGATGTAATAAATAAAGAGATGTGTGGCAAAATTTGTCTGTGGAGTAGTCCTGTTATTTCTTCAGACGTGCTGTCCGTGTACTCGTCGAGCCCATCTGCTATTATAAGGATGGGCTCCGCTGTGTTGCTAATGTGATGATATAGTTCTTCTGCCTCTCTCCTCCGCAGCTGGTAGGCTTCCATGAACACATCACAAATGTTGCCCCCCGATCTAACGTCCCTCAACAAGAGAGGTAACACAAACTGGTAATTTTCAAATGTGTCATCACTCCTTTTCTCGACGGTAGCGCCTCTTTCGTTGATCTTAGCCCATTGAACGCACAAGTGTTGCGTATAAAGGTGGACTTTCCGATACCTGGTTCCCCAGACAGATATATGGTGCTTCGTGTCCTTGACTGAAGATAAAAGAATTATTGTATTATTACATTTTTATTGATTTGTGGCATTATAGTATTTTATTAATTCGATAGAATTAGAAGTATAATAACAAAGTTGTTTTATTGCTCTGTTTTAAATAAATATATTTTATTTGACTAACTGATAAATGATTCATATATATATTCAAATGGTTTCTATATTTTTATTACTGATATATTTATATTAATTACTACGTATCAGCGACAAAATATTTGAAAGAAACACAGGCTGTCCCCTGGAATATGTTGTAAAATGCAATATACTTAGTATTCAACGCTATATTTGGTGATTAACTTGATTAAATCAATGTTTACATTAATAAATGGTAACCTTGTTGAAAATATCTTTGTATCCCTGCAGAAGGTCTTCTTTCTTGAATCTATGCTCTTTATCTTTCACTAAGGCTAGATCCACATAGTAATGTTCCATTGGCACCCTGCAGAGGTCTGAATGTAGTGTGTACAAAGGTATCTTAGCATACAACTGTAGGATTATATCCGCCATCCTCTGTTGTAGACTCACCACGTGCGGATCAGAGTAACGAACTAGAATAAAGAGTATTGGATATTGTTATTGCTGCAGTGTTGATTTAGTTAAACATTGTTCACCTTGTGTACACCAAATGAATGATTTGTGTTTTTATTCAGTCTAGTTAATGACGTGAAATGCCAGATTATACAGTATGCCAGTAACACACACACAGATATATATATATATATATATATATATATATATATATATATATATATACATGTATATACATCTTTTACAACAAATTATACACAAAAAGATTCTTTTTATGTATACAATATGAATACACTTTTTTAAAACATTATTTACTGTTACACTATGGACTTGCGTATACATTATTTGTAAATCTCCTACATCTTCTTTAGAACTCTTTCAAATCAAACAAAGTAAGTCTCTATCCCTTCGCTGCTGCTCAAGTGGCTTGGAATTTGATCCATAGATAAGATACACACCAGGGACAATCAATGATGTTCCAGTAAATATGGGAGCATTTTAGTATTCACAGGTTTTGTGAACGAGATCTATAAAGCATACCTGGTTGAGTGCTCTGGAGACCATCCAAAATGTGCCCCTGTCCGCATTCAACAAGACACTGGAGGAACTGCTCCCAATCTGAGTAGGGCCGATCGTACAAATGGTCCATTAGGGCACTTGCTACCTGTATATTATTGGATGTGTATGTATCCTGAAATTAAATGGCACACTACATTCAGATTCCGCTTAGATATGCAGTATGGTTAGACATACGTGCCTTTAAAATAACATATATATCTACTTATTCCATGTAAAATTCAGCATTCATCTTTCATCAGACATATTGGGAATAATAACCTGTAATGCTCTTCCAAACATTCCGCTCCGCCCATATATACACATGACCCTGAGTTTAAGGGTCCAGGTGACATTGGTGCACTTCTTAATCTGGCACACGATTTCGATTCTAAGTTGATATTTTGATGTAAAACTATACATCTGTATCTGAAGTCAAGAAACTAATAACTCTAGCTTTTGTGCTGGCAGCAACAGTTAATTAAGTTCCGAACAGGATTAGCCCTATGAAGTGAAAAATGAATTCCTCATAAAAATAGCCTATAGTCGAGGTTCTGTTTGCAAAAGCAGTTTGCAATTGTTTTAAGGGTAACGATGAAAATTGTGTAAAACAAATGACTCAGGGGTCATGAGGCTCAGCTGACTGGGTAAACCGTATGACCTAATAAGGGGCTAGGGAAGGGTTAGCTAATATGATTGCTGTCATTTGATTGTCTCAAATACAGAGGAAATGCATGAAAAAAGCGCCCTATGGGCCTTGACGCTAAATTGAACTAGACATTCAGGTTATGAAAGAATTAGTTATTGATGCTATGATCTGGTGAAAAATATTCGATAAGGAACTTTGAACAATTGAACAAGACTTCCAGAGTGGTCAGAATCATGTTGATGCCAAAAGTCTTTGCCCAGAAGATTTGCCCAGTACCTCCCTAGATGTTGCGATAGGAAATTCTAGAACTGTCGGATACAGGATGTGTTCTGTCTGACTGCTGTGGTGCCCAAAACCATGTTTTGGACCAGTGTCTGGCAGAATGTAGGTCACAATGACATTATTCATGTATCAGGTTTCGAAGAAAATTTTCCTAGGACCTCCCTGGATGTTGTGTTAAAAATCTCTAGGCTTAACAGATACAATTTTCGCTCATCTGACTTTCAGGGTGCTAAAATCATGTTTCTTGTCTAAAGCCAAAAAATATAGGTCACTGACCTGATTTCATGTCTCCAAGGACATTTACCCATGACCTCCCGCAGTCTCATGTCGGAAAGTTCTAGGTCCAACCATATTGATTTGTGAACTTCTGATTTTCACAATGCTAAAATCGTGGCTTTTCACAGAAGATAGGTCATAGTGACCAAGTTTCAGGCCTTCAAGACGATTTTTAGCTTAGCTGAAAGAAAATCATCTGAGCTATAGCGATCACTCTTTGTCCGGCGTCCGACCGTCCGTTAACCAGGCACTAATCGTAACCGCTGGACCTGGAACCTTCTAACTTGACATGCTGGGAGGTCGATGAAAAATCTCCTTGGAAACCTGAAATTAGGTCTCTGTTACCCATATTCTCCGAGCAATGGGACTCAGAAGTAAACCCCCCCCCCCCCCCATGTTAACTAAAATTTAATACAAAAGCTCTAGTTTCTGAACAACTAGAGCATTGATCGCCATGGTTCTTCGCATGCATATTTATCATGGAGTGTTTCATCAGTTCCTGCAGACTGGTGGCGCCACCTGAAATTTTTCGAATTTTTTATCTTTATTTTTTTTAGACCTTCAAAGATGTGGTTGTCTTTTAACAGGGCACAAATCGTAACCAATGGACCTGGAATCTCTTTCTTGACATCCAGGGAGGTCGATGAAAAATCTCCTTGGAAGCCTTTAACTAGGTCTCTGTTACCCATATTATCCGAGCTTTGGGGCTCAGAAATATCCCTAGAATAATATAAAATTTCATAAAAAAACTCGAGTATCTGAACAACTAATGCATTGCTCACCATGATTCTTTGTATGCATATTCATCATGGAGTGTTTCATCAGTTTCTGCAGACTGGTGGCGCCAAGTGGATTTTTTTTTAGAATTTTAGCAATTTTTTTCTTCTTTATATTGGAGACCTTTAAAGATGCCGTCATCCATTTAAAGGGCACAAATCATAACAACTGGACCCAGAAACTTCTTTCTTAACATCCTGAGAGGTTGACGAAACGTCTACTTGGAAACCTACAATAAGTTCCTGTTTCCTATATTCTTCGAGCTGTCGGGCTTATAAATACCCCCCAAAAATTATTGAAAATTTGATACCAAAGCAGGGCACAAATCATAATCACTGGACCTAGAATCTTCTACCATGATATCCTGAGAGTTTGTGAAAAGTTATCTTTAGACACCTGAAATTAGGTCTCTGTTACTCATATTCTCTGAGCTATAGTATATATAATACTGTGTTAAAGTTATTAGTCTTGATGATACATACACATTTTTGCATATATATATATATATATATATATATATATATATATACATTTACATTTAATTACATACTATATATGTATACACACACACACACACACACACACTTAGACACCGCGTAGCTTTGATCAGATGCCCTGGCGTTTATTTTTTTCATGCACTACTTTTACTCTGCTTCTTAACAAGGCCAGCATCTATTTAAGGCCGGCATGTATTAAAACCTATTTTATCAGGCTCGTCAGACAAAACTATAAAGAGAACACGTCGAACATTAAACCCGCCGGCCAATGTTTGGGGACGCAATTGAGAACATCGCCGGTATATTTTTCAGTTGTCCACACGAAACTGTCCACGCGGGTCTCTGGAAACAAGGTACCCGCGGTGTTTCATGTGACTGTTCCATTAAATTTACACCGCGTGCATTCGGTAACATAGTTTCCCTCTGAACAGGGGGTGTCTCTTCCATAAACTGTGCTCCGCGTACAACTACTAATATCGGCTCCATCAAAATACGGGGTATTGTTACGTATAACGGCAATGGGTAATTCGTTTTCATGACACCTTCCTTCCGAATTTTTACTGATTCAGCTTGACACAGCGTATTCAAGCTTTTTAGACCTGGTATATATTGTTATGTGACATTTACTGTCGGGAATATTCCACTGAATGTATAGTTGTCGACAAGAGTAAATACTATTTTGCCACAGGGACGGCAAAACCGGGAATGTGTTACTATAGCCTTATTGCTGAGCCTTTTCCTTCGCCCTGGCGACTAAATAAGGCAGGCGACTTTTGTAGGCCCAGCGTCTGATAAGGAAATATATAAATATATATATATATATATATATATATATATATATATATGCATTGGTATCTATTAGTCTATATTGAAGTCTTTATTCACACAGTAGAACAAGATATTACTGGCCATAATATTTTATTTATGATTCTGTTTAGATAAATATTTTCAAATAAAGATGTATGTCTTGTGTATATTAATGTCCAGCTCTGCCATAAAACATACCTTTATCGACTTTAACTTCTCCTGTGACAGCACGCCAGTTTGGTGAATACGGTCAAGAAGTGATGTATGGATTACATCCAGGTTCTCAACCAGAAATACTCTGTTCTCCTGAATTATTTTCCTGTGATCCTCGTTCCTATGAAGTTCGGCAATTCTGAAAACTGGATGAAGAAAATCCATATAATCGGATAATATTTGAACTGTTTTATTACAATAATCATGCTAATCTGGGAAAGATCAGTTTATGTCAAAATATCCAACAAGCCATGTCTGCCCTCTACAGGCAATAATTTTGAAGCTGTTGCTTTGAAACTGACGCAGGTAATAAATAACCACAAGCATAGAAGACTATTGTTTATTGTCATTTTCAGTCAAAAGTAAAGGTCAGGATCTAAGAGTCCTCTTAATGTTTTATTTTTCATATATTTGTCAAGACTGATCGAAGCTACACAGACTAAAGCTCATTTTATTCGTCATTGCACCTTAGTGCGAAACTGCCTCATGCTGTGGTTACCATGGTCACGCATTTTTTACGGGAAAATTCATGAAGTTTCAAAATTATTCCCACATTTGTATAATGGAAGTTTTGACTTAAAATGCATCCACAAGCTTTTTTTTTACAGAAGTGGGTCCTGTGACCTTGACCTTTGGCCTTGTGACCTAAAAATAATTATTTTTCTTTCCCTGTTGGTAGGTGAGCAGAATGTGAAAGATGGAAATTTTGGGATGAAAATTTTGGCAGCATGAATTATTTTCCGGGATGGTACAAACACACCCGGTAACTCGATGAATATAGGTCGTAGTGACCTCATTTCAGGTTTGCAAGATCATTTTAGAACCTCAAAGACTGCATAGGGTTCCTGGCCCGTACGGTTACGATTCGTGTCCTGCTAACGGCCGGACGGACAGTCAAAAGGACGAATGATAAAGACCTGTCGCATGAAAAAGTCAGCTGAGCTTTAAATGGTGCCATCAGTCTGCAGGAACTGATGGATTATATTATGACCAATATGCATAAAACTAATCATGGGAATCAATGCTTTAGTTGTTCAGATACTGGAGCTTTTGTAACAAATTTTTAAATAAATGTTACCCCCCCCCCCACACCCTAAGAATAGCCCCCCCCCCTTTTCAGCAGCAAAAACTGACACTATAGGTGGGTGGCGCCACCTGTCTTGTTGTCGAGGGAACTCTCCAAGATGGATGTACATGCCATATTGGAGACAAACACATTGAGATAATTAATTATTCTACGGAAACGGGAAGGTACGTGGCGCCACCTTTCTTGTTTACGAGAAAATTTTCCGTGATGGATAGTCATGCCAAATTAAAGACCAATACCTTGAACCATTCCGGAGATATGAGCAATTTTCACCTAAAGCACATGTATAGATGGACGCCAAGGTAAAAAGATTGCAGATGGTGCCACCAGTCTTGAATAAAAGATGGAGGAGTCCAAGATCTATGGTATGCACTGTTTCAGACCAATACGGCAAATCACTCTTGAGAAAAGGACTTTTATTTATTCTACAAATACGAGAAGGTATGTGGCGCCACCTATCTTGTTTACGAGAAAACTTTCCAGGATGGATGGACATGCCGAATTTGAGACCAATTCCTTGAACCACTCCGGAGATATGAGCAGTTTTTACTAAAAGCACATGTTCAGGTTGACGCCACGGGAGAACGATTGCAGATGGCGCAACCTATAATAATGTGACAGTGGCAACTGACTACATCACTCAGGACTTTTTCAGACGACCTTTATTCCAATGTGTTGTGCCATCACATAACAAAGAACATTAGTCTCACACAGCCAAAGTCTTGGTTATCCTGATTAACTGTACCCATGACAGTCCTTTTTTATACAATGAAATGTGTCCTTTAAATGTGTCCTTTAAATGTGAATTACATTATTACATCACTTCCCTGTTAATTCACAAATAATAAAAATCCAAGGACAAGTCCAATTAGTAATTTAACTACTGTTACATATCATGTGATATGCAACTTTCCGTTAAGTTGACATGTTCCACTCGTGCTAATGCAGTTTAACAATAGTCTCTCTTGTTATTTTAACTGTGGAAATAACAATTAATGTGCAACAATGTAACATAAATTTTACTCTTGCTCTATCACTTAGAATAACAAGGATGTGGGTAGACTACCACAGAGCCTTGGGAAATTACCAAAGGGATTATTCTGCCCTGTATATATGGTAATTTCCACTAACACACAATTAATAAGTCAATCTGTCGGGTGGTTTCCGGGCACGTTCTGAACGACGTACTGGATCGACTGGTATCGCAGGTAATTTGAGTCGTGGTGTAGTTTGTTGCTTGCCGTAATCAAAGATTTCGGCAAGCATATTGGTCAGTTGCGTATGTCTGTTTGTCTGTTTGTTTGTCTCCACTCTCCTGGCCACAATTTTGCCACAATCACCTTGAAACTTTCAGAGATGATGGAGAATTAAATTTCTAGGTGCCCTATTGTTTTGGTCAAAATAGGTCAAAGGTCAAGGTTAAGGTCATAAAAACTTCTCAAAACGGTTTTTTCTTCATATCTTTGTGACTAATAGTCGTATCTACTTCAACGATAGCTCATTTTAATCGTCATTCCAAGGCCTGTCATCTGGTATGTAGCTGACTCAAATTTGCCGTAACCATGGTTACAAATTTTGGGGGAAAAGTCATGATATTCGAAAATAAGGGGTCTTATTTTTCTAACTTTGTCAGTTTTAAAGCTAGAGTGATCTAGGTTTTTGCATCAGGTAGCATTCAACTAGTACTACAAGATTTTATTACGTCTTGCAGTATCTCGTAAAATATCTCGTGAATAGAGATATTTCGAAATTTCATTCATCTTGCGCCAAAGGCCACATTATTGCAGGAATCATTTTGAAACTGACATATCATAAGTCCTACACTAGTATCTCGAAATGGTTTTTTTCATTTTTTTAATATTGGTGCTAGGGGGCGCTGCATACGACCCTCACACACATATCATTACATTGGCCATATCTCTAAAACCCAAAGCCTCAATTACATAAACTATAGCTTATTTTTTCCCTCTGAGTCTTCTCCATAAACTGATAATGTCATCTGGTCTCAATCTTGTGTCACTTTGTCAGTGTGTCCGTCTGTTTGTCAGTTGTCCTGAAATTTGGCTGCTTGCTGATTCTTGCGTCTCGCATAAAGCATTCTACAGGCCACAGTTTTTAAAGAAGCATTTGAAAACTGATGCATATTATATTTTACAAAAATATCTCAAATTTTTTTTTCATTTTCCGGATATGGCCGCTAGGTGGCGCTGCACCTGACCCTCATACACATATCATTATATTGACCATATCTCTAAAACCCAAAGCCTCAATTACAGAAACTATGGCTTATTTTCTTTCCCTGAGTCTTCTCCATGACCTAGTAATGTCATCTGGTCTCAATCTTGTGTGACTTTGTCAGTGTGTCTGTCTGTTTGTCAGTTGTCCTCAAATCCGCCTACTTGCTGGTTCTTGCGTCTCATAAATAGCATTCTACAGGCCACAGTTTTTTTTTCAGGAATTCTTTAAAACTGGTACGTCTTATGTGTTACACTAATATCTCAAAACAGATTTTTCATTTTCCGGATATAGCCACTAGGGGGCGCTGCACCTTCACCTCCCCAACATATCATGTTTTGGCCATATCTCCAAAATTATAAACCTTATCTACATAAAATATCGCTAATTTTGCTCTTCTTTACCTTCGGCACTTTTGTCTGGTAATCTGTTATCACAGATGTGTCAGTATGTCTGTCTGTTAGTCTTTTGTGGTCAGCTTTGTCTGCTTCCTCGTTGTTTTGTCTGATATGTCATTTTACAGGCCACAACTTCTCAGCAAACGCTGAAGGTCATTCAAATAATAGAAAACCCACAATATGTTCTGTCTGCCCATCTGTCTGTCATTTCACTTCCGGCAAGCGCTCTGGTCGTCTAGTTTGTTTGTCAACTCACTGGCTGGTTCAATGTTTTCAGCTGGAACCACAGGCACTTTCAACTTAGTTCCATCATTGACTACCGGCGCAACAGGCAAGTTACTGGCAGAATCCCTCTTGTACTGAACAACTTGAGATTTTACAATAGGATCAGGTGCAACTTCTGGAATAGCTGTCCTTGGCTGGTTGTCATATCTAGAGCAAATTTGATCAACATGTCTACTTATCAACCGACCATCAACACTGATCAGTACTGAGAGGGGTCCTGTAGTTTTTACTACTACTCCCTCAAGCCAAATTGGACCAGGGCTAAAGTTCTTGGCATATACTAAGTCTCCCTCCTGAAAATGGCGTACCCGCGAAGTGGAATCATGATAAAAATTTCTGTCGTGCTTGATGTTGGCGTACATGGGAACCCACACTAGGAAACAACAAATCCAGATGACTTCTGGGCTGTCGACAAATAACATCTCAGCAGGAGACACACCTGTAGTTGTTTGAGGAGTAATCCTGTATTGAAACAGAAATCTTGATAACCGTGTTTTTATGGTCCCATCGGTTATTTTTCTCATGGCAGCCTTGAAGATTTATACTCCCCTTTCAGCTAACCCATTCGTGGCTGGGTGAAACGAGCCGATCTTATATGAACCATACCATTCTGTCTGATAAGCTCTTGAAACATTTCACAGGTGAACACTGCAGCATTGTTCGAAACAATAGTATCAGGCAATCCATGCACAGCATACTGTAATCTCAATTCCTCAATTGTTCTTTCTGCTGTGAGGGATTTCGTAGGAATTACATCACTTAGTAGTTACATTCACAATAATAAGAATCATTAGGTTTAAATATGGTCCTGCAAAGTCAATATGTAACCTCGTCCAAGGCTTAGCAGGCCATTCCCAGGGATGTAATGGTGACTCTGGATGGCTGTTCCGATTTCTCTGACAAATATCACACTGACGAACGGCATATTCTATCTGTGAATCTATACCTGGCCACCAAACATATGATCTAGCAAGACCCTTCATACGTGAAATTCCTGGATGGGCTGCATGTAGTTGTGTTGTCACAGCATCTCGACACATTGATGGAACCACCACACGCGAACTCCATAGTATGCAGCCTTTATGTACACTCAACTCATTTTGCCTTGCTTTGTAGGGTCTCATCTCTTTATCCCTGATATCATCTGGCCATCCATGTAAAATATATCTGTATACTTGTGACAAAACCCGGTCCTTGGCAGTTCCCCTTGCTATATCTTGAGCTGTCATTGAAATTGAGGTATTCACTACATCCATCAGTAACACAGTTTCATTCGGAAGCGGAACCACATCTGGTGTATCCTGCAAGGGTAGGCGACTTAGTGCATCAGCATTGTGTCCTTCTCCAGGCCTATAGGCAAGTGTATAATCATAGGCACTCAAGGTCAATGACCATGTCTGTATCCTAGCAGAGGCCATAGCTGGTACTCCTTTGGTTTCTTTAAATAACTTTGTAAGAGGTTTATGATCAGTCAAAATGATAAATTTTCTTCAATACAAATACTGGTGAAATTTCTTAGTACCAAATACCACTGCTAAAGCCTCCTTCTCAAAGTAAGAATAACCTTTTTCTGCACTGGATAAAGTTCCGGAAGCAAAAGAACTGACTGATCTTTGCCATCACTGGTCGGATGCGACAGAACTGCGCCAACACCATAAGGTGATGCATCACAGGCAAGTATCAGTTCTTTGTTTGAGTCATAATGCACTAAGACCTTGTCAGAGTTCAACATCAATTTTGAAGTCGTGAACGCTTGCTCTTGATCACTTGTCCAATTCCACTGCTCACCCTTTTTTAATAGCTTGTGCAATGGTTTTAACGCTGATGCTAGGTTAGGAAGAAATCTTCCATAATAGTTGAGCATTCCCAGATAGGACTTTAACTCAGTGACATTAGTAGGACTCTGAGCTTCTTGAATTGCTCTAACCTTTTCTTGCAAGGGATGTAAACCTTCCCTGTCAATTTTGTATCCAAGGTAACACACTTCAGGTACTTGGAAAACACATTTCTCCTGACGTAGTCTTAGTCCTGAGTCAGCTTATCTCTGGAGTACCGTCTCAAGTGTTTTCAAATGTTCCTGTTCGGTTTTCCCAGTACATAAGATGTCGTCTAAGTAGACAACACAACCCGGAATATCACCTAATATTCCCTCCATAGTTCTTTGGAATAAAGCTGGACTACTGGAAACTCCAAAGGGTAATCTGGTCACTTGATACAGTCCCTTTTGTGTGTTGATAGTGCAAAATTTCTTCGAGTCCTCATCCAGGGTAATCTGTAAAAATGCATGGCTCATATCCAATTTAGTTAAGGTTTGACCTCCTGATAACTTGCTATAAAGTTCTTCTATTCGCGGTATTGGATAGCTCTCAGTCTTAGCAACTTGATTTACTGTGAGACGATAATCCCCACAGATTCTTACAGTGTTATTAGGTTTCAAAACCGGAACTATGGGACAAACCCATTCTGAGTATCTCACTGGTTCAATTACACCCTCAGATTCTAGACGATCTAATTCACAGTCAGCTTTAGCCTTCAAGGAGAAAGGCACAACACGGGGTTTATGAAACCTCGGCGAAGCATCACTGTTGATATGAATCTTCACTTTAGTGTCTTTCAAACAGCCAAGTTCTGCCTTGAACACATCTGAGTATTTTGATACTAGGTCATGAACATGCTGGTCTTTCTTAGACTCTGTGATAGTACATATGTCAGCCCAATTAAGCTTAATATGGTTAAGCCAGTTTCTACCAATCAGACTTGGTCCTAAACTGTTTAGTACCATTAAAGGCAAACGATAGCTTTGATTCTCATGATCAACTTGGACATTTATCTCATCCATAACAGGTAAAGTTTCCCCAGTATAGGTCTTCAGTATTGCTAAGGAGTCTGCAACTGTTGTTAGAAGTTCAAAATTTAATTTATAGAAAGTTTCTGCGCTAATCACAGACACCGCAGCCCCTGTATCAACTTCCATAGCTAAGTCAACATTGTTCACCTTCACATTCACCTGTATACCACTGTTTACACTGGTTTCATTTCCCATATGGAACATAGTATACACATCACCTTGTTGGTGAGACACAGTCCTTTCTGTTTGCGAGTTAATTGATTGAGCTCTCCCTCTGCTGGCTGGACGGCTGGAGGTTTTCCTGGACTTTCTACACATGGCTTTAATATGACCAACAGCATTACAATTAAAACATTCAGCCTCCCTGAATTTACAAGTCCTAAAATCATGCAAGGCTCCACATCTCCAACACGTCTTGTTTTTCTGGCTTTTATGAGATACAGTTCCAGATTTACATTGTTTAGTAAATTTGTGAAGTTTATTTACAGTACTGGTACTAACACTGGCTTCACTGAAATCTCTGGCATTTTTAGCTGCTATCTCCATTCCCACAGCAATCTCTAATGTCTTCTGATTAGTTAAGTCCTTTTCAGATAACAAACGTCTCTGAATAGCATCATCCCTCACCCCAACCACCAACCTGTCACGAAGCATGTCTTCCAGGACGTCGCCTTATTGACAGTTCTCCGTGAGTCGTCTTAGTTCCGCTGCAAAATAAGCAACACTTTCTCCCGGTTTCTGTTCCTGGAGTTAAACTTGTATCTTTCCACTATCACTAATGGTCTGGGGTTCAGGTGCTGCTTTACTAGTTCAGTCAGTTGTAAAATAGTTCTACTATCAGCCTTTTCCGGTGACAGCAAATTTCTGATAAGTCCATAAATCCTTCCCCCAACCGTGCTAAAGAAAATGGCGCGCTGCTTCACCTGGTCAGCAATGTCATTTGCCACAAAGAACTCCTTCATATTTTCAACATACTGAGTCCAATCCTCCGACTCCTCGTTTGCCCTGACACTACCGTACGTAGCCATAGCACTCCAATACCTCGTCGCCAAGATATAATAATGTGACAGTGGCAACTGACTACATTAAACGGACTCAGAACTTTTTTCAGACGACCTTTAAACCCATGTATTGTGCCATCACATAACAAAGAACAATAGTCTCACTCAGTTATCCTGATTAACTGTACCCATTATTAAGTGTCCTTTTTTATACAATGAAATGTGTCCTTTAAATGTGTCCTTTAAATGTGAATTAAATAATTACATTATTACACAACCAGGTGATCATATAATATGGAGGAGCCAAAGATCTATGAATATGCACAATTTCAGGCCAATAGGGCAAATTATTCCTCAGAAAATGGCATTAATTTATTCTACAAAAACGGGAAGGTAGGTGGCGCCACCTGTGTTGTTTACGAGAAAACTTTCAAGATGGATGGACATGCCAAATTTAAGACCAATACCTTGAACCACTCCGGAGATTTGAGCAAATTACACTAAAGCTTGTGTACGGATGGACGCCACTGCAAAACAATGGTGGATGGCACCACCAGTCTTGAATACAAGATGGCGGTATCCAAGTTCAACAGACATGAACAATTTCAGCCCAATCTGTCCATAAGTTTTAGACGTATAATGCTCACAGTACTGTCAAGTGGCTATGATGTGATATTAAAAGGCGCGAAAACAAGAAAAAGACAAAAGGTGCCGCCACCTGTCTTTCGCAGAAGACAAAACTATCCAAGATCTTCGGTCAATTTGATTTTTTGACCAATCCATGCATTCTTTATTGAGCTATTTATGATTTTGTGTGATTTTTACCATTGATGGCAATATTCAAGGTCAAGGCCACTCTCATAGGAAAGGTCATGACCCCAATGTAAATATACATCATCCCATAACCCATGTCTATGTATATGCATAATACGAAAGAAATCTGTCCATTACTTTTTGACTTATAATGCTCGCAGTGCTCTTAAGTGGCAATGATGGGGGTATTAAACGGCACAAAAACAAGAAAAGGATAACATGTGGCGCCACCAGTTTCAAGTACATGACAATACAACCAAAATCTTCGGTTAAGTTGATTTTTAGGTCAATCCATGCAAGATTTCTTGAGATATTTAAGAATTTGTGTGATTTTGCCCCCAAAATGGACCAGTTCAAGGTCAAGGTCACTTTCCTAGTAAAGGTCATGCTCCATTTTAAATAGGCTTCGTTCTCTCATCCTTATCTATGCACATGTCAGGTTTGGTAAAGATCCGTAAACTATTGAGTTATCGTGACCAAATGAAATCTTTGCGGCGGCGGCGACGCGACCGCGTTTAAATATAGTATCCCAACTTTGTCTGGGGAAACAATTATTCGGGGGGGGGGGGTAGTTCTGAGCCCCATAGCTCAAAGGAGATGGTTATCAGAGACCTACTTTCGGGTTTTAAAGGAGACTTTTCATGGATGATGTCAAGGTAGAAGATTCCAGGTCCAGTGGTAACGATTTGCGACCCGTTAACAGCATGACAGCATCTTTAAAGGTCTCAAAAATAGAGAAAAAATGCCAAAACATCCAGGAAATGATGAAATACTCAGAATTCACTTAAAGTCAGCTTAGCTTTAAATGGTGCTTCCAGTTGTCAGGAACTGATGAATTACATCATGACCAATATGCACGCAAAGAACCATAATAATCCATGCAATAGTTGTTCAGATACTGGAACTTTTGTATCAAATGTTTAATGATTAAGGGGGGGGGGGGGGATTCTCAGCCCGATAGCTAAGAGGATATGGGTAACAGAGACCTAATGTTAGGTTTTCAAGGAGAATTTTATGGTCTTCTAAGACTGCACAGGGTTCATGATCCTAGCCCGTACGAATACGATTTGTGCCCTGCTAACGGACGGCCGGACGGCCACCCGGCCGGACGGAAGGACGACGGACAATAACCCATCGCTATAGCTCAGCATGACTGAAATTCAGCTGATTCAATTTTGTATTTTCTGATGCTAGAATACAGTTTACTGATAAGCTCTATATGACACAACCGAATTCGAAAGCTATCCGGAATCTCACCATTCTCTCTTAATTAATTAGGCCCTATTGCGCAAATTATGATTTTGAACAACCTTGGGTTAGGTGTGATCAATAAACATTTTTTTAATTTTTATAATAAGTATTGGCTTGTATAGGTTGGTAGTATTTGAATTTGCGTGTAAGACAAGGCCTATTTATTTTTTGTCGCCATTAGCTATCGTTTCCGTTGTAAATCAGATACAAAATTATGTTTAAATTACTGTTTATATCATTATAATTCTTCAAAATTATGTTTAACTTGAGGACCTGTTTTTTGTACGCCCCTTTCACAGCGCTTTAACTATAGGCCAACTCCCTATATCGTACAAGCGCTGTTTGTTATGACCTCGTATCCTGAATTGCTACACCAGGGGGGAGCACTGTATTTTTGTCCAATCAGATGAGACCTTGTGCTGGAAGACACGGCCAAGCGAGGAATACACGGAGCCAATCATGTTCATTTCGTTTTGAGTGACAGCTCATCGCCCCGGTAACCGTTTGAACAGGCCACAGGCTCAAAGAGAATTGCCCCTGACGTGGTTTGCTTAGGGCCTTGGGCACTTAGGATGCCCGGCCGGTAGGTTGTAATTCAAACCAAACGTAATAACAAAGGCTGCGTGCACACCTCGCTGGCTGGTTTCAGTCCTGCAGACAACAGATTCATGGCTACGCTGACACAGTCATAATGTCATAATCGAATCGGTCGATGATGCGAGAATACAGAGGGAGCAATTAAAATTCGACCGTTAACTCTCATCAAACGGCGCTTGTAGCGCAGCTATGGGCGGAGCCAGGATGCCTGTCGAGTGTTTGTTTATTGGCACCTGGTTGGCTGCTTGTCACGTCATACGCACGTTTTTTCAGCGGACAACGTACCGCCATCTGGTGTCTAAATATATCATAAACTGTCAAAGCTGGCAGCGTGAAAATCAGTTGCTTTTTTTAGAAGCGCAAGATTTCCGCTGCCTCGGGAGCGTAGTTTTTTTGTGACACAAACACAACTATATGTCTCAGCTGACTACGGGCCTCACTTTCCAAAATTTCAGGGAAAAAATGGAACCCTTCAAAAGTTTGGTGTTAACTTTAATCCTGGATTTCTAAAGATTTGGCCTTGTATGATGATGATCATGGTGCCCAGGTTATGAAGTGATCTGTGATTTTATTCTGGCTGGTTGGACCTTGAAGATCCAGGTGAAGGTCACCGGGTTTCGAGCTCCACAAGGAACTTGATTAAAACAATTAGTGTTTCAGGTTTGAAGAAAAAATATGTGCTACTTCTAAAGTTATGGAGTTCACAAATAATTCTACGTTGGCCTATTTGACCTTGATGATGACGATCAAGGTCACCATTTTTTCAACTTCTCTGAGATATTGGTAGAGACAATTCTCATGTTGAATTTCATGAAAATATATAGAGTGGTTCAAAATTTATTGCGTTCAAAAATAATTACTATCCTGGCTGAATTGACCTTAAAGATCCAGGTGAAGGTCACCATTTTTCGAGCTCGTCGAGGGACTTGATTAAAACAATTAGTGTTTGAGGAAAAAATATGCGCTATTTTTAAAGTTATGGAGTTGACAAATAATTCTATGTTGGCCTATTTGACCTTGATGATGACGATCAAGGTCACCATTTTTTCAACTTCTCTGAGATATTGGTAGAGACAATTCTCATGTTGAATTTCATGAAACCATATAGAGTGGTTCAAAATTGATTGCGTTCAAATATAATTTCTATCCTGGCTGAATTGACCTTAAAGATCCAGGTGAAGGTCACCATTTTTCGAGCTCGTCGAGGGACTTAATTAAAACAATTAGTGTTTGAGGAAAAAATATGCGCTATTTTTAAAGTTATGGAGTTGACAAATAATTCTGTGTTGGCCTATTTGACCTTGATGATGACGATCAAGGTCACCATTTTTTCAACTTCTCTGAGATATTGGTAGAGACAATTCTCATGTTGAATTTCATGAAACCATATAGAGTGGTTCAAAATTTATTGCGTTCAAATATAATTTCTATCCTGGCTGAATTGACCTTAAAGATCCAGGTGAAGGTCACCAATTTTCGAGCTCGTCGAGGGACTTAATTAAAACAATTAGTGTTTGAGGATAATATATGCGCTATTTTTAAAGTTATGGAGTTGACAAATAATTCTATGTTGGCCTATTTGACCTTGATGATGACGATCAAGGTCACCATTTTTTCAACTTCTCTGAGATATTGGTAGAGACAATTCTCATGTTGAATTTTTATGAAAATATATAGAGTGGTTCAAAATTAATTGCGTTCAAAAATAATTTCTATCCTGACTGAATTGTCCTTAAAGTTCCAGGTCAAGGTCACCAGTTTTCGAGCTCGTCGAGGGACTTAATTAAAACAATTAGTGTTTCAGGTTTGAGGAAAATATATGCGCTACTTCTAAAGTTATGGAGTTCGCAAATAATTCTATGTTGGCCTAGTTGACCTTGATGATGACGATCAAGGTCACCATTTTTTCAACTTCTCTGAGATATTGGTAGAGACAATTCACATGTTGAATTTCATGAAAATATATTGAGTGGTTCAAAATTTTTGCGTTCAAAAATAATTTCTATCCTGGCTGAATTGACCTTAAAGATCCAGGTCAAGGTCACCAGTTTTCGAACTCGTCGAGGGACTTAATTAAAACAATTAGTGTTTCAGGTTTGAGGAAAAAATATGCGCTACTTCTAAAGTTATGGAGTTGACAAATAATTCTGTGTTGGCCTATTTGACCTTGATGATGAAGATCAAGGTCACCATTTTTTCAACTTCTCTGAGATATTGGTAGAGACAATTCACATGTTGAATTTCATGAAAATATATTGAGTGGTTCAAAATTTTTGCGTTCAAAAATAATTTCTATCCTGGCTGAATTGACCTTAAAGATCCAGGTCAAGGTCACCAGTTTTCGAGCTCGTCGAGGGACTTAATTAAAATAATTAGTGTTTCAGGTTTGAGGAAAATATATGCGCTACTTCTAAAGTTATGGAGTTCGCAAATAATTCTATGTTGGCCTGTTTGACCTTGATGATGACGATCAAGGTCACAATTTTTTCAACTTCTCTGAGATATTGGTAGAGACAATTCTCATGTTGAATTTTTATGAAAATATATAGAGTGGTTCAAAATTTATTGCGTTCAAAAATAATTTCTACCTGGCTGAATTGACCTTAGAGATCCAGGTCAAGGTCACCAGTTTTCGAGCTCGTCGAGGGACTTAATTAAAACAATTAGTGTTTCAGGTTTGAGGAAAATATATGCGCTACTTCTAAAGTTATGGAGTTCGCAAATAAGTCTATGATGGCCTATTTGACCTTGATGATGACGATCAAGGTCACCATTTTTTCAACTTCTCTGAGATATTGGTAGAGACAATTCTCATGTTGAATTTCATGAAAATATATTGAGTGGTTCAAAATTTATTGCGTTCAAAAATAATTTCTATCCTGGCTGAATTGACCTTAAAGATCCAGGTCAAGGTCACCAGTGCTCGAGCTCGTCGAGGCACTTAATTAAAATAATTCGTGTGTCAGGTTTGAAGAAAATATATGTGCTACTTCTAAAGTTATGGGGTTCACAAATTATTCTATTTCGGCCTATTTGACATTGATTATGGAGGTCAAGGTAGCTGTTTTTTTAACTTCTCCGAGGTATTGGTAGAGACATTTTAAAGCTGAATTTCAAGAAAACATGTCAAGGGGCTCAAAAGTTATAATTTTCACTAATAATATTTATTCTTGCTGATTTAACCTTGAAGACCCAGGTCTTGAAGACCAGCTCCTCAAAGAAGGTGATCAATACAATTAATGTTTCAAATTTGAAGGAAAAATATGATATACTTCAAATGTTATGGGGTTCACCAAAAATTTTATTTTTGCCTATTCGACCTTGTTGATGAAGGCCAAGGTCACCGGTTTTCGAACTCGTTCGAGATTTTGGTAGAAACGATTTAAATTTGAAATTTGATAAAATGTTGACTTATTCAAAAGTTATCACATTCACACGATATGACACAGACGCCGACGAAGCCGACGACAGACGACAGACCAAGCAATATATGTCTCCCCCCATAGGGAGGGGAGCCATAATTCCCGGACATACAGTCGCATTAATTTTATTAATTAAACAGAACACTATGAGCACATATTTGAGGAAAGAACTGGCACAGCCGAGCGCGAAGTAAAACATCAAGGGATACATTGACATGTATGCGTATTATGTTTGTAAGGTAACTATGACGTCAATACCTAAATTCAACCCGTGATGGTCCAGTCAAACCATGACTCATATTCCTGAGGTTATTTTTTTTCAAATTGTTACCCTCATTGTAATAAACTATCAATTGGCCTATTGGGGTAAGTGAACGTTGAAAGCTGAATCCAGTAGATGAATAAAAAAATCGTTACAGTTCGCCTTAAGTTTTTTAATATTCTGGGGAATATTTATGAGCCCCATAGCGCGGAGAACGTGTTTAACTGAGACCCAATTTCAGGTTTCTAAGGAGATTTTGAATGGAATTACCTGGATGTCAAGTTAGAAGATTCTTACTCCAAAAACAAGATAAAAGAGCACAAAAGAAACAAGGAACCTTTAACAATTGGTTACATGACTCCCAGACTGTTCAAAATCATGCATTTTGCCAATAGACCTTAGGAATGGTACACAGTGACCTTATTCTACAACCAGCTGCTACCATTCGTGCCCATCTGACTTATAGAGTGTTAAAATCATGTTCGGTCACAGAGCTTGCAGAATATTGGGCAGAGTGACATTATTTCAGGTTTACAGGCAGATTTTCCATAGACCTCCCATAGACCTCTCAAGGAAGAAGATTCTAGGTCCAACGGTCACGTTTTATGCCCTTATAAGGACAACCGCTTCTTTGAAGGTCTCACAAATAGAGGAAAAAATGTGAAAAAAATGGAAAAAATACAGGTGGCGCCACCAGTCTGCAGGAAGTGATGAAAAACTACATGATCAATATGCATGCAAAGAATCATGATGATCAATGCATGAGTTATTTAGAAATTTAAGCTTTTGTGTCAAATTTTAAATTAATATTTGGGATAATGACAAGCCCTATAGCTCGGAGGAAAGTGCTAACCGAGACCTAATTTTAGGTTTCCCAGGAGATTTTACAAGGACCTTATCAAAAATTATTTCACAGTTATTACTTATTACTTAATAATTATTTATTTTTAATTAGTACACGGCTGCTGTAAGCGTCATTCGATAACATTTTGAATAACTTTTAACAAAAGCTCATATAAAATAAAATGTATTATTGATAATATGTATATTTTTTTATGTGGTTTAAATAATTTAAATTTATTAACTTGGATCAATTCTGAAAATAATAACTTTAATTTATATGCAAAGGACAGGCTGTAAAACTTACTCTCTATTCTTTGCTTCTTGTTTTCTCCAGCCAGCTCAGGTGGACTGTCCGATCCCAGTTCACCTTCATCTGTAAAAGATGATAATATACGAAATATCAGTTGAACAAATTACAAATTTCAAGTAAAATAGGTGATTGCATATAGCTTCGACAGCTATAAATCAAAATATTGGCATGCTAATGCCATTTCATTTTCATTTTAATTAGCATGATTGAACCTTTTCTTGTCTCCCACATGAATTAAAGTTGATCATTTATATTCTTAAACCAGCATATTATATATATATATATATATATATATATATATATATATATATATATTGTTTTTATACATCAGTAGCTTATTTAAAGCAGCACAGTGTCATGTTATTATTTTGATTTTTTTGAAAATTATTTTATATCATTTTTCTTATCCCTACATTCAAATATCTCATTATTATACATTATTATTAACATTTTATTTGTATTGCTTAAGAAATATGTTTATAAAATCTTTTATAAGTCTTTTTATAAGTCTAATTTTTTTATTTTGGCATTATGTTTATCTATTAATATGTTATCCCTCAAAATCTTAAATAAACACTGTAGCAGTGTTAAAAATGCCTATGTGTTTTGAAACAAAAGTATAACTGTCGGTTGTATTAAACAAAACAGGCCCAAGATCAGCAGGTTTCTTAATGAGAGTCAACGAAGTAGCTCATAATCTAATGCTGGAGCATATAAAATCTCATACACACCTGTGGCCGTCCTCTTTTTCCCATGTGCATCTTCCATCAGTTTTTTGTTGTTGTCACCGCTGCAAGATTAATTCACAAACAACATGAGTATACGTGTATGCCGAAGAATATATTCACATACATGTATGTATATACATACATAAAATGGAAATTTCTAGCATCGGACAAGCCGTCGTATCCCCAGACAAATAAAGCATACCCCCTTCTAAAATATAAAACTTTTTTTCTGAGGTATATATTGACACGTAACAGGGCCAAGGTAAAAAATGTTTAAACATGTCCGACATCTTGGTGAAGATTGTTGTGTCATATTTAAAGGAAGAAGATGCATTACTTCAAAATTATAGGGCTGACAAATATCCTTTTCTGACAGATTTGAGGACAGATGGCTTCTGTGACATTGATCTTTGACCTTGTGACTCCAAAATTGATAGGAATCCTCGCCCATTGGCTGGTGAACTATATTTGCAAGAGGGAAGGCATGGAATGAAAAGTTTTGCTTAAAATGTATTTACAATCTTTTTAAATTTGTGGGTCCTGTGACCTTATCCTTGGACCTCATGACCCCAAAATCAAAAATGAATCTTGCTTTATTGTTCCATATTTTGAAAATTATATATCAATCCAAGCTGGAATTGTGATCCGGAAACCAAATTTTGGATAAATGACTCCAGTGACCTTTACCTGTGACCTTGACCCCAAAATTGAAATGGATCTTTCTCTATTGTCAGTTGAGCTATATTTGCAAGAAGGAAGGTCTGAGATGAAAAGGTTGGCTTAGAATGCATCCACAGTCTTTTTAAAGATATGGGTCTTGTGACCTTGACCTTTGACATCATGACCCAAAAATCAAAACGATTCTTGCTTTTTTGTGGTACATTTATAAGACCAATTTGAAATCCAAACATCAGTAAAAGCTGGAATTATCATCCAGAAACTAATTTTTTGACAGATGGCTCCTGTGGCCTTGACCTTTGACCTTGCGACAACAAAATTTATATTAATGATCTACTTTTGGCAGGTTAGTTGAATTTTCAAGATAGAAGATCTTGGATAAACCGTTTGGCTTAAAATGAATCCATAATATTTTTTAAAGGCTTTCTTGAGATATTTAAAAATTTGTGTGATTTTCAGCAAACATGGAGCTATTCAAGGTCAAGGCCAATCTCCTTACAAAGGTCATTGCCCCACTTTAAATAGGCTTCGTCCTCTTACCTATATCTATACACATGTAAAGTTTGAAAAAAATCCTTAAAATAATTTTTTAACTATCTTGCTAAAAGATTTCTCTGCGGCGGCGGCGGCAGGACCGTCATGAAACCATCGTATCCAAAGACTTTGTCTGGGTATACAATAATACATGCACATATATTTAAGCATTATAACATAATATTATATGACAATGTGATAAACATATGAAATATATAATTAACAATATAAATACAGTTATAAAAGAAATATTGACATTGACATCCTTTAAATAAAAATTATATGTACATAGAAAATATATGGAGGAATATTTATATTAAACATGATAAAAAACAATTTGGGTTCTTACTTTAGTGGTGGGCCATATATTAGTCATGTATGAAGCCAATATTGCAATCCAACCCTCTAGTTATCATCTGGAAACAAATATGTTGAAAGATTTCCCCTATGACCTTGATCTTTGACCTCAGGACCCATAATATAAAGGGTTCTTACTTTATTGGAGGGTCATATATAAATCAAGTTTGAAACCAATATGTTAAACCAAACTGGGGTTATCATTCACAAACAAATATGTTGACAGATGGCCACTGTGGCCTTGACCTTTGAAATTCTGACCCCAAAATCAGTCAGGTTCATATCCTATTTGTTTGTCACCTATATGTGCTTGGTGGAAGGTTTGGGATGAAATATTTGGTTTAAAATGCATGAACAATATTTCTGAATAAATGGGCCCTGCTACCTTGATCTTTGACCCCATGTTCTGAAATCGATAAAGCACCAAACTGCAGTTATCATTAGGAAAAAAATTGACGGACTGGGTTATGACGCTCAGCTGAATAGGAAGACATTTACAGAAGGAATGTTATCATCTGAATGCCAAATATTGTAGGTGTGATCCCCATTCAACTATAGCGACGATTAAAGTTCTTCAAAACCAACAAAAGTTATTTCATGGTAATATGTCCAGCCATTCCCATGAAAGCTAGCCTTTTTGTATGCAGTCAACTGAGCTAAATATGACCATGCAAATTTTTAAAGGACATCCCTGGATGTCGAGACAGAATGTTCTAGGTCCAACAGAACAATTTTGTGCCCTGTCTGACTGTCTGGCTGCTTAAAATATGATTAGTCTGTAAAGCCACAGGCACATCACGTCAACGAGCCCCTACCGAGTTGTATTTTGGCGAAAAAAGGGGACTTTTCGGGCGAGGTTCGGCCGGACATTGTTTATTCGGACGAGCCTAATCAGTATTTTAACAGGTCGTTGGGGGAGCTCGTTGCTTTTTAAGCTGGTGTCACATATCCAACAGCCTCCGGCCGAATTTGTAGATCGCCAGGAAGTCACCGAATTTCAAGCCCAACAGTGTGTCGCGCGTATTTTCGCTTAGAATCTACCCTGTAACATATAGGACGGGGCTCGGGCGGTGCCCTTTGAACACAAGCGATCAAAAATCGCCCGACGGCCGTCAGTAAACAAACGGGAGTCGGGCGAAGCCTGCTCGACATTATGACGGGCGCCGTCCGTGTTTCGGTCGATGGATAATTGGTCTGTCGATGCCCGCCCGACACCCGGGTTTCCGCCAAACGTCCTGCCTGACGTCCTCCGAAGTCTGCGCCTAGAGTAAACTTAGGACACATTAAAAATTTTATACATCATACTTCTCGGTACTAATCACTGAAGAGGGGCTTCTGTGGCACCGAGGAATATTGAAAGTATCTAAAAATGCAGGGGATATATCAACCGTGGTCGAATTCCTGAGTTGACAGGAGCCCGGCCGGGGCCCGTAGAAGCGGCCCGACAGCAGGACGGAACGCGCTCAAAGCACATTCAACTTTGTTCAAGTCGGGCGGGATACGGAAGAGAATCGTTCGAGTATCATAGGGAGCCGATGCGGCGGCCATGCAACTCTGCCGACCTCAGCCCAAATTTTAAAGCTAAATATGGTCTAAAATCGTCGGATTGTAGCCCGAATATCGATCGAATGGTAGCCGATGCCGGAGAGATCTACGGGCGACCTATTTACGATCTCTGTGACCTCAACATTCGCCACTGGTAAATCGCTGAATTTTGAACAGGTTTCGGTACCCTGCGAACGTCGCCCGACCCCTAAAAATCGCGGCGGAGCGCAGTGATCGAGCAAACACCGGCTGTATTCATGTCCTTTTTGAGCTCGCAAAGTAGTCGGACGGGCTCCGTTTTGGATATGTGACGGCCCCTTTTGCGCGGAGTCAAATAGCGACAAGGACTCGCTGGAAATTCGGCGAAAATTTAGCTCGATAGCAGCTCAGGAAGAGTTTGCGGGGGCCCCAAGCGAGCACCGTTGGGGACAAGTAAATTTTCCAGTCGCATGAACGCCGGGACAATGCTGACAGGTCCAAACTGGTCGGGCGGACAACTTAGGAGTCTTGGTCGAGTTAAAGAGCGTCGGACGAGTTCCGAACGATGTTCGGAGGAATCTCGGACGTGCTTCCAACGACGTCCTGTTGGGCCCTTTCACATTTCAGGTTCAGAAAAATCTTCGGTCTCGGCCGAGCGTCGATACTTATGTGACCACAATCTATAAAAAGCGACGGATGTCGGCCAGATTTTTATAATGGGCGAGGAGCTGGCAGCTCGGCCGATTTTAAGTATCCACCGGAGCTCGGTCGGTAATGTGACCTAGGCTTAATATATAGGTCATCATGACCTAATTTCAGGTTTCCTTGGAGACTGCCCAATATGTTTTGGCCGGTAGCACGCAAACTATAGGTCACCATGACATATTTTCAGGTTTCCGTGGAGATTGCTCATGACTTTTCTATATATTACATTTAAACAGTCTAGGGCTAGCAGATACATTTTGTGCACATCTGATTTTCAGGGTGCTGAAAATCATGTTCCTGGCCCATAGTTCACAGAATATAGGTCACCATTACCTAATTTCAGGTTTCCATGCAGACTTACCCAGGTCCTGTCTGTATGTCATGTTTAGAAGATTCTAGGCCTAGCGGATACAATTTTTGTCCTGTTAACGGACGAACTGCTTCATCTGAAGGACTCAGAAATAGAGAACAAAATGCTAAAATTTAGAAAAAAAAGACACAGGAGGTGCAACCAGAAGGTGTCTTCATAAAATGATGAAACACTCCTCCTGTGACAATTCAAAAATGCTGCATTCATTGGTACAAGCATCCATAAATATCCTATGACCTTTTTGTTATTTTTACTGACGTTTATATGGGTTCATGCAGTGCATTTAAATAAAGTCATTTATTTATTTATTTAATACCTTGTTCTCAAACTTTCACTGCAGGTCCCCTTAAACACAAGTAGCACAAATGATATGTGCTATGTGTTAGATCACGTGGCTGCATTTCTCGTTATCAGAAGGGACTGGATATGTGACTGCAAGCTATACGGGGCGACTATTTTTAGCTGTAGCAAACTGAATGCAAATATGATAAAAATGGCAACTGTTAGTGTTTCCACAGTGTCAAAATCTCTCTGGCTCTCCATTTTTTCTCTTTGGAGTTGGGGAGGGGGGGGGGGGGGGGGGTTACTACTTTTTTGCCTAAGGGGGTCAGCTTGTAATTTAAGTGAGAAATACAGATATACACTGGTATTCTTAATTAAAAAAAATGATAACAATAAAGATAGGTCTACTTTGGAGTGTAATATTTTTCCGTATTGCTCAATGTCTAAACATCAAATATGCTTCAAATCAGACCAGTGTTCTGTAAATTGTTTATGTTATTGTTGATTTAAATTTTCCAAACAGTGTGTGGCGGAGACTTACTCTCACACCCACCCGTTCTCGGGCCCATAAACGCCCTAGAAAACTCTTCGGTTTCACACACTTTTCAACGCGCTCAAAAGCATATGATATACTTTATTGACTATATCTAAACGACACAGATACACTCCGTCATTTCACCTTGAAACATTGGGATAATATTTATTTGGATGCTACTCGATATTGTGCTATATTTGGGTTAAAATATGAAGAGATGCTACCCCTACTTATGATATTCTCAGGCTGATGCGATATCGTAACTTGACTGGTAAGATTTGGAAAAACAAAACAAGCGGTAAATATCTTATTTAAAGGGACTCAATCATCTATCTGACCTTTATAAACTAAAGTTATCCCTAAGAGCTTTCATAAAAGAAAACCAGAAAACGTGGATATCACCGCACACAGGCTGCTTTTTTTGTTTAAATCAACGTGTGGGGGCCCGCCAAAATAATCAAATTCAACAAGGGCATCTGGAAGTAAGTCAGTAACCCAGAGCTTTGAAAGTGGCGTTTTGCAATAAGTGATTTTCAGCTTCCGAATATATGCAGCCTTCCACCTTAGGTTACATGTTTTTTCCCGTTTCTCTCAACATAACTGTGTTTACAAACATGTTGTTGATAAACAAGTTTATACATCCATCACTAAGGCCTTATAAGAACATTTCACAACCAAAATTACCTTAAGATCGTTAATATATACACAGTGGAAACCAGAAATCCTATCAATTCTTTTTCAAAAGGTAGGTGCATGGGTACCTTTAAACGTTATGTTTTACTGTCGTTGTCTCACTTTATAATGAAAAACAGAGGTTTATATTAACTCAGATCCAGGCAGTTCAATGCAGCTGCCAAGTTTCAAGAGTTTGAAAATGCCAGTATCTAACTGTGAAGTGTTCTACATTTAATGCAATCCTTAATATGAGAAGAAAAACCCTATCAAACCAAGGTAAAATGAGTCTGATTGATAAATAATGGTTCATAACGCACTAAATGTTTGTATCAGTGTGAACGGATTTATTATTCCTCTTGATTCTATGCCCTTCATGTGTCACAGTGACCAAAGAATGCATCAAATTTCCATTATAAAGTATTATCCGTTGGATATCTTCCAGACAAATGACCAAACATTAGATACAAACATAACGAGAGGGCACAAAACCAATATATAGTAGTGACATAATGCTGGGATTGCCTGGATATCAATTAGTATAAGTTGATATGCTGGACGATCAAGGACACGGATCACACACGAACACACACACACAGTCACACACACGAGAATACAAGACTTGCTCAGACTTCCATGACTGAATCAAACCCGATGCAAAATTAAATCAAACAGTTCCTCACCCGATTCAGGAGATGACAGCTTATCAAAATGGTCTTCAAATTCATGGAACTGAATAAATAATCCGTGGCTCCACTCTCAACTGTAGGTTTCTTTTAAGGATAACCATATATCAACACATAGCAGTACTTTATCTCCTCGCCAGCTCAGCTGGACTGCATAACAGGGCGTTGTCAGACAAGCCACGTAGGTGGTCAAGTGATTAGCAGCCCTGGGTTACGATGAAAGACCAGATAAGCACAGAAAGTTTTATTTGTATGACTGCTTAAAGCCCATTTCTGTTACTGACAGAGCGGACAGGCAAAATGTTATTGAAATGGAAAGATAAATCTGATTGATAACTTACAATAAAAGAAGTTATTTTAGTGAAAAATTTAAAAATGTTCGTACATTGATATTTATCACTCGCCAGGCATTGTCCAGTGTGAGTTTGTGACCTTGTGTTACTCCATGGCAAACGATAATTATACACCTTCCACTAAACACTTATATAACACTATATATAACATGTGGCCGGGACACAACAATGGGAATCAAGTTGGGTGTAATTACCTGTGGGCCATTAAATTCTATAAACAGGCTAATATTGAAATAACTAGACATTGTCAGAAATGTCACCAATTTTTGTGTTTCTTCACTCTTTCATATTGTTCTTTTTAATGATCACGTAGCGGAACATTTAACCTGGCTTTATAGTGTTTTATTACATTAGGTTGACCGTCTTTATTAGTTTTTATTTGTTTTTCCACATTGAAGATATTTTTCAGAGCACGAATTGCAATATATTTCATTTATCAGTTTGAATGATTTTTTAATATATATACAATGGTTACGTCTATCATATTGTTAAAAAACATAATCATTTACGCGCTGGGCAAAGTGTAATGTGCATGGCATTATCTTAATTGTAATCTCTTATATGTGCTCAACTGTATTCTGCACCATCATGAATTACGCATTTCCTAAGTGATATATAATATATGCTTCAAATTTTGAAGAAATTTTTAAAGAATGCTGCCCGCTTTGAAAATGGCCCAAATTACTGTGGCTTTGAAAAATGAATTGCTTTTTTCACGGTTTGAACGATTATTTCAATATGGCTACCTACAAAGAATGATCGTTTATTGTGCGTTATCTGAGGGTATAAAGATAATCACACAACGCTGTTATTATTACTAAGGTGATACAATAAAATAGAAAGCTTTCATACTTCAGTGTAAATTAACATCCATACATGTAAGATCACCTTAATTGTTAATGTTTTCACCAAAGCATATCAAGTCGAGGAAACGCCTCTCTTTGAGACTAAAATACAAGACGTTTAGGTTAATATGAAACAAAAATAAAATTTGTAAAATATTTGTAGATACCCATTCCACGTGATAGTTCTCGTCTGTATATGCTAGCGTTAAGAATTCAGAATGCATCTATTTGAACTTTTCATGTCTATTACATCAGATATGCACTGTAGTAATAAACGACCATATGGTCAAAAACCATACATATGTAATTGTATTCCTGATTCTACTGATGCAATATCCAAATCCGTATAGAAGTGATGCTATGAGTTGTAGTACAGGAAGATAAGCACAACGATTAAATAGTTTGCGACGACTAAACATGAAGGCTATCACGTGACAGCTTTGCAGCTCAACAGAGGCCTTTATCTTGACCCTGTAGGGAGTGCTGTTTTGTCTCTTCCAGTCTTTTTTTTTAATTTCCCGAGAGATTCAACAGTCATGCCACTTTGCGTAAACAACAGAAACTTGAACCAATTTTCAGGGTAACCTGAAACCCACTATAAAACCTCGGAATACATTACCGATAAACCGACTCAGCTTAGCCTCATATAACAGCTGAAAAAAACAACAAGTCAAAACCAGTGGCGGATCCAGAACAAAATGTTGTGGGGGGGGGGGGGGGGCTAAGAGTCAGGCTTGCATAAAGGTGCCAGAGAGGGAAGGGAGTGGGAGGGGGTGTTCCCCTCACAGGGTGTAGAAATTTTTTGAAGATATGATGATCAAGAAATCAAGTTTGAGCATTTTTGGACTCTTAAACCATACTTTTTTGTTTCTGATAAATTGGATAAAAAGCAGAAGTTTTAGACTATAACTAATACAGTACCTGTATCCAGTAAACCTTGAAAACAATTTTCATGAGCCCAAAAAATCTAGGGGCAGAGATCGCCGCCTGTGCCCCCCCCCCCCTTGAATCCGCTACTGCAATCAGTAGTCCTACAGGCCTGATTCTCCATCCGTATTTATGACGATATGAGTGTTGCACATCTTATAAATAATTTTCAGATACATTGGGAAAAAGGTGTTGAGATACTTCTTTTGCTGAAATTTGAGATTCTGGTAAATTCAAGTACGCCTTGAATATATAAAGCTCATTGTCAGTCTGTCCTATGTGCAAAAATATGAAGCTCATGACCAGTCTGTTACACTTAACACACGACAACAGACCTTTTCACCACCAAAGCGACATCTGTTGGCGACGATTGATACTAACATTTCGGGTCCGTTATACTAGTATCAAAGAAAAAGAGGCTACTTCCTCTTGTTGAAATTACGAAAAGAATCCTGTGTTAACATTAGTTTTGGGGTTTCTGTCTGTGTATGTGTCATGTACCTGCTTTAATTCAACAAAATCGCAATGCTGGCTCAAACGACCCAAACACAGCAGACGACTGTTACGTGCAGTGCGCATGCTCATGTAAAAGGTCTATTGTATAATCACTCTGTTAGGTTCACTATTTCCTTAGAAATACTAGTAATACTAGTCAGTTTCTTTATGGAATTTCTTGAATGCAGATGAGTGAACAACAGACATGTCTGCACACGTGAAGGGTGACATAAATAAGTTAAAAAGAGAGTAGATGACAATATTTGATTTCATTATATTTACATTATATATATATATATATATATATATATATATATATATATATATATATATATATATATATATATATAAATTAAACTGGTCTAGCTTGGAGCCATGTACCATCTACAAAATAAAAACGTGAATTTACTAGAATATCAATACATACATTCTCAATACTTTTGCTAAGAATAGAAAAATATAAACATTATAATTATGTGGACTCTAAAATATGCAAGCTTATTTAGAAACATTATCATATTTATATTTATAAAACCATGCAGATTACTGAAATATCACAGTCAGAATATATCTATAATGTGAGATACGAGGCAATAATGATAAAATATTATAACAATATTTCGAATAAGCAACATGGATTATTTAGAAACATTATCGTATTTATATTTATAAAACCATGCAGCTTACTAAAATATCATAGTCAGAATATGTCTATAATGTGAGATACGAAGCAATTATGATACAATATTATAACAATATTTCGAATAAGCAACATGGAATGAAGGTTATTAGTATTCTTATATCAATGAATGCTGAGTAAAAAGACACACTAACACAGAAAAATGCAACTGTACAATATGTAATGTAACAGATAAATTCTCTAACGTTTCTCGTTTTATTGGTTTCTTGATAGAAGCACATGGTGCGGATCATCAATTACATGATTTGATCTAGATTCACTGGATTAATCATTCCTAACGTTTGGTCCTACATATAGTGAAGACTTTTTCAAATAGTTGGTTTTAGGTTAAGGGAGGACTAAACTGTTACACCAAGCAGCTCGAGTTCTATGATTGTGATCTTCATTAACAAAATGAAAAATATCCCCTTAATAGTCAACTAGGAACTGCACCAAGTACAGTATTAAAAGGCTGAAAAAAAATCTCAGATTTTATCATGAAATCCCTTAACTTTTACAGAGTTTAATCATTTCTGAAGATAGACACACATTTTACTTCAGCATTGACTAAATTGCATTGATTCAAAACTAGACTACTTGTAGTGAGCTAGTCACTACGTGTATCAGCCGAGTCAAAGAGACATTGACTAAGTGAGGCATCTAAGTTCTCACAACAGAGATACAGAATGTATCTTTAACAAAGATTTCTTTTAAACTGGACTTGTCTTGAGGCACCTAACCATGCATTGACATGGAACAGGTGGCTCTACACACCTTGCATGATCAGTGTATACTGGTTACTTGAGTTATATGAGAATGAGTTATATGTGATTTTCAGTCATAACAGAATCACATCTTGGTGAGAAGCAAAATGCTTGTATAATATAGGTGTCGCCACAAGCCTTGTGTACAAGCAAGACATATCCAGGATGCTTGGGCATTTAAAATTTCATACTACTCCTGTGTCCTGATATATGAGCAAATATATATGATATATGAAAATTACAGAAATAAAATAACTATAGTCCATTTCACCACCTGCTGTCCACCTGTTTTTTGTAGATGATTTACTTAAAAGTTTATATTTTTCAATATTTTCCAAGTAAACAACATATGGAAGTGACAACCTAATATGGCAGTTAAGAATTTTACAATAAATCCCCCGTTTATGTTTCACAACATTTTAGTCTCTTTATCATGATCTGGCAAATATGGTGTGTCCCTCCATAAGTAGCCATCTTTGTTTAACTGGTTATATTTTTTAGAGTGTTTACATGAGATCATCCAATCAGCAGCTGTCAGTTGAGGATGTTCTTGCATGTGACTTATGACCTTGACCGCTATAAGTGGGTCTGATTTGTTGTAAAATGTAGACTGATTTCTCATATTTTCAGAAAACTCTGTTACTCAAATATGACAAAAGGTAGGAATTTAGTTACCTAGTTGAAAATTAGGTTCTGTAATCCTCTCCTCTACACTATAATTGTTTCCCTTGAAATGTACCCAATAAAAACTTTCCTAGCAAAAATCTCATGGACATGAGGGGATGAAACGGACAATAGTCTGGCGTATGGTTAAGCTATTAAAATTAATAGATATGAAAGATTTAAGGAAAATACAAAAACAACTCCTCAGATATAGTTATTGATGTAATATTAGGCATGGATATAGATGTATTATAATCTGGTTTATAAACTTATCCAGGCAGTACAAAAAAAAAAAACAGGCCGGTATGATGCCAAACCACTCCTGATATGTGTACACGGATGTAAAAGAAGGAGGTGGGTTATAATGCATTTGGAAAATAATGATTAAACGCACGTGCATACAAATCATGTTTGATTTCAGCTGAAAAAAAAATCTTGCAATTTGAGTTTGCCACTTGAACAGATATATTCGGTTTCTCACTGGGTTTACCAAGGCTAACTTGGTGGTCCTGTCGTGTATTGAGTTTGCTCACAGGATGTACCAAGGCTAACTTGGTGGTCCTGTCGTATATTGGGTTTGCTCACTGGGTTTACCATGGGTAACTTGGTGCTTCTGTCGTATATTGGGTTTGCTCACTGGGTTTATCATGGCTAACTTGGTGCTCCTGTCGTATATTGGGTTTGCTCACTGGGTTTATCATGGCTAACTTGGTGGTCCTGTCGTATATTGGGTTTGCTCACTGGGTTTATCATGGCTAACTTGGTGGTCCTGTCGTATATTTGGTTTGCTCACTTGGTTTATCATGGCTAACTTGGTGCTCCTGACGTTATTTAGTTTGCTCACTGGGTTTATCATGGCTAACTTGGTGCTCCTGTCGTATATTGGGTTTGCTCACTGGGTTTATCATGGCTACCTTGGTGCTCCTGTCGTATATTGGGTTTGCTCACTGGGTTTACCATGGGTAACTTGGTGGTCCTGTCGTATATTTGGTTTGCTCACTGGGTTTATCATGGCTAACTTGGTGGTCCTGTCGTATATTTGGTTTGCTCACTGGGTTTATCATGGCTTACTTGGTGGTCCTGTCGTATATTGGGTTTGCTCACTGGGTTTATCATGGGTAACTTGGTGGTCCTGTTGTATATTGGGTTTGCTCACTGGGTTTATCATGGCTAACTTGGTGGTCCTGTCGTATATTGGGTTTGCTCACTGGGTTTATCATGGCTAACTTGGTGGTCCTGTCGTATATTGGGTTTGCTCACTGGGTTTATCATGGCTAACGTGGTGGTCCTGTCGTATATTTGGTTTGCTCACTGGGTTTATCATGGCTAACTCGGTGGTCCTGTCGTATATTGGGTTTGCTCACTGGGTTTATCATGGCTAACTCGGTGGTCCTGTCGTATATTGGGTTCGCTCACTGGGTTTACCATGGGTAACTTGGTGCTCCTGTCGTATATTGGGTTTGCTCACTGGGTTTATCATGGCTAACTTGGTGCTCCTGTCGTATATTGGGTTTGCTCACTGGGTTTATCATGGCTAACTTGGTGGTCCTGTCGTATATTGGGTTTGCTCACTGGGTTTATCATGGCTAACTTGGTGGTCCTGTCGTATATTGGGTTTGCTCACTGGGTTTATCATGGCTAACTTGGTGGTCCTGTCGTATATTGGGTTTGCTCACTGGGTTTACCATGGGTAACTTGGTGCTCCTGTCGTATATTTTGTTTGCTCACTGGGTTTATCATGGCTAACTTGGTGGTCCTGTCGTATATTGGGTTTGCTCAATGGGTTATCATGGCTAACTTGGTGGTCCTGTCGTATATTGGGTTTGCTCACTGGGTTTATCATGGCTAACTTGGTGGTCCTGTCGTATATTGGGTTTGCTCACTGGGTTTATCAGGGCTAACTTGTTGGTCCTGTCTTATATTGGGTTTGCTCACTGGGTTTACCACGGCTAACTTGGTGCTCCTGTCGTATATTGGGTTTGCTCACTGGGTTTATCATGGCTAACTTGGTGCTCCTGTCGTATATTGGGTTTGCTCACTGGGTTTATCATGGCTAACTTGGTGGTCCTGTCGTATATTGGGTTTGCTCACTGGGTTTACCATGGCTAACTTGGTGGTCCTGTCGTATATTGGGTTTGCTCACTGGGTTTATCATGGGTAACTTGGTGCTCCTGTCGTATATTGTGTTTGCTCACTGGGTTTATCATGGGTAACTTGGTGGTCCTGCCGTATATTGGGTTTGCTCACTGGGTTATCATGGCTAACTTGGTGGTCCTGTCGTATATTGGGTTTGCTCACTCGGTTTATCATGGCTAACTTGGTGGTCCTGTCGTATATTGGGTTTGCTCACTGGGTTTACCATGGGTAACTTGGTGGTCCTGTCGTATATTTGGTTTGCTCACTGGGTTTATCATGGCTAACTTGGTGGTCCTGTCGTATATTGGGTTTGCTCACTGGGTTTATCATGGCTAACTTGGTGGTCCTGTCGTATATTTGGTTTGCTCACTGGGTTTACCATGGGTAACTTGGTGCTCCTGTCGTATATTGGGTTTGCTCACTGGGTTTATCATGGCTAACTTGGTGCTCCTGTCGTATATTGGGTTTGCTCACTGGGTTTATCATGGCTAACTTGGTGCTCCTGTCGTATATTGGGTTTGCTCACTGGGTTTATCATGGCTAACTTGGTGCTCCTGTCGTATATTGGGTTAGCTCACTGGGTTTATCATGGCTAACTTGGTGCTCCTGTCGTATATTGGGTTTGCTCACTGGGTTTATCATGGCTAACTTGGTGCTCCTGTCGTATATTGGGTTTGCTCACTGGGTTTACCATGGGTAACTGGGTCGTCCTGACTGATTTCCTGCAGGGATGAAGGTGAATGCACTTGAAAGGGCTAATCAGAGCTAGGTCTATATCTTTTACAGAATATACTTAACATGAGCTAGATCCCTCAGCACTGACAAAGCCCACCGCATGCCGGGACTACAATATTGAGTTAGAGGTATATCTATACTTCTGCTTCGTCGGCAAGAAGCAAATAGTATTTCGGATGTAATCACTATTACAACAGGTGTACCTCAAGGCACCATTCTCGGTCCAATACTCTTTTTTTAATATATCTAAACGACTTACCTGCTAATGTCCCTGGAGCAAAATTTTCGATCTATGCCGATGATATCACTTGTATGTAAACGGCCATTACGTTAATACTGCCCAAAACAAACTTCAGACTGGCCTTTCCCAAGTAGTTAATTTGATGCGTAAAAATAAGCTCTCAATAAATGCCGAAAAATCAGCTTCGATGTTGATACACTCAAAACAACGTAGGTCTGATGATAACCTATCAATAGGTAAAGGTAATTGTATTATAGTGAGTGTTGAAGATGTTCACCATTTTGGCATTGAAATTGACCGCCATATTTCATGGAAGAATCAGACAAAAGTAGTAATAAAGAAATTATGCTCGAAGATAGGACTACTGCACCGAATTAGCAAATTTCTCCCTAAAAAAATACTTGAATACATATTATCACGCGTCCATTCAACCAAATATTAACTATAGCCTTATACTTTTTGTGGAAATGGTGCTCGAACATTTCGTTTTCCCATTCAGCGGCTTCAGGGTCGAGCAGCCAGAATTATCTCAGTCATTTTTGATCACTCGCACAGCAGTTTGGCAATTATCCATGACAATGGATGGATGAACATAGAGCAACGATACATGTATCTTTTATCGATATTGACATATAAATGTATCAATAGACTCGCCCCTTCTTATCCTATTAAGAATTTTACTTTTACCTGTGATGTTCATCAGTATAATACTCGTTTATCAGTAAATTCCCATTTTAATTTTCCGAAACCTCACACAGATTCCTAAAAACCTCATCCTTTTACGCAGGAAGTGTTCTATTGAATAGCCTTCCGATAAAACTAAAAAATGCCAACAATCTAAAGAGCTTTAAAAGGCTAGCGTGCTCATATTTCCTTGCATATAATAATAAGTTAGAATAATTTCCTTTCATTTTCTACTTGTATCACTAAATAATACAAATATTTGAGCGTCATCTAATTTTTCATTATCGTACTTATGCGAATCTTATGTAGACTTTTATATACATTTCATTTATATCGTACACTATACTGCTTTATTTGTATTTTAACTTCGTTTTATGTATTTAGCAACTCTGTTGCATACTTTTCATAACATATCTCGACTACATATATTTGTACTTCAACTTTAGCTGTGTTTATGTCACCGAGTTTTCGCTTAATATTCTGTGATTGTATTATGTCATTTTAGGTTACGGTCTTATTAAATAGCATTTTATTGTTATTTTTCTATGTATTACAGGGCCCTTCTGTAAACAGAATTTTATTTTGATAAAGGCTACCCTGGAAGATTTTGTAATAAATAAATAAATAAATTATTTTAGATACAGCACACCAAGCTTATGTAACAGAGTGTTAATAGCTATAGGGTAAATTTTGACATCAATCTATAAATTTTGTTTGTAATTTATGCCAAATTTTCAATTGAATTGATCATTTAAATTAGTCATGTGTATTTCATGTGTAAACTAATATAAAGAGAACAATAAAAGTTATACAGAAATCCAGTACACTTTGAATTAAACGAAATTAAATTTTACATAACATATTTAGATACTCTTAAAATTATGTGTCTGCATTTGAATTGAAATGCAATAAATGGTAAAGCATTTGCATTTACATCTGGTGCATCAGACCGCTTTTGAACCCAACTCTGGTACACAATCCGAACCGTTTGAATGTAGCACCACCAGTCTCGTATGCGGGTAAGCTACCCAAACTGAATTAAGATGCACAGTTTCAGGCCGTACATCAAACCAGTTTTGAAATATGGGCATGCATGGACTCAGAACGAAACTATTGTAGTTGACGCCACAATTTGGTTATGAGAGAGCTATCCCTGATCTAAGATCTGTTGCGGATACACCAAACAAAGCACACCTGAGATATGTATAACATACGTGTACGAGAAAACTGTCTCAGATATTCTGTCATACAAGATATAAGGCTGATACGTAGGAGCAGTTCTGAGATATGTCCATAGTTGTGTACACTTCGCAAAAATGATTGTATAGTTGAGGCCAGCAGTCCCACTTACGAGAAAGCTATCACAGATATAAATTAATACAAAATATTAGGCTGATATATCAGTCACTGTTGAGAAATTTATCCACGAATTATATAAATTATTAGATTTCAAACCGATACAACAAAGCACGCCTGTGATCTCCGGATTTTGTGTACCAGGAGGTTATCTCTGATATCTTGGCATACCTACGGCGGATATATGTGTTTGCATTGTACAGACTTATTTTTTAGATACGGGCAACATCTTGAAATACTGCCAAAACCTGAAATAATGTTAGTACTATGCCATATGTTTATAGATGCTGATATGATATTAGCTTCTTGGCAAAATTGATAAAATGCTGGCAAAACATATTTTGATATTTTGGCTTTTAAAGCTGACAGATTCATAAGATTGTTTAAATTACTAACAAGTCTGTTGAAAGCAAAATCAGAAAACAGATAAAATCGATTCATGGATTACTTTTACACAGAAGTTAGATATGGACACCAATTATATTGCCAGCACAGCTCGACATTTATTACCACAGAGCTATTAATCCACTTAAAACAACTACTAGCTGATTTAAACCCAACATTTGCTTTATATTAACTAGAGATTACTTGAAATTCAAAATAGTGCATGTTGTTTTAAAAAGGTGTATAAATTTGTACCACGTCTGATGTTAAAGCCTCACAAAGCCAACTAAGGTAAAATAGAAAAGCGATAGGTCCCCGAATTCAGCAAAATCATTAAAGAATCATTGCTGTGCAATGTTAAAGAAGTTGACACAGTAGATTTGCAGAAAAAGACACTTGTAGCACTTGGGCCGCTTGTGCAACTACAGTTTAAAATAAGTCAATAGTTCTATATCATTGAAAGAGAGAGTACACAATCCTCAGATCTTTTTTTGTGAAATAGGAAACAATTTGGCCTGACAGTTTTTGCAGAAAACATTTTTGAATTAGTGGATAAAAGAGGCAAAAACTGCTGTTTCCCAGTTAAATATAGGTCAATGCTGGTATCGCCATGAAAACCTTAATTTCAAATATGAGTCATGGGTCCATACTTTGTATTAACTGGAAGATGCTAATTAGTGCTGTGTTTTTAGATTATGTTAGTATGCTCACAAGGCCAAATGACTGTAATTTCCACTTCCTACAGTTATGTGGAATCATTCGAAGTGGAATGATTTCCAACAAACTATAGAAAAGCTCATTCCTGTGATTATTTATATGAAATATGACAATTTGATCAGACAGTTTGGGAGAAGAAGAACTTTAAAGATTTATTAACCTACTCAACACTAAGTCTGTTATCCATTTGCTCAGGTACTGTGTTGAATTAAAGTATAGAGCAAGTATTCACTAAACCTTTCTGTGGAATTTATGTGTGATTCCTGGCTTACTCCGGGAAATCAAATAGTCCTTACATGGACCTTCATGTCTTCTGATTCATCAATGCTGGAGGGATAACTTCCCATGGGTCGAGTGTAAAGTCGTAGAACCATCTAAAACAATATTTGACGTTTATGGGATGAATTATTGGGAGCATTTACAGTTGAGTAAAACAGACGAGATTACAAGCAAATTCGTGGATTTTATGTCCCCCGCTTCTGTCTCTTGTTGTCCTTCATGCTTGTTTTTTTTTCGTTTCCATGGTTCCCTGAAGATGTCTTCACATGTCATAATTGTTGGTGATTTGGGACCTAAATTTTACTTTTGTTTGTTTTGTTTTGGAGCTGGTGAGATTAAATTTTAGACAGACGCTCGAAAACCAATAAATTTTAAATACTTGTTCGTACATCCTGGGATTAGTTTATGCATGGATTTAAAACACTCAGTGGCTATACATCTAAAGTAATATATTGTTCTTATGTTGACATGTACATACGTTGACTTATTTACAATGGATAGCAGGCTGTTATATAAAAATATAATCCGAGATACAATCATTTAAAGTATATCATAGGATCCGTTTTTACAGTTTTTTTAGTGTTACTGTATCTCGTGGGCAGCTAAAATAGTGTCAGATAATGGGACAATAATTGATATATGAAAAACAAGTTTTGCAGATAACATTTTAGTATCAACATAAAGCAAAACACTTATCAACGCATACATCGGTATCGGTTCGCCTCATCCGGTACAATACGTAATGCGATACAGTTAATTCGATACCGATACGTATTGACGATACGCTTCATTTCTTTTTGTATATATATACAAAATATATATTTTGTATATATATATTTTATATATTTTCCTTTTCTTTATAAAAGCTCTGTTTCATGTTTATATCTATCTATATATATATATATATATATATATATATATATATATATATGTCTTGTCTCATGTTCGTGTGTCATGGTCCTTGTTGAAAAATTAAATGTTTGTAAATATTTTGGTTGTGCTTCATGGCAGTTATTATAGTAAAATTTTTTATATATTTAGTCTGATGATGTCTTTAATTGAAAGGACTTTTAATGATTTAAAAATTGGTTCAGTGTTGGCATTGTATTTGCTACTTGTGATAATTCTTATGGCTTTAATATGTAGTTAGTCAATCTCCTGTGTGAACAGAATTTGTCCCCAGGCTTTAACCATTTATTTTACGTCTGATGTGAAACGTGGGAGTTTCAAGTAACCTATGACTGGCTGCGTAAATAAATAAATAAAAAATAGAGATAAAATGATATACAATGAAACCCCTCTGGGGCGGACAGTCACGGGACTGGACAATTTGTCCATTGCAGCGAGGTGGTCGGGCCAAGGAGGTCCGGCTGCGGCAACATGACGGAGACACAAGTATGGGACTATCAATCACAAAAAACCGGTATTTTTCCTTTGATATTTAACCTTAATTATATGTTACAGGTAAATAAAATTTATGGCTACCGGTTGTTGTGTTTTATTTTTATTTTTATTTTTTTTAATGAGGTTTTTTAAATTAACTGGAACATTATCGTCATTACCTATAATAAAAATAATATTCTTACATTGATTGACATCAACAAGACTTACTCATCTCGACATAAACATTTCTGCACTGGGTCTGTAAAATTTCTCAATTACTCACTTTTTCCGTGATAATAAAAGAATCGCTTATGACATAATTTCGTTCAAGTTTTGTGAAAATATGTTGTGAGCGTAAGCAAATATGAAAAATCAACGCATGATATCATTTACGCCTTATAATCGGTAGTTGGGACTGATTTCTGTGATGCAAAGGTTACAGGATCGGGGATTGGTTGATATCACTGAGCCCTCACCCCAGGCGAAAGGGCATCACTCGTGACTGTTATCGTTAGGGTGTGTAACAGATACGTTATTATCCTCGCTTCTGGGCCTATGATAAAATAATGCGGCCCAAATTCAGAATAAATATGTTGCTTCACTGAAAGCTCGGCACAATAGAAACTTAATTCCTTCATTTTTCGGGGGACTGCTATTGATAAAATGATACATAAATGAATGTCCCTGCTGAAAAATAAGGTAACTTGAGTAAAACTAACTCCGGTCTTAGAGTCATAGCAGTATGCCTAAATCATGAGAATATTTATGTGATATAAGGGGTACTAGAAGCAGACCATATTTGGAATTTCAAAGTATTTCTGCCGACTTCGATCGGGGCGGCCGCTTGGATGTCCGTTAGCCGGGGTGATTTTTTTCCATCGGGCAAATTGCCGTTGTCCTGAATAGCGGGGGGTGTCCGCCCTAAAGGCCCGGCCACACCGAACGCTGCGCTGCGCTGAAGAAAATGTTGAGTACATGCAAATTCACCGGGGTGTCCATAGTCTCTCCAACAGACGCCAGGTGCCGCTACCGCTCTTGCACCAGTACGTCTGTTATTGGACGCCATTTTTGTTCAAGAATCTTAAAAAACGGAAGTGCCGTTGGGCATGCGCAAGGAACCCCCCTAGCATCTGGAGGTGAAACCAGAATGGATGTCGCCCTTGCACAAACCCGGCAGACCCCAATAAAGACAAGTAAACAATATTGTTTGGTTGTGTGGCAAAAATAATCCACTTTTGCTTGTCTATTGCAAGGGTGGTACAGTAGGGGGATTCCTTGCGCATGCCAAACAACACTTCCGTTCCTAAGAAAAATGGCGTCCAATAACAGACGTACTTGTGCAAGAGCGGTAGCGGCACCTGGCGACTGTTGGAGAGACTAGGGTGTCCACACCAAACGCCGCGCTGCGCCGTCCTGTGCAGCCCTGCAAAACAAAGCTGAAACAATTTCAACTTTCTCCGCTTTGCTGCGCCGCAAAAATGCTCAGCCGTTTATTTGCAGCGCAGCGTTTGGTGTGGCCGGGCCTTAATGGGGTTCTTAAAGTAAAAACGCTCCGTCGGCCCAAAAAGTGTCCGTTAGGCGGGGTTCCGCCTGCAGCCCGGGGTTCACTGTATCATTAAGTAAATAAGTGTGACACACACACACACACATATATAGGATATAGACGTGAATGTACCTTGTTTCTAGTAGCAATATGTGATGTGAATATTGATTTCATTATTAAAGAGGAAAGTCAGTATCATTTTCCTATTATCGCTTACATCCACCTGCTTGTCATGGAAGTACTGACGTGCATGCGTATAAACATTTCTTATCAAGTCTTAAAAGCCAAGGCAATAAATATACAGTGCATTTAGCTTTATAAATCGTTAAGGTTATATTTAAAGTCATATCCCTATTCGTTAGCAATAAATATTTTACATCGATACGACCGATACAGCATGCAACGCATTTCGGTTATCGTATCGACGTCGTGTATCGATTCGTATCGATATATCGATATATTGAAACAGCCCTATCTGAGACCAAAAAGAATAAAAGGTATGGATCTCAGGCACTGCCCGCGTCAATTTAAACCCTAAGCATCAAACATTTTTATTTTGATTTTCATCTTTCAAGAAGATAAAATAATACAAGCTTGATAACATTTCCTTTGTAATGTAGTTCTTTTGCCTGTTTAGCAAAACAATTCTGTTATTTTCATGCTTTTACCGGATCATACGACATTTTTATCGAAAGTTTAAAAAAAGTAAATTAAAATATCGACCGCCCGCACTGATTTATAAAAAAGTGCCTTAGAACCATATTTTATTGCCTAAGGGCATTTTATTTTTGGGCACATTTTTTTTCACCAAGAGATTATTAATAACATGACAGTGACGTAGCACGAGTCTTTTTTTCAAGAACTCGGACTTGAAGGCCCTGGACTCGGGAAATCAGACCGAGTCCATCTCGAGTCATATTCAAAACAACTAAATGTCATGCACATATTATAGAGACTAGCACTGGGACTCGGATATAGTGGACTCGACTACATCACTCTAATATGATACATTTACGGTAATTTATATAAACTTGCTCATTTATAATAAAGGTGGATTGCACGTGAACAGAACTAGGTTATTTCCAGAGTCATTTGGCCTTATTGCTTGGATTTTATTTGGGGTTGCTTCCCTCCACCACTTTACAAATTTGCTGAATTCTACGTCTAATTTTCTTTTCATGTTCTACACATTTATCAGTGACCAGAATTGTATTGTCATCAGCATAATTGTTAAAGTTTGTATTAACAAAATATATACCGGTAGGTCATTAATGAAAGCATTGAAAATATTATGACATATTAGTCCTAAGTCCCATGCATTCAATTAAGGTTAAGGCCTACAAAGAACTTACAGCATCCTTTACTTTTGCTCGTTGCTGTCTATCTACATTTCAAATATATTACAACTGAAATAGGCCTTATAGAGTTAAAAAATAAGCTATTATGTTCCCAGAGTTTTGCATATAGAAAAATTTAATAGAATCTAAATGCATATTTCCTAGTAAACCCAGAAATTATGCTTAAGTCTATATAATTCTAATTATAAATATCATTCATATCCAAAATATAAATAATATTATCTGAAGAGGGCAGGTAGGGCATCAAAAACCTTTGATAGATGAACTACCATGGACACAGCATTGAGCTGGGCTTCCACGCAGGGCTCTATTCCAGTCTTCCAACAGTCTATAATATGAACATTACCGGTATGCCATTGACTGAATAAGAAAATTTTGAACATTATCTTGGCAACACGTCTTGGCGACTGAGAGCTGGCCTGAATACTCGATCCGATATATGCCTTATAAAATGGATAAAAAAAACATGGCGAATATTTTGAGATAACAAGGGACCCATGGGTCACATCGCTCAGCTGAATTGTGGAAAATATTAATAACTGCAAGATATTTTCTCTTTTGTTTTTTTAATGTATATTATCATTAAAAGCTATGAGAAAATGGCCCTTCTAAAATGAAACTCTGTAAATTCTAGAATAATGGACATGAACTATAACATTTTTTGATGTACCAAGGGAAAAAAATTGGGCCTACGGTGTTATAAAAAAGTTACATTTCATAAACAAAAATGTGTGAAGATAATTAAGTTGTCAATAGTTAAATATATGGCCATATGAGGTAAAAAGTAATCCCACAATTTTCGACCAATGTTCCCAATTTTAATACCAAGTTAACAGTGTTAATTAATCACATCTAGGCCCCACCAACTTAAAGAGATATGAATGAAATGCTACAAAGTATTTATATCTTCTTAATCTTGTCAGTTAATTAGCACTTACATTAGATCCTATTATTTTATGACATTTGAATATTAGGATTAAATTCCTGAACATTTTTTCCTTTACAAAAAATCAAAATTGTCCAAGTCTCAACAAAAAGAAATTATTTAACATTAAATAAAGATTCATCTTGTCTATTAGTCCTGTGTATTGAAGGGGTGGGAGGGGAGGGTTCTCTGTTGTTACAGCTCGTTGTGAAAAAAATGTTAATTATAAGATTCATCTCGTCCATAGTACAGGTCTGTAAACAGCCTCGGAATGAAGGGGGGGGGGGGGGGGGAAGGAGAGAAGGCTCCCTGTGGTATTAACTGCAGACAGCCTGATCAAGCTCAATTCAGTGGAGGGAGGGCTTGCCCTAGTGATGGGATTACATAACAACAGCCTTGGGAGCATATATAATATTTTAAAAAATTTAAAAGATTTTGATCTAATTTTGGGTATACAATTTAATTTTGATTAATTACAGTTATATTACTGGAAAAATCATTAGCTGTAACATGTTTTGTGTTAAGTGATCAAATATCTTTCCTGATTTTTTACAAAATGCATTATGTTTGAGCCCATAACTTTTTTAAATTATATAACACAGACCTATAATTCCTGGCATGTACATAGGAACTATATAGATATATGGGTATACGAACTCCGGACGAATTTTGGGGCAAACACTTGTACAATGTCCTCAAATGTGTCGTAATTACAATTCAGTGTGATAGCAAGTGAAATTGTCGCTTATTCACGTATTTTCTCGCAATTGACGTGACGGCATGGACGAGTTAGCTCCGCCCACCTTGGATACGGTTGCTAGGTAGGACATTAAACCAAAAAAGCGTGCTTCTTATACACGTGGAACCGGCACTGCAGCCGTATATCGCACCAGGCTTCAAACAGTATTAATTTTACCAAGAAAGCACCCTTAGGTTAAAAGTGTACATATGTAGGCTACAGAGATGTTTTAAATATAATTTGAGAAGTTTGATGAATTTGCGCCCGTTTCTGCTCGATACGGCTGGTGTCAGGGAACGAATCAGCTGACCCCTCTCATCAGCCTTGACACCTCAGCGGTTGGTTAAAATTTACAACTTGTTCAAGTCTAGCAGAACAAATTTGAAAAAACAACAAAGTAACAGTTATTAAAATATTTGTCTATGACATAGGGTGCAGTTTCATCAAAAAATTAAAGATGACAACGTAAAAAGTGCTGCTTCCATACAAGTTAAAGCGACATATATGCTGTCATTGGATATAGGGGGGGGGGGGGGGGGGCAACTCATTTTTTATAAACATTAAAGGAAGCCTTGTATGCTCAAGCAGAGATTTTATAACCTTTGAAAGTTAGTTAATTTGTCATCTAATTAAAATTAATAATAAAAATCGAACAAGTGTCAATACCAGTATTCAAACAATAAATTATTGAAGGGCAAGTAAAATCACAGATGGTGTGTGAACATCACAACGTGATTTTTTTTATAAAATTTAATATTCTGACTGAGAAAATTATGAAATAAAACTGCCCCCCCCCCAGCAGGATACATATGCGGCCATAGAATGCAATATTATTATTGTTTTATATAATAAAAAATAAACAAGCTATGTGATGACTAAATATATTAAGTTTTGTAAATAACAGACAAATGAACAGACCAAATTTTTGTGAAAAATATAAACATTATACCTTTAATATAGCCGACAGTTACACTAATTAATTTTATTAAAGAACAGCTCAATGATTCAAGATTGTACCTTTGTCTTTCGGTAGTTTCTTGACGATTTTTTGTATTTTTTTTGGTCAATTGAACAATCAGAAGATCTAGGTCGATCACCAAAATCTGAGTTCGCGCTTTTATCACACCAACAGATCTGTGAGTTGTTAAGTTCTAACACCAGTAATCAGTAAGGCAGTAATAGCCGTCTTGCATCTTTGAGGGCCAATAAATGCACACTGTTATGTAAATTGTCGACATGGTTACAATATAAAGCAGAGGGCTATACAATTAAACTTGTATCCTCGTCAATAAAAGTTACTGACCTTTTACCAGAGATATATCAAATATATTTTTGGTAACAGGAGATAGCATATCGTCGCATGCATATGAACACATGAATACTGCATATCGTCGCATGCACATGAACACATGGGAGTGGGAGACGCTCTGATTCGACAGGGCCAAGATTGATACATTTTGTTTATACCTATCAACTTTAAAGAGTGAAGCGTTGGTGTGGGGAAAATGTAACACTTTTTAGCACTGGTTACAGGCCAATGTTTACCAATAGATGGTATATAGGATCATATAGGCTGCGTCTTTTGACTTACTAAAAATTTCATGTGTCATTATGGACTCAATATATGACAGGGCCAAATCGGGCCTGCCTTGTCCCATCCCTGCGTTTCTCCTCGTCTTGTGATTTTATTACGAAGAGAAGGAAGAAAACAGATTGCTGTTACTTTGAATGATACCTGGGGTAACTTTTATAAAAAAAATATAAACATATGCCTCGACCGTATTAAAAATAAAACATATTCATTATGAGAGGTCCATCGAGCATTTATAGTTGAAAGTTTACACACGTGTCAGGAATGTCCGACCTGATGTCCGACCTCCACGTGTGTTTACATGGCCTCGTTTTCAGTCCGGCAATAACGTTCGCTGATTGGCTAATAGAGCTGTCGATCACGCACTCGCCGTCAGGTCAATTGTTGTGTCCCAAACTGGTCGCTAGGCTGTAACAGTTCACGTCAGTAAAAGAGTGGAAATCCCCTTGGAAATTCCCTGTTACTCATTACCGTACTGACTCCATAACAGTGTATAATTGTACCCTGAAGAGTCCTAATTCCCGTATTGATAAACCGAAATATCTACAAGTAGATAATTATTGTTAATACTTTCATTCTTTTCTTATTACCAAATCATAACTTACTTTCTTTCCCTTAAAATGTTATATTTAATATAACGCCTCTGGAACTTCCTGGTATATTTTAAGGTGATAACTATTTCTATTACATCAAGCTCCTGGTCGCTTACAACAACGAAATAACCACACAAACAAGTTGTGACCAGGGGACGACCCTACAGTGTATTGACTTTGGTGAAAGGAACAACAAAACCGTTTTAAAGCTACACTTGCGTAAGTTTATCTTATTGTTTGAACCTTAAGTTTAACCCCACAGTCGGCCTATCTCACTGCGCCCAGATGTCAATCGAATAGTTTGGTGAGCTGGTTTATTATCGCCCAGCACTGTGAGCAGAACTACCTGGAGGGGTGTATTGTGGTGGTACGGACTAAAACCCGGATGTCGGATGAGCTGTTAAAGTCAATCTCGGATGCAAGCAAACAGGAGAATAAAAAGTTTAAAACTCGCCAGTTCAGATATCTGATGCCGGAGCGACTATAGAATCTGTCCTACCGGTTTTAATTGGGACAAAAAGTCCGTTTCAGCTTTCCTCCTACCATTTCCCTCTCAAGCATTTCTCAGACTCATTTTCAATTTTTCTGCCTGCCTATAAGTCTGATTTGGCCCAACTAGAGAATCCGTCCTACCTAGACAGTCATCATCTTACTACACCCGCCACGACCAAGGCCTACCTAAATGTATTACATCATTCAGGCGACTATTTAGAGGGTCATGAACGGCATCATCTACCTTATTCACGTTCCACATACATCTTCTCTTATATTATGTGTCTACATCTGCTCAGAAGGCCCACCAGCTATTTCATGTGCGCCGCCATCTTCATTCCTCGACTCATGTGTACACATGTTTTGTCTACGTCACACTACACACATAGGGGACGGATTACATACGCAACAAGTGGGCGATGCCCCCATTTTTTTACTCTCTTCATTACTCATTTATTTTGGGGCTCTTATATTCATATACATGTTATATCTTCTATTTATTATGTGTCTTTCTCATTGCTATTTCGTTCCACTCTATTTCATTTACTGTCTTTAGCGGGGGTGTGGGGGGGCAGCCCCCAAAACATTCATATACATGTTATATCATATATTTACTATGTCTCATTTCTCATTCCTATTTTCTTTTACTCACTTTCATTTACTGTCATTAGCGGGGGTGTGGGGGCGGCAGCCCCCATAACATTCATATACATGTTATATCATATATTTACTATGTCTCATTTCTCATTCCTATTTTCTTTTACTCACTTTCATTTACTGTCATTAGCGGGGGTGTGGGGGCGGCAGCCCCCATAACATTCATATACATGTTATATCATATATTTCTATGTCTCATTTCTCATTCCTATTTCCTCTTACTCACTTTCATTTACTGTTTTTAGCGGCGGCATGTGTGTGTTTCTCATTGCTATTTCGTTCCTCTCTCTTTCATTTAATGTCGGTAGCAGGGGTGTGGGGGCGCCAGCCCATACTCTATTTATATTAATAGCATACCCATTTATTTACTGGGTCCACTATCATTTCTATGTCACAAGTATTGTCATCAACATAATATTTTACTTACCTTAACTAAATCTTCTTATCTAAAATCCGGGTCATATAATATTAACAGTGTTTACACGACGATTTCCCGCATGACCCATTATATATAGATCGTGCAGATTTCATAAACTCGACAAACATGTTCTTCTCTACATTCCGTTCTTTCCACAAAAACACTGATATATAGCTCTGCAAGTGGGCACTTTTCACTCCAAGCCTAGGCATACTTTGCCCATGCTTTACCTTTTGCCATGTTCCCTCGATGGAGTTCGTGTGAGCGCCAGTTTCTGGATCTTTGAAGGTTTGTGAATGGTTGACTGTTTGGTGAGTATAACCGTGTTCACTTAAACATTTATATGCCGCCCAACAGTCTGATATAATTATGGAGCCCTTTGCAATATGTTTCAGTATCAATGGAATCAGAGTTTCTTGCGTTCGGTCAGGTACGGCAAACATAAACACTTTCGATTTATCGTCTCTTTCACGTCCTCCAAACACCCACCCCCCCTTCACTGAATGACCACGATGATATTTTCTTTTTGAAAATTTCGATTCAGCTATTTCTACCATTACGCCGTCTCCACCGATTTGACTACCATTCTCCGAGTCCCTCATCAGACTTTCTTCGCACACTTCTCGTGCAAAAGAACACCAATCGACAATTGTGTTGGAACTGCACTCCAACTCTCTCATTATTTGTTGCTGCGACAAACTCATGCTCCACAAAAAGGTCAGTTGTAATATTTCCTCTAGAGTGAGGTTGGACTGGTCGAACCAGGACCCATGTCTGATGGATAACTTCTGGTCATGTCGTGGTTGCTTTTTTTGGCAGCGCCATCTCACTAAATCGCTGCTGTAGTCCTCTGCAACAGTTACTAATTTCATGCTGTCTTTGCATATAGGACAAGCACGGCTCTTTACTATCATCTCTTGGTCAAATAACCATTGTATGGTTACGTCTTTGCATATTAATATTTTTCTCACCAGTTTTGTGTATGTTAAAGATTCTAAGTCTACAAATATCTCATGTCGATTACGCTGGTAGCTCCCATGGCTGTACGTACATGAAGTTTCAGCATCTTTTTTATTTACACTTTTCCATGATTTAGCTGCTGTTAATTTGGTTTTTTTTACCTTACTCTCCTGTTTCTTTGATTCTGTTTCAGGCTTTCTTTTTCTTGTTTTTTCTGGGGAACATGTGCCACTATCACAGTGTGTACCTTCCATGATGACAGTCCAAGATATACTGTTACCAGTTTCACGTTCACCTGTACTTTGCATTACCTGTGCAACTTTTCATAATCCACGTCAACAAACCACTCCCTCAGGGGCAACCACTTCACACGTCACACCATTCATACTCGAGCTAATTCTGACAAATTACGTAATGAAAACAAGTCCCTAACAACTCATCATAATTTTCACAATCTCCCTTTCATTCACAGCATCTGGGTCATTTTTCTTCATTTTACCATATATCAAACAGAAATCCATATATTTTGTCGTTCTGTTTTATTATTGCACATATTATGTATATATGTTTAACAGGTATTCATAATATTCATTTCCTCTCCATATATACACCCTACACAATGTCAGACACAATAATATTGTTATCATGCAATGCCACCCATATTTTCTGTCCTAGAGTGGCCCCCCTGTCTTACTTTTGCCAAACCTCTCAACTTTGACCTCTAGGTTAATTCTATTCACACATTACAGCTGACGTCACATCTACCATGCTCCAATAATGACTATGACTGCTCACAGAGGGCGACACTTGTAGCTACCATTTAAAAACCCCTGGATTTCAGGAACTCGTATCAAGCGCTTCACGGCGCAGTGGATAGCTAAGAGGACACCCATGAGAGCGGTCGGTGGTTCGACTCCCGTCAATTCCTACTGTGTTTGCATTGCATGTATATATACTAATAATTGCATTTCTCTCTCAGGTTACACTGCAATAGCACGTCAGTACAGGACCGGAAATATAGGTAGTAAAAGTATCAAGGGCAACAGTCATAATGCGAACAACTATTTATTAATTCTTTATGTGACACCCCATAAAAAACTGCACCCCAGTTTTTCTCTATCCCCTTCAAATTGTCGCCCTCTTTAGTATGTTGGATATCCAACCGGTAGGACGGATTCTATAGTCGCTCCTCTGATTTTCATTGGAAACACATGATACAACTATAAACTGATCTGGCACTACTTAGGTTTGAACCTGCAATCTCTTGATTTCTGACCCTGCACTCTAACTATCTAAGCTAACTTGCTGAGATATCAAACTGGGGTTTCCTGATCATTGAAACTCTGTTTTACAGTAGCGCCACCTGACAGTCAATTGTGAAATTAATGTTTTGGTCAATAAATAATTTTTTTTTAAATTGGGGGCCGCGCCCCCAAACCCCCGCTTTGGTTAGTATCCCAGGTTTAATTAATCAACATATATATTTATTTTAAATTGGGGGCTGCGCCCCCAAACCCCCGCTTAGCCTTAAAAGCAAGGATGACATTTAGGGAGAGGGAGAAAAAATCTTAAAAACAATATTTTATGCAACACCTCGAAAATGGAGGACATGCTGTAAAAAGTGTTAGAATGAGACAGTGTTAATGAAGGAAATATTGATACACCAGGAAAAAAAACAAGTTCTGTGGAGATAGGAATCATACAAGCATATCTTATAGGAGTGGTACATGCAGGTTTTGTCACAACTGAGGTGCCCTGAGAATCATAGTTGGACAGGCACTGTAGGACGGATTCTATAGTTTGGCCCTGATGCCTTTTCAATTAAAACCAGTTTATAATCCTGTTGCTTAATCCTCCCTACTCCCTGCGTAGAACTGGCAAACCTTTGCTTGTTACAGAAAGTGAAGAGATACATTGGGCCTTATTATCATTGACCAAATTGAATGACTATCATTTCCTAATATATTTATAAATGCTTGTATTTAAGGCAGCTATCTCTATTTAAAATACAATATATATTTTGATCATAAAATCTGCCATTTCTGCCCGGCAGAATCACATTTCTACCTGGGAGATTGGTTTTCTGCCTTATGTCTGCCATAGGCAGGGCAGAAAGGTAACAGGGCAAAATTACCTTTCTGCCCGGCAGAAAACTAACCCTGAATATTGGAATGAGTTATTTTTTAGCTCAGCTGACTGTAAGTCATCTGAGCTATAGCGATCACCCTTTGTCCGCGTCGTCCGGCCCGCCTTCCGTTAACAGGGCACAAATTGTAACCGTGAGAACTAGAAATTTCTAACTATACATCCAGGGAGGTCCTGGGCAAATCTCCATGGAAACCTGAAATTAGGTCATGCTGACCTATATTTTGTGACTTACGGGCTTAAAACATGATTTTGAGCACCCAGACAGTCAGACAGGGCACAAATTGTATCCATTAGGCCTAGAAACCTCTAACCCAACGTTTTGGGATATTGTAGGCAAATGTCCTTGGAAACCTGAAACTAGGTCACTGTGACCTATATTCTGCAACCTATAGGAAAAAGATGTCGAATGAACACCCTGAATGTCAGATGGTGACAAATCGTATCTGTGGAGCCTAGAATCTTCTAATGCAACATCATGGGAGTTCCTAGGCAAATCTCCTTGGAAACCTGAAATTAGGTCATGGTGACCTACATTTTGTCACCTAAAGGCCTAAAACAAGATTGTGAGTATCCAGAAAGTCATGCAGGGCACACATTGTATTTGTCAGGCCTGGAATATTCTAATGTAACATTCTGAGAAGTCCTTGGCCAATGTCCTTTGAAAACTGAAATTAGGTCACCATGACCTATATTTTGCAACCTATCAGAAAAGATGTAATATAAGCACCCAGACAGTCAGACAGGGCACAAATTGTATCCATTAGGCCTAGAATCGTTTAATATAAAATTCAGGGAGGTCTTAGTCAAGGGTCCTTGGAAACCTGAAATTAGGTCATGGTGACCTAAATTGTGTGACCTATGGGCTGAAAAATGGTTTTGAGCACCCCGACAGACAAGGCTCAAATTGTATCCATTAGCCCTAGAATCTTCTAACATGACATTCAGGGAAATCCTTGGCAATTCTCCTTGGAAACCTGAAATTGGATCATGGTGACCTGTATTCTGCCAGCTATGGACCAGAAACATAATTTTGAGCACCCAGACAGACAGGGTACTAATTGTATCCAAAACCCTCTATTGTGACATCCGGAGGGGGGGGGGGGGTTCCTGGGCAGGTCTCCTATGAATCCTGAAATTTTTATTTTCTATCCAATTTTTCAACACTGTAACTTAAGCCATAGGCTTTTCTCACAGACAATGTATAACATAAATTTTAAAAAAATGAGCACCCAGCCTAAATTAGCTGAGCGTCATGGCCCATGGGCCACTTGTTTAACATGCCAGACAGGCATCATTCTTGTGCTTTCTATGTAGAGATATATGCAGAATTGTGTCAACAAAAGTTAAAATCAAACTGACAAACATATTGTATTCATGAATTGGAGTTACTTATTTAGTAAAATAAAAAAATTATATACTTTTTAAATATATAACCAAGTATGAAAGTTGTTCCAGTTGTCTCAATAAGTAATCAATTTTCGGGTTCATCACGATGATCTTCGTCTCAGAGGGAGGACACCCCTGACCTGGCATCCTATATCCGTGTTTTAGTCCATACCTAATGTGGTTGGTTTAATAGTCATGAGGACAGACATAGGACAGACAGAAAGAATGGGGAATGCAAAGACTAATAAAATGAGCTATAATTTGTGTAGACATTTTTGCATAATGTTAAGAGCAAAATTGCCAATTACCTCAAACCTATCTTCACTGAGAAAAAGACTTGTGAGAGTTTTGTTTTTCTATCAACTCTATAACTTTCAGAGTGATTTCTTGCGATTTGATGCCTGTAGAGTAAAAAACGTGAAAACTTGCAATATCCCTTTTGAGAAGAAATGGTATGAGATTTTCCAAGATTTGGAATAAAGTCCAGTAAAACTGATCCAGTGATGCCAGAAAACCTCTCTAGCTTAATAATTGACAAAGTTAGATAATTAAGACCCCATTTTTTGGATATCATGAATTTTCCCAAATAATGCATAACCATGGTAACAGCAGTTTTATACATCTACATATCAAAAGAAAGGCCATGGAATGGTGAGTAAAATGAGCTACAGTTTATGCAGCTATAATAAGTTTTGAAGAAGATATAAAATAAAAAACTATTTTGTAGTTTTTTAATGACCTTGACCTTTATGTCCAAGCCCCCCTACCTTAATGATAAAGAGGACAAAAGCCCCTAACTGCAAATAAAACATTAAAGGGGCCTTTCACATACCAGGCATGTTTGATTAACTTGAAATATAGCGTTTTCTCGTATGGTATGTGCCAATATTTCATTCTTGAGAGTTAGTATAATCCTGTATACAGGTGGGAATATGCTTCGTGTTTGTGAATTGTTGCCCCAGCGCAAAATCAGACCTCTGGTCACGCCTTCTTGTTATGGTAACAATACACACTTGCACATACAGACTGTTTACTTACACACAGAACCATAACAATGTTTAAAATTTGAATTTGAGATAGTAAGTTCATGTGCAAAGATGGTTTTGCAGGGCAACTTTGAAGTTTTGGTCCTACATACTGTTGGGGGGGGGGGGGTGATCACTGTTATATCCCCTAACAGTGGTGAGGTCAACAAACTTGGTGCTTGAATAAGCACTCATGTGTTATATAATTTTACTAATTTTTTTCAGTGGTAGTCTGAAGCACGTACTTTGCTATCTCATGGCTGTTGCGTGTTCTGGCCAGCAGAGTGCCCTAGGTAATCACTTATCAGAACCACTGGTCACCAGGTAGATAACAGCTGGTCCAGCTTCCTCTTCAAAGGAAATAGTTTGATATAGGAGATGTTGCACTGGTTGTGTTGGGTGTGCTGCCCCCTACAGAGGAATTGCTGGCAGAGATGATGTTGTGCTGCTTGGACGATATATATGATGGTATTGCATGAAAGACTTGTGCTGCCATCTCTACATTACTCATGTTTTGTGCAGATTGATCTCCCAATAATCACTAGTGATACAGCTAAAGACTTGTGCTGTTGTGATGCCTAAATTTTGCCTAAGCTGGTGTAGTTAGAGAGTGCCGGTCTTGCTCAATAACCAGGTGCTTTGTTCATATAAATTGTTCAGTGTTATGAGGTCTGTGACGTTCTTCCAGAATAGTAAATGGGGTTACAAATAACATTATCTTGCTTGGGTCCCTGCTGCAGTTGGCACATGCATCAGCAGTCATTGAGCATGGGCTCTCGACAGGAGACCTGAGAGGCATTGACAAATTATGACTTATATGTGATACTGGGATGCATCACAAAAAATACCCATTCAAAAATTGTATGCCTAAATAAACTGTCACCTCGCATGCACCTCATTTTTACCTCCAAGGTGTTCAAGCAGGTATCTCTACATTTAATTTATATAGCCGATTCTAAAATGGTCTGCCAGAGATTGATAGAATTTGTCTGAGTAAGAAATCAAACCCACAATGTTTAGATCAGGGGTCCTGCATGCTATTAACTGAGATTTGAAGATGAGATAACCACTGGGGTAATTTTGGTGCTTCAGAAGGATTCACGATGGCTCAGTTTGGAATGAGTAAGGCACATCGAGAAGCTCTGCGGGTCAACCGCCTGCAGCTTGTGAACTCCCTGGATGTCAGTGAACCCCTGGTGGCCAAGTTAATGGCTAACCGGACCATGACTGAAATACACAAGGAGAATCTAGAGGTATGTACTGTAACTCTTAATGAATAAATATACTGTAAATTCTCTAATTAAAGCTGCACCCAGACTTTTCTGTACCTTGTCTGTAATAACTCAGAAAAAGGAGATCTGCAAAACCTTCAAAGCTGCACAAGGACTTCCGGAAAACATTACTATACTATTATAACTGCAAACTCTTACAGGTAAATGTTGGGTTTATATTCTGATATCACCAACCATATCACCAAGTCTTTCTCATCTGAATTTTACTTCAGACCTTCTTAGTCATTAGGGCCTGCTCATTCTTGTTGTTTTCCTGAATCCTATGGGAATCATTGATAAAATAGAATTTAGATACTGCATTGTCTATTATAAGCAGACACAGTGATTCCTAAAAAAATTATATTTTTTTATAAATGTAAATAAGAATTTATATGATTCTAGTGTAGCTGTCACAGGAACAGCCACACTTGGGACATAGCAGGTGTCGATATGGCGATCTTTGGGGAGCAAGTAATGATGTCACAGAGGACAATCAATGACATCACTCCACATGTACCTGCCGTGTCGCTGTAAGGTGTCAATAAATCAACATAAAGCACTAGGGCCTTTATATAGGGAAAAATACAGCATTTCTGTCAATGCCATATGGGGGAAATGAGGTGAAATTAGGTCACTGCGACCTATAGTCTCTGGGTTATGGGGCATATTTTTGCACCCAAAAGTAATTTATAATTTGCTACAAAAGCTCCAATATCTGAAAAACTAATGCATTGATTGCCATGATTCTTTCCCTGAAATAATGTCATGGTAACCTATATTGTTGAAGCTTTGCTAAAGGTGCCCTTTCACCTATATTTTGAAAAATATTTTATGAGACTTCTGGCTTCTTCTGTGTATGTAGTAATGATCTTGAATATATGCAAAGCTTGAGGTAGAAAGGCCCCTTATTGTAAAATGCCATTTGCAAAGTATACCTTACTGGCTGGCAGATAGCAGATGCCCTTGTTGAATTTGTTTTTAGCGAACCTGTGAGCTTATGCGATGGTGTGGCGTCATCCGGCGTCGGTCGTTTGTGGTCCGTTGTCTGTATGTTAACCTATTCTATCTTGAAAACGGCAAGAGTTAGCATCACGAAATTTTATGCAAAAATTAAGTCATCTAAAAAACTCTATCAGATTTTGCTTATTTTTTGGCTAATTGCATTTTCTTAGATTTTATAGGGAAAAAGCTAAAAAAGCTTTAAAAATCTTCTTCTCCGAAACTGTTCAGCCTAATTGTCCAATATTTCACAGAAATGATTCCTGGAACAATTTCTCTCAAGTTTGTTTGATTATTTTAAGTTCGTTGATTTTTGGCCGAGTTACAGGAAGTTGAACTTAGTCATCTGTCCAAAAAAGCATACTGAAATTACAATCTCAGAAATGGCTGGAGCTATCATCACCAAATTTTATGCAAATGTTGGTCACATGAGTTGTATCTGAAATTGAGGTATTGGTGGCGCCACCTGCATCGGCCTTTTTTGTACAGGGGTCTTTAGTGCCCGTATCATACTGACTGCTACAAAAAACTTCTTCTTTGAAACCATATGGCCAAATATTTTAATATCGCACAGAAATGATCCTAGGGTAGTGCTTTCTGAATTTTGTTCAAATGGTCTCAGTTCAGTGACTTTTGGCTGAGTTATGAGTAGCTGAATTTAGTCATATGCCATAACAGCCCATTTTAGCTCAGGGCCAAATTCTTAAATCTCACACATTAATTATCCTTAGATGTTGATAATTCAAGTTTGTTCAAATGGTTTTGGTTCAGTAAGTTATGGGAAGCTTAACTTAGCTATTTTGCTGTATTTTCCCATATGAGTTATAAACCTGCAAAACTTTTTTGACTGACACCACTGAGGCCAATTTGTTAAATATTTTACAGGTATAATCCCCTGAATAATTCTTATAATAATTGTCTTTTATGATTCCATAGAATGAATTTTGGCTGAATTATAAAGATTGAATTGAGTCATTTTACCATACATGTTAGCTGTGTGAAGCAGATACATCTAGCCTGGAACCAGTTTATCAGCATCCGTTACATCATGCCTCTAGACATAAAGATTTCAGGTAATCTATGGTTTATATTGACAAGAATGTTTTTTAAAAGCTTTTAAAAAATGTAGATTTATGATTTTAGATATTCCTCATGCCAGGCAATGTTTACAATCACAGGTATACAGCTTTCTGTGGGTATATAAAGACGGCTGTACATGGATTATAAATAATTGGTATCCATAATCAACTTTATTCAAGATTTTGCCATTAGTGAGATGTATCTGTATTATAATTTTGCATTCAATATGCATCTGTAGTAATTTTTAGCGAACTTGTGAGGTAATGCAATGGTTTGGCATCGTCTGTCGTCTTCGTTAATCCATACTATTTCGAAAACAACTGGAGCTAGTATCATAAAATTTAATGCAAAAAATCAGCCATCTAAAAAACTGTGCATTTTCTTAGATTTTATAGAGAAAAGGCTAAAAAACCTTTAAAAATCTTCTCCTCCGAAACAGTCAAGCCAAATTGTTCAGTATTTCACATAAATAATCTTTTATACCATCTTTCTCAAGTTTGTTCGAATGGTTCAAGTTTGGTGAATTTTGGCTGATTAACAGGAAGTTAAACTTAGCTAACTGTCCAAAAAAGCATACTAAAATGACAGTCACAAAAACGGCCAGAGCTATCATCACCAAATTTTATGCCAGTGTTGGTCACATGAGTCATATATGGAATTCAGGTATTGGTGGCGCCACCTGCATTGACCTTTTTTGGTACAGGGGTCATTGGTCATCTGTACATTAACCCATAATTTCTCAGGAATAGTAGGAAAAAAATGATACAAAAATGATCCCAGAGGAAATCCCTCTCAAGTTTGTTCAAATGATTTGCATTTGATGAATTTTAGTGGTGTTACACAAATTTGAACAGTCATTAGGCAAATTAAGCATACTGACATAGTAATCCCAGAACAACAGAAGCTAGCATTACCAAGTATTGTGCAAAGGTTGTTCACATGACTCATATTTGAAGTTGCAGATTTTGAGGTGCCACTTACATTGACCTGTTTTTCATGGGCAAAAACCTCATAATTTTAGCCTCTTTCAGCTTAAAATGTTTATGATGAAACTGTCAAGTTGAATCGTTCAATTTTTCAAAAGTATTATCCTAGGACATGGTTCTTTCAATCATATCAGAAAAGCTTAAGTTGGTCTTATGGCCATTATTATGTCTATTTCAAACTGAGGACTGCAAAACTGTTCTTCTACAAAATTATTGCTTCAATTATAACTTCTGTAACATTGCACAAAAATTATTCTTAGGTGGCCTTTGTTCAAGTTTACATGAATGATTTTTGGCAGAATTATTGGACCTTCAACAATGAAAGAACTGCATCTTTTATTATTTTAGGTATTTTGATAAAAAGTATATGAATATGTCAGCTTAAAAAAAAGCATTTTAGCCAAAGTCTTCCAGTATGTGTAAACAGATATACCAACAGGCCAAGATTGTGTTTGTATCTTTAAATAGGTTGAGAAACTGCCAACTGTTTCAGATTTGGCAAAAGATCAAGAGTTCATTCAGTGCAGCTAGATATAGGTCAAGAGTTCAGTCAGTGCATCCAAGCACAAGGCATGTGATCACCTCATGGGTGACATGTGAACACCTCATGGCAATCATGTGATCACCTCATGGGTGTCATGCCCCTCAGGGCTGCATGTGGACTACCAACTGTGTCAGATTATGCAACAGGTCAAGAGTTTACTCAGTGCAGCCAGGTACAGGTCAAAAGTTTACTCAGTCTACCCAGGTGCAGGTCATGAGTTCACTTAGTGCAGTAGCCTGAGCCAGCTAATTTGTCACAGTTCACTCAGGGCAACTGCCTTTCTCACCTAAGCCTGGTCAGCCCCATGCATCAGACTCAAGGTAAGTTTGATGTATTGGCCTGATATTTTGACCTGTCTATGTGTCTTTGATGGCTTTCTCGTTCACAAGACAGGTGTTGCCACCTACAATGACTTTTGCACAGTGTATGTGCCTGCTTATTTCTACAGAGGAATTTGATATATCAGCCTAAAAATGGGCATATGTATATATCTCTGATAGCTTCATTGTACACAAGACTGGTGGTGCCAGCTATAACCATTTTTGTGTTGTGTCCACTCATGCCAGAATTTCAGCAGTGATGTTTGTGTAATTGTTTCTTATTCAAAATGTTTAGTACTTGCATTGTTCATATACATGAGAAGTAATGGTCCATCATTGAAGCATTATACCTGGTGTATTTCCCAATGCACAGGTTTGCACTAGGCCTGTTGGCCTTGTTTGATTATTTTTGCACCCCCCCCCCCCCCACATATTTGTAAACACATTGATATAAACAAAACAAGCTGCCTGTGTGTGGTGATATCCATATTTTTTATAAAAGCTCCAAAGAATTTCCTTTAATTTATAAAGGTCAGATAGGTGATTGGGCCTGTATAATAATTAAAGACCTCTTTTTAAAAATAAATTTTATTATTTAAAAATAGTGAATTGAAATTAAAACCTGAAATGTAAGATATCAGATGGTTGGAAAGATGTGTAAAGAAGGCTGAGTAAAATGAACATATTGAAAATCCCATTTTTTGTGCTTGAGTAATCTTCAAGAGACTTGAAAATGAAATAAAGATAAGTGAAACATTTAATGATAATGGTATATTTATTCTTAATCTTAACATTAAATCCCTTTGATTGGTATCATACTTTGTGCCATTATAATTTATTATCAAGGGCTCAACATTAATGTTTGAAAGTACTTGCCCAGTTGGGCAAGTAGCTTCTAGCTTTTACTTGGCCTACATAAATTTTTACTTGTCCTACAAAAATTATTAATTGTGTTCAAGAAAACAAATATCCTTTTTCAGGCCTATGTTGGACCCTATTGCCCAGTTGGATGAGTAGGAGGTGACTTTTAGTTGTCCTACCACTTTTTTCTTGAACTTACACTTGCCCTGGGCAGGCGGTTACTGTAAATATCGAGCTCTGTTATCATGGAAAATACCATTGTATTGTATTATATCATCTGATCCACTTCACATGTGTTAAAGTGTAGCAAACAAAGAAATCAGTCTGACAGTTGTCGGTAAGAGACTATAACATAGTCTATGAAGGGACGCATAATGATATACCCGTCTGTCCATCCTTCTGTCTGTCCATCTGTTAACTTTCGGTTTCACTGTGACAACTTTCCAGGGCTTTAATTGATTTTCATGAAACTCACCATAACTACTGACCAATAGGTTATCTGACCGCAGTTCGATGATCAGCAAAATCCAGAGGTCACCACAATAACTCACCAGGAATATGATGGTTTCTGATAGAATATTTATCTATATAAAATCTCACCTAAATGGTTTTTTACAGCAAAATCAATGTTTATTTAATGAGGTCAGAACTTCAGAGGCCACCAGATGCGGTGATGACTGATGAAAAATTCATGAAAGTCATCATGAAAATTAACCGTTTCTCAGCAAAATTCACCCATAGTTGATGAGGTCAGATGTCATAAGATATGCAACAAGCATATTTTGCACCATTTGTGGTGCTCTTGTTATGTGTGTTTCTGCATGTTTGAGGTAAATAATATATATATATATATATATATATATATATATATATATATATATATTTATATGACTTTTATAGGCTATTAATGAGAAACAAAGAAGTAAACGAGCTGCTTTCATATGTGACTTGTTGCCACGACGAGGGCCTAATGCCATGAAAACCTTCATAGACGCACTAATGGAAACATCACAAGATGACATAGCTGACAGTCTGGACAAACATTTAGCTGATGAGTGGCGCCATCTGAACCCAGAGCCAGGGGTACCAACTGAAGTAGAGACAACCCCAGTTCACGCAGAACCACCACGAGTTACAGACCAGTGTGAGTTAATCGTAATTAATCAGTTTATTGTGTCGATTAACAAGAATATCGGTGAATGATTGTCCTTCTTCATTACCCGGCTGCATTTTCACCTATTTGATTGTAAACAATTATATGTGAACATGCAAAGAAGTCCTATAAATCAGAAAAAAATCACCTGTTAAAGTAGAGTGATCCAAGAATGTGCCGTGTTCCCATTGGTCTGGGTAGATAATTATTCAGTGTGTGACGACACCAACAGTATGACCCATCAGGTTCTAAGACATCCCATCTTCCCGTAACCTTACACCCCTGTAGAGACATTGGGCTCTTCTGTAACCTTACACCCCTGTAGAGACATTGGGCTCTTCTGTAACCTTACACCCCTGTAGAGACATTGGGCTCTTCTGTAACCTTACACCCCTGTAGAGACATTGGGCTCTTCTGTAACCTTACACCCCAGTAGAGACATTGGGCTCTTCTGTAACCTTACACCCCTGTAGAGACATTGGGCTCTTCTGTAACCTTACACCCCTGTAGAGACATTGGGCTCTTCTGTAACCTTACACCCCTGTAGAGACATTGGGCTCTTCTGTAACCTTACACCCCTGTAGAGACATTGGGCTCTTCTGTAACCTTACACCCCTGTAGAGACATTGGGCTCTTCTGTAACCTTACACCCCTGTAGAGACATTGGGCTCTTCTGTAACCTTACACCCCTGTAGAGACATTGGGCTCTTCTGTAACCTTACACCCCTGTAGAGACATTGGGCTCTTCTGTAACCTTACACCCCTGTAGAGACATTGGGCTCTTCTGTAACCTTACACCCCTGTAGAGACATTGGGCTCTTCTGTAACCTTACACCCCTGTAGAGACATTGGGCTCTTCTGTAACCTTACACCCCTGTAGAGACATTGGGCTCTTCTGTAACCTTACACCCCTGTAGAGACATTGGGCTCTTCTGTAACCTTACACCCCTGTAGAGACATTGGGCTCTTCTGTGGGGGATCCTAATAAGTAGGTTGGAGAACTGAGGGGAACCTGTTGGGTTCTAGGCATGTGAAGGTGATGGAGATGTTAAGCAGACGAAGCTAGTAACCGGAAACCTTCCTAAGCTGCTTCTAAGAAACGGACGGTATACTAACTTTTGTCATACAAGAGCAACCACCAGAATTCTCACAGACCTTGTCGACCATTTTGGTGGACTTGAACTTTAAATATTTAACTGTTGTACTTAATTTGTATTAAATCGTACAAGTTGATAGAGAGTTCAATATTTAGTCAAAATCTGTCAAAGTCTGTTAACTTTTAGTGTCATCACAATAACTTATTGGGGCTTTGATGGATTTTCATCAAACTCACCATAACTTAATCCTTAGCAATAGATTATCTCTCCCGAGTTTGATTTTAGACAATTAATATTTAATAAGGTTTGAGGTAACTTGATTAGTTTGTGGTTTCGCTGAAGTAGCTTGCAAGGAATATATTGGATTTCGATAATACTCAATAGAAATACTTACTAACATTATATCTCACCTCAGTATGATATCTGGCAAAATCCATGCATATGAATGAGGTCAAAGGTTACATGACTTTGGTCACACTGTGTTGACTTACTAAAAATCTGATGGATTTTCCTGAAACTCATTGTAAATAGGTACAAATAGAGTTTCTGACCTATATTAAATTCTCAGCAAAATCTATCCATATGAATGAGGTCAATGTTTACAAACATTATGCATATTATGCACTTGTTATTTATAGGTATTGATGGGGTCATTAAGAAGGAAGTAAGATCAGTGACGTACCACCAGGTACAGAAAATCTTACAAGATCAGGTATGCTATAAACATATAAAATACAATACAAGCTGACAGAAATGTGAATATAACGTCCATATGAGTCTCTTTAACTTAAAAAAGCATGGATGAAATTTCATGTCATCAGATGTACAAATGCACCTTCATTTATTTACTGTCACTTTTGTTTTGACAAGTAGAATGAAAACACACTGGTGATATGTGAGGCCTGTCTTTGTCAAAATTATTGTGATAGACCTGTATGGCAAAGATGGCAGTGTCTGTCGATTAATTCGAATAAAACATTTAAGCTCCCTGCTTCATGTTAATGCACTTTGGTAACACATTAAGCAGTCTTGAATTTTTTGCCAGACCCCATGTATGTATGCAAACGTGCAGAGAAAATTTTTGGAGAACTGGTAGCTCTGAAGTAGAGAGGTCTGACATTAACACCGAATGTCTTAGTTTCATTTTCCTGTGTTACTACTCCCTTCCATTCTTGTAAATTATTATGTTTGTATATTATATATAAGAACTGTAATATGTAGTATGTTTTACACTTTGTCATTTATTAGAACATAAATATGTTGTATGTTTTACACTTTGTCATTTATTAGAACTGTAATATGTTGTATGTTTTACATTTTGTCATTTATTAGAACGTGAATATATTGCAAATTTACCCTTTGTCATTTATTAGAACTTCAATATGATGTATGTTTTACACGATTTTTTGCAGGCAAATTATCCAATGGTAGCCAGCAAACATGGCCGTGCCATTCTCCTTCATATCGAAAAATTTTATGGAAAGACAGATAAAGGGAGGACACTTTCTGAAAGAGTCGGCTCAAGTTATGACCTTGAAAATTTAGAAAACTTGTTTTCACGGCTAAACTATGAAGTGGAAGTGTGGCCAGATTTGACCAAAGCGGTGAGAACTTGTCCAATTTAGACATACCATTTAGACTTGTTTGATTAATTAATACTAGCAAATACCCGTTTGGGACGTTTATGGTTTGGGACGACACAACAATCCGTACAGTAGTATCGGATATCCACAGAAAATCCGGAGATAGAGAAAATCACACAAATCGCATTACAGTATTAATATATAGGTCCATTATAAGTATGGTGTTGTGGATAAATATCTTTCAGAACAGGGTTCAGAAAATGTTTCAGAACAGCATGCGGTCGCACATGGTCCCTTGAAGCCAGTGCTAAACATGCGGTCAGGGTCTTTGACAAATAGTCACCTACACATGTACCATGTGACATGAGAAACTGCTCAATAGGATTACATATAAATACAAAAGAAACCAGACACGGAATAGACCTAAGAAGAAAATGTGAAAATAACAGTTTATTTGTGAAAATAGTAGCAATGATGGCCATGACTTATACGCAATACTGAATGAAAGAATTAAAAGTCTTTAAAAAACAAAGAATATTACATAAACATTAATGAAAATCAGATGGCTCATGCATGTAAAATAACAAACGTATTAAATATACATTTTTACGGGAGTAATGCATCTAAAACTGCAGTAATGAGAAAAAATCTCAATTTGCAAAACATTTAAAGTCAATATCATGTGTTTACAACTTTGGTGGTGCCACTCCACACATGTACACATCAAACTGAACCAACCACGATGTGAATTTGGTTAACATTTTCTTTACATCTGTTACATAGTAGGCCTACATGTGTTGGTGAATATTTGTCAAGGACCTCAATCACATGCAAGGCCTTGGACTTTGTGTGACCAAGGGCTACTGTATAAGACCAAAATATATATAAAATAAAAGGTATTGATCTGAGGCACCGCTGCGTCAATTGTACGCCCCCCCCCCCCCCCCGCATCAAAAAAATTTTTTTTCTGATTTTCATCTTTCAAGGAGATAAAATGATACAATTATGATCAGATTTCCTTTGTTATGTGCTTTTGCGTGTATAACAATACAATTCTGTTATTTTCATGCTTTCCCTGATCATATGAAATTTTTATCGAAACAAACAAAACAAAGGTAAAATATTGCCCGGCCTCACTGGTCTCTGAAATAAAGTGCCTGAAAACCATACTTTTTTTGGCCCATCCATCGCAATTTCCTGCGACCTTGTAGATGCACACTCAAGCATATCAGGTCACGAAGAGGGCTCCTGCCAAAAGATTCTTTCAAAGGACTCCCTTTTGAGAAAGGATCACCCATGGGGATTATTTCGGGCTGGTCACTGTGAAATGTAAGAAAATCCCAGATAGGGCCCCCGGAGTAAAACCCTGTCCCGCCATCATACACTCTATGGCCATTGTGTTACTGGGCCCAAAGACACAAAGAAAGAGGTGCATGTAAAAGGCAATACCCAGAGCATAAGTTTGTCGAAAAAAAAACGGCAATTGGTACGGTGGTATCAGAGGAGATATGGAAAATGACAAAAATCACCTAATGCTATTAATATATAGATTGGTTTGGTCTGAAATTATATGAACCTGATATTTTCATATTCTGGTGTAGATTTTTTTTTGGCAAAAATTGCACATATATTCTGGCTTATTACAAAGGTTGAAGTTATGAGTTGAATTAATTGCAATATTAGCTTCCAAATTTCTAAATTTATTCACACTCCTACATAATACATTAATTAATTTAATAACAGATTTTATACTGTATAATTATTACTCATAAATTTACCAGGTAATTAAATCAGATTATAAGTGCCCCTCTTGAGTAAGGTTGTGATAGAAATCACTGTATATGTCCTTTCCTCCATCCACTTATTCCTCTCTGGATGATAACTCCAGTTTGGATTGACAAATGGATTTCAAACTTGATTCATATATGGCCCACCACTAAAGTAAGAACCCTTTTAATTTTGAGGTCATGAACTCAAAGGTCACAGGACCACATCTTTGAAAAAATTGTGGAGGCAATGTCAATGTTTCATCATAAATCTGTCATTTTTGCATTGCTTAACAATAGGGAAACATATTGATTTCAACATCACACGTTAAAAGATCAAGGTCACAGCACCATCCTACTGATTTATATGCTGGCCAGGATTACAGTTTAATACATCAGATGAAATTATGCCTCTGATGCTTTGGGTGCTCCATTCCTACACCTCCATATATGACTATCACTCGTTCAAACATTAACATCCTTGTTCAGTTGTTTCAATGCTATTTTTGGTTACTTCACTGTCTCTCCATGTAAAAAGGCCCTCTGTCTTATTTTTCAAACATCCCTTCACCAGCACTGGAATTCTCTGGGCCTTTTGGAGGGCCCTTCCTGACCTGTCAGTATTCTAGTATTCTAAAATATTATTTTGTAATTGTATAAAATTAAAATCTTCAAAAGTTCTTCAAAAGTGTGACTAACAGTTGTGATTGTTAAGCCATATTGTTGTGTATTCTAGTCAGCTGAGTGTCATAACTGTTTGGTCACTTGTTATTTTGTAGGAATTTGAAGAAAAGCTTTTCCGTGAAAGAAAAAATGAAGCACACGACAAGGCGGACTCGTTTGTACTATTCATTATGAGTCACGGTCTGAAGGGAGGTTTCTTCAGTTCTGACTCTAAAATCATCACGCTGAAGTACATTGTTAATGATCTGGGAAGCAGCACTGGCTTGAAAAATAAACCAAAAATGATCTTTGTACAAGCCTGTCAGGGAGGTGAGTGCAGTCTGTTTTACTGGGCATTATAACAGTGAAATAGTAGATGTCTATTGATTTATAAGTGGAGACTTAAATAAAAATTCATCTAGCAGTTATGAGCAGTTGCAAGCACTTGCATACTTGCTTATAACTTTATACAAAATTAAATTTCCCACTAACATGTTGAATTTGTTTTAGCTCAAGTTTATTGAGATTGTTTGTTAAACACAGTGATTGTAGTGACTATGAAAATGCTGTAAAATATAGAATATAACCCCTCCTAACGACCACCCCAGTTCAGTGACCACCTTGAAGTAACGACCAATTTTTGACGGCCCTGATTCTTTATTGCTCTTTATATCACACCTCACTTAGATGACCTTGAAAATGCGACCACTTTATCAAGGTCAAAAGATGCTTGTAATTTTGAGGTTTCACTGTGATACATTGAATTGACTAAATATGCCCTGTTTATTTTCCCTACTGAGAATTTGATAGCCCAGAAAAGTGATGTAAATTTTAGGTTCCTCCTTTGCCCACAGACAGCTAGATAGATTGGAAATACCCCAACAACACTGAGTGTATTAACAGGCCTATAATTAGAAAGGCAATGGTATGGTTTATCACTAAATAATATGCTTGCATCTATCTTTACATTGACAGTTTACTGATTGCGTTTTGCCCTGTTCTAATTGTGAATATGTTCATAATGTTGTTGTTTAAATATTAGTGTTCTCATAATTGTCTCACTGTATATTTAAAATACTAAATAGGTGAAACATCATCACATCAAAATAATTCTTGTCTGAGTTATGGCGCGGTGTCATGCTTGCCTGTGACTTCATGTCACGCAAGGCAGATGATGTGTGGATGCTAGAGGATAATATCTTCATGAAGCAGTCAGTGAATTGTAATCTATTAATTAGGGCCCCGCTTGACAAGCGGTGCCCTATAGTGATCACAGTGTCAGTCCATCCTTCAATCAGTGACACTTTCTTTTGCGCGTGATAACTCAACAACAACATACTGCAGCTTCACCAAATTCACAGGGATGATTGGTACCTATGAGGCCTCCACACCTATTGAATTACAGACTTGTCTGAATTCCAATATGGCCACCACAGCCCGATCGCTGATTTTCTTTTGCATGCAATAACTCAACAACAACCTACTGCAGCTTTCCCAAATTCACAGGGATGATTGGTACCTATGAGGGCTCAAGACCTATCGAATTACAGACCTGTTGGAATTACAATATTGCTGCCACAGCCCAATCGCTGATTTTCTTTCGCGGGCGATAACTCAACAACCTACTGCAGCTTTCCCAAATTCACAGGGATGATTAGTTCTAAGAGGGCTCCAGACCTATTGAATAATAGACCTGTCTGGATTCCAATATGGCCACCACCACCTGATTGCTGATTTTCTTTTGCGCTCAATAACTCAACAACAACTTACTGCAGCTTTCCCAAATTCACAGGGCTGATTGGTACCTGTGAGGGCTCCAGATCTTTTGATTTACAGACTTGTCTGAATTCCAATATGGCCACAACAGCCCGATCGCTGATTTTCATTTGCATGCAATAACTCAACCTGCTGCAGCTTTCCAAGTTTCAGAGGGATCATTGGTGCCTATGAGGGCTCCAGACCTATTGAATTACAGACTTGCTCAAAATCAAATATGGTTAGCAGACTACATTCGGTAATTTTCTATTGCACACATTTTTTCAGACATATCTTCTTTAATATCATTTGGTCCAGTAGGATTTTTCCCCTCATGCATATGGATAAAAACTTTTCCTGTTTGTCATATTTTTAGCGAACCTGTGAGCTTATGCGATGGCGCTGCATTGTCCGTCAGCCGTCCGCCATCAGCCGTCCGCCGTCCGGGGCTGGCTTTCCGCTGTCCATGGCTGTAAGTCAGAAACTGTCGGAGCTAGCAGCTCCAAATTACATGTAAGAATTATTCACATGTGAAACCTGGTGCCCTGGAGGTTTTTATTGGATATCTGCATTAATTTAGATTTTATAGAGAAAAAGCTTCAAAACCTTTAAAAATCTTCTTCTCTGAAACTGTCCAGCCAAATTGTCCAATATTTCACAGAAATGATACCTGGAACAATCTCTCTCAAGTTTGTTAGAATGGTTCAAGTTCGGAGATTTTTGGCCGAGTTACGGGAGGTTGAACTTAGTCATCTGTCCAAAAAAGCACACTGAAATTAAAATCTCAGAAACAGCTAGAGCTATAATCACCAAATTTTATACCAACGTTTGTTACATATGTCATATCTGATTTTGAGGTATTGGTGGCGCCACCTACATTGATATGTTTTTTTACAAGCGAAAATGTAATTTTAATTTCTTTTTGCTTATACACTGATTTATGATTATACTGTTAAGCTGATTGGTTTAATCTTTACAAGAATTATTCTATGGTAGGGTTCTGCCAGTTTTATAAGAATAGATTGGGTAAATATAGTTTAAAAAAAACATTGTAGCCTATTGAAAAAAGACACAGCGCCTAGACGTCTAGACACAATATTTAGATGCAGAATTCCCAGATCATTGGAACTATATCTTTCAACTGTTTGAAAATACTTGGTTAGCGTTTTAAGCGAATCGGGTTTATCATCAGGTCACATGTTAACTGCTGCGCCCTCATTTTTGGTTGACCTCTGACCTTTCCTCGCTGCCCAGCGTCCATTTGTGCGTCTGTTTCCAAACATAAACCCGCATATCTCAGGAACCGTTTGACCGATCAGGCTAAAAATTTTGCACAAATGTAGCCTTTTAATAGCTTTATAACATTTACAATAAATGGTGGCGCCACCTGCAACCACTTATGCACAGCGTCCATCTGTTCATCTGCCTTAGGATCAAATCACTCATATCTCAGCAGTGGTTTGACTTATTCACCTGAAACTTTGCAGGTTTATACATCCTGGACAGCTTTCTCGATTTATGACAGGTGGCACCACCTACATTCAGGTTTACTCTGCAGACATCCAAGCTCATATCTCGGGAACCGTTTGACCGATTGGGCCAAAATTTTGAATGTGTATAGATTTCACATAGCTCTTCATCATAGGCAAAACTGGTGACACCACCTGCAACCACTTATGCAGAGCGTCCATCTGTTCATCTGCGTTGGGATAAAATCACTCATATCTCAGAAGTGGTTTGACTTATCCACCTGAAATTTTGCAGGTTTATACATCATGGACAATTTTCTTGATTTTATGACAGGTGGCACCACCTACATTCACATTTACGCTGCAGACATCCATGCTAATATGCAACACACCTCACTCTATTCCCCTTGCCACTTAATCCATGCCTCACTTCACCTGTCCCACTCTGATTTCTGCAGATACACATAGTCGCTTGTCGACTACCCATATTCTAGTTGTAAAATGTCCTAGTCTGAAACTTGCAGGTCCAAAATGTCCATTTTGCTGAAATCATAATGACTAAGGTAGATATGCAGGACTTAAAAGGATCAATATTAAATTTTAAAAATAAACCTCAATTCATACTCCAAAACTTTGCACAGGTTCACATTAGGCCTGTAGGCCTTGTTCAAATTTAACTTATTTTTTTCACCCATATGTAAACTAGTCCAGCACTAGCAGAAACGCGGAGCCCTCTGAGGATCATTGTCTGACCACATCTAGCTTTTAATGGAACACATACCCTTTGGATGTTTATAACAGGCCAAATAAAGCATAAACTGTACAACTGGATTAACAATAGTCAATAAATCATTATAGCACTATATATTTGTCATGTTGAGCTACAACCAAACCAACAATGACACAACTCTCACAGCTACATGTACAAGACCTTGTTTTTAGTAAGTTTGTACATTGTAATTTTATGCATTTTTTGTTCCAGATACAAAAACGCGTGGAGTAACAGCTCAGGTTGATGGTGCACGAGGTCTAGAAGATCAGATGGCTCAGATGAGGATCAGTGATGAAGCAAGTCAAGAGGAGATTGACGAGTGCATTGCGGGTCAAGACGATTTCTTCATCGCTTACTCCACAGTCCCAGGTCAGGTATTATATAGAAAATTAAACTCTGAATAGTAATATTGCAAGGTACTAAACATGGCTGGCAAGTTAAACTCTGAATATTAATGTTGCAGGGTACTAAACAGGGTTGGCAAGTTAAACTCTGAATATTAATTTTGCAGGGTACTTAACAGGACTGGCACGTTAAACTCTGAATATTCAAGTTGCAAGGTACTAAGCAGGGTTGGCAAGTTTCTGCCATTGCTTTTTATGCCCCCGCCACAAAGTGGCAGGGGCATATAGTTTTAACCATGTCTGTCATTCCTTTCTTCCATCCTTCTGTCATTCCGAAATCAAACAGTTGTACGGACTTTTTTTCGCAATGCCTGCAGATATTGGCCTAATTTTTGGTGTGTGGGCAGATAATGACCAGTTACAGATCAAGTTTGCGTTTCGTCCAGGTTGACCCACTTTTGACCGTTTTACGGCTCCTTAACTTAGAAAATTTAATTAAAAATAGAGATTTTCATGACAAAAACACATGTACGGATTTTTTTTGCAATGCCTGCAGATATTGGCCTGATTTTTTGTGTGTGGGCAGATAATGACCAGTTACAGATCGAGTTTTTGTTTTGTCCCAGTTGACCTACTTTTGACCATTTGACTACTCCTGAACATAGAAAGTTTCATGAAAAATATAAATTTTCATAACAAATGCATATGTACAGACTTTTTTTCCTCAATGCCTGCAGATACAACCCTGATTTTTTATGTGTGGGCAGATACTGACAGTTACAGATCGAGTTCGTGTTTCGACCTACTTTTGACCTAGTTTTGATTGTTTTACGGCTCCTAAACATAGAAATGCCTGCAGATATTGGCCTGATTTTTGGTGTGTTGCTTGATAATGACCTGTTACAGATCAAGTTTGCATTTTGGCCTTGTTGACCTACTTTTGACCATACGACACCTCCAGAACTTAAAAATTTTCAAAATTTAACAAATGTTTCTAATTTGCCCCAGGCGGGGGCATTAGTGTCGTTCCGACACATCTAGTTCTGCTATTGTTTCTGCCCGGCAACTGCTGAGGGGCACAAATACCTTTCTGCCCTTGTTCCAGCCATAAGGGCAGAAATACCCTGAAAACTGTTAAAATGAATATATAATAGCGCAGACCAATATATATATGATACATCATATACTGCTGTTATATAGCAGTCATGAAAATGAGCATGCTGTGAACTTGTGACAGAATGTAATAATAATAGCAGGGGAGTCAGGTACTCTGAAGAAGGAGGAGGGGGGGGGGGGGGGGTGCTTGACTGATCACTCAGTCAATAATAAGGTAAACTTAAGCAGTTTTCCTGCTCCAAAAATCAGAGGTTCTGTTTGCATCATCATAGTCAGCATTATGTCAAGCATGACAGAGCAGATGATCTTTCCACATCACTCTCATCATGACTTGGGCTTGTCCACCCTGTCCCCCCACATGTCCAGCCTTAGGAGAGCCATACTAGAGCTGGGCTCAGTTACATCATTTCAGGTACCAGTGATACACAAATGACTGTAAAAACAAGTTAAGTTTGCACGTCAGCAAACCTAAAGGGCTATGATAATGACATTGCCTGAGCCTAGGAACCCATGTGCCACACATACACATTGTCTCCTGCTCAGGAAACTACAGGACAGGACAGGCTCTAAGAGCTGGGACTGCATAATCCCAGTCAACTGGAAATCATGCATTACTTACACCTTATTTCTAGGAATCACAAACAGCCTTGTGACCACACCACCCAAGTCACTACAGTTGTGGTAATTTTCTTCGTCATAAATTTAGGCAAGTTTTATGCAAAATCCTGTTTTCAGCTGGCAAGTAAATCGGTTTATAATCCTGTTGCTAAAACCTATCCTCTCCCTGCTTAGAACTTGCAAACCTTGCTTGATACAGAAAGTGAAGAGGCACATAGGCCATTATTATCACTGACTAAATTGAATAAAGTGACTATCATTTCTTAATATATTGATAAATGCTTGTTTTTAAGACATCTTTTGATTTATCACAATTACTATCTCTTTTTAAAATACAATATATTTTGATAATTTAATCTGCCATTTTTGTCTGTTACAATGGTTTTCTGCCTTACTTCTGCTAATGACAGGGCAGGACAGAAATACCTTTCTGCCTGGCAGAAAACCCACCCTGGTATTAAATTACTACATTGGAAGCCTCATGTCTGAGTAAGGTCAGTTTTGAAATGTTTTGAGGTACAAATATTTTTTTGGGGACCTTACAATAGTAGCATGGGAAAAATATTTTGAATATTTGAACTTTAAACAAAATGCTGTGTTGTGTTTAATTGTTATGCATAAATACAAGCATACATCAGTGGCGAATCTGAAATAAAAGACCTAGAAGCCTTACAGCTCAGCCAATATGTCCATCTTACAATAAACAAAGCTGTATTAAGAACAAACCTATTAATTTTGGAGTTAAACCCTGCTTAAAGCTTAAGCAAAAACATAAAAGTGTAAATGTTCCTCCAACTTCCAGACCAGAGTGGAAACAGAGCTTTCCATGTCATTTGAAGATTAATTCATATTTAGTTATTAGCCCAGTAAATATATAGTACATGTGTGCTCTTTACCAAATCAGGGCTCCGATTTTAGTGCCCACAACTAGAATTTGTCAGAATCTAGTTGTAAGGGAGATCCAGGTAAATCTGGAACTGATCTCTCATTATTTTCACAGTGTCTGATACAGTCAAGTTTTTTTATGGGAATCATGCAAATATTTGTTTGCTCTGCAAAAGGGAAATGATCACATTAACAAGTGAGTTGCCAAATGAGCAACCTTTTGTGCATTAAGATTTAAAGAAAATAGTATTCTGTGTACAAAATTGTGTAATATATTGCTGTCTTTTATCCGGCCTTGGATACATATTATCGGACATATTATGGTATACCCACCATCCATCTGTCTTACATTTGGTCTGTCTGGTAACTTTTAGTGTCACCATGATAACTTACCATAGCCTTGATGGATTTTTACAAAACTCACCATAACTACTTACCAATAGATTATCTCATGTGAGTTCAATTATAGGCAGAATCCACCCATGTTATGAAGTTAGAGGTCACAAGGCTACTTTGTGGTGTCACTGCAGTACTTTTCAGCAATATGATGGGTTTTGATGAAACTCAAAAGAAATAAGAACCAGTATAATATCTTACATTAGAGAAAATCCTGGCAAAATCCATGCATTTTTAATGAGGTCAGAGCTCTCCAGTCTTTAATGGATATTCATGAAACTCAGTATAAATATTCACCCATGCAGTTTCTCACCTTAATTTAATTCTCAGCAAAATTCATGCATATTTAATGAGGTCAGAGGTCACAAGACATAAGATGTGCTTATTATGCACATTTGCGGTGCGCTTGTTTAAATTTATGATTGAAACCAGTTTTTCAATGGAAAATTATGAGGTCCATTAAAACTCTTTGGTGTCCTGTTTAAGTTCTCCCTCGCTCTTTTTGCAAAAATTTTGCGTCAAGTTTAATTTATATCACATCTGATTATTTCTTTTTCAGGTTTTGTGTCTATCCGGGTACAGGAGCTGGGTACATGGTTTGTTCGGGAGGTGGTACTTGTCTTCAGTGCTAATGCGCATCAAGATGACCTGGCAGAGCTCTTACGCAAGGTACCAATCAAATTAGTTCATACAGTAAATATATGGTCTTTAAGGCAGAAATACTCTGACAACTTAATTACTCTTCATGTAATGAAAAAATACTTTGGCTCTTAAAGGTTTCTAGGAAAACTGATGCTAAAAGATTTAACTTTCAAGGTTACCATTTAAATTCTTTTCTAACATACTTCTGAAGTGGACTCAACTGAAACAAGCATGTTACTGCTCTTGTGGAAGTTTACAGAATCTTATATTTTTACCTATATCTTGCTCTTCTGTATGATTTCAAATTGTTCAGTTTGAACACTAAATTTGATACCTTTTTCCTCCAGAACTTTCTCCTTGATTGTGATTTTATTTCACGTAAACATATAGAGAAGTGTAACTGAGAGATCTAGATTTCAACAAAATTCGCATTTCTGTTTAGCAGAAGTTCCTGTACATTGACTAGATTTTTATGCCCCCGCCACAAAGTGGCCGGGACATATAGTTTTACCCATGTCCGTCATTCCGTCCTTCCGTCCTTCTGTCCTTCCGTCATTCCGAAATGAAACAGTTGTACAGACTTTTTTTCGCAATGCCTGCAGATACCACCCTGGTTTTTTATGTGTGGGCAGATAATGACAGTTACAGATCGAGTTCGCGTTTCATCCCGGTTGACCTACTTTTGATTGTTTTACGGCTCCTAAACATAGAAAATTTCATGAAAGACAGAAATTTTTATGGAAAATGCACATGTTTGGCCTTTTTTTCACAGTGCCTGCAGATACTGGTCTGATTTTTGGTGTGTTCCTTGATAATAACCTGTAACAGATCGAGTTTGCATTTTGCCCTTGTTGACCTACTTTTGACCATATGACACCTCCTAAACTTTTTTTTCAAAATTTAACAAATGTTTCTAATTTTCCCCAGGCGGGGGCATTCGTGTCTTTCCGACACATCTAGTTTCAAATGCCATACAGAGGATTCCAGAGTTAAATCCAAATGTTTTTAGAGCTGTGCAAAAGTAAAATATAAATAGATAAAGAAAATTGAAATTTCAGCAATAGGAGTTTAGTTACTTGAAAAATGTATGAGTTTTTAAAAAATAAAAAAAATATTATTGCATCTAAATGCGTGGAAGTTATAAATTCAGATACTTACAATGAACTCTTTGCTCAGTTCTCTTATTTCTACACTCTGTTAATATATAAAATAAATGTTTCAAAACTATACAGACAATATCTAAAAACAATTATACCTTGCCTTATGACCTCCTCAGTTACCAACTACTTTTTAGGAATCACAGTTCATTTTTGCTTTTTATATAACACCTTGCTTAGCTGACCACCTCACAAATACAGCCACTTTATCAAGGTGGCCAACATTTTGAGGTTGTACTTTGTAAGCCTGTGCTTTATTTTATGTCAAAATCAGCAGATGTTCATGACCCTCCTCATGGGCACTAATTCATCTCATGTGAGTGACTGATGTTGGGAACCAGCAATTAATATCCCATTGTAGTTTGCAGTTTTGGGTGTGGTCATAAAAAGGCATTATTGTGCTTTTAAAGACAGCCAATACAAGTCCCATTGCAACCAAACTCTCTCTGCAGCTACTTTCCCTGCCTGGACGATGTCCAATTGCCACCAAACTCTCTCTGCAGCTACTTTCCCTGCCTGGACAATGTCCCATCGCCACCAAACTCTCTCTGCAGCGACATTCCCTGCCTGGACTATGTCCCATTGCCAATAAACTCTCTCTTCAGCTACATTCCCTGCCTGGACGATGTCCCATCACCACCAAACTCACTCTGCAGCTACATTCCCTACCTGGACAATGTCCCATCACCACCAAACTCTCTCTGCAGCTACCTTCCCTGCCTGGACAATGTCCTGTTGCCACCAAACTCACTCTGCAGCTACCTTCCCTGCCTGCAGCTGGACAATGTCCTGTTGCTACTGAACTTTCTCTGCAGCTACATTCCCTGCTTGGACAATGTCCTCAAAGTACTTTCTTGTCACAATACTAACATTCCCTGCCTGGACTATGTCCCATTGCCAATAAACTCTCTCTGCAGCTACATTCCCTGCGTGGACTATGTCACATCACCACCAAAATCTCTTTGCAGCTACCTTCCCTGCCTGGACGTCCCATTGCCAAATAAACTCTCTCTGCAGCTACATTCCCTGCCTGGACGATGTCCCATTGCGACCAAACTCACTCTGCAGCTACATTCCCTGCCTTGACAATGTCCCATCACCACCAAACTCTCTGCAGCTACATTCCCTGCCTGGACGATGTCCCATCACCACCAAACTCTCTGCAGCTACCTTCCCTGCCTGGACGATGTCCCATCACCACCAAACTCTCTCTGCAGCTACATTCCCTGCCTGGATGATGTCCCATAACCACCAAACTCTCTCTGCAGCTACCTTCCCTGCCTGGACGATGTCCCATCACCACCAAACTCTCTGCAGCTACCTTCCCTGCCTGGACGATGTCCCATCACCACCAAACTCTCTCTGCAGCTACCTTCCCTGCCTGGACGATGTCCCATCACCACCAAACTCTCTGCAGCTACCTTCCCTGCCTGGACGATGTCCCATCACCACCAAAGTCTCTCTGCAGCTACCTTCCCTGCCTGGACGATGTCCCATCACCACCAAACTCTCTCTGCAGCTACCTTCCCTGCCTGGACGATGTCCTATCACCACCAAACTCTCTGCAGCTACATTCCCTGCCTGGACGATGTCCCATCACCACCAAACTCTCTGCAGCTACATTCCCTGCCTGGACGATGTCCTATTGCCACCAAACTCACTCTGCAGCTGTATTCCCTGCCTGGACGATGTCCCATTGCCACCAAACTCTATCTGCAGCTACATTCCCTGCCAGGACGATGTCCCATTGCCACCAAAATCTCTGCAGCTACATTCCCTGCCTTGACAATGTCCTGTTGCCACCAAACTCACTCTGCAGCTACCTTCCATGCCTGCAGCTGGACAATGTCCTGTTGCTACTGAACTTTCTCTGCAGCTACATTCCCTGCTTGAACAATGTCCTCAAAGTACTTTCTTGTCACATGACTAACATTCCCTGCCTGGATTATGTCCCATTGCCAATAAACTCTCTCTGCAGCTACATTCCCCGCGTGGACTATGTCCCATCACCACCAAAATCTCTGCGGCTACATTCCCTGCCTTGACAATGTCCTGTTGCCACCAAACTCACTCTGCAGCTACATTCCCTGCCTGGACTATGTCCCATTGCCAATAAACTCTCTCTGCAGCTACATTCCCTGCCTGGACGATGTCCCATCACCACCAAAATCTCTGCAGCTACATTCCCTGCCTTGACAATGTCCTGTTGCCACCAAACTCACTCTGCAGCTACATTCCCTGCCTGGACTATGTCCCATTGCCAATAAACTCTCTCTGCAGCTACATTCCCTGCCTGGACGATGTCCCATCACCACCAAACTCTCTGCAGCTACATTCCCTGCCTTGACAATGTCCTGTTGCCACCAAACTCACTCTGCAGCTACCTTCCCTGCCTGCAGCTGGACAATGTCCTGTTGCTTCTGAACTTTCTCTGCAGCTACATTCCCTGCTTGGACAATGTCCTCAAAGTACTTTCTTGTCACAATACTAACATTCCCTGCCTGGACTATGTCCCATTGCCAATAAACTCTCTCTGCAGCTACATTCCCTGCGTGGACTATGTCCCATCACCACCAAAATCTCTCTGCAGCTACCTTCCCTGCCTGGATGTCCCATTGCCAAATAAACTCTCTGCAGCTACATTCCCTGCCTGGACGATGTCCCATTGCCACCAAACTCACTCTTCAGCTACATTCCCACACTGGGCGATGTCCCGTTGCCACCAAACTCACTCTGCAGCTACATTCCCACACTGGGCGATATCCCATCACCACCAAACTCTCTCTGCAGCTACCTTCCCTGCCTGGACAATTTCCCGTTGCCACCAAACTCACCCTGCAGCTACATTCCCTGCCCCGACAATGTCCCATTGCCACCAAACCCTCTCTGCAGCTGTATTCCCTGTCTGGACGATGTCCCATTGCCACCAAACTCTATCTGCAGCTACATTCCCTGCCAGGACGATGTCCCATTGCCACCAAAATCTCTCTGCAGCTACATTCCCTGCCTGGACAATGTCCCATCACCACCAAACCCTCTCTGCAGCTACATTCCCTGCCTGGACGATGTCCTATTGCCACCAAACTCACTCTGCAGCTGTATTCCCTGTCTGGACGATGTCCCATTGCCACCAAACTCTATCTGCAGCTACATTCCCTGCCTGGACAATGTCCTGTTGCCACCAAACTCACTCTGCAGCAACCTTCCCTGCCTGGACGATGTCCCATCACCACCAAACTCTCTGCAGCTACATTCCCTGCCTGGACGATGTCCCATCACCAACAAACTCTCTGCAGCTACAATCCCTGCCTGGACGATGTCCCATCACCACCAAACTCTCTGCAGCTACCTTCCCTGCCTGGACAATGTCCCATAACCACCAAACTCTCTGCAGCTACAATCCCTGCCTGGACGATGTCCCATCACCACCAAACTCTCTCTGCAGCTACCTTCCCTGCCTGGACAATTTCCCGTTGCCACCAAACTCACCCTGCAGCTACATTCCCTGCCTGGACAATGTCCTATTGCCACCAAACTCACTCTGCAGCTGTATTCCCTGTCTGGACGATGTCCCATTGCCACCAAACTCTATCTGCAGCTACATTCCCTGCCAGGACGATGTCCCATCACCACCAAACTCTCTGCAGCTACATTCCCTGCCTGGACGATGTCCCATCACCACCAAACTCTCTGCAGCTACATTCCCTGTCTGGACGATGTCCCATCACCACCAAACTCTCTGCAGCTACATTCCCTGTCTGGATGATGTCCCATCCGACCAAACTCTCTGCAGCTACATTCCCTGTCTGGACGATGTCCCATTGCCACCAAACTCACTCTGCAGCTACATTCCCTGTCTGGACGATGTCCCATCACCACCAAACTCACTCTGCAGCTACCTTCCCTGCCTGGACGATGTCCCATCACCACCAAACTCACTCTGCAGCTACATTCCCTGCCTGGACGATGTCCCATCACCACCAAACTCACTCTGCAGCTACATTCCCTGTCTGGACGATGTCCCATCACCACCAAACTCACTCTGCAGCTACATTCCCTGCCTGGACGATGTCCCATCACCACCAAACTCACTCTGCAGCTACATTCCCTGCCTTGACAATGTCCCATCACCACCAAACTCTCTGCAGCTACCTTCCCTGCCTGGACAATGTCCCATCACCACCAAACTCTCTGCAGCTACAATCCCTGCCTGGACGATGTCCCATCACCACCAAACTCTCTCTGCAGCTACCTTCCCTGCCTGGACAATTTCCCGTTGCCACCAAACTCACCCTGCAGCTACATTCCCTGCCCCGACAATGTCCCATTGCCACCAAACCCTCTCTGCAGCTACATTCCCTGCCTGGACGATGTCCTATTGCCACCAAACTCACTCTGCAGCTGTATTCCCTGTCTGGACGATGTCCCATTGCCACCAAACTCTATCTGCAGCTACATTCCCTGCCAGGACGATGTCCCATCACCACCAAACTCTCTGCAGCTACATTCCCTGTCTGGACGATGTCCCATCACCACCAAACTCTCTGCAGCTACATTCCCTGTCTGGACGATGTCCCATCACCACCAAACTCTCTGCAGCTACATTCCCTGTCTGGACGATGTCCCATTGCCACCAAACTCACTCTGCAGCTACATTCCCTGTCTGGACGATGTCCCATCACCACCAAACTCACTCTGCAGCTACCTTCCCTGCCTGGACGATGTCCCATCACCACCAAACTCACTCTGCAGCTACATTCCCTGCCTGGACGATGTCCCATCACCACCAAACTCACTCTGCAGCTACATTCCCTGTCTGGACGATGTCCCATCACCACCAAACTCACTCTGCAGCTACATTTCCTGCCTGGACGATGTCCCATCACCACCAAACTCACTCTGCAGCTACATTCCCTGTCTGGACGATGTCCCATCACCACCAAACTCACTCTGCAGCTACATTCCCTGCCTTGACAATGTCCCATCACCACCAAACTCTCTGCAGCTACAATCCCTGCCTGGACGATGTCCCATCACCACCAAACTCTCTGCAGCTACATTCCCTGCCTGGACGATGTCCCATCACCACCAAACTCTCTGCAGCTACATTCCCTGCCTGGACGATGTCCCATCACCACCAAACTCTCTGCAGCTACAATCCCTGCCTGGACGATGTCCAATCACCACTAAACTCACTCTGCAGCTACCTGCAGGATGATGGAGATGAAAGAGACTAAAAATGACAAGTAAGGGCAGAAAGGTAGCAGTCAGTCATTGTGATTGGTTTGTGAATCCAGTATTTAGTATCTGTAGAAGTGGCTGTTAAATGTTTAGTATTTTTTCTCGTTTCAGGTAAGGCTGAACATTGCTGATAGAAATACGATCCATGGGAACTATAAACAACTCACACTCTCCAAGGACAGCTGCTCCAAACGGATCTACTTCCTGCCTGGGTACAGAAGATGATCAATCCATAAGCTATAATAAAATTAATTAATGTTATATTAAATGTATCAATATTAACTGTGAACAATCATGGTCTTTTAGTACTTGTACATAAGTAAAATGCAGCTGAAATATGAAATACAAGGTTATGGGTGTCCTGTACTCTGCTAAGTTAGCTTTTTAAAGACATTCGATCTTATTTCTGCTGCATGTTTAGTTTAAACATATGTAACATAATTTTAAAAGACCTATAAATGCTGAAAATATTTAAGACTAAACATGTTAGTTCTCATCACGGTGCTCGAATCCCTGTTTGTGGTTGTGTTTTTATTGAGAAGTGGATAAAACTGTGCACTATATATGAGTATATAGTAGTGTCTTACGTAGTAGTCAGAAATAACAATATTTCAGAGGTAAGTTCATATTTCAGAGGTATGTTTCAGTAAATGAAGGGGTGATATTATCTGTATGACCGTATCATCGAGATGTCTTAAAGTTCCTATCTGCAAGTGTTATTCACCGTGGTTGGGAGAAGTTATCACAAAAGTAAAACCACCATGAATAAGACATCTGCATACTGCCAAAAAACATGTATTTGTTAAGATAAAAATTTCTTGACAAGAAAAAATTTTTTAAGATGAGAAATCTTCAAGAAACTTGATCTTATATTTTCTTGAGACAAGATATTTTATCTTGTCAGAAGAAATGTTTTCTTGATCAGTGTAAAACAAAAAATTCTGCCTCCCAAGAAAATATTTCATGTCATCAGATCTTTTATCAAATAGGAAAAATTATTTTTGCAATGTGCAACCACATGCACTATGTGTGCTTGTTTCTTCCCATAAGATATCTTTTTCTAATAGCAAGTAAAATTATCTTATCAGAAGAACAACCTTGTTTTAAGAAAAATTTTCTTTTTCATAACAAGAAAAAATTTTTTACCAGACTTCAAAGAAAAATTTTCTTGCCAGAAGATTTGTTATCTCATGGTAAGAAATTATAGGGAGTGGGGCAAGAAAATTTATTTTGTATTTTTTGCAGTGCACAGGTGCCAGTAAATTATACGACATATTTGGCTGGTAGCATCTGTATTATGATGTATTTATGTTACCTGTTATTCAAAGACTGATAAGATACAAATATCAATGCTTTAGTGTAACTACTGTTATTGCATTAACAAGTTAGATATCTTCAATGTTCCCTTAGCTCCTGATGCAGTTGTTAAGATTTTGCGTTAATTTTAGGTAATTGATATTAAAATGGTTATGTATATTGTGAAAGTTAATGTATGGTAAATCACGATAATCAAACCTTCACAAAACACTGGAGAAGTGAATATTTAACCTTGTGAATATGAAGCCAATCACATTATTAGAAAAAAAGTTATTTCTAAAATCCTGAAACAAAGGATTTGGCAGGAACATGAAGGACAGATTACATAGGCATGAAAGGGTTTTATTGATTTTGACAGGATACAAATTCTTGTCTCTTTTGTTTGTCATGTTTTCCAAAAATATTTGTACAGACAAATTTAACATCTTAAGACCTGCTGATAATGACTTACACTTAAGTGTGCAGATCACTTAAAATGGGCATAGTTGCGAATTATCACCACAGAGGGCAGCACATGAGTCTTGGGGCTTATACTGCAGTTGATTTCATGGGGATGGGGGGGGGGGGGGTATGATAGGCATGGAAGGGTTAAGCAAAGTATATATATATATATATATATATATATATATATATATATATATATATATATATCTTTTTGTCTGTGTGACATTTCAAATATATACCAATTAAGTTATAAAAAAATAAGGTATATGTTACCATTTTAGAAATATTTCATAGTAAACTCAGAAATGAAATCAAAGTCTGTTATTCTAGTTATTAATAATATATTTCATTTCCAATATATAGATATTGTTCTCTCAATATATACCCCATTACCCCTGTATTTACGCCCCTGTAAAATACGCTTGCGTACATAAGAAAACCTTGTAAATAATGATAATCAGTGAAGGCAGTATTACCATGACACTTTGTTCATTGCTGTATATTATTCTCTCTTCTAGGATAGAAAAGCTTTCCATGTTGTTCTCCTCCTTTGCCTGTGGTGAACATTTGTATCTTAAGTAATATGTTCATTTTTCGAAGGAAACAATATTGCATGTTAAATAATGTTAAATTAACTGATTTTTGATTTTATAAAATTGTTATTTTTTGGTTAAATTATAGTTATTTTTCAAGAAATGATTATGGACTATGAGATTATAATTTGTAAAATATGAATTATACTCCAGTATGTCAGGTACAACTTTTTAAGAATAAATGTACATAGTTCGTACACAAAAACTTCTAGCTGGAAGTGTAAACTGTGGAGCATTGTGGTATGATTGACCTCAGCATGACCTTTGCATATGTTATTAGCAGAATCATGTCAATTATTATTCAGTAATTAAAACGTATTTCGATGTCATCATTTGCAATGTCTTAGCTTAATAAATAAGGCTTGGTGTGATTGACTATTTTATATTTAACATATTCGAGTCAAACAAAAACAATACAGACAAGGATAGATATTGAATTGTTATTAACCAAAAATACGTAGATTATCCGGGGCCTTATTGTATCACCGATGAGCGTCCTTCTCCATGTCCGCACATTTACAATGCTTTCCTTTCTACAGTATATCATAGTCCCGTATTGCATGGTTCCTGTGACCCTGATCTTTTCTTTCAATGTCAAATCACAGTGGTGTTAGGGGTTCACTTACTGAGATAGACTGGAGTTTTACTTATGTTTGGTTCTAATTCGATTGAAGGAATACACGTGTAGCTCTAGAACTGATTAACCATTGGCTGACCATGTAGGATTACACCCAATTTTATGGAATCCTTTCATGAAACTCAAAAATATTTACCAATTAATTTTCTCACCTGAATGCAAACACGGGTTGGTTGAACTTCTGCACAAATGAACCTAGAAGAATGGGCCGAATATGAGAACGCGACAACATTTTGGGGAGCATCCTAAATAACGGACCGCCCACATGGCGGAGGCCTGCATTGTTGAGACTGCGTATTGCAAGTTCTTTAAGTGTGCTCACCATCGACCCCAACTTGGACGGCGCCTGCCATTATGCCGGGCGGCCTTCGCCCGACTACCGACGGCCGCCGGGCGATTTTTGATCACCATTTTTCAATGGACACCGCCCGATTCCCGTCCGATATGTGACAGCTAAAATTTTAAGCGTAAAATACGCTCGACTTCCTGGCGGGCTTGGAATTCGGCGACTTTCTGGTGACCCACAAATTCGGCCGGAGGCCGTTGGATATGTGACTCAGGCTTAATGAGGTCGCAAACAGAGCGGACCGGACTCGTTTTCCCTGGTATCCCCACATGCATGCTTTCCACTAGCAAATTCCAAGACAGGGTCGTTGAACAAGAATAAAAATCAACGGAAAACGGATACTGACATATAACTGGTGTATATATTATTATGTTAACACATAACCTAACGATATACCCAGCTAACAAAGTTACGTAGTCACAACGTAATCACAACGTAGCGGTTTGGTTTAGATTACGTAGTAATATTACGTAGTTACTACGTAAAAGTGTGAACTACCAGAAAGGTTCTCACAACGTAATAATGTTACGTAGTCAAATTACCTTTTAATGACCTTTTGTGTATATTGGATTTTAGATACAGGCCTTAATTTTTTGCTGAAAAACTGGTGGAAATGATATATGCATCAGGAAAATGGCCACCACATGATAAATTACCCTGTAATGCTTCTTTCCTGTACCATTCCATGCATTTAATCTTCATGCGAATATGGGTGAGACAAAAACGAAACAAACAAAATGGTTAAAGTTTTTTAAAAATTTATTTTCCAGATTTTTTTTTAAAATTATTTTCATCAGTGTCTCCATCAGTGTCGGTCACTGATGTAGCCTTTGTAGCTTTTTTGGCAGCTGAACGAGCCTGAAAAGAAAATCATGAAAAATTGCACACATTTTGTTTACATCCTAAATATATAATAATAAATCATATTTAAATGAATACACGTAGCCAATTGTTTTTTCTATTATCTGTATTTGTTTGTGGGTTCGACGTACTATAAATAGGTGTCGGGATATTCTTCTTGTATATAGGGACAAGCCTATGAATAAAAAGAATTTGGTCTCAGAGGTTAAGAAATTAGTCCTGAAAGATCGATAGGGTACAGGTACAACCTGAACAAGATAAATCATATCTGGGTCAGGGAGGCAGCACGCGCGGAATTTATATACAGGAATTTATATACATCTTAAAGTATATACTGACAGAATGACATATATACACATACATAAATACATATACATATATACATTTATATATATATATATATTTCATACTTACATATATATACATATACATATATACACAAATATATATATACTTATATATATACATATACATATATACACAAATATATATATATATATACTTATATATACAATATAAGATATTCACTAATATATATGTATATACAATAATATATATATTATATATACTTATATATACAATATAAGATATTCACTAATATATATGTATTATCAATAATATATATACATATATATATAAACAACCAAATATATGTGTATATATATATAATATATATATATATATATATATACATATATAATATATATATAAATTTATTTATACATACACACATATATACATATGTACACACACACACACATATGTATATATATATATATATATATATATATATATATACATGAACATATACATCTAAATACATATACAGATACATATAAACAAATATATATATATATATATATATATATATATAGAGAGAGAGAGAGAGAGAGAGAGAGATATGTATTTATACACATATACATGCACATATATATAATACATGCATATTTACATATATAAACATACATATATACGATATATAAACACATATATTATTTATGTATTATATATATAAATGAAAAACCTATATATGTGTATTATATATATACACTTAATATAACCCTGGTGATCCTCACACAAACAACCCTACCGGCTATTTGGATGTACCGGCCTGGAGAACAGGGCTGGGAGAAAAGCTTAACAAGCTGTGACAGGTCACCCAAGGGTTACATACCAAGCTCTCTGGGCAAGCCAGAGATGTGTCTGGTATTTGGTTTACTGTACCTAAATTGGAATGTCTGTTTTTAGTGTTCCATAAATGAAGTTTCAGTAAGCTTTTCCCTGCTGACCACACAAATACAGTAAATAGTTATAATATATTTTTTATACTTCATCTATGTAAGAGTTAGATTTTTAATAATATATATATTTTTGTATAATCAAGAAACTATATGCTCATCTCTTTTTTATTTAGATCCAGACCATGCATTTATCTGGAGCAACAAATTCCCAAAAATTACTAATTCAGTTCAGTTGAATTCGTTTGAAGGGTACATAATTATATTGTATAGATTTAATCAACAAATAGCATTTGAAATAGAAGTTAAGTCCACACACTTACCTTAGTTTGAAAGTATTCTGTACGTGGCTTGGCAGTATCCTTTGTCACCGCAGTACCTGCATGTGCTGGTCATATGACAGATCTGAACAAGGCACTTAAAAATTTGCGGGAAAGCCAGTATATCAAATGTCCAAGTTCCGTAGTGTCCTGGTGGTTATTTCCAAAAGTAAACCTCTGCTGGCTACGCGTGTGTGTATGTATATATTTATATATATATATATATATATATATATATATATATATATATATAATTATATATATATATATATTCTCGGTTCCTTTTCACATTTAATTATATCTATTTTAGTTTAAATTAATTTAACTTATAACTTATTTCTTTATATCTATTTGTATATGTATATGTTTGTTTATATTTATATTCTATTATATTAATTATTTTATTTTTCTACAGAATTCCTAATTAATAAATTATACATGCTTCAAGATCTATTTATTTTTATGGATATATATCTCCCTCTCTATTTGTCTATCTCTCCTTTTATATACTTTTGTAATCAACATAATAAATGAGTTTCAATACATCATTAATTAATAATAATTAACTACACCTGTTGAGAACTAATTGACAGTGCTATCTCACATACAAACACACGACTTATACATGTGATACTGATCATATCATTACACTTCTATGTAAAATGTGTATGACCAATATACTGGTTAATTAACCTCATAGTTAATTCATTAATCTGAACAAACAATAAACAATTGTTCCAATGAACCAATGTTTTTGGTAAGTGCCAGAACAAATGGTTGGTTAAAATAACCAGTTGTTCGGTTATAATAACCAATATCGTCTTGATCAATTAAATTAGTTAATTTTTGGACAATGTGTTTTTAGAGTGTAATACAACGTTGTCACAACGTCGTGTATACGTAGTGTGTTAGCTGGGTAGACAGTGAAACGCTTAAAGAGACACCAGTCAGTGAAATTATGGCTAAAGCCGGCGGCTCACTCACCGATTTTATCGGCCGATTAATAGGATCGGCCGACTACGTACCGACGGGGATACATTGTCGTGTAGTGTGACACCCCAAGCGACGCGATTTTGTCGGCGTCGGCGTGAAAATTCGCCGTCGCCAAGAGCCTGGCACTGTCGAAGAAAATCGGCCGATTTTATCGGGCTATTAGCGAAATCGTGTAGTGAGCCAATGTGTGCGACAAATTTGGACGATTTTTAGCTCAGCTGACTATAAGTCATCTGAGCTATAGTCATGGTCCATTGTCCGTCGTCCGTCTGTCTGTCCGTCCGTCCGTCTGTCTGTCTGTCCGTCTGGATGTCCGTCCGTAAGACTGGCACGTTTCGACACCGTTGGACCTACGAATCTGAATTTCGGCATACAGTTAGATGTCCCCATAATCTCCTACCATGCCAAAAATTGGGTCAATAGGACTTCGTTCCTTTGAGATATTAAGGAAAAACCTCAATTTTTTATTAGAAATCTATTTTCACACTTCAAGACTGCCTAATATCAAAACCACTCATCTGGTTTTGATCGTATTTAGTATTCACATTCTTTTATACATTTTCTATGTACATACCAAAAATTAGGTCAGTATTATGTATTATTTTGAAGTTATGGGCCAAAACATAATGCAATTTTTTAAAAAATCAGGAAATATATTTACTCACATTAAATTGCTGAACCTAGAGACTTTTTTTCAGGAATATAACTTTATTTAATCAAGATTCAATTGTTTACCCAAAATTAGATCTGAATTTTGCAAATTTTTCAAGTTATTAGCATAAATAAAAAATCAATACCTAAAATTTTGTCCAACTTTAGCACTGTTGATTTAATTTTCTCAGCATATATGCATAAGGATTTAATCTTTTAAAATCTGAACTTTCAAAAGAAATTGATTGGAATGAATAGCTTTTATTCATGTTTTCATACACCATATCAAGTGTTGTTTACATCTAGCCCACCTAGGAGTACAGCCTTCACTTGCATTATGTAACCCACCCCAGGCAGCTTACCTTGGCCCAGCTTGGCCACTACTAGCAGGCTTCCCCTCTGCCCTGCACTCATCCCCCCCCCCCCCCCAGCTGGTGCATAAACTAGATGAATGTTATAATTTTTCTGTATTTTATTTTATTCTTGGACATGCTACATTTTAGATTTTGTATTGAACCACCAGGGTTACAATGATTAAAGTGTACATTTAATTGTGTCCACAAAGTGGTGTATTGCTGTGAAAGTGTGGATGTTCATGAGATAAGTAATTTCTTACTTCAGAAGAGTAAAAACTTCACCAGGTGTGAAATTTACTATTAATTCCAGTAATTAATTAAAACTGGGATAGTAATTAGCACAATGATATTGTTTGTCCCTCATTCAACCAACAGTGTGTATACTTTATTTGAAAAGATGTTTTATTTTATCAAATTTACTTTTATTTTATTTTGGTGAATAAAATTAAGCATGTCCTTAAAACTCCAATGTGCAAAACTTTTTAATAGTGATTCAAGGAATATTCTTGTAGATGCCATGTTGTGCCAAATCAGTTTAAACATTTATGATTTAAAAATAATAAAATATATGTGTATGCATAATATGACCCAATGTTTTTTACTCTGTATATATAATGATTGCAACTTTTGCAACAATTCTAATATTTTAACTTATATTTTCAGGTTTTGTAATTAAAAATTTATAAACCTGTAAATAAAAAATGATTCAGATAAAAACTTCTTAATGGAAAAAGTGGATCTGCTTAAAAAAATAGGATTATATATAACTTTAAATGCATTATTCTCTTGAAAGTGAAATAAAGGTATTAGTCCATTCTGTCCACTTGCCTGTCCATCTGTAAATTTTCGTATGCAACACAGTATCTCAAAACTTTTACTGTTTTTCTTCATGACAGTCTTGTCAGAGTATTAGTTTGCAATCATATATTTAGAACTTTACTATAACCAAGTAGGAGGGCCCCTTTCCTCTTAGCTTTTCATATTCTTATATAAATGAAAAGCATTACAATAGAATATTTCTACATCCACCTTCGTGCTGCCCTCACTTTTCCCTTCTCCGAACCCCATCCCAAAGTCAGCCTCAGTAAGCAAGAACAAGATGATTCAGATATATTCATACTTTAATATTTTGTATAACTACCTATGTACCTATGTACATGCCAGAAATTATGTCAATATTGTGTAATATGTAGACATAGTGGGCATCACAATAATGTACCTTGTCAAGACTAAAGAGATATTGTGTCATACAGTCTCATATTCATAAATCACTTCATCAGCATAGTTAATCATAACATCATATCTGTCAAATTGAACGCTTGCAGACTACCATACACTTTAGATCCTTCAACAAATAGCCTTATCATCATTCTACTACTGCTTATAACTGCTGTCATTGCATTCATATTTGCTCAAATATATCACAATTTTCAACCCCTCCTAAATAAATAAAAAATAAACCACTTTATTTGACTATTAATCCATCAGTCAGGTAATTTCATTTATCATTTACTCACATATTACATTACATTCCTTTATAATAGCCCAACATGTACATGATATTCATAAGCTTTATCGACTCGATATAGTATCACAGTGGAGAAACATTTATGGTCCAATCACGATCAGCTGAGCGCCGTGACCCATGGGTCCCTTGTTATTTTTATTTTTGGTTGGGCAAGAGTGCACTTTCTGTGATGGTTTGAGTGCACATGAGTGCACAATCTGCCGGACTCTCCATCCATCATTGTAAATTCATTTCCCCGACGCAAGGGGCGTCAATGCAGGTTGGAAGAGGATATATATTCACCACTTTTTAACAAGGTGCGTGGTCAAACCATGTATTGATAATTAGAATTATACACTTTGGTTCCATTTCTTATATATGTATATATATATATATATATATATATATATATATATATATATATATATATATATATATGATGTATACAGGTACACCCAATACCATTTATGGGGCCGGATCCCTAGCACACTATTCATTGAGCCACCGGCAGGAATTTCCCATCATATATAGCCATGTTGTACTTGAATCAATTTTAATATATTTGACCTGATATATTAAAGAGAGTCGCCTGATATATAATTGATCATCCCACTTCGACGGCTTTCATAATAAAATTAAAACCTAATTGTATCCGCCAAAACGAAGTTTTGTGCATACTATGTTTTTGACCGGGTTCTGCCCCCGCTGCCGCCGCCGCCGCCGCGTTCGTTTCTGGGAGAACTCCTCTGAGACTACTGGGCGGATTTTTCCAAAACTTACAAAAATTATCGGGTCACATGTGAACTGGTGCCTTACCATTTGGCCTTGACCTCTGACATTTCCAATCTGCCCAGCGTCCGTTTGTGCGTCTGGTTCCACACATAAACTCACATATCTCGGGAACCGTTTGACCGATCAGGAATTTTTTTACACAAATGTAGCCTATGGATAGCTTTATAACATAGATAGCTTTCTTGATTTTATGACAGGTGGCGCCAGCTTCATTCACGTTCACGCTGCAGACATTAATGCTTATATCTCCGGACTCGTTTGACCAATCAGGAAATTTTTTTTTTACACAAATGTAGCCCTTGGGTAGCTTTATAACATACACAGAAATGGTGGCTCCACCTATAGCCATTTTTGCAGAGCGTCCATCTGTTTGTCTGCTGTGGGATAAAATCACTCGTATCTCTGCAGTGGTTTGACGTTTCAACCTGAAATTTTGCATGTGTATACATCTTGAATAGTTTCTCGTTCAAATAACAGGTGGCGCCACCTACAGTCATGTTTACATGGCAGACATCCATTCTAATATGTACCACATGTAACTCTATTTTCCCTTGCCTATCAATCCATGCCTCACTTAACCCGTCCTAATCTGATTTCGGCGGATACACGTATAGTCGCTTGTCGACTACCCGTATTCTAGTTACACAAAGTATCTGCTGCTATTGACGTTTGTTGTATGTAGCAGTCAAATGAGAAAGGCTGATAAAGTTTAAGCCTAGAAACAGGAAATCCTAAAAATCACACCAACGTGCACAAAAAATATAATTTTCTATGTTTGAGTTTGATGATTACTTTTTGCCCAAACCATGTGTGTTATTGCAACTCTCGTGCCTGGTGAAGTGGTCCGCGGGTATCTGGTATCCTGATGCTGGATGTAGGGTTTTACCAAATTAAGCAGATTACTGAAGGCGTATAATTGATGACGGACGGTGCATTCCCTTCTCTTAGTTCGCATACATGGGAATTGTATGCCACCACTTCCTCTCTTCTCTCAAGGCTTAACCCACAAATCAAGATTCTGCCATAGCATATTTATGCCGACAAGACACAAAGCGAACAAGTATATCCTTCTGGTTTTCCTGCAGTAGCAAGCTCAGTAGCAGATCGCCATCTTGAACGATAATCGAGAATTGGGAACGTGCGCGTCGTTAAATGTGACATCGAAAATCGGCCACCTAAATCGATACCGATTTAAAGAAAATCTGCGGTAAATATCGCCCGACAATGTCGCGTAATAAAATCTGGTAGTGAGCACCCGGCTTAAGGAACTGGTATCACAAGCGGTCAATGAGCTGAGTAAAGTGGTAAGGGAAATGCATGCAGGTAGCGCCCCCTGGTGTATATTAAAAGAACTAGATTCCCAGCATTGCGTGGATGTGATAAGACATATTCTGAACCAATTAAACCATTTCACTTTATTTTTTTTATCTCGACATATGCAATATTTTCAAATGAAAATACCTTACAAGTCTTACAAAAATGTACCATGATAAAATATTCCGGAATTAATTAAAAGAAAATTTTATGTTGATTATGCTGAGCATGTGTCCTGCATAACCTTAAAGGATTTTAAATTAATAAATTAAAAGTTATAAATTAAGGGACAATGTCATCACAAGAATTATACTATTAAGATTTTGTTTTTATATCAGTGCCCAGTGGAAGATGATACTCAGTTTCAAAAATTCAAAAAATATTATATATTAAATAAAGTTTTAATACAATGCCTCTTGTTTGATCATACTTAACTAACAAAATGATGGTCACCATGACAATATCCTTGTGTGGTTGTTATTCTCATTCTACATGGCAATAACAGATGTGTCTTTTAATTATTCTGCATTTTGACTGGAGATGAGATAAGCAACACATGCTTTCTTTATATCTTTAAACCCACAATCTTCTAAATTTGTACGTCTGTCATGTGATTTTAAGGGGTGCTCTCATTGGTCATTTATTATCTCCAGATCCTGTCTTGTCCAAACAGAACGGCCGCAAACGGACTGTACCGGACTGCTCAGGATCAGTCCTGAAATATCATATTTTCTTATGCCAGGATCGCATTACTGCTGCTACTCGTTACCACACTGTGTATCTTATAACTCTTCCCTGGTTAAAACAAAAGTGTGCCTGTCGCAGGAGGCAGATTACTAACGCGAATGGTGGCCTTGGGACACCGGGTGGCCACAGGCCACATGGTGCCCATGGGACACAGGATGGCTTTAGGCCACCAGCCCGCGGTGCGTCTTTCTCGATCTGTTTCCTTCCGCAAAGAGGCCATCGGGATACAGAGTGTTGTACATGTGGTGTCCTCAGGCCACCAGGGGTATACAGGATTATACCTGTGGTGGCCATAGGCCACGAGGATACATAACATCACAGGGGCTTTTCACAAATAATATCCCGGAATTTCGAGCCACAAAACCCAAAGTGACATATACAGCTCCTTGAGTGTTGTTATTAAGTAGCCAAGGAGCTGTTTATGTCACAATCGGTTGCATCACTTATTCTTGGTGCATTGTGGATCAAAATTCCGGAATATTATTTAATCTGTCTTCTGTGACAAGCCCCTGTGCACAGAATCGTACAAATAGTGTATTCCTAGGCCACCATGATTTACCGGCATCATATACCTGAGGTGATCTTGAATGAAAGAAATATACTAACAAAATATTATAGTCTGAATTCGATGTTCTTTCATGGAACTGTTTACAATATTGGCGGAAGAAAACAGATCGAGAAGGGTGCACGGCGGGTTGGTGGCCAGAGGCCATCCGGTGTTCCAATGCCATCATGTCGCCTGAGGCCACCCGGTGTCCCAAGGCCACCATTCGCGATAGTAATCTGCCACCTGCGTGCCTGTCTTACCTATAGCGCCATCTACAGGCAACCCCGAAGTCCAGAATCATACAGCGCCCCTACTGGCAACTTAAGACACTAATAACAAATTAAAGCCATGTGAGCATTTTATTTTCATATAAATATTAATCACTATATATGAACTCAACCTTACACTTGGATCCTGCATTTGATGACTATTACGCGGAGCGTCCTGTCGGGGCTCTTACTGTACATGCTTCACCTGATCATATAAAGCCTTCCGGCAAATCGATATGGTAAAACGAAAATATATTGAATCCTTTCATCCTCTATTGGGCTTTTTTTTTTTTGGGGGGGGGGGGCATATAATTCAATTTCCGGTGTATGTCTTCATTTATATACCACAGAGTTAGAAAGCTCAATCATTTTATTGTTCAAAAGTTTTATTGAATTTTCTTTACACTGCTGGTAGCTATCGACATATGGAGGGCGGTGAACAAAAATTTTTTTTTTAATTTAATAAAAACAACCATAAACAACCTGGAAATACAGGGATGTAAATATTTCAACCATTCCTGTAACCTGGGAACGCTATCTAAAATCAATTAAACAGCAAATAACAGGGCATTTCATGCACATTTTAGTAATTATGTGAGTTTTGCACTAAGTCACAGATTTCACGAAACTGTATTTAACTTTCACAAACTTTATCTTTTTACTTCTGAAGAAATGGCTAACTATTCTTTGTTTAAACGTTCTAAACATACACACACATACACGTATGTGTGTAACCTTTTACCGACTTTTTGATTCAGTATAAACACTGGCTCGTGATTTATACACTGGGATGAATTTAACATGTAAGGTGTTTCTTTGTTTTGCGTATTTTTCCCTCTGAGCTTTCAGACCTCACGGTCATGGTTTCTGGCAGCAGTTTCCGTATGTCAAGACCTGTGTATGAACTTTTGGGGTCAGGAATGTGCTTTGCTCACGACTTCACGGACGACAGGACCGAAAAAACAAACGCTTTATCTCCCTTTAACTGACTGGAAGTTTGCTGAGCTAAAAAGTATTGTTGCGAACATTATAAAAGACATTAATCCATTACTTCATTTTATATAAAGGAAAAGCTACACAATGCAAAGTTACATTTTGTTAAAGTTATTTCATACAGAAGAATGCATCACATTTAATTACATAGATTGATTGCAATATCTGCTGAAATGAAATTTTTACTTGTGAAATTGGAAATAAATAATAAAAATAAAATATTTAATATATGTAGATGAACAAATAAACATCACTCACCTACTTTTGACAAAAAATGTGCCAAATGTTGTGTAAATTCATCAATGGTTGTTGAAATTAATCAAGTTTTTTTCCCATGAACTGCCATTGGTTGTTTCTAAATGTACATGAACCGGGGTTCTACCCAATTTACAAATGTGTCTGCGACAGTTCTGATAAATTGTTATGGTCGTTTGTCATAAAAAATATGCACGCTGACAGGGATATATGTGGGAATAATTCACATATTTTTATTTTCTATTAGACATGATGTCAGAGATGCCAATGAAGCGCCACCCCCCCCCCCCCACCTCCGTGAAAAACATTTAATCCGAAATTGGTACAGCCACTCCGGAGTATGGCTGCTGATGGAAAGACAACGACCGACAGAGGGCGCCCGGCGTCGTCCCAAGGATATCACTCACTGGTGAGATGAAAGAGAAGGCATATCTCCATGTTTTTTTAGGAATTGAAACGTTTCGGTTCATAATTGTGTCCGTCTACCTGTTTGATGATGCAGGTTTTGAACAGGCCGGCTAATTATAAACCATAATAAAGGTAATCTTTCACAATATTTCCAACTCTTTATTTCGGGGGGGGGGGGGGGGGGGTGGGGGTTACAAGGCGTTATTCTTGCGGTTAAAAAAAATATTGAAATGTCAAGTTTTCTGTTTTCTGTCAGTCGGAAAACTGCGTGCATAAAATTGCAGTAATCCCGACACATTAACACATTTTACAAGGAGGATGATAATATAATGCAAACATGAACCGGGATTTCCAATATTGATTATTAATTAATTTCACTTCTTTCCTTTTTCTATTAATTGGTTGAGTAAATACTGCGTGCATAAAATTGCAGTAATCCCGACACATTAACACATTTTACAAGGAGGATGATAATATAATGCAAACATGAACCGGGATTTCCAATATTGATTATTAATTAATTTCACTTCTTTCCTTTTTCTATTAATTGTTTGAGTAAATACGCTTGGTCTTTGGTCCATGTAATATTTAAAATAAGAAGGTTCCTAAATAATTTCTTACTGAGTATTGTCCTCTGTTGAACAAATATAGTTTTAAGTGATGCGGGAAATATGTCATGTAAAAAATGAAGCTGAGCTAATGACATGGCCATGTAAAAATCTGGGTAATGTGTGGTAATTTGACGTAATGTCCTGGAATGTTACATAATGATCTGTTATGTCGTAAATAGTGAAAAGCTTATCAATGATAATGGATATAATCGAAGACTTTCCTGAAATAATGTGTTATAATCAGAAGTGATATCGTGTGACTTGATATTCCAGTGCAAATTAAAGGACTGGGACTTATGAGGGAGAAAATGTAATCTTTTGAGGGATAATACAAGTTCTAGAACTCGAAAGATTCTGCTTAAGATCCAGACACTGATTCATATCATGCGAGCATTTCAGCATCCCACATTTTAATTTTTCAGTGTGATTTCGATGAAAATGTCATGGAATAATGAACCAATGGCAAAAATGGAAAAAAAACACGATTTTGGGACGGATCAGGAAGATTTGAATTTGGATCTGAGTCCGAATCCAGCCAAACATGTCCCCTTTTTACAGTACAAAACGTCCGTAATATTTATTTCGTCCATTATTTTAATTACTTCTTCCTTGGCGTATGACAGTTGTTTGTGGGCAAGCAATGTACTTGTGAACTTTCATGGGCTTCTATCTGGAAATAGTTTGTCAAGGTGATGTAGTCATGGTAACATCGTCATCATGGAAAGTGGGGGCAATCGGAGATAAATAAAAATGACATCATAACAAGGACCCGTGGTCGTGACAAGGGGTCGATCATACCGAGTGGTGGCGCTCCAGCCGGGAGAGACTCATCCTTGTATCAATGTAACCATTCAGACAGACATATCTTTTGAATCACTGAACGCTGTCACTGTGTTGTATTTAGGTGTCAGATTTTATTCTTTTGAGTGGAGGGAGCTGGGCAGGCGGCGGGTCTCAGATCAATCCCCTCCTAAACGTCACAGCTCGGCCGTCACCATAAGTCAATCAGAGTCTTCCCCTGTTAGTTAGTCACAACATAATTATTTAATCTGCAAAATATTTTAATGAATTCACGAAACCTTTTAGGAAGGATGGTCGCCTATTTCTGCGTTTCAAGTAATGTTTGCTGTTAATATAACACAATGTTTTCTATAAATTTTAATTAATTAATATGACAGGGTGGACAATGGGTTATAAGAAATGGGGGGGGGGGGGGGGGGGGGGACAGGATGCGGGTGCAGGCGTTCGAGGAGGCATGCGCTCTGTGAGTACTGTTTAATTATTACAGGGTTACTTTTCAATCCCGCCGTCGTAATCTTCCATGCATCTCTCACAGTGATTATCACAACCAGTCGTAATCTTCCATACATCTCTCACAGTGATTATCACAACCAGTCGTAATCTTCCATACATCTCTCACAGTGATTATCACAACCAGTCGTAATCTTCCATACATCTCTCACAGTGATTATCACAACCAGTCGTAATCTTCCATACATCTCTCACAGTGATTATCACAACCAGTCGTAATCTTCCATACATCTCTCACAGTGATTATCACAACCAGTCGTAATCTTCCATACATCTCTCACAGTGATTATCACAACCAGTCGTAATCTTCCATACATCTCTCACAGTGATTATCACAACCAGTCGTAATCTTCCATACATCTCTCACAGTGATTATCACAACCAGTCGTAATCTTCCATACATCTCTCACAGTGAATTTCACAACCAGTCGTAATCTTCCATACATCTCTCACAGTGATTATCACAACCAGTCGCAATCTTCCATACATCTCTCACAGTGATTTTCACAACCAGTTGTAATCTTCCATACATCTCTCACAGTGATTTTCACAACCAGTCGTAATCTTCCATACATCTCTCACAGTGATTTGCACAACCAGTCGTAATCTTCCATACATCTCTCACAGTGATTATCCCTACCAGTCGTAATCTTCCATACATCTCTCACAGTGATTTTCACAACCAGTCGTAATCTTCCATACATCTCTCACAGTGATTATCACAACCAGTCGTAATCTTCCATATATCTCTCACAGTGATTTTCACAACCAGTCGTAATCTTCCATACATCTCTCACAGTGATTATCACAACCAGTCGTAATCTTCCATACATCTCTCACAGTGATTATCACAACCAGTCGTAATCTTCCATACATCTCTCACAGTGATTATCACAACCAGTCGTAATCTTCCATACATCTCTCACAGTGATTTTCACAACCAGTCGTAATCTTCCATACATCTCTCACAGTGATTATCACAACCAGTCGTAATCTTCCATACATCTCTCACAGTGATTATCACAACCAGTCGTAATCTTCCATACATCTCTCACAGTGATTATCACAACCAGTCGTAATCTTCCATACATCTCTCACAGTGATTTTCACAACCAGTCGTAATCTTCCATACATCTCTCACAGTGATTTTTACAACCAGTCGTAATCTTCCATACATCTCTCACAGTGATTTGCACAACCAGTCGTATTCTTCCATACATCTCTCAGTGATTTTTACAACCAGTCGTAATCTTCCATACATCTCTCACAGTGATTTTCAACCAGTCGTAATCTTCCATACATCTCTCACAGTGATTATCACAACCAGTCGTAATCTTCCATACATCTCTCACAGTGATTTTCACAACCAGTCGTAATCTTCCATACATCTCTCAGTAATTATCACAACCAGTCGTAATCTTCCATACATCTCTCACAGTGATTTTCACAACCAGTCGTAATCTTCCATACATCTCTCACAGTGATTATCACAACCAGTCGTAATCTTCCATACATCTCTCACAGTGATTTTCACAACCAGTCGTAATCTTCCATACATCTCTCAGTGATTTTTACAACCAGTCCTAATCTTCCATACATCTCTCACAGTGATTTTCACAACCAGTCGTAATCTTCCATACATCTCTCACAGTGATTATCACAACCAGTTGTAATCTTCCATACATCTCTCACAGTGATTATCACAACCAGTCGTAATCTTCCATACATCTCTCACAGTGATTTTCACAACCAGTATTAAGACAAACAAGAAACGTCTTACATTTTATACTTTATTGGTGCATCTCAATTGAATTTGTCGAATAATATACAACAGTAATACAGACAAATAAGTATGCGAGATGTTGCGCATACATGTCCAGCTCTAAATGTAAAAAATAGTATTATGTATGTATGAGTAAAATTTTGATTTTACAGCTTAGTCAAATAGGCATATCGTTACATGTCACCTGGTGTAAGTCGGCCTGTTTTATTATCTCCAAACTCACACCTCTGACCCACAGAGTGAGTTGTAAAATCAATTTAACAATTTAATAATTTGTAAAAAAATTGAATGCATGTCGTTCAAAGAGATATGTTTGTATAAAGATGATGGAAGTAATTAAGATTTATAATGTTTTTCAAATATATTTTAAAGTTTTAATATTTACATATACATGTATTGGATGACTTTATACTCACACTATATAGAATGTTTCTACATTTTTCTAACTCGAGTAGTAAAAGCAGTATTTTAGTTTAAACGCCAGAATTTCCATAGTGTTATTCACCATCAGAGGGGGACACGGGCACACTCAATCTAATACTCTCCCCATCTGTACCTCGTGACCTCAAGATACTCCCCCCCCCCCCCCAACACATATTCTAATTCCTGTGTCCGCCCCTGAACAAACTGCACGATTAAATATTTTAAGGCTATCGATATATTATCCACGAACATGCATGGCATATGTAAAAACAATACAGTATATATATACATATATACAGTCGTATATAGTCATAATTTGTTGCAAAAAACTGATGGCAGAGTGCTCGATGGGTGACCAGAGCATTTCTATGTTATACAGAAAGAACTAAACTAGTTTTTTGCGGGCATTTCATGACTAATTAGTTTCGTACCACACGCTCAGAGCGTGTGGCTCTCTTCAGATGTTGTAGCCTAATTGTTCTAAGAACAAAAGAGATAAACACTGTGCACAGATCAATATTATAAAGTATAATAACAACATCGCAAATATAAAAACAACAAATGTGTGACATAATATACAGACCTCCCATAAAAACGGAGAAAGAGTACTTTGCAGACTTCACTGAAACAAGCAAATATTGGTTTTGTTTATTTCGCTTGAGTTTCAATCTTTTTTCTGAGTTATATATATATAACTTCATTGAGGGTATTTATAAAGTACTTTAAAGAGAGGAATTTTATATATATATATATATATATATATATATATATATATATATATATATATATATATATATATATATACACTGAAAAGAAAAGGTTAACAGAAGAAATACCAGGCTCAACATTTTTCATAAAAGGTCATATGTTAAAGTTATACTTTTATTAACCATATGGTACAGATACAATTTCACCATTGTACAATATACATAAGATATATATATATATATATATATATATATATGTGTGTGTGTGTGTGTGTGTGTGTGTACATACATCATGTCTAGTTTTTTTGTATCTTCACAACAGTATTCCTGTATCTATTATTTGGAAAATTACTGTTTTACCTTCAGTATTGGCACAAGATGAGTGGGGATGAAATCTAATGCACATCCAGGTTATATCTGCCGATTTGCTTACGTTACTTACACATACTTAATAAACTTATATATACTTAGATATTTTTTTTTCAGTTAAACAGATATAGAGACTTTCTAACTTTCCAGGAATTATTCTATCTTTCAAGACTTAAGGAACTTGCTTTTGTTTAAATGGTTATTATTTCTGTACTATTTTACAAGTGATAATTTCAGGTAAAAAAGGAAATAAAGAGGAAGAAAAAAAGGCCTCTAGAAAAACTTAGAATAATTCCTGGAATCTTTTGATTACATAGCTATATGTCTAACCTAGTGGTACTTCACAGAGAAGGCGCCTGGTCCGTGTACAGTCACCATCATTCCAGCGACTGGAGTTTGTAGACCAGTGCATCCTTAAACAGTTCCCCTGTATAATGCCATCTGTCACACCGTCATAATCCGGCAAGCTAAGGTCCACGGGGCCGCCGGACGATGACCACATCCACTTACCGGACTCTTCAACCTTCCTACCGGAACTCCAATACACTGAAGATATCAAGAGATCACTTGTGTTATTCCCACAAAACGTACGTTGTACTAAGAAACTGAGAAAAAAATTTAATATCAGCAGTAGAGGGGTAAGGTGACGCTCAATTTTGGCCAAAGAGAATGAAGGGGATGTAATATTGAAACTGTTCTTTGTGTGTGTGAGGATATGCTTGTGTGTGTGTGGGGGGGGGGGGGGTAGTAATGAGTGATATTATAGTATGTGCTACACACACGTACCATCCGGCATATCACCAACAATCTCATTTGTTAAATCAATATATAAATCATGTTTTTATTAATAATAACAATTACTATAATTTTATATAAATACGTATTATTGCGTAGTAATAAAGCTTTATGATCAGATGTTATAATTATATGTAAATGTGCAGTGCATAACGTGAATATATTTTGAGTCGAAAGTGGCAAGAAAAGTTTATTTCATATAATTTAAAAAAAATCATCTCGTACTGAAAGTAAACATAGGTATCAGACAGTGACATCAGCAACTTTAACTAGAAGTAAGTTTATTTTAAATCATTTGAAACTGACACGGGAGCCCCAGATTTCCGCGTGCCCGGATGTTGTTTATTTAACAGCGGGATGATCAGAGACAAGTTGTCGCTTTCTTTTGTGATAAGTGGCTTTGTCAAAAAGGCCAGGGGTGAGACAAACAAAATGCTCAGGGTTTTTATTTATAGCTGCAATTTCCACTCCAAATTCTAGTCTCGAACTTCTACAGAAGGAAACTCCAGATTTAGCCTTAGGACCATGTTTCCTCCCATCATCTGGCAAATATACCCCCCCCCCCCCCCCCGGCGTTCATGATGACAGCAACAGGTTATACGGACCACCACTCCCCCAACGCCGACGGACGCTGACCTGTGCCGTTTATAAGAACACATTCTATGTCTATCTTTATGTAAACAATTATTGATAATCAGTCAGTATAATGTTTTCCTGTGTAATTCCCTAAGTCTGTAAAAGAGCTTAATGAGGGAAAAACATACAAGGTTTGGAACAGAGTGTGAGCGTTTAACTGAACGCATACTGATATGTATATATATAGAAAAACAACACTGTAAATTCACTCAGTCTGTTTCACGGGATGCGACCCGATCATCAGGTGAATGTTGTTAGAATGAAGCTAACGGCGTGGTTTGAAAAACCGAGACTTTACGAGATTATGCTTTGTGCGTATTGGGGGGAACATTTAATGACTGACACTGATCATATTGTCCTCTGGGGCACAATTGGATTGGGCGGGTACACGTGCGATACTGGAACATAACAGGGCACGGAGGTTTATTGTGGTTTTAATGTTTATAAGTAATACAAAGATATTTTACCCATTAGCAAGTAAGCTGATATTTAGTAGGGTCCTGGGTACAGTAAACATTTCAGTAGTATACACATATGATATAAATTAACAATACACATATACTCTGAAAATATACAATACAAATGGCAAATATACAATATAAAAGGCAAATGTACTATACTATACCATGTGTTGCAGGTCTCCACCTTAAAATACATTAATTTAAAATACAGCTTCAAAAGCGAGACAGTTCTGCATGCCAGCTGTTATATACACCTTCTAACAATATATATATATATATGTGTGTGTGTGTGACGTTAGATATAAAGCGGAAATCTTACTTAAAATTCACTGCAGTAATATAGATAGATGCCATGTATGAAAATCTCATAAATTGTCTTTAATCTTTTTGAGACAGGATATATATGTTAAAATAAAATATATTAAATTAAGAGTGTTTCCACCTGATTATACACGGTCAAGGAAACGGAAAAGGTTCTATGATTTTAGACCTCTGTCTGTGCTGTTCTCTGCTCCGCATTGGTATTCCCTTCATGACGTGAATTTTAGGAAATGCACTCAGTCATGTGCCAAAGGATGCAAGTATATTTAGTCTCTCTCTCTCTAACTATCTCTCCCTTTCATTTGATATATATATATATATATATATATATATATATATATATATATATATATATATATATGTATGCTGTTACAGATCTCTTTTATTGTATGTGTATGTGCAGCGTTAGCATTGCCATGACGGCATGGCCCGGCCCACGCGTGGGGTCTGACGTGCAAACAGCGGTCATGCTAGTCTGGCGTTTTCTCGCCTGGCCGAGCCGGGCCGGCTCACGTGTGGACCCTGGTGTGTAGAACCACGGTGTTCGTTCTAGATGTTTCCTGTACTGTGTATCATGTTAGGTTCTTTGGATTGTTCGGGAATTCGAAAGTTCTCGGCTTGGGGTGAGAAGTTATAAATAGGGGCTGTGTTTTAGAGCCGGGGGAGAGGAGAGTAATATTCCAGCAGACACAGAAGCGTGTTAGTCAGTTGCGGCTATTATAGATTATTGTCTTCTCAATTTGTGACGGAGTTTACATAGTCTTCAGTTTGCCTTTCGGATCACTGCCAGAATTTCATTTTGGACTACAGCAGATTGATTTTGTTATTACATTGGACTGTTATTCTCTGGGAAGATATGTATGAACTGTTTAACCGGTTTACACATTTTAAAGGACTTGTCGCTGTGACAGTGGTGGTATCCAGGTACTGTGCACTTTGTTATGCTGTGTGATTATATTGATTTGCTGTTATACTGTTGTTGTACTGTGTAATTGTATTGATTAAGTGAATTGTAATGTTAGGGTTGTTTTAAGAATAAATTATAGTTATTTGTTAAAAAAATGACTTCTTTATTCAGTTCCCTAGATATTTCATGCTACCTAGTGTTACAGAATCTGTTTTTTTTATCTCCATGACAAAATTTATGTTCGTCACGCATACGTGATTTGTTAGTATTAGGTTCCGTAACAATGTATATATATATATATATATATATATATATATATATATATATATAGAGAGAGAGAGAGAGAGAGAGAGAGAGAGAGATAAAGAGAGATCTTCACAAATCTAGAGCCTCAATGCTCACACCAATATATCCGTTTTTTTTTTTTCCCATCGGCATCCGTCTTCCGGTCAAATACGACTGATAAAGACTGATAAAATAAATGTGCTAATAAGCCTACGAAACATAACACACACACACACACACACACACACACACATATATATATATATATATATATATATTAAAGATAATTAACTCATAATAGCAAGCTTGTTTGAAGCATAATTTAGCATAACTTGCGTCCTTTTTGAAACAGGGGTTTTCAGGCTGAATCTGGTCATAGAGACACGGAAGTGAAATCCGTCCTTTTTTTAATCAGAGTTCTAAATTTCAATTACAGAAATTTGGTTAAACTCAAGGTTACGACTAAGGCTGTATCAATATACCGATATTTCGATAAGAATAGATTCGTGACATCGATATGGTTACCGATCATCTATGCATACTGTATTGGTCGTATCGAGGAAAATACGACTGCTAATAAATATAGAAACCAGTAGTTAAACTATAACCTTAACTATTTATAAAGCAATAGCAACTCTTTATTTGTTATTTTGGCTGATAAGACTTAAACAAGACAAATTATATGCCATATGATCGACTGAATAAGAAATATAATACTCATATCAGGGCTGCGAAGCCCAATATGGAAAGTAAACCCCAACCTGTCATATCAACATTTTCTTGATAGCATTTTTCAACACCTAACCCGATATATATGTTTTGTTTATTAGAGTTATTTTTTTTTTGCTCAATTGTCAACATTTTTTTGACTTGACCATTCAAGATAATTCTTTAGGGTAATATTGATGATTATTCATTTCGGCTATTGAAGCAAGCAATATCCTAAATTTTCTTATTATGAGATGTGCAAATGGGGCAGTTTTGAGGTAAATATAAAAAAAAGATGAAAAAATTGAACGGAAATATGATCACGAAATCGTTTAGTACAAAAGAACGTTTTTTTTTTTATTTCCCTAAAAGTACGCGGGACGAATGATACTTTTTTCCTCATCCGTCAAAGCTGAGAGGTCCATATCCCCCTGTTCCCCTATCCCCCCCCCCCACGAGGAACATGATAACTGACGTTCCTAGTGACTGATGATATCAATACTCGTATTACATATTGCTACGACAAAATGGATTATTTTTTTTTTTTTTAATTCTGTGAACAAAGTAGGGTATGTATTTCGCTTTATAATCAATCATTTTACATGTACTCGGAACTCCGTGTACGACATCAGATAAAATTAATGGTCAAAGGCTTTGGTGAAAACCAAATAAACACAGGAAAATGTGATTTATTCATCATCATATTAATTTATTTTACATGAATTATGCAAATAGTTATCATAACTTTGCATGTCATAGTTATATATATTCATGTTTAATATAACATCTTGCTGCATAATTTTATCATAAGTCACTTTTATTGTTTCTAATTGCATTTAACATATTTTTTATTTGTATAAACTGTATAGCCCAACAAGGCCCTGTGGCAGATCGGATAATCATGTATGAATAGGGTTCCCTGTATATAAACATGTTTTCATAATAAAAATAATTATGAAAACAGGCTCTCTACATGGTTCAGGTTTTGGCGTTCGGTAGTGTCTAGAGGTAGAGGAAACCGGAGAATCCGGAGAAAACCACCGGCCGTGTACGGACCACTACAGCCCACTCTCATGGCTACGCCGGGAATCGAACCCGGGTCGCCAGAGAGAGCGCCAAGCGTTTTACCCCTCGACTGTCCAGGCCCCTATTCATGGATTCATATTCCCGGAAATGTACAAAAACTGTGTAGTGACATGACATGAACAGCCCATGATTTTCCAAACCAAATATAAACTAACTGTGGTAATACGGGATGCAAACAATTAAACATTATGTTTTAATATTCAGTAGTTTATTCAGAAAATGAGGTTAAGGAAAAGGGTTTGGAAAATATTTCTACCCACAAACTTCGTAGCTACGCATATTTAAGCCATTTATCAAACGACAAATTGGACTCATCCTTAGAAATGATAACGTATCGATCCTAAAAGAGAATAATGCGGCCTTTACAGGTTTTGGCTTAAGTTTATTTTTTAAGGAAAAAAATATGCATATTTAGAACACAGCGATGTTTTGATCAGTTGTTTTTATTAACTGTTTTTTTTTTATTTATTTAATATCCATTATAAATGCAGAGCATAATAGATATGTTATTTATTAAATCAAAGTAAGAAACATTTTACCCTCAGAGCTTTTATATTTAGCAAATGATATACAAAGAAATCTTGAGCGTATCGTCAATCTGTTTTGCGTATCGAATTGAGTCTATCACAATACATAATGTACCTGAATAGGCAGAACGATACCCAGCCCTAGCTACGACGGCTCAAGGTTCGAAAAGCGGTAATATAGACAATATTTTTATTAGATCTCGGATCTAGAATAAAATATCTTCATTTGATTAAAAGCAGTAACACTTTTACTTATTTATTTACCAAGCCGATACGCTAACAATGTAGAGGATAAAAGTATTTACTAGGAAACAAGGGTGGTGAGTGAAGGTACAGGTGTGAACAACGACTACGGATGGCGGACGAGGAATGACGTTAGCGGGTGCGGGTGGCAAAAAAAAAATTAGGGTAAGTGTGAACGAAGCTTCAAACCGGTATACACGTGTTCCGTTTTTCAAGAGTCTGTCAATGTACGCATCCGTATAAATGGATTCGTGCGTGTATAAACAATCTGCATCAAAATTAATGTGGTCCGTGCACTGATACAGGTATATATATCCGACTGTACCCCTAACAATATAATCTTCTTCCTACATGTGGTGACGATTGTATATTTATTACATTCTTTTTGTCAGAAAATGTAATTAAAAAAATGTAATTAAAAATGATAAAACTTTTTTTTTTAAATTCTATAGTTGGTAAATGTCTTGTGGTGAAGCATGAAGTACAATTTGAAATTGGGGAAAATTATTTTAAAGTATATGATTAAGTTCTTCTGTTACGTTTCGTTTTCTTAACCACGGGAGGAGGGGACTCTTTGTCATACCCTAAACATCAGGTGCTTATTGTTCTCGAGCTCGCTACGCTCATAACGTCGACCCCCTTCTAAATAACTCCAAAGTCTATCAGGTAAAAATTCATACTAAGTCAGAAATGGTGATCTTTAATTTTCCTTTTTTTTTAGAAATATTACATATTTCCCTCAGGTAATGCTTTATAAATATTATACTCGGTGTTCTAATTACAAATTTTTCCAAATGTAATTATTTGTTTATGGGTGCACACAGGTACAATCGGAAACACAGGTTAACATGACTATCATTCACATTTACTGCAGTAAATGTAAATAATCAAAAACAACAGAAAGAGTTCAGAAGCATCACAAGTATGCTGCTCATAGATCTCTCTGTAATGTTCTTGTCAGTATTGTTTGCTTGTTGTTTTACTTACTTCTCCCCGTCAGACTCTGGTTCCTCAGGATTATCCTGGTGAGGTGAGTCATTTCCTCCGCTGTCTCCACACTCACTTGGTCAGCACCCACTCTGTAGCAGAAGTCTCGCGTTGCTTGCCAACTCATCCGCTTTTCAAGGATGATCATGTAGCAGGATCCGTTGGCTCTAGAGACTAGTGGGTATCCAAACCCATCGGGGCACGTTTTATCTGTGAAAGATCATTTAATATTCAATAAAAAGATAACTCACATATAGCGTGTTTGTTCTTTTTTTCATAGTGGCAATGCATGGGTGTCTCTTTGACGAAATGTAGATACAATTTCTGAGCGTTTGTTGAAAATAATTTTTGGTTTATGTTTTGTGAATATAAATATACATATAGTATAAATTAAATATTTAAATGATATATGATGTGGGCTGCTGCTAATTATTTACATAAGAATTCTGTTTTCAATATTAATTTGAAGTGAAACTGGTGTAAGCAATATCCGTTTAGAATTAAAAAAAAAATATATAAAATAAAAAAAAATCCATTTCCACAAAAATGTTAAATATTACGTTAATAATATATATTCTGTAAATATTAATAAATATATCACCTTGAACTATAAATAATCCTATTAATAAAAATATATAATAAACAAGTGACCCATGGGTCATGACGCTCAGCTGACTGGGAAGAGATTTGCAAAAGGAAATTTTATTATCTGACTGGTAGTATATAACCATTCAACTGAAGCGTCAAACAGATTAACCAACAGGCTGAGATTGTGTCTGTATTAATATATCTCAAAAAAAGAGAAAAAATGCGTAAAGTTAAAAAAAAAGGTATCTCCACCAGTCTGCAGAAAACACTGAATGGTCAATATCCATGCAGAGACGCACGGTGGTCTCTGGATTAGTTGTTCAGATACTTCAGCTTTTGTATCAAATTTTCCATTATTCTGAGGGATACTTTGAAGTCCTAAAGCTTGAAGGATATGGGTAACAGAGACTTAATTTCAGGTTTCCACAGACACTTTCACGGGCCTCCTAGCATGACAAGAATGAAGATTCTACGTCCAGTTGTTACAATTTGTACTCTGTTGACAGATAACCACATCTTTAAAGGTATCAAAAAAAGAGAAAATAATTCGTAAAAATTTGAAAAACATAGAGGTGGCGCACCCAGTCTGCTGAAACCGATGGAACATGTCATGATCAATATGTATGCCAAAAATCATGAGCATCAGTGTTGTAGTTATTGACATACTGGAGTTTTTGTATCAAATTTTTCACTATTCTGGGGGGTACTTTGGGGCCCCATAGCTCGTAAGATATGGGTAACAGAGACCTAATTTTAGGTTTCCATGGAGATATTTCATGGGTCTCCCTGTGTGTAAAGCATGAAGATTCTAGGTCCATTTGTTATGATTTGTTGACATGACAGATGACAGATGTTCATATCTTTAAATGTCTCAAAAATAGAGAAAAAAATTCGAAAAAAAAGCCCGAACAAAAACATGTGGTGCCACCAGGCTGCGGAAACTGATGAAACACCTCATGATCAATATGTATGCCAAAAATCATGACCATCAGTGATGTATTTAATCAGTTATTGAAGTTTTTTAATGAAATTTTTTATTATTCTGGGGGGTACTTTGGGGCCCCATAGCTCGAAGGATATGGGTAACAGAGACCTAATTCCAGGTTTCCAAGGAGATTTTTCATGGACCTCTCTGGATGTAAAGTAAGAAGATTCCAGATCCAGCATTTACGATTTGTGCCTTGTTAACGGACAGACGGCCGGACGGACGGACGACGGACAAAGAGTGATCACTATAGCTCAGATGACTTACAGTCAGCTGAGAAAAAAATCCATTTCCAAAATTAATGTTAATTATTACATTAAATATATAAAATTCTGTAAATATTAATAAATATATTACTTGTGAGCTATACATAACCATTCAGTGTTAAATTATCGAAATTCTGACTGAAAACATCTTTCATATGTCAATTACAATGCATAATATATTAAAACATTAGATCAGATCACTATTTTAATCTCACCTAGGCAGATTTAAACTAGCCTAAATCATATCAGGCGTATTTTAAACTCGCCTGGATGATACCATACGGATTTTAAACTCGCATTATAAACTCCTGGCCTGCTCCATGATGGATTTTAATCTCGCCTAGGCGAAAGTGCGATTGTGATCTCGTAAAGACGGATTTTAAACTCGACTAGGCGAGATCACAATCACAATCCCCCTGGATTTCAATCTCGTCTCTGACATATATACAAATATTGATATAAATATATATATATATGTGTGTGTGAGTGTACACAAACAAATATATATCAACATATGTAAATATGTGTACACACATTAAATATATTTACACACATATACATGTATAATATATACACACATATATACACATATATGTACACACACATATATCTTCATGACTTGATAATCCGACACTAAATGTAATACCCTAATTTATTTCGGATTACAAGGCTGTCGGAATGTTAAATCAATCAAGGTGACGGTGGGTCAAGATACAATGTGACCTAAATTTTTGGAGGACTTGTTAGTATTCATTAAATATTTTGTTATAATTAACTACATATATGATATTGTTATGATTTGTGTGAAATAGAAAATAAAACTTCCGTCATGAGTACTGTTTTATTTCTTAAATACATGTCTATATATACAACGCTCATCAAGATTGACGACCTATGCAGATTCTTCCATTATGAGACATGATTATATTTCTGAACAAACATTAACTAAATGTATATACTAAATGAACGAACCAGCGGTTGATATATTGAGTTCATGTACATCTAAAGAATGCAAGCATAACTTTCTAGTATCTGGTTGTTTTATTTTGATTTTCACGGACTTTTCTAAGCAGTCCGCGATCGGCATCAACGTCCCCTGCAGCGAAGCCCTGCTCCTCCAAATACCGTAGCCTTATTTCCATTCCCTATTCGTGTCTCTCGTACTTATTGGGGAGCGTGTATAGAATCCGGTCTGCACCTGGGGTAGCCTACATATTAAAGAGGGCGATCATTTGAAGGGGATAGAGAAAAACTGGCGTGTAGTGTTTTTTTTTTTTGGGGGGGGGGGGGAGGGGGGGGGTTAAACATAATAAAGACTTGTATAACCTGTTGTTCTGTGTTATTTCTGAACTACTGCCCTGTTATATGTGCGGCATGGTACCTCTGCGGTTGAGAATCTGGAAACAAGCAGATATGTATGAATAATTAGTACATTGATTATAACATGCAACGATATGAAGACACAACGGGAATCGAACCACCGACCGCACGTCCAGAAGCCGTCTGCTGAAGCAACTGTGCCACGAAGGCAAGTTGGAAGCGAGAGAAAAGCACATGAACTGGTGACGTAATAAAACAGGAGTCGACGCCTATGGGACAAGTTATGTACTAAAGAGGGGCGGATTCTTGAATGACAAAAATGGGTGACAGCGAGGTGAGTGTTATTTTATATGATATTATGTGAGAAGCAAATATCTATTTCTTAGTATATCATGAAATGACTATTATAAATATACACAGTAGCTTAAGATTTGTGAGAAATTGAGATAAATTGTTATTGTTGTTGCTCTTCTTATGTATTAAAAGGAATACAGATGTATAGTTCTTTTCAAAACCAGCGATTATTATTGTTTAAAGAAAAAAATATTATTGAATAATTTTCAAAATGACAACTCAACTCTGATAAATTATAGAAAATTGACATTGAGAAAATCACATGCGTACAGACCCAAGAATAGTCCTGATATGAAAGCCTATTCAGAAAGGCTTACCTCGCAACACAATGCATCAGAACTCGCAATACAATGGAGCCAGTGTATTTAAGACAATGCCTGCCCAGCTGCTAGCAATGGCCAGGTGCAAAAATGGCTCCAAATATTAAATATGCAAAATGACCTTGAAGATCAAAGTCAAGGTCACTGGTTTTCGAACACATCACAGATCATGGTCATGGCAATGTCTGCAGTGATTATGAAGAAACAAAATATGCAGTACTTAAGAAGTTAGCTAAATTACCAAAAATCACGTAAACGAAAAGTCCACATATAATAAAAAAATCCTAGGTCAAGGTCGCCAAAAAGTTTGTGCCTTCGAGCAAGTCATAAGACGATGCTCTGAACAAAGTAATAAGCAATCAAATGAAAACTCTGGCCGCTATTGTGCTAAAGGCAAGTAAGGTGATATTTCCAGTATGAGCTGACCTTGAATGTAAAGGTCAAGGTCACACAACCAAGAAAAAATCTTTTGCATTTCTTGTACAGGATTACGACAAAATTTTGCTAGGTGGCAGTACTTCTGAGATATATGTTGTTTACAGAAGCATAGCTATGTTACGGTCCCCTCACTGTGTACATGCACAGCCTGACAGGGATATGTGATTATATTATGACGAGCGGTGGGGGATACATTCGCACATACATAAACTCCACTATCACAGCATACAAACACGAAGAAATGCCATATTATAAGTATATTTGTATTCGTAGAATGACACTTTGTGCACAATTTAAGTTCTGAAGCCTTCTGATGATCTGCTGAGTTCAAATTGCAAAATATACTAATATCACTAAATTGCTAAGCCACCAGGTTCCTGGATGCATTGTGCTGGACCGTATTTGTAGCTGACCACCCGGATTCTAAGAATCTAAACGAAATAGCCATAGCCTGAGGCTATCTTGTGTGAAATATGGTCTCGGTGACCGTCAAATCTGTGTTTCTTGTCTCAGCTTTAGTCCCAAATAACTTGTCTAAAAAATAACTAATTTTAATATGAATAACACTAAGATATCCTAGCACATATGTAATCTTATTGTTACCTCCGTCAATTAAGCCTAGCGGCGGGGGTTATGTTTTGGGCAGAGTATATTTGTCTATCTGTTTACCTGTTTGTCTGTTAGCACGATAAGAAAATCGATAAAGTACTCAACGGAGTTTGATGACGGTTGTTAATTGTTCGTTATTAACGGAGTTTGATGAAAGTTTCAGGATAGCTCGGAAATGATACAAGCAGCAAATGATTAAATTTGGGGCCGATCCATGCGTAAAAAAGCTCGGAATGAGCTCTGGTGTTTTTTTTTGGAGGTCTACTGCATGTTTGCTTTCACTGGGACGTTTAGCAGGTGACGATATGGCCATATTTGGAGAGAGTCGTGACTTCATAGAGCACAATGACGTCATTGCATGTGTACGTGCCGTTTCCCTGGAAGGTGTCAGTAAATCAACGTAAAGCAGGGGGCCCACGGTTGCCTGTCGTTTTTATAGTCTGGGCCCTGTTTTAATAAGAAAGTAAATGACTTAAGCTTCCCCGAACCCCACCCCCACGGGAGATGGGGCCAAAACCCCGACTTTGGCAAGTTTTGAGGGCTCGTTACTTAAGTAGTAGGGTGTAAGATTCCTTAACTACGGAATATGGAATGTATGTGGGGAGATTTAATATGAACCTGCGCAGCGGCATGCATTTTTTCTCTGTGCCGTTGTAATTTTTTTATTTAATCGAGTATTTTAAAAGAATGTTTCTTGATGCAGTCTTATTTCAGTCATAAAACAAATTAAAACGTAACAGGTTCCCAGGAAATATAAATAGTGAAATACTTGTATTCATGGATTTAGAATTTTGTAAAATAAAATTGGAATGTTATAGTTCAAAAGAAATTCATTTAATATTATGTAGTGTATTTGATTAAAGTGGTGAAGTCTATCGCTCCTTAGATTTAGTAAATGATTACCAGAGAGCTTAGATGACGAGAGGGTTCACTCCGCATGCGCCATATTGAATTTTGAGACACTAGCGCCGCCACGCGGTTGGGGGGGGGGGGTTAGGACAAGAAACGTCATGACAACATACGCCATGCGGACCTCGCTTCACGTGTTGTGTGTCAGCTTTTCACAGAACACAGCGATTCCATACGTTTCAGCGTGCTGCCACATAAATAGAACGGTTATATTAAAACTTTTAGATACAAATTATCAATACGTTTTCCTGTTTATGCTTCATTTGGCTTGATCCTGGTCTCACTGAGGTGACGTTGCCATAGATGGTGTGTATACAGTATAGCCTATAAGTATAAGGCTATTTAGCTTATACTTTTTATAGGCCTGAACAAGTCATATGATTTTATCAAGCTTGATAATTGATTCATGGAAAATTATACTTTATATAATTATTGGTTCCAGAGGTTCAGAATGTATTTTGAAGGATTGGTAAAAACTATACAGATTTGTAAATGCTTAATCCTTGGATTTTGGAGCAAGCTAATTAAGCCATTATGCGTATAGCGTAGTCCTAGGCCTATACCGTACTCAGTCATAGACTATATATATGGTTGATACTGGTAATAATAATAATAATAATATTAATAATAATTATAACAATAATAAAAATAATAATCTATATTTTATTATGAACAGTAATAGATAATTATAATTATTATTATTGTGTATGAAATGAACTATTAGGAAATGTTTAAAGCCAATTAAAATAAAAGTTACAAAAAATGAATTCTATGGGTATAAGCAATTATATACAATTAATAATATGATCAAAAAAATAAAAACATTTATAGACATATATCATAATTTAAATATTTATATAATTTAAAGATTTAAAGAACTACTTATACATTGTAAAATTTATTCAATATATTTTTACTGATATGTTTATTATAATATCTAAGAAATATAATTATATGATATTCAATGTTTATTATCATATCTATATATTTTTAAATATATATATTGGTGTGTATTATGTAAATGCATTTAAGTGGAATATAATATATGTATTATCTTTAAGATATCCATATTTAATAAACCATAATATATGCATTTAAAACATGTATATTTAAAATATATATATTATACAATACAATTGTAATATATTATAATTGTAAATAACAGTAAATATTTGTATATATATATATATATATATATATTATATGCAATATACTTCAAATACAAAATATATTTCTATTTATATTTTTATTTTTCATATTATAAATGCATAGGCCTGTATATTTATGCACATACGGATTTATTTATTTATGAAATTTATTTATACATGTATAATTATATTTATTTATTTATTACCAGTATATGTGAAAGAAGACTGAAAGAGTGAAAGTTACCCTGAAAGAAGGGCGTCAACATGTGATATATATATATATATATATATATATATATATATATTATATATATATATATATTATATATATATATATATATATATATATATATATATATATATATGTATTTATACATGATGAGGGGGGGGGGGGGTACGACCCCATGCCTGTGGGGGCCTTAAAAGTATCCACTCGCACACCTTTTTTAGAGCCTTGCAACACCACTCCCTCCCACTGTTCTTCACTTATGGCTCCTTTACATCAAATTTTATATTTTTCATATTTTGAATCAAATTTAAAGTTTTGAAAAAAATATATAGGCCTAACCTCTGAGGTGACATGTATATTCATCTGCCAACAATATTAATAATACAAAGACTCAACGTGTATATACTGGTATAATATTTATTGCAGTTTAACATTTAAAATATATCATAAAATATTGTATATTTTAATTAATATTTTATAATAGGATTTTCTATTAATATTGTTTCAATGTTAATCTTTGTTAACCACTTAATGAACATAAAACTCTTAAATTTACCAAAATAAAATTGATGCAACAACATTGTTTCCAGCTATACTAAGTTTATTGCGGATATTATAAAACATTGTTGATGCATCATCTTTTCTGTAAGACCAATTAACTGAATACCTATAAAGGAACATTTGCATAGTGTTGTCAAAATAATTGGTCAGAGCGAACACTCTAAATTCTACAAGGAATACATTTTTTTCACATTCATCTTTTCGTGGTACAATTTTCTACACCACCCGGAAAATTTTTTTTTCATAAATATCAGTGTATTTCAAATATTTTTATACCACACATTCTAGTATGTAATCAGCCCCGCCCTGCACACAATCCTAAGCTGGGGCCCATGAAACGGAGCCCTAAGTCTTAAACTTCTGTGTCATCAAGGCATACAGTCAGATTGGGAACTCAGCAGCAGGTCCCCTAATATCCATGTAGATTCACTGGGTCTAAGTTTTTGATGCGAATGGATGTACCTGTTTCATTAAAACATAAATATCTAGGTAATATATTGTAAATAATATTTTTTTCTCAATTTGCTATCAATACAAATATTTTCCAAACATGCCTTGACTGGGCAGTGTTATATCATCTATATATATATATATATATATATATATATATATATATATATATATATATATATGTATATATATATTTGAAATATAACTTCATGATATATCTGTCTCCTTTTAATAATTATAGTTTATATTTTATAATTATAATATAGGCTCTCACATGTTCACATTTGTGGGTAAAAAAACTTGTTCTGTCACAATATATCCGTTCTGAATATAAAAACACAAAGAATTCATCAATAAACATAATATTTATTTTTATATAATATATTTATATAGGAAACATATAAAATTAAAAATATCTGAAACTGGAACTGTGGAAGACAGGATTGCAACTGAACTTATGAAGATAGTATTATAATCTATAGTATACATCTGTAGACTGTACTCCCACGGGACTCCGGCTTATTTGGTAGTCCATACATATTATACATGGACACTTGATTCTGCCACTACTTATTTATCGGTAAATTACTGTAATTTTAGGGCTATATCATTTTTTCAGCACTATCTTACCTGACCCACTGCGGTTTGTTGCAGCAGCAGCCATGGTGATTATGTACACAGAATCAGCCGCAACCCCCCCAACCGCGTGGTGGCGCTAGCGTCCGTGACGTTAAAATGGCGACCAATGAGAAAACGCGAAGTGAACCCTCTCGTCATCTGAGCTCTCTGTGATTACCCTCAGTTTTTCCACCCTGCAACATTCAGTGTCAGAGTCAGGAGTATAAGTCTGATCATTGTCAATGTCATCATTGGTTGGATTTGGGATGGGTACTAACGCAATACGTATCAGGATACATTCTGGCGATACGGAAGGTGTCATGAACTCATGGTAATTCAACAAACTGTGAAAACAAAGCATACTTTCTTGGGCCTATTTCACACTGGCCAATTTATCCTGTTCAAGCTTATGAGATTAAAACGACCCCCCCCCCCCCCCGATTTCCCCTTTATGACCGTTGTGAAAGCACACCCTTGGATAAGTTTCCATATAGTATATGTTTTGATCGCATCAAACCGCTCGCGCTAGTTGCCAGTGTGCATCATTAACCAATCATGAATCCGATCATTGTTACGCCAAACATTATAGATACAATGCGTCAGTGGCCGGAGCAATTTCTTGTTAAAATACATCATATTCGTTTGTGACAGCAGTCTTCGTTGTTCTTTCCTTTTAAAAGAAAAAGCTGAATTGTAGGGTTTATTCATTCCGATTTAAGGTTAACATATTTAACAATCATGGAAATTTTAAAGAGTTCCACGAAACTGTTTTGTGTATCTAGTTTAACGAACTGTCTGTTAGAAAAAAAAGTCATGCTCTCTACTATTATAAGGTAACCACCAAGAATAATCTAGCTCCTTCAGGTAGTGAGAACGTTCATTTTTGTTAGTTATATTGTGAGAATGAGTTTTGTTCGCGAAATTTTACTAATTGAAGTTCAAGGTGGAAGGAAGCAGTTCCCCTAAATATTCCTAACCAACATGTATTTCATGACAACATCCAAATGTGTCACCTTAACGTCAATGAATTTATTGTTGCAGAACTTATATACAAACACAAATGTACTCTCTCTCTCTCTCTCTCTCTCTCTCTCTCTCTCTCTCTCTCTCTCTCTCTGAGAATGTGTAAGCAAACTTTGCAGTATTTAGCAACCGTTTGATCGGTTCAGTTTTGTGCATCCTAGGGTATACAACAGATGCTTGAAAGTGAACACTTTCGAAATGTAGGATTTGATAAGAGGTGGGGCATGCAGCGCGAAAATATTTCATGGAGAGTGTCAAAGGCAGAACTCTAGTTGCTTAGTTGGGTGATTGGGCCCGTTGCCGCAGAGAATAATGTTCTGGATGAGTCATGCACATCCTCATAAATATAGAATGCAACAAATATGTGCAAGTATTAATCCTCATCGTCACTCTGAAAGACACCTTAGCTTTAAATAATGTGATGAAAGTTTGGTCAAACACAACACATCAAGCATAAAGGAAGTACAAGTGTATAGTCACCCAATCACACTTATATTCGGGCGCCTTAGAAATTTCAGTAGAAGGACCCCCCCTCCCCAGGCGTTTACTTTTAACTGATTGTTAACCAATAATTTTAAATTTAATTACATAACATAAGGTAGCACCACATTTTCTTGTATCTTTCCTATTTGATATTAATAAACATTCGAAAATAAGATAATTTATGATTAGCTTACCAAGAAACTTAGATTTAAGAATCAAATAGTTATGATCTTGATATTTTATTATTCAGTGAGATTTCACCAGTTATATTAATTTTGTGATATACCGGATTCTGAGGTCCTGGGTAGCGCGCAAGACTCGGGGAGGTCATGAGTTCAAATCTCAGCCGTGGAGGGGTGGTATTATTACCCAAGAAGAGCGCTATGTAGTTTTACTTGGAAGGTTGTGTCTTTGGGGGTTACTCGGCGTTCGATAGACACCAGGTCTGGATCCTAGGTGACACTATACAAAATAACATGCCAGGAAGCGCGTGATACCACCCTGTTACGTAGTTCAAACCAAACAGGAACTCTGCAGATCTACATACTAGGATTGAGAATTAGATAACACCGCATAAAAAATGGAGGCGGTTACCACCGGCAAAATATTCTTTAAAAAGACGTTATATTGATTCTACAACAAGATTTCATAGTTTCTCTATAATTGTATTTATTTTTCACAACCGGAGTATCTCGTTTATCAAACATTCCTAAATACAATCCTGCAACTTTATTTCTAGCTTTAACATATGCCTTGGTTATAAGGCTCAAATTTTTAAAGATTCATTCTAGGCATATATAAAACAAATATTAATGCAATGGTATATTAATCATGAGTCCCATATCTGAGACACCTAATCAGGTACAACTTCGCCTACAAAGAAAACAATCTGGTGCACTTATTGCAGAAGTGTATTGTGTGTTCTTAGGCAAACAGCATTCAAGAGAGAGCAAAACAGGGATACGACTTATTGATCTAGTTACCCTGACAGAATGTACCATGCATCACCTCACAGAGCCGACGTCAACACCAGCAGCAGCCTGACACATGCATCACTGCCCGATGTTCAGTTTATGTTTGCTACAGTGCCGGGTTTTTTTACTAAGGGTACATACATGAACAATCTCACGTCTTTGTAAAAAATAATATCATCCAGTATCATCTGTAAATCTGCTCAGCTATCTTTACAAAATGGAACTTTTAAACCATAGTCCTTGGACATCATGTAGGTGTAACACGTGTATACTAAGATTGCAATAAAGGGTTTAGGGTAAGGATATAGTGGTATAGGTATAAAAGGGTAGAAGAGCGCCAGGAGGTGAACACTCTCCACCAGGGGCAATTCACAGACAATTCACTAATAACAGATTGACATTATTCTTTATGCAAATAAAAGATGACAATGACAATGTATATGAAAGCACAGGATAGCGGTTTGACTGAGAATGGTTTCATTTGAAAGTAAAATTCTGCAAATGTAGAACATATATAACAATCACGTTATACTTAAGCTTTTCGCAGCTCAATAAATTTATATTGTGCATTAACCATTACATAAAAATCAATGACAAAAAAATCTGTTCGAATGCATTTGGTGGCGTGAACATAAACAAAAGTCATATAAAAATGAAATGACATTTCAATTTTAAAACTCTAACCAGAATGTCTAGACATGAAGTAAATGTTCACACATGTCAAAATAAATTCGAATAAAAAATTCAAATTTGAAGATGAAGAGTACATTATAAAAATAAAAAAGCCAGTAAAAATCTTGCTTTAGGAGAATATCTCTTGTCAAAATACAAATAACTGTGTTCACAATATAGAATGCACAAAATAGCAGACTAATTAACAAATAACTTTTATTCAATTTAAATACAAACATTAACTTTTAATAAAATAACTGCATTCCTTGTCATCTAAATAATTGCCATAAATTATCTAAGATCATGGTCTTGGTCTTTATAGCAATTAATTTGATTCCACTAAAAAACCTGCAGGACATCTTGCAGGAAATGTTTCAAAAGTTTATCTGCTGTGGTTGCTATGGCGGTATAATGATTGATTGATTAATTGATTGATTGATAGCTTACGATCTTAATAAGAAACCTCACACCTCTGAAAGCTATTTGATATGCGAAATGGTAAATTATGCTGTCCTAGTTGGTACACACGGGCTGACAATAGATGCTGTCGTTAACAATATGCACACCTACGTCCCTATCCGTTTACTTTATTCAACTAAAGACTAAAGGCAAATTTTCAATAACACTGGGCGTATAGTTGACGTACAGCTGACGAACGACGGTAAGGGGGAGCAGTGACCGCGCCTTCTCTTTTCACTGACCCCAAGGCTTGTGTTTAAAAGCATAATTTTTTCCTTTGACCGACAAGATTTTAGAGTCATTCAAACAACAGTCGCATCCTAATGAGAATACATTGACCTATGAAATAGTAATTAAATTGAATGAATATAAGTATAATGTTGACAATTTTTGTGAAATTTATTAGAACTGTACTTTTACATACGGTCACGTGCATACATGCATCTCCGTTTCCAAACACTTCTCGGTCATGCAACTCCCATAGCTACCAGCATGTGAACACTCAAACACGCCGTCACGCATATGTGTGTATTATTGTGTTTTTTCACACCGTAACTCTTGCGACCATGAGTGGGTTCTCATGGAATGGGCTTATGAAGAATCCATTACATTTTGGTGTACATCCAACACATGATCAGGATTTAGCAAGGTAATATTCACAAGGGATATTCTTGGAATATTCACAAATGTACAATATATTATGCACGAAATTATTGATATGGGAACAAAACAGGAGGTATCGGCAAAAATCGCTTTGTGAGCATCCCACAATAGGCACCCCACCTGGCGGAGGCTTGCATTACTTATAATGCAGATTTCTGCTTCTGATCATCAAGAGATGATCGTCTCCGAGACGGAGTAACGGTTAAGCCGTAGTCTCAACCCGCCGTACTTGCAAGTGCATGCTGTCTACTTGCAAAAACGTGGGAAAAACTTGGGGATCCGTACGTGGTGAGTACCGCCTCAGTACGGATTTGGGAGCACGCAGACACGCCGTAGCACTTTTAGTGCAGGAGGAACTTTCACTGTGTTCGGGCTGCGTTCGGGCTACGGATTCACCCCCAAAATCGGGCGGAAAAACTCACGTTCATCGCACTTGCACGCACATAAAACATGCGATTGAGTAAGGGCACCGTACGTGAGCAGCACGTGTAAGTGCAGCCTCCGTACGACAACGTGGCAATCGCACGGAGATCGTACGTTACAAGCACGTTGTAAGCACGTACAACTCACTTACCACGTGCGCATAGTACGATGCAAACGCTCACGGGCCATGATTGATTGATTGATTGATTCTTTATTTCCTCCTTTTTTACAAAGAGAGTACAATCATAACGGAAATTTATCAAATATAACATATAACTATTAATAACTAAATAATACAAAAAAGGTAATAATAAGCTGCATAAATAGTTTATGCCGTGAAATCATATATATCGTTGCAATATTACTCATAAAATGAGCAAGAGACAACCTAGCCCAATGGCTTCATATAGAGAGGCAATATAATACCACATTATGTCATAACGAAATAGTAGCTCTGATTAAATGTTGCACGGAGTCAGCAATTATCAATATAAAATAAATATATGCATTGTGGTCTTCAAAAAGACTACACTGATATCCAAAACACACATCAACTAAATCAGAGCTGTTCATATTATGCAATGCAATAGCTGTAGACACATTAAAGCGATCAAGAAAATTTTCCCATAGCTGATTGCGTTCATTATAAAGATATGGACAATTATTCAAAAGGTGACATAAAATATCATTCTGAAAAGTAGTGCAAAAATTGCATAAAAGACTCTCACCATTATTAACTAGGCACAATAACCGTACCATATCACAAATCTTTAACGGGCCACGTACTTACACCTTGCGCAACCGTGCGTTGACGCACTCCCTCCTTACTCTTGCCACTCTCTCCCCACGTTTTCAGAAAAACGTGGCGGCCGTGCCCCCTCTCCCTCCAGAAAAAAAAAACGTACGGACTAAAAACACGCACGGTGGGTTGTGACCGGGGTTTTAGGCTACGTCATACGTCCTACCTTTCGTATATTAAAATCTTCTCAAGATCTCAAGAAGGATTATTTTTTTTCATTATATAATAAACTTATTTCAACAAAATGAGCGACTTATTCTTAAATATACAGAATGAGTAAATTGGCTTCAATATATATATATATATATATATATATATATATATATATATATATATATATATATGTATATATATATATATATATATATATATATATATATATATATATATATATATATGAAATACCTGCTGGTTTTAAATAAAAGTAAAATGTAAGAAATTGAGCACAACAGATGTCATCCGATACTATTTTTATTATTATTATTATAATTATTATAATTACATGTACTATTATTGTTATGATTATTATTACATGTATTATTATGATTATCATTATTATTATTATTAAAAATCATGTATTTGTATTATTACGTTTTATTACTATTATCATTATTATTATTATTATTAAAAATCATATATTAGTATTATTACGTTTTATTAGTATTATTATTATTATTATTAAAATCATGTATTAATATTATTACATGTTTTATTAATATTATTATTATTATTATTATTATTATTATTATTATTCCATATAACATTAAAGAACGACTTGTAGTGTACATTTAGAGTAAATAAAGTAAAAGAACATGCTCACAGGATCCGATGTAAGCCGTGGACTCAACAGAATTCTCGACACCAATCACTGGAGACAGGAGAACTTCACAGGTCCCGTTCCTGAAGGCGTTTACAGCACGGCATGCTGGCAGTTCGTTGCATTGAATCAAACACTCAATTGGCATGATGCTGGAGCGTGACTGGCCAAGGTCGTATCGGTTTGTTCGGTTTGCCAAAACTCTATATTCTTTCTGTTTGTCGTAATACCCGCTTGTTGTCGAGGTACCGATTGTTTCTAAATAAGAGAAAACGACGAAACGATCAGAAATATTATAACAATTCATATATACTCACATATAGACGTATGCTGATTAAATGACAGTTTTTGAACAATTTTCATCACTATTTGTCCAGTGAATAATGAATACAGTTTTTTTAAGCTTAAGTTGTTTCAAACAATTAATTCAACAAGAAAATTGTAAAATAAAAATTTTCCGTCCAGAACAATACCCACCCTTCCATATACACAGTCCCAGGACTCTGATAGCCTTAATGGTCTCTCTTCTCCAATTAATTACAGCCCCCCCCCCCATGATGGATTTACATGGGGAGGAAGAATTTGGTTAAAGTTTAGGTGGCTCGGGATAAAACTGCTGTCTCAGTCAAATTGTTTTGTCTTGGTGAAGGCATGCGCTCTAATGTGTGCCAATTTAGTTACAATATCAAATGACGATCTTGAGCTTCTTGAGCTAGAGCGGCTCAGGTAGACTCCTTCCTCCCCCTCCCCTGAGCAATGTCTCTGATTACTAAATAGCAATGTATATCAACTGCATGACTTGACATTACTGAGTTAAATGATTTTTAAATACCAATTATTGACAAAATTATGGATCCATAAAACACACTGTCTGGCTGATAGGTTCTCGATTTATTTGTTCACATAGGACTGAAAGATTTAGTCTGTTGAACCCCTATATGTAATATTTGGAAGCTTATTTTAAGTAGAATATGGTTCTGGCATTTTTTAGCTTAATAAAATTTCTGGAGATAATCCTAGTAAAAGATATATATTTTTAATGGTGAAATACTCATTATAAACCAATAACTCACTATAACCTTTTTTTTAGATATCTCTTCATATTATTATTAAAGGAGGCAGCTGATCACTAAATTCCCTGCTAGGCTTAAAGATGGGATAATAGTTAACCTGTCGATGTGGTGTGCTAAGTGAAGAACTCCCACCCCATTCTGGGATAAGGGCAATGGACTAGGATAGCATTACAGGCTTAAATATTTCTGATTTTAAAATTTAAAAGTTTGGAATATTTAAAAAAGGGAGGGGTGTAAAATAAAAAATTAAAAAAACAGAGAAGGAAATTATATTTCTTGAGTGTATGGTGTTATTTTATATGCTTGAATGAACAAAAATAGTTTAAAATCTGCCTTTTCCTAAATGATATCGATTTAAAATCTGATAAACTCATCTTACAATTAAACTCGCGTGCACGTGTACTTGTTGTAGTGCTTGCAAAGCATTGGTCCTTATCTCTAAACATATACCTACGATATACAAAACATGACATGAACCGCACTCTTTTACTGCATGGAGCGATGTACGCGTGGACTCGCGAGTACCAAGAATGTCAGTCTCCAGACATAAATAACCCCATGGGAAAGATAACAGCGCTTAAAGGATGTGTAGGATAACATGATAGGCATAAAAAATTTACTATATTATAATTTAATGTGTAAATTAAAAGTAAAACCTTTATTATAAAATTTAAATTTGCTGATTGTTCATCTTGAACATAAAACAAAGAATGTTTTTTTTTCGAAAGGGATTTCTAACAAAAGAATGGTTTATTTATCGGAAAGCAAATGTCGTACATGGTTTAAAATTATGCATTAATGTTACTTATATTGAATGGAACGGAGAGGCCATGGTTTAGATGATGTCGATCAAATCTGTGCACTAAGCCGAAAACTGAATAAAATGTTGCATTCATTCCCTACTAGAAAATACTCTTGATCGTCCTCTAATGCCACCAGATATTCGACGGGCGTATTATGCACGTTTCCTGTGCTCTTGTTCGCTAGGTAATTGCTAGTCATTGACCACCAGTATAAGAAGCCTTTGCGCTTCGTAAATATGAAAAAAGGTTCATCTTCATTCTACTCTGAATTTTAATGTTAAATTTTGTATTATATAGATAAAGTAGACCGGCTGCTACTCATATAACGCCTAAAGACGACTGTTTAAAAAAAGAGTTGACCTACTGGAGGGGGGAATGGTATAAAAGATCATATGCAGACCCGTAGGGGAACATGATATAACTCAATGGGAGAACTCTTTCATTTTGTAGATTTAATATTTCTTTATTAGAGAAGTTTATTTCTCCTAAAACAAGACTTCAATTTGATAGATAAAAAATATTCTCCTTGTTTTCCCTTGACAGGGTCTTTTACGCATTCTTCAGCCAAAACACATGCTTTTTCATTTAATGTTAATAATCAGTCCTTTTGAGGTCTTTTACTACTGTAAATGTCTGTAAATATTTTCTACTGTGACCTAAGTGATGTTTACAGCTCACAAAGATTATCACTATAGACTGAAACAATTTATTGAAACAGCTACCCCAAAGAAGGTCTATTTTCTCGTAAATGATATTTTACTGATCACACAAGCGTTGTAAATTCATTTGCTTGCTAATAGGTCCACACAATAGCTAAAAACAGTGAACACAACTTCGATACATTGTGAATTGTGGACTACCCCCCTCCCCCCCCCGCCAAAAAAATAGATGAATTAGTGAGATGTGAGAAAGGACCTGGCACTTAATACAGCCTAAGTTCCCTTTTTGTCTCCTGTTCATTGATTCACACAAAATATACATAAATAATAAACATCCGCCTCAAGCTTTTATCATTTCTTTCCCTCTCTCATGACCAAATATCTAAAAACTCTTTATAGCTCAATAAGAACGGTAAGATATACTTTTGGATAAACTTAACGCAAGTTAATCTGTTGCCCTCTAGATTAGCAAACAAATAATAAGTTGATTACCTGCGATGCAGAAAACCACGAGGAGTGCCTGATGAATCATGTTGTCGTTCACGTCGGAAGTCACGAACCAAGTTTACTCTACCTCTCTGCAGGGCGCAAAAGGGCGAGGTGCGCGGGTAACACTATTTCAGGGGGCCCCAACTCTACGTCATAAAACGTCATCCATACCAACAGACATAAACACTGAATAAATTATCTATCTATTTACATGTTTCGTAGCGTCAAGTAGCAAATCAATATGCCACAAGAGTTATGAAAAATTAAGTTAGCTGAAAACCACTAGACAGACACTATCCCTATTTTGCCAAAGCAAACTTTCAGTAACTTAAGTTCCACTTAAAGTCAGTCTATCGTCCATTTTAAATGAGTGAAGTACAAATTTTTTAATCTTACTTGTCATTTCTATTTCTTAAATTTTAGATCCTTAATATGAATATTTGTTTGATATATTTCTAGGTGACTTTCTTTTACTTCTCTGATTTTGGCTTAAAGGTGAAGTTGATAGTGCACAAGAGTGTCAACAGACTCTACACTGGCTTCCGATACGTCAGCAAATAGATTTAACGATTGCTTTTTTAGAGTATAAATACGAATTGGATAGTTTATTATCATACCTAAGTAAACTGAGGAATGGGAAGATCAGTAAAATAACTCTTGGATCAAGTTTTAGGGACCTGCTTTATACTCCTTTAACAAACATCAAAACTTACGGTAAGCGTGCTTTGACGTATGCAGCACCAGGGTTTACGAATGACTGGCTTAGGATATTATGACATCTGGCTCTATTGTCATCTTTAAAAAAGAGGTTAAAACTTACTTTTACGTATATATTCCTTGATTTGTAAACCGCTGTCAAGTATTGCATTATAGGTATGAGCGGTTTAAATAATTTGATAAATTATTACTATATAACTATTTTATCCAGGTGTTCTTTGATAAACTGTGTTAAGTCTTAATCTTATCTTCTTGTCACTTTTCAAAGAAAATATTATTTGAGTAAGCGCAAAGTGCGGCGTTCATCAATCGTCATCGAAGTCGAAAGGACTTGTGAATTTACTTCGACAAATCCGGATTTCGAGGCAACCGATGTACATTATATCCAAGCTTCTTCAGCACTGATTATGATAGATTAATACTGCACAGGTATAGGGCCCATATTGTAAAGTCCTCACCGATAATTGCGTGAAGGAACAACACAGTCGCGACGGCATTGCAAACAGGACACATTCAATGAAGCAGTAAATCAGTATTATGTTCTCTATGGTAAATAAGAGTCAGTCTGTAAGATCTCATCTTCCACCTAAGAGGCCCACCTGTTTATCCAAGACACATCAAAAGTAAGTATTCTGTTACGTTTTGTTTATTAATAACTTCTTATTTCGAATTAATACTTTATCAGCGAAAGAAGAAAGGCATGATCATGGGTGACTAATTGGCCAAACTGGTATACATCGGAACCTGTGTGTAAAGAATCGCGCCGATCCTTGCCGGTATTAATTATGTAACTGGTCATCACGGCTGTAGCAATGATTGATGGAGCGTGCACAACTATTATCCTAATTATCCTAACAATAAAGAGGCATGACCTCGAGCGACAGAGCCATCGCGCTTTCCGGGTTGAAATACGCAGCCCAATCACGATTGACGGGCCGTGCACAACTGTTATCCAAACGTTTGAAAGACATAGAAAAGCGATAGAAATAAAAAAAAATGATTTTTTTTAATATTTGAAAAAAAAGGTTGGATATATATGTTTAGGTACATTTTTTTCTCTAGCAAATGCCTATCCCGACCAGAGGATTTTAAGGTCAATAACAAATACTGATTGCCTGGGAACAGAAGAATGCCGCAGGTTAGATATAATGACGTAACTGTCCGATGAAACACACTTTATCAGCGGAAAATCCCCTAGATTGAAAACATGGGATGTACTCAAAAAGGATGAATCATGTTTACGGCATTGTATATAGAACTCGTCGGTTTAACAATGTTTGATATCCCGAGTTATAGGGGTTCATAAGAAAGATCGTGTTAAACCATGAAACCTTTCCTAAAAGCAGAATTCATTGATGTGTACATTGAATAATGCTTTTGAATAAATAATAATAAGAGAAGTAGCTCATGGACGATTATTTATCATTCGAGTCGAGGGTCATTTTAGTATTGACCATTGTAGAGAAATATCGTGACTTTTGTTTACAAACTATTACATAATTCCTGCTCGGACGTCCTTTTTAAGCTCTTTATCTGTATAGTCATGAAATATACACATGCGGTCAATCTTTCACGACAAAGGGCACGCAAACATAGTATACCTGCGCTTTTACTTAACTGTTTGACATTTTTACACAAAAGAAGTGTCCTTGCATGGCATCAAAAACAAGTGTCAAATTCCCCCGTTGTTTTAAAGTCCATAATTTCATTTATGAAGTGGTACGTCTTGTTAAAGGACCCGGGCCCGAATCACCCATACTTTCTTCTCTGCAAGTACAGATAGCGGCGCTAGGATTAATATTTTAATTTTACCGTTAAGAATGCATTCGGAACTTTTTCCAGAGTTGAACATTAATACTCGCCCTGTCGTCCGAGGCTAATAAAACGACGGTGACATCGAGCACTCGTATTTCTGAAGTCGAACATTATATACATGTATTTGGGTATGCCATTGTTTAATAATGCCAATTTGACCCGCACGCATTATTTGAAAAACCGTAGATTCGGTATGGGCGATAAATAAAACATGAATTTACTTGGATGAATGTTAAGATCACTCTACACACTTAGATACACTCGTTGGTGGATTTGAAATATATGACCTTTTTAATTAGAATAAATAGACTATTGTGATATATCAATGTTTATATCTATAGATTTCTCTATATAAAGTGAAGTATTTGAAAACCTTATTGACCTATTATATTCATTTCTATTCAATATATGCTAAATGTCTTTTGGTGCGCCATGTATTTAAAATTTTTAAACCAGTTACAGCTACATTAAAGTGTATGTTTTATTTAATATGTTGCATATTTGTCCATGGCGCGGGAGGGGTAACCCCTTTTCGTAACTTTCCCCATCGCTTATTCAAGGGTGTGGTCATATGTTTCACGTTTCGTCTGGATTCACGTTTTGAGGCCTAACACCCCGGTTCTCTGGAGGCTACGCGTATGGCCATCACCTATAGACCGAGAGTTTCGATTATCATTTCTGGAAGACACGATAGGAAAAGCATATCAACAAAATGACGCGGACCTGTTCCATGAATCAGAGTATAGTTTTTATTGGTTTATAAAACTGTCAGAGCTTTTTGCCAAGAATCTTATTACTCATTGCTGCCATTTGGTATTACAAATCAGGGACAGTGGGCCCTCACCAACACCAGTCTCCTCACTATTCCCTATAACGGCACTGTTAGGATATCAAATGTTCAGTTTAAAATAAAAAAAATGATATCTTACGTTAGAGGAACCGAAAGGAACCTAAAATGACCAGTTTACATCATCTTTATATTACCAGCATGTTGGGTAATCAATGTAGTGTCTGTTTGCAGCTGTTTTGCAAAACCTCTATTACACAGTTTACGTGTTTTGTAACATTGATTACTTAAACAGCACTGAGGACCACTTGGTGTATATGTATGCAATGACACACACACTCACACACACATCGCACATATGTACCTTTCTTCCAAGCAAAGATTACAGCTTCCATTTGGGGAACTTTCTCTTTGATGTCCGCTGGAGGAACCACCAATTTGGGGGTTTTATTCTCTAGCAATAAGTTTATAAGGTTATCAATATTTAACTATTTTCCAATTCATAAAATTAATGCATATTTTTTAACAGTTATGAGGATTCCTCCATTAAAGAGTATCTAAAATTTCTGTAATGAGGGAGGGAGTCTTTCCGTAACACTCCACTGGGTCAAACCATCTGCAACTTTAAATATTGTCCGAGAATTGGAGGGGGACCCCCACTCCCATACTTTCCCTTGAACCTGTAACGAACATGATGAAAAAGATGGCTGTAGATTTTATGCACAGGTGAGATAAAACAAATATTGATATATTTCATAGACTGAAATATATCAAGAAGTAATATATATTATATTTATATATATATTTATATAATGCATATATTTAAACAGGGGCGTTAATATAGGGGGAAAGGGGGGGGGGGACATATACCCGCCACTTTTTGGCAAGGGGGGAAGTCAATGTAACAACCCCCCCACTTTTCATAGAATAATATTAAAATATTGCAAATGAAATATATTATAAAATAGAATTAAAGACTTTGGATCTAAATCTTGCTTAGAATTAAAAAAATAACTTATTTTCTAAAACATTTTAATTATTTGAAATATGATAACGTATATATATATATATATATATATATATATATATGTATATATATATATATATATATATATATATATGTGTACATATAGTTGAATATGCCACTCACAAACCCTGAAAAAGGTATATATGTGTGTGTGTGTCTATATATATATATATATCCAAAGTCATCCATACAATGTGAAAGAAAAATTGAGGCCACTGTATTAAAATATATATGTATAGCGGAACCTCTCCTTACAGGCACCTCTGGACGAAAGACATCTGTTTATAACAACTTACGGGCAGTCCCTTGAATCTAGGTCCCGAAATCTATAACTCCCCATCAAGTGGATATCGCTAAAAATATCCTGTCTTGTCTATAATTTGGGGGTTATACTGTATATGTATATAATATATAAATTGCAGACAGGTGTTGTATATATATATATATATATATATATATATATATAAATATATATATATATACATATATCTTACTTTCACCAAAAAATGCACAATTTTTGAACTTAGCTTACATAAATCCACCATTCGTTAACCGGTTTTAACATCCCTTGTTCTTGCATATCTGGATCCGCCACTGGGGTAATTAAGTTTCCGCAAGCAGGAACACACACACACACACACACACACACACATATATATATAAACAGGACGACAGGAGGTTTAAACCTTAACATTCATTTAAAGCCAAGGTATCATTTTATTATAAGATTTTATATTTAAACCTGTTACCAGGTGATACAGTGTGTAGTTTCTATTGGTTTGGTTTGTCCCTTGACAAACAAACCGAAAATGTGGATTTTTTTCACCGCATATGAGCCTGCCTAAAGAAATGTTTTAGAATAATTTCTCGGAGTTATTTTTTTTGCAATAAAACAGAATATTAAGGACAAAAAAGGGTTGGGTTCTCAGGCACTGTTTTCAGAAACCAGTGTGCCCGGCCGATTTTTTCTTCACCGTTTTTGTATGATTCGATAAAATGTCATATGATCAGGGAAAAGCATGATAAAAACAGAATTGTGTTTCTAAACAGGTAAAAGCACCACATAAAAAGGAAATCTTATCAATATTTATCTTATTAAATTATCTTCTTGGAAGAACTGTACGAGCGACTGGAGCTCTTAATTTGTAAGTTTCTAATAATAAAAAATAATTAAAAATTTAGATGTCGGTTAGGGGGGTAAAAATTGACGCACGCGGTGCCTGAGTACCCTAACGTTTTCTTTTTATGACCGTATAACAATTTGATTGATAAACGTTTACGGATTTTCTGGCAAATAACGAAACCCACCAAGAGGACCCTTAGGATAATTTCAATACATTTCAGGAAAAGTGGAATTGTGTTTGCTGTCTAAGCAACAGATGAATGCAAGCTCATTAATCAGTGTATCTGTGTATAGTATCCCTGACAAACCTTGTCTGTAAATTCAGATTAAACCCCATCATTATATATCACTGGGCACAGTGTCCTTTCTAATGGCAAATGTATTGGTGATTATATTTCATACATACTGCCTAAATCTTTAAATGATTTTAAAAGGGGGTTTAAAAGTGCATTATTTAAAAATCTTTTTTAAAATATGCTAATATTAAACTTAATAAAACATCTCAAAACCGTTTTCTCTCTAAAGTGTTTCTTTCTTGCCAGCGGTTTTTCATCTCAGTCATCCCTTGACAATCTTTAACACGCGAAATAAAAAACTCGAATTTTTCAATTGGGGGGGGGGGGGGGGGGAGCTTTTTCATGCTTGTAGAAAAAACTACTCGACCAAGCCAGAATCGTTTGAATATATTTATCTCTGAATCACACGTTTAAGTTATGTTCTTTATGGTATGTGGTTACTTTCTAGACAAAGAAATATATGGCCAACAGTGATACGTTTTGAGAAGGGATAACATATAGTTTTAGTCAAAGATAGACCGGCAAAGCGAGCAGAATTTACCACCACCCACCACCTAAAAACTTCCGACCTGTTAAAGCGGATGGTACGGTATATCTATTACCAATGCCCAAACCAAGGCAAGATAAAATGCTAGTTCCTCACTTTGCACACAACCAAACTCATCATTTACTGTTGGGATTCAATACTGATAAAAAACTAAATGACCAAACCGGGAATGGGGGGGGGGGGTTCTATCAGAGGTGGCTGTATTGGTAGCAAGTATAATACAATCCAGGGCTTCAGGGAAGCGACCGGGGGTCGGATACTAAACAAAATATATGGCACAATGTTGGAAATCCCAGCGTCACACTGAGGCTTGATACAAATATATTTTATACATGTAAATCTGATATTTACAATTCACGATTCGAGACAATCCCATGGTAAATGCATGCTATCTGAAGCTGTTTATCATAATTGCCGACTCCCGATAATATATACTTCGGCCACTGAATGGCTGATATTTGTAGGATTTCTTTTACCCAATGACCCTCAGAGTTGACATACACGTGAGTTTGCTTCCTCCTGAGAGTAACAGTTTAAGAACTAGAAAGCACTCAGAGACCGTAATTCAACCTCCACGAAACAATCGGTCACCACTCAATACATTAAGAATGTTAACAACGTCCTGATAAAACATTTTTGTGTGTTATAAAGAAATTCAGCAGAGCATTCAAATGTGTGCTAAGCATGACCAACTCGATTGCTACATCACAGCTCAGCTCTGCCCTCCAGAAAAAAGGCGGCCTTGGGTAATATTGAATGGGTGATGATCTCGCTTTGGCTTCCTAATGTTTAGTGCCCTCACAGATGTATTCGTAAACTTGATTAACCTGTAATCATCATAATTGTAAAACTTCAGTTATGGCCTCGTTTTGTGATCACATTTGTCTTTCTTCTGTGCTGTTATTTGCTAACATGTATTCATGTTGCTATCGAGGGATATACTTTTTTTCTGCTATTTAGTACGTAAACTGGATTGTGGATATGCATTTTTCATCCCGTTCATTGATTCATTCAGCTCTATCAGCCGTTTTACAGAACCAGCTGTGAGTCATATTACTGTACAGAGTAAACCGTGAATATCAGGCAGCGTTTGTCAGCATAACTTTGGGTGATTTAAATCATTTATTAATTTCAAAGTTTCAATCTTTTGTCCTGATAATATATAAAAAAATGTAACAAGTAAATGTTGCCCTCTAATCGAGGTCGCTAAGATCCCATAAAAACTTTATTATTCAAGCATTAATGACTAATGTTTTAATAAAATTATATTTTATAAACCTAAATAATTTTTTTTACATTTCTTACTATTTTTCTAGCTCTTTTTTTCACAAATTATATATAACATATATAAATATACGATATTGATCTATTAATGCAGACCATTATGAATAATTACACACATATAACCGTTTTATCTATAACTCAGCTATGTTTTGCCTACGTGAACAGCGGCGACTTGAATATATCTTCTTGAATACATGCAAGCTATAATGTTTCTGTCTGGGCGCTGCGGAATGTTATGACAAATATAGTTCTAACTTAGTATCTTTTGCTTTTAACAGTACGTGTTCTGACATAGATTATAACATTTGAGGAAAAATGATAAAAGAACTACAATCACAAGAATATAAATATAGTATATCTCTGATACTAGTTGTCATACATCAAAATGATTCCATGACACGGGTACCACAAAGCGGAGCATCTCCTCGCACGGGAGCATCAGTAGACTGGTACTGGAACATCACTAAACTGGGCACCGGAGCATCTGCAGATTTGGGTTTGGAGCATCAGTAGACTGGGCATCGGGACATCTTAAGACCGATTACGGCAGCATCTTTAGACGGGGCACAGCAGCATCGTCAGACTACACATGCGACCTTTAATAGACTGGGCACGCTAACATCAACAGACTAGGCACGGGAGTTTCTTTAAACTAGGCAGTGAAATATCATTATACTGAGCATGGGACCTTTATTTTGCTGGACACAGGAACATCATTAGATTGGGACATGGAGCCTCATTAGACATTGTATGGGAGCTACATTTGACTTGTATGGAAGTTTATAACACCGGGCACGAATGAATTAATAGAATAAGCATGGGAACCTCCTAAGACTGGGTAGATCAGCATTATTAGACGTGGCACTGGGGCATCGGTAGACAGGGCACGGGGGCTCTATCAGACTTGGCACGGAAGCATCATTATACCGGGCATGGGAGAATCATTATACTGGGCACGGGAGTATCATAAAATTGGACACTTTAACATTATAAGTCTAAGCACGGGAATTTCATTTGACTGGGCACGGTAACAGCACTAGACTAGGCACAGGAGCTTTCTTAGACTGGGTACAGGGGCATCAGTAGACTGTGCACAGGAGCTTCATCTGACTAGGGACGGTAACATAATTTCACAGGGCACAGAAGCATCAGCAAAACGAGCACAGGAGCATCATTATACTGAGCGTGGGAGCATCACTAGACTTTGCACAGGAGCTTTATTAGATTGGGCACTAGGGCATCATAAGACTCAGCACGGGAATATCATTAGACTGGGAACGGGAGCACCATTCGCCTGGGCACTGGAGCATCAGTAGACTCGGAACGGTAGGAGCATTAGACTGGGCACGGGGGCTTCATTAAACCGTGCACGGAAGCATCTTTAGATTTTTCACTGGAGCATGAGTAGACTAGACATCGGAACATCTTAAGACAGGGTAGATAGCATCATTAGACGTGGCACTGGTGATTAGTAGACGGGGCACGGGGGATTTTTTAGACTAGCACGGGAAATTCACCAGAGTGAACAAGTTATCATCAGCAGACTGGGCGCCGGAGTATCATTATACATGGCATAGGAGTATCATTAGACTGGGCACAACAACATCTTTTGACTAGGCATGGGAGCTGTATTACCCAAGGCATGGGAGATTTATTAGATCGAGTATTGGAGCATCATGAGACTGGCACGGGAGCACCGTTAGACTGGCCCGGGATTATCATTAGACTTGCACGGGAGCATCATCAGACTGGGCACGGGAGCACCGTTAGACTTTCACGGGATTTTCATTAGACTTGCACGGGAGCATCATTAGACTGGGCATGGGAACATCATTACAATTGGCACGGGAATATGATAAGACTTGATGTATTAATCAGTGTAAAAAATCAGTAGGGCATGTAAAATTGACCCTTTACCTTTGTAACTATAAAATAATAGGGTTCTTCCACTATTGGTAGGTGAGCTAAACTTGAAAGATTGAAGTTTGAAATGAAAACTCTGGTTAATATAAAATTATAAACAAGGTTTTCGAAGAATTCAGACCTGCTTACTTGACCTTTGATCACAAAATTGAATTTTCTCCTATGGGTAGCTGAGCCATATGCGAAAGATTGAAGGTTAATTATGAAATCTTTGGCTTTTAATACATCCATAAGCTTTCTGAGGGTGTGGACTCTGTGATCTGACTTTGAACCGTTAACCTCAAAATCGATAGATGGATGGAGAGACGGACCTACGAACGAACGGGCAACGAAGGGATAATGGTAAAAATATTTTTGAAAAATTGTCCTGTCAATCAAGGACAAATATACAGACCATCGGCTTTCATCTCTCTCTCTCTCTCTCTCTCAGACACAGACATGCATTCACATACGCACGGGTATAAAATGAACATTGTCACATCGGTAAACACTGATATACATATTGAATAACTCATGAAGTTAATAATAAACAGAAAGTAGTCAGACCTCCGCCACTGGTCTAGTCAAACTATTTCATGTACATGTCTGCACAAAAAATAATTGTGACGATTCATCAAGTCCATCTTAGGTCAGAGTTAGAACAAAGGCGGCCTAATGCCAGTGAATGACAATTTACCTAAGCCAATGGGCGGGGGTTATGTTTCTAGCAGCGTTGGTTTGTCTGTTAGCAAGATTACTCAAAAGGTTCTTCACGGAGTTTGATCAAATTTTCAGGCTAGCGCGACACCGATACAAGGAAAAATTGATGATATTTTGGAGTTGATCCATGCGTAATTAACTCCGAAATGTTCCCTAGTGTTTTACCGGTTTTATAGCACATTTGTTTATGCGGGTACGTAGCAGGTGACGATAAATGGCCATCTTTGCAGTGAGACTTGTGACGTCACAGTTGACAATCAATGACGTCACTTGTACGTGTACGTACCGTTTCCCTGAAAGGTCTCAGTAAATCAACGTACAGCACGGGAGCCATTTTTATAATGAAATATGCTGCATTTCTGACAATGCCTTGTTGGGGTAATAAGCTGCCTTGGTGGAGGTCTGCGCTTTCTGAGCACGTTCTTAGTTTGTAAAATTTATCCCGTTTACTTATTTAAATTTTGTTTTCATTGAACCCTTAAAATGATATACATGTAATCTGCATGCTTACAAGTCAGTGACGGTCCCTGTCGAGGAGCTCCGTTTTGTAACCATAATATAGACAAACTTCAAAAGCCTTTACTTCTGAATGTGTTTTATTTCGACCTATTTCTGTAGAAATTTTGACACAAAGTGTAAACTTGTAAGTATAATAAATCACCCACCTGGCCTGTCACGCCAGCAGGTAGAGTATGGATAGGCGATAATATAACATACTCTTTGTGGCTGGTACAGTCCAGCACCCCTTGTGTCAGTGGTATAAGAGAGGTCAGTTAGGTAAAAAAAATATAAAGGTATGATTCTCAGGCACCGCCCGCATCAATTTTAAACCCCCGGATCAAAAATTTTTATTTTTATTTTCAATAAAACTTTCCAATTTTGAGCTGCTGCCACTCCGACATTTCTTTCAAGAAGATAAAACCATACAATTTCCTTTGTTTTGTAGTGCTTTTACTTATTTTAGCAAAATAAAACTGTTATTTTCATGCTTTTCCCTTATCATTTGACATTGTTATCGAAACATAGCAAAAAATTAAAATAAAAAAAGCGCCCTCCCGCATTGAGAGGGCCTGAGAACCATACCTTTTTTTCATTTTGGCCTTAGTGGTCAGTTCTTAAGGCACACTGCTGTGTGCTCAGAATAGATATGCAGTTTCACTAGTCGTTCACTCGAGAGCATCTAGAAATGACAGAGTACGTGTTGGACGGTTTGACTTTGATATAGAACCTTAATTAATAACCAATATTGTTATTGGTTTATTTGTGAACTATTTGTAAAACAAAGAGCGTCATTTTGGTGACAGGAGTGGTGACCCTATTAATTTTGGTGCCAATCTCCAACATTTCTCTGATTGATCTAATACGTGATAAATACATGAGAAAAAAAAAGAAACCAAAAGTACTCAACACAATAAACGCCTGTTACTGATGTTGGTAATGGCCACTGCAAGGAGGGTATACTTTCTTCCCCGTTGGCGTGGGAGTGTTTGTGTATTTGTCCATAATATACCTCACTCAATCAAGAACAGAATCACATTAGATATTCAGGGCATTTCGTGAATGGGCCAATGAAGAATCGATCAAATTAAGTGTTCGACGTAACCTCATCAAGGAATATTCACATTGCAATGACACTTATGCACGAATAAACCTGGGAATATCGGCCCAATTAGTTAATGCAAGCAAGCAGGGGCCATCAAACAACATGAACCCTGCACATGGCGGAGGTTTGCACTCCGTGAACTGCAGATTGTAGTTACGTATGCAATCATTTAATCCCATATGCTTAGTACAACATGATGAGCAAGTTTCAAATTTAACTTGTGGAATTTAAATTGTACGCTCTTTACATTCTGTGGTTTGTATTTTAATCCCCTTTAATGAAATTTCCGTATGAATGTTATCTTTACCATTCTGACAAACATGCAGGACGGTAAACTGAAGAACTTGAGCCATAAAGAAATCACTTCTTATTGTATGTTATTTGTATGGCGTATGAAAGATGCAATTACAAAATGGTGGTGTCAGCTTCATATAATATAGTCAGCTCAGGTCCGGGAAAATAATGTTGTAAAGTAAAACATAATGTCACATAATATATCTGGGGAACACAATCTCTTAACGGAAAAACGACTTGAACCCTATCATGTTACAACAAACAAGATTAATGTCACTGTACTTCAAAACATTACCCATACCACTTTCAAAAACCAAGCATTCTTTAATTGGACGTACTGACCAGTAGTTAATCGTATTACCAAAACTGCCACAAAAATAAGTACTTGTCACTAAGCTCTTGGTGCAAATCCTATCCCGTAAAACAGCGTAATAAAAATTTGATCACCAAAAGAGTTGCTTGAATCATATTAATGAGGCCAGGTAGTAAACCTTACCCTTGAAAGATAGAAATCCGTCACAGTTTGTCACAACAATAAGCGTTTGTCACTGAGGTGAGGGCACTAACCCTCAGGGGCAGGTCCAGGATTTATTAAAAGGAGGGATCCAACCCACGAGTACTAATAACCCCAGGTAAGAAAAAGAGGAGGAGGTTCCAGGCAGCAAATATTGGTTTGAAACCCTTTATAAAAGGATGCGGCCGTTGAAAAAGGGGGTCCGGACCATTTGGAACTCACCCCTACCCCCAAACCGAACCGTTTCACAATTCATCACAGTTTGTCATAAAACCAACGGATCGTAGTTCCTCACATAAAATAATTGTCAAGAGACAATACAGAATGTTTTACCAATAAAATACTCATTCTAAATCATATAAAAGCGAAGGGTTATGCGAATTGTGTCATGGTACCAGTCTTTACTGAATATTTCCAGGGCTCGAGGTAAAAGATGTTTTCTATAATTTGACAAACACATGGATTTTAGATGTATTTCCCAAATTAATGGAAATCCTAGTTTAGGCGATTGACAACTGCTAGCTTATTACAAGTGCTTGTATTAGTAATTATAATCAAAAGTAAGCAGATTGCAGAAAAGAACAAATACTTCATATAATTAATTTTTTTCAGTCAAATAACAAAAGTGTATATGGTAACTTTTAAGTCTTTAAACAAACTAATAAGAGATGCCACCGTAATAGCTGGTATTTGATTTAAACATACACCCAATTAACTATCTCTTGGAAGTTATGATAAACGTTTTCAAATGTACATCTCTAAATTCAAGTAGATTCCCGCTAATGGATATACGCATGATACACATTAAACCGGTTTTTATGGTCTTTGGGCAGAGCACAGACTCAAAGTCGGGAAGGCGTGAGGTCAAACCTTAGGAGTGGAGTCTTGTGATTTTTCACGGTGGGCCCCCACCCAATGTGAACGCTCTGAAGGCTTTGTGAGAAAAATGTGCCCCACAACCGAGTAACACTCACAATTTGATCGACTCTTAACTGGAGTTCCTGAGTTTTATGACGCAAAAATGGAGAGCTCTGAATTATATAAGACAGCATAAAAACTGGAGGCTGTTACTTACACCAAAAGAAAGAAGAGAAAATCTCCGGCTAAAACTCTCCATAAACTTCGATAAAACTTCCTCGAAGAAACGGCAAAACCGAAAATCCTGAATTTGTAACCAGTATAATTAAAATGCATGCTAGGATCAAGCCTAATTTGGCCCTCCTTGCCAGATGTCTTGTTTGTTTTCCCAAAGAACACCCCAAAATCTTCTTTTCTCCTTTAGTTTATTGCCCACTCTTAAAAACAATATCATGGGCTATAATAGGGCCATAGGGATTTTATGGAAAATAGTCTGTTAATCACGTCATCTCGGTTCAATGGGGCTTGGTCATCACAGAAGTTAATTGGAATATGAGATCAATAGAAATTGGGTCGTAATGACTTCTCGTGGTCATGACAATCCTGTTATAACGTTTCTGTCCCTGTGGTTCTTGATCGTGTGCCATTCTACCTACCCATCCCACATACCACAGAGCCATTACTGGGTCAACTCCCCCCCCCCCCCCCCTCCCCCTCCCGCCAGTTCCTCACCTTGATATAGCCCGGCATGTATTAATAATGGTTACAGTGGTCTATAAGCCACATAACTACAGCAAGCCTTGCTGATGGTGTAATGAAATGTAAAACCAACACACCAGTTCACACGCATAGAAGCCATTCACAAAACCTAGGAGTAAGACAATAATATTCATACAATAATGCAAGAAGTAAAAGGAAACCAAATTTATTTTCATAATTTCAAATAAACGCCATTTATTTTACAAAATGGCTATTTTTACTTTTTGGAAGCATTGCGATGTCATTTATTGATTTTTCTAGCGAGCGTTTCCTGATCGGCCGACGCCCCCTCTCCGGTCTTCGCAGATAAGATCAGGAAAACTGACGATGGTCAGAACTTTCTGATTATTTCAAACTTACCACAACTTCAGCCAAAATACATAATTCTAATAACAATACCCTACAAAACCCAAAACAGCAGAACACGTGATTATTTGCAACTTATTTTTAGAATTCTCGCATAATGCAGAGCCTTTCTCCCCTAAACACACACCGCCGACGTCACAATTATTCATACACCCACTAATCCCTCAGTTGCTGCTTTGGTCCGGTAACACGGTGGTGCCGAGTACGTTTTGTCCAACATTTTCACACATATTTTTATCAAGCCCGGGCAATCCGAGCGGTAATCGGAACATCAATATTAGTTATTTGTATAACATGGTCACACAGGAATAGCCTTTCTGCCTGTAGAGTATGTATATATGTATATAATAAGCTCAGGGAATATTTTAAAGATCTTTTAAACTGCACAAACGTCTAATCTAACGTTACTCGTCAACGCAAAATAGATCCTGTATACGGGTAAATTATAAAAAGTTGATCAAGGCGAGGAAACCAGGGTCATCGGAAACTGGTCTCTTGATATCTCAACTCTATATATATATAATAAATATAATGAATTAATTGTGAAAGAAAATTTGGCAACTAACTGTAAGGCTCTATCAAGATGCAAATATATTGGTCATTTTGTCAATGGCACATGACCTACAAGTTCGCCGTCAAGTGACATACACCAGAACAATCATTGGCTCTTTAGATCAGCTGACTGAAAGCTATAGCGATCCCTCACCGCTGGACCTGGAATCATTTCACTTCATATCAAGGGAGATCCATGAAAAATCTTCTTGGAAACCTGAAATTGGGTCTCTGTAACGTATATCCTCCGAGTCAAGGGTTCGGAAGCACCCCCCCCCCCCCCAGAATAATTATAATTTGATACATAGCTCCAGTATCTGAACATCTAATGCATTGATCACCATGATTCAGGCCCTGCTCTCCTACGAATCTGGATTGCAGTGTCTTTCTGTTCTTCAACATTGCGAAGCTACACTGTGACTATAGCTTTTGTCCAACAAAATCCGCTCTTTCAACAAAAATGGAAGAATTGTACTATAAGAATATTTACTTCATTGGAAACAAAAAGAGAAACACAAAAATCATAATAAAATATTTTATTTATTACGAAATTAAATCTTTCAAACCATGTATTGGCAAAATGAAAGGGTTAACACAAGAATCATAATAGAAATATTTTATTTATTACAAAATTAAATCTTTCAAGCAATGTATTAGCAAAATGTTTAAATGTTTGTTTGGAATGTTATGCCAAAATTGCAGTTTGGTGTAGTATCTTGACTATTTATCTGTAAAAACTTTACACATATATTCTTGATCACATGAGGTTAAGAGGATTATGTTATTATATGTTACAGAGAACTCACGGATTTTGTGTAAAGCAGTAATGTTACTTTTTTTTGCTCAGCTGACTGAACGTCATCTGAGCTATAGCGATCACTCTTTGTCCGTCGCCCGGCCGTCCGTCCATTAACAAGGCATTAATCTTAACCGTTAGATCTAAAAACTTCTAACTTGATATCCAGGGAGGTCCAAGAACTTTTTATTTCAAACTAAAAATAAGGTCTTTGTTTCACATATATCCTCAGAGCTATGGAGCTCGGAATTACCACCCAGAATAATTAAAAATTTGAAACAAATGCTCCAGTTTCTGAATAACAAATGCATTGATCACCATGATTTTGTGCATAGATATTGATCATGAGGGTTTTTATCTGTTCCAGCAGACTACTGGCGCTACCTGTATTTTTTTACGATTTTTTACGCATATTTTCTATTTTTGAGACCTTCAAATGAAGCAGTCTGACTGTTAATAGGGCACAAACTGAAACCGGTAGATATAGAATCTACTATGTGTATATTCAGGGAGGTCTTAGACAAATCTCCTTGGAAACCTGGAATTAGGTCGTAGTGGCCTGTATTCTGCAAGATATGTGAAAGAACATGCTTTGTGCACCCTGTACGACAGATGAACATGATTGGTTGCAGGCCTAGAAAGTTCTAAATTGGTTAAGATCCAGGGAGGTTCATGTAAAAAGATATCCTGAAAAGCTGAAATAATGTCACTGTAACCTATATTCTGCAAGCTGTGTGAAAGAACATGATTTTAAGACTCTATTAGTCAGATGGGCACGCATGGTAACAGCTGGATGTAGAATAAGGTCACTGTAACCTATATCTAAGGTCTATTGGCAAAATGCATTATATTTAGCACTGTGGGAGTCATGTTACTCATGGTTCAAGGTTCGTTGAATTCAGCTGAGCGTCATGGCCAACTTGTTTATAATACAGATCCTACTCGTCTCAGTTGCTTTGTCTTGTGTCTAAAAAGTCAGGTATACAGTCCTGCATCCTTTGTCACTAACTATCATTAAATTTAATTAATATGCCCTTCAAATCATACAAAAGATAACACAATTAATATATCACCTATGAAGCAATGGTATACCGGCTCCGTGGTCCAGGGATAGAGCACAGGACTCTAAGCCGGAATAATGCGAATTCGAATCTCGGTAGAGGCGGTGAGAGTTATCTAGGTCCGCCCCAACCCACGGTTAGCGCTTTGCAGACCGGAGACTGTTTCACTCACAAACGAGTGCGTCTTTCGGGGATCCTCTTTTTTATCTTAAACCCTGCTTGTTCAGTGATCAAACGCTGAACTAATTATCACCAATGTACATATATTTATACCTCAAAGAGAAACCTTTAGAACGGACAAACATCCTTCCCAAAATATAAAAAACGTTCTTCCTTCTCGCCGGATATTATGGAAGTGGATGCATAATTTAAGAATAATTGAGTATTGAAAAATAATATGAACCCATTTTAATCTAGATGACAGAATGCGTTTACTCCCCTAAAACGTGAGGGGAACAGAGGGTACCACCCCGAAAAGGAGAGGGGACATGTCCCCCTGCCCACACACACCCTACCCCTCTAATAGCCACAGAGGAAGTGCATAGATTTAATATCTACATGGAGCATGTACAGCTATAATCTTCTGTGCTTTACCTCTGTGATGCCAGTTAACGCATTACCTGTGATATATAGACCAAACCTTTCCATTGTGAATTATATTAATATATGGTTTTTATAGTGTTGTTGGGGTTCTGGTGGTTATTGTGTAGTGCTGGTTGGATGGAGCTTTGTAGGATCCTACAAAAGTGAAGGAATTACATGTGGCTACTAGTTTGAAACATTATAAAGATTTTCACGGTCAACATGCACAGCAAATTTCCAAGCAATGCATGCATTGGTTATTGAGAAACTCTCACACAATATACGGACTGTAATGTAATTTTAGTCATATCATTACGAAGCTCGGCATGACTTATATTCAGCTGAGTTAAAAATTACTAAAAAAAAGCATTTATCCAAACCAAACAGTCAAGTTCAATCGTTGCTGGATAAAATAATTTGGAATAGTCATATATAACCAGAAATGAGAGTACACACATTTAGTTTATATGTCTTCAAATCTAGCCTGACTGTTAGTATAAAACTTCTGGCCACCTCTAGTTGTCTATGTGACGCGTATATCTAATAATTACTTGTTATCAAAAAGCATCTACTTCCGATATTATATCAGTTATTTTATGATTCTAGAGTTAAATAGAAATCTGCATTCTAAGGTCCCTGTTGTGGGATGGTTCCCAACCCGTGTTTGCATTCACTTCTTCGGCCCATATTCCTGCATTAGTGACTTTACATATGTCATTATTGCTTATTGACGTTAATGAATCCAGATCATGTGCCGGATATATACCCAAATTCTAACTGATTTTTCTTTGGCCCATTCCCGAATTATCCTGAAAATTTCATGAGATTCCGTTAAATAATGCCTCAGTTATACTGTGAACAAACACGTAAACACATACACACGAGAGGGGACGAACGCTACCCTCCCGGCGGAGACAATCAATGGTGGAGAGACTGCCGTGTGTCGTCCAGTCCAGTAGGTCTGTCAATCATTTTCATTGCTGAATAGATAGGTTTGCTGTGGCAAAGTTTTATTTTCCGCAATATCCTATCATCGTATTTAAAACAATAGAAGCTGTGTAAGACCACATGTTTGCCTCCGCCATGAATGTAATAAAATGTTGGTGTAGTACATAGAAAATTGTACGTCACGATGTATCAACTGGAAGGCTGGATCACAGGCGAGTTCAAGAACAAACTCGACCAGAAATCTTATTCAAGTATATAGCTATGGAGCTCTGCAAGGTTAGGAAAGCTGCCCTATCAGAGGGTACAGCATCAACATATAAAACATTTATGGTAATTCAGATAACCTTGATACTTGCCCGACCCTTTAACAAATTTCAGAAAAATCCGTTCATTAACTTTTGAGTAAAGTTGCTTACAAACAAATCAAATAACTCAGGACAATGAAAACATAATACCTTTCCCGCCGGCGGAAGTAAAGTCATATTAAATTTATAAGCTCGCCATGGATTCTCATACTTCGCTGCACAGCTGCCATTGAAGTCCTCGTTACAAAATTCGTACTATGGTGTTTTCGTGTTCTCGCACGATTATGAAGGCTAGCGTTCCTTCCAGCTATTGCTTTCGTATTCGAAACACACCCGTCATGAATTGGTTACCGTCAAAACACAATGTAAACAGATATACACACTCAAACATGTCGCATATCATAAAATCCATTTTTGACTAGAAAAATTAAAAAAATTCTGACCATTCATCCTCGTGATTTATACTTAATAATAAAATCAGGTCTTTCCTCTGGTTTTCTCCTGCTTAATACCTTATATATACAAACATAGCATATCACTTTACATATACAAACACGCACATCTAGATTTATATAACATGATAGTTTGTTACTAATGGTTAATACTAGACCAACTAGAAAGCACTATAAGAGCGCATACCTCCGCCAGCACTTGTTTCTGCATTCTTGGCCACCTGAATATTTTATCAACTCATGTCCCGAGATTCTAATTTCATTAGCTCAAATTAATTCAAATTATTAGGTGATATAGACTGTTCACATCATTGTAACAAATGCCCATCCAACTGTTCTTCCTTCAACAAACGTTTAATAAAACTATGAAGTTGGTTTTGAGATTTAATATTGTGAAAAAAACTAATAAAGATTTGTAATAATAGTAATAGAAATGGATGAAAAAATGTAATAGTATTAGTAATAGTAATAGATGGGAACTAAGAAGTAACAGTGATAGTAATAGTAATATAAGCCCTGTAATAGGACCCAATCCTGATATCTATCTATCTATCTATCTATCTATCTATATCTATATCTATATCTATATGTGTGTGTGTGTGTGTGTATTGTCTGGCTTTTTTTACAGGCTCTATCTGATGATGATGGATTTAGATTACGAGTGAGTGTGGCGTTCTGGGGGGGGGGGGGGGGGTCCCTCGAAAAGGGAAAAGAAAAAGAGTAAGCGGCGTGTCAGGACCACGAGACGTTATTATTACGTCATTGTTACAGCACCCATTGAAGTTACCTATAAGGCGACTTTTTTAGGATGGATCTGGATTGAAATCCACCGATCTATCCCAAAATTACTTTTTTCTTCTTCTTTCTCACCTAGCCCACCCTTCCATATGATGTCCTGAAAAATTCTGAACTTAAATTTCGAACGTATAACTCACACACACACACGTGTGATCTCGCACGACCTATTACATAACCCCCTGCCGCCTTCGTGGCAATAAAGTGTCTGAAAGCAGGGAAACACAAACAGACAAAGCCGAAAGCTTAACATTTATTTTAAGGCTAAGGTATAATTTTATTTAAAGATCCTATATTAATTCCTGTTACACGGAAAAACCACTGTAAAGTTTCTTTTGGTTTGGTTTGTCCCTGGACCAAAACAAAAAAAACAAAAAAAAACTTTGGTATTTTTTTTTCATCGTAATGTGAGCCTGCCGAATATAATTTATAGTTTAGCACAATTTATCAGATTTATTTCTTTGTAATAAAATAGAATGATAATAGCAGTACGAAATATGATTGATGTATAAACGGACACAGCCTTTCTGGCAATTAGCAACCACCCCCCCCCCCCCCCCCCCCCGCCACTCGAGTTTTTTTAGTTTAACAACAAAACCTGGCAGGAAAAGGAAGAAATACCATCAGGTATTTGATCAGAAATGATGACTTTATCCGTTTTTTTGTCTTTAGTGTTTGTGATAGATTGTATCAATGACAATCGACGTTAAAGCATGCTGCAATGAACCCTAGAAAAAGTACCTGTGGGAAAGCCGCCTGCAGTGAAAACATATTAATCATACGACTGCTCAGGTTCAATACATGCCAGCAGGATCATTATGCCCTCGCCCAGATGTAGAAAAATACATGATATCACCGAACCAGCTCGACAGGTCTCTCATGTCAGGGTTTAAGTACTGACATTTAAGAATCTGTTGAGATTTGAGAAAATATAATGTATTCCTGACATTTTTGCTTTAACGTACAAATTTGTACAAAACAAAATATGAAATAACCATAGAAAACCATAAAAAAGGCTCACGTAAAAGCATATAAAAACAGGAATCCTGCAAATACAATATCACCCAAGGAATACCAAGGAATACCAAGCAGACCACATATATGTGTGCGCCAGCATCCTTAGCAAATTGACCCAAACACATTGAACTGTGTAACTGTGCATGGCATCCCTGACATGTATGTATCAGTGGGCACAGTGTTTTTTTCTCTAATGACATTATGTATTGAAATCATAAAATGATTTTACAAGGACTTTTGAAAGTGCATTATTTAAAAAGCATCTTTAAAATATGCTAATATTAAACTTAATAAAACATTACAAAACCTTTTCACTCAACAGTGTTTCTTTCTTGCCTAAACTTTTAAACTGTGACTTTCACTCAAATTTTTCAAGGGGTCATATAAGGCCAAACATTTAGTGGACAAGGCATTTCATTATCCCGGCTCAAGGCCGGGGGGAGGGGGGGGGGGGGTTCATGCGAGTAGAACTTACCATGGTACAAACCGGAATTGGTTGACAATCATTTTTCTCTGTAACACACTCTAAATAGACCATCAAAGGAAGCAGACATTACCAACCCCCCCCCCCCCCTCTAAAAACTTCCATACTGTTAAATGGGATGGTATATTTATTGTCAGTGTCCAAACCAAGACATAAATATTTGTACAGATGAAATGCTGGTTCCTCACCTTGCACACGGCACCAAGCTCATCAGTTACTGTGGAGAATCAATATTTATCAATTACTTAAAATGAACACCGATGGCGGGGTCGGATAAGAAGTAAAATAAAAGGCACAATTCATGTTGAAAATCCAAGTGTCACACTACGCCTTTCAAATACCATATATTAGTATATCTGATATATACAATTAACAACTCGAGGCAATCCCATGATAAATGCATGTTAACTGATGCTGTTTGTTAAATGAATTCAGCCGAGCATACAAGTGTGTGCGAAGCTTGACATACTCGATGGTTTCATCACAGGTCGAATTTGCCAGCAAGAACAAAGGCGATCTCTGACACTATTGAATGAAGACGATTGCGAATCGTTAAAACATTACGAAGCTTTGACTTCGTAAAGATTAGTACCCTCTCAGATGTATTCGTCACCCTGATTCATCTTTATTCATCATAACTGTAAAACTTCAGTTATGGCCTCGTTTTTGTATCACATTTGTCTTTCTTCTATACTGTAATTTGCTAACATGGCTTCATGTTCCAATTTACACAAAGTCTAGGGACATTCGTTTTTCTGCTGTTCATGACGTACATTGCAGCGTGGTCATCCATTTTTAACCCGTTTATTGATTCTCTCAGCTCTATCAGCCGTTTTACAGAACCAGCTGTGTGCTTATATTACTGTACATACTATACCATGAATATCAAGCAGCGCCTATCAGCACAAATTCAGGTGATTTAAAAAAGTTATTGATTTTAAAGGTTTCAATCTTTTGTCCGTAAAATGTATAAGAATAATGAATACCGAACAAGCAAATGTTGCCCTATCATCAAGGTTGCTGAAATCCCGTATAAATTTGATTATACAAACATTAATGACTAAAGCTTTACTAAAAATATATTTTATTAACTTAAATTATTTTCTTAAAAAGACAATTTAGACAATAATATATATATATATATATATATACGATATTGATCTATAAATACAAACCATTATTAATAATTACACACACAAATAACCGGTTTATTTATAACATCATTATACTAGCACGGGAGCATCATTAGTCTGCACATGGGAGCATCGTTAGACTGCACATGGGAGCATCGTTAGACTGCACATGGGAGCATCTGTAGGCTTTGTAGGGGAGCATATTTAAATTGGGTAGGGGAGCATCATTAGACGGGGCATCAGGGGAGGGGATCTTGAAATTGGGCACTGGAGCATCAGTAGACTTGCCATGGAAAGATCTTAAGACTGGACATGAGAGCATGATTATACTAGCACAGAAGCAGCATTACATTGCACATAGGAGCATCTATAGACTTTGTCGCGGAGCATATTTAGATCGGGTAGAGGAGCATCATTAGACTTGGCATGGGTTGGGGTGGATCTTTAGATTGGACATGGGAGCATCAGTAAACTGGGCATGGAAATATCTTAAGACTGGATAGAGCAGCATCATTAGACGTATCACTGGGGCATCAGTAGACTGGGCATGGAAATATCTTAAGACTTTATAGAGCAGCATCATTAGACCTATCACTGGGGCATCAGCAGACTGGGCTTGGAAATATCTTAAGACTGGATAGGGCAGCATCATTAGAAGTACCACTGGGGCATCAGTAGACTGGGCTTGGAAATATCTTAAGACTGGATAGGGCAGCATCATTAGACGTATCACTGGGGCATCAGTAGACTGGGCTTGGAAATATCTTAAGACTGGATAGGGCAGGATCAATAGACGTATCACTGGGGCATCAGTAGACTGGGCTTGGAAATATCTTAAGACTGGATAGGGCAACATCATTAGACGTATCACTGGGGCATCAGTAGACTGGGCTTGGAAATATCTGAAGACTGGATAGGGCAGCATCATTAGACGTATAACTGGACATCAGTAGACTGGGCTTGGAAATATCTTAAGACTGGATAGGGCAGCATCATTAGACGTATCACTGGGGCATCAGTAGACTGGGCTTGGAAATATCTTAAGACTGGATAGAGCAGCATCATTAGACGTATCACTGGGGCATCAGTAGACTGGGCTTGGAAATATCTTAAGACTGGATAGGGCAGCATCATTAGACGTATCACTTGGGCATCAGTAGACTTGGCATGGAAATATCTTTAGATTTTATAGAGCAGCATGATTAGATGTATCACTGGGGCATCAGTAGACTGGGCTTGGAAGTATCTTTAGACTGGATAGGGCAGCATCATAAGACGTATCACTGGGGCAGCAGTAGACTGGGCTTGAAAATATCTTAAGACTGGATAGAGCAGCATCATTAGACGTATCACTGGGGCATTAGTAGACTGGGCTTGGAAATATCTTAAGACCGGATAGAGCAGCATCATTAGACGTATCACTGGGCATCAGTAGACTGGGCTTGGAAATATCTTAAGACTGGTTAGGGCAGGATCATTAGACGTATCACTGGGGTAACATAGACTGGGCTTGGAAATATCTTAAGACTGGTTAGGACAGCATCATTAGACGTATCACTGAGCATCAGTAGACTGGGCTTGGAAATATCTTTAGACTTTATAGAGCAGCATCATTAGACGTTTCACTGGGGCATCAGTAGACTGGGCTTGGAAATATCTTAAGACTGGATAGGGCAGCATCATTAGACGTATCACTGGGCATCAGTAGACTGGGCTTGGAAATATCTTAAGACTTGATAGGGCAGCATCATTAGACGTATCACTGGAGCATCAGTAGACTGGGCTTGGAAATATCTTAAGACTTGATAGGGCAGAATCATTGGACGAATCACTGGAGCATCAGTAGACTGAGCTTGGAAATATCTTAAGACTGGATAGGGCAGCATCATTAGACGTAACACTGGGCATCAGTAGACTGGGCTTGGAAATATCTTAAGACTGGATAGAGCAGCATCATTAGACGTATCACTGGGGCATCAGTACAGAGGGAACGGGAGTTTCATTAGAGTAGGCATGGCAGCAGTGGCGTCAATTTATCTTCAAGGGTGGGGGGATGACTTGCAGGCGTGGGGGGGGGGGGGGTCCTCTTTATTAACACATATACGCACAAACACATATATATTTAGCTTATATTTTATTCTGTGACATATTTAATAAAAAAATTACAATTTAGTGTTCGGTTTTATAAGGTTAGTATGTTTAGAGTATATGGTAATGCTTAAACATTTTGAGATTTATAACATTCCATAGTAAACCACGGTCTAAAATTCTACTTATTAATATATTTCTTTTCAAATATAAATATAAATATTATTCCTTGAATATCAGGGGGGATGATTACATTGACAATTCTCTCTTGCTAAAAAGTGTTGGGGGGGGGTACATATACCCCCATCCCCCCTATATTGACGCCCCTGCATGGGAGCTTCATTAACCCGGGCACTTGAGCTGTATTTGACCGGGGACATTATACTGAGTGCGGGAGCATCATTAGACTTGGCACGGGAGCTTTATTAGACTTTGCAAAAGACTGGGCACGGAAGCATCTGTAGACTTTGTCGTGGAGCATATTAAGACTGGGCAGTGGAGCATCATCAGACTTTTTAAACTACACAAACGTCTAATCTAACGTTACTCGTCAACGCAAAATAGATCCTGTATACGGCTAAATTATAAAAAGTTGATCAAGGCGAGGAAACCAGGGTCATCGGAAACTGGTCTCTTGATATCTCAACTCTATATATATATAATAAATATAATGAATTAATTGTGAAAGAAAATTTGGCAACTAACTGTAAGGCTCTATCAAGATGCAAATATATTGGTCAATTTTGTCAATGGCACATGACCTACAAGTTCGCTGTCAAGTGACAAACACCAGAACAATCATTGGCTCTTTAGATCAGCTGACTGAAAGCTTTAGCGATCCCTCACCGCTGGACCTGGAATCATTTCACTTTATATCAAGGGAGATCCATGAAAAATCTTCTTGGAAACCTGAAATTGGGTCTCCGTAACTTATATCCTCCGAGTCAAGGGTTCGTAAGCACCCCCCCAGAATAATTATAATTTGATACATAGCTCCAGTATCTGAACATCTAATGCATTGATCACCATGATTCAGGCCCTGCTCTCCTACGAATCTGGATTGCAGTGTCTTTCTGTTCTTCAACATTGCGAAGCTACACTGTGACTATAGGTTTTGTCCAACAAAAATGGAAGAATTGTACTATAAGAATATTTACTTCATTGGGAACAAAAAGAGAAACACAAAATAATAATAAAATATTTTATTTATTACGAAATTAAATCTTTCAAACCATGTATTGGCAAAATGAAAGGGTTAACACAAGAATCATAATAGAAATATTTTATTTATTACAAAATTAAATCTTTCAAGCAATGTATTAGCAAAATGTTTAAATGTTTGTTTGGAATGTTATGCCAAAATTGCAGTTTGGTGTAGTATCTTGACTATTTAGTTGTAAAAACTTTACACATATATTCCTGATCACATGAGGTTAAGAGGATTATGTTATTATATGTTACAGAGAACTCACGGATTTTGTGTAAAGCAGTAATGTTACTTTTTTTTGCTCAGCTGACTGAACGTCATCTGAGCTATAGCGATCACTCTTTGTCCGTCGCCCGGCCGTCCGTCCATTAACAAGGCATAAATCTTAACCGTTAGATCTAAAAACTTCTAACTTGATATCCAGGGAGGTCCAAGAACTTTTTATTTCAAACTAAAATTAGGTCTTTGTTTCCCATATATCCTCAGAGCTATGGAGCTCGGAATTACCACCCAGAATAATTAAAAAATTGATACAAATGCTCCAGTTTCTGAATAACAAATGCATTGATCACCATGATTTTGTGCATAGATATTGATCATGCGGGTTTTTATCTGTTCCAGCAGACAACTGGCGCCACCTGTATTTTTTTACGATTTTTTACGCATATTTTCTATTTTTGAGACCTTCAAATGAAGCAGTCTGACTGTTAATAGGGCACAAACTGAAACCGGTAGATATAGAATCTACTATGTGTATATTCAGGGAGGTCTTAGACAAATCTCCTTGGAAACCTGGAATTAGGTCGTAGTGGCCTGTATTCTGCAAGATATGTGAAAGAACATGCTTTGTGCACCCTGTACGACAGATGGGCATGATTGGTTGCAGGCCTAGAAAGTTCTAAATTGGTTAAGATCCAGGGAGGTTCATGTAAAAAGATATCCTGAAAAGCTGAAATAATGTCACTGTAACCTGTATTCTGCAAGCTGTGTGAAAGAACATGATTTTAAGACTCTATTAGTCAGATGGGCACGCATGGTAACAGCTGGATGTAGAATAAGGTCACTGTAACCTATATCTAAGGTCTATTGGCAAAATGCATTATATTTAGCACTCTGGGAGTCATGTTACTCATGGTTCAAGGTTCGTTGAATTCAGCTGAGCGTCATGGCCAACTTGTTTATAATACAGATCCTACTCGTCTCAGTTGCTTTGTCTTGTGTCTAAAATGTCAGGTATACAGTCCTGCATCTTTTGTCACTAACTATCATTAAATTTAATTAATATGCCCTTCAAATCATACAAAAGATAACACAATTAATATATCACTTATGAAGCAATGGTATACCGGCTCCGTGGTCCAGGGATAGAGCACAGGACTCTAAGCCGGAATAATGCGAATTCGAATCTCGGTAGAGGCGGTGAGAGTTATCTCGGTCCGCCCCAACCCACGGTTAGCGCTTTGCAGACCGGAGACTGTTTCACTCACAAACGAGTGCGTCTTTCGGGGATCCTCTTTTTTATCTTAAACCCTGCTTGTTCAGTGATCAAACGCTGAACTAATTATCACCAATGTACATATATTTATACCTCAAAGAGAAACCTTTAGAACGGACAAACATCCTTCCCAAAATATAAAAAACGTTCTTCCTTCTCGCCGGATATTATGGAAGTGGATGCATAATTTAAGAATAATTGAGTAATAATTGAAAAATAATATGAACCCATTTTAATCTAGATGACAGAATGCGTTTACTCCCCTAAAACGTGAGGGGAACAGAGGGTACCACCCCGAAAAGGAGAGGGGACATGTCCCCCTGCCCACACACACCCTACCCCTCTAATAGCCACAGAGGAAGTGCATAGATTTAATATCTACATGAAGCATGTACAGCTATAATCTTCTGTGCTTTACCTCTGTGATGTCAGTTAACACATTACCTGTGATATATAGACCAAACCTTTCCATTGTGAATTATATTAATATATGGTTTTTATAGTGTTGTTGGGGTTCTGGTGGTTATTGTGTAATGCTGGTTGGATGGGGATTTGTAGGATCCTACAAAAGTGAAGGAATTAAGTGTGGCCACTATTTTGGAACAATATAAAGATTTTCACGGTCAACATGCACAGCAAATTTCCATGTAATGCATGCATCGGTTATTGAGAAATTCTCACACAATATACGGACTGTAATGAAATTTTAGTCATATCATTACGAAGCTCAGCATGACTTATATTCAGCTGAGTTAAAAATTACTAAAAAAAAGCATTTATCCAAGCCAAACAGTCAAGTTCAATCGTTGCTGGATGATGTAATTTGGAATAGTCATATATAACCAGAAATGAGAGTACACACATTTAGTTTATATGTCTTCAAATCTAGCCTGACTGTTAGTATAAAACTTCTGGCCACCTCTAGTTGTCTATGTGACGCGTATATCTGATAATTACTTGTTATCAAAAAGCATCTACTTCCGATATTATATCAGTTATTTTATGATTCTAGAGTTAAATAGAAATCTGCATTCTAAGGTCCCTGTTGTGGGATGGTTCCCAACCCATGTTTGCATTCACTTCTTCGGCCCATATTCCAAGGTTCATTCCTGCATTAGTGACTTTACATTTGTGATTATTGCTTATTGACGTTACTGAATCCAGATCATGTGCCGGATATATACCCAAATTCTAACTGATTTTTCTTTGGCCCATTCCCGAATTATCCTGAAAATTTCATGAGATTCTGTTGAATAATGCCTCAGTTATATTGTGAACAAACACGTAAACACATACACACGAGAGGGGACGAACGCTACCCTCCCGGCGGAGACAATCAATGGTGGAGAGACTGCCGTGTGTCGTCCAGTCCAGTAGGTCTGTCAATCATTTTCACTGCTGAATAAATAGGTTTGCTGTGGCAAAGTTTTATTTTCCGCGATGTCCTATCATCGTATTTAAAACCATAGAAGCTGTGTAAGACCACATGTTTGCCTCCGCCATGAATGTAATAAAATGTTGGTGTAGTACATAGAAAATTGTACGTCACGATGTATCAGCTGGAAGGCTGGATCACAGGCGAGTTCAAGAACAAACTCGACCAGAAATCTTATTCCAGTATCTAGCTATGGAGCTGTGCCAGGTCAGGAAAGCTGCCCTATCAGAGGGTACAGCATCAACATATAAAACATTTATGGTGATTCAGATAATCTTGATACTTGCCCGACCCTTTAACAAATTTAAGAAAAATCCGTTCATGAACTTTTGAGTAAAGTTGCTTACAAACAAATCAAATAACTCAGGACAATGAAAACATAATACCATTCCTGGCGGCGGAAGTAGAGACATATTAAATTTATAAGCTCGCCATGGATTCTCATACTTCGCTGCACAGCTGCCATTGAAGTCCTCGTTACTAAATTGGCACTATGGTGATTTCGTGTGCTCGCACGATTATGAAGGCCGGCGTTCCTTCCAGCTATTGCTTTCGTATTCGAAAAACACCCGTCATGATTTTGTTACCGTCCAAACACAATGTAAACAGATACACACTCAAACATGTCGCATATCATAAAATCCATTTTTGACTAGAAAAATAAAAAAAAGTCTGACCTCTCATCCGTGTGATTTATACTGAATAACAAAATCACGTCTTTCCTCTGGTTTTCTCCTGCTTAATACCTTATATATACAAACATAGCATTTCACTTTACATATACAAACACGCACATCTAAATCTATATAACATGATTATTTGTTACTAATGGTTATTACTTGACCAACTAGAAAGAACTATAAGAGCGCATACCTCCGCCAGCCCTTGTTTCTGCATTCTGGGCCACCTGAATATTTTATCAACTCATGTCCCGAGATTCTAAATTCATTAGCTCAAATTAATTCAAATTATCAGGTGATATAGACTGTTCACATAATTGTAACAAATGCCCATCCAACTGTTCTTCCTTCAACAAACGTTCAATAAAACTATGAAGTTGGTTTTGAGATTTTATATTGTGAAAAAAACTAATAAAGATTTGTAATAATAGTAATAGTAATAGATGAAAAAAAGTAATATTATTAGTAATAGTAATAAATGGAAACTAAGAAGTAACAGTGATAGTAATAGTTATATAACCCCTGTAATAGGACCCAATCCTGATATATATCTATCTATCTATCTATCTGTATATATATATATATATATATATATATATATATATATATATATATATATATATGTGTGTGTGTGTATTGTCTGGTTTTTTTTTACAGGCTCTGACTGATGATGATGGATTTAGATTACCAGTGAGTGTGGCGTTCTTGGGGGGGGGGGGGGGGGTCCGAAAGGAAAACGAAAAAGAGTAAACAGCGTGTCAGGACCACGAGACGTTATTATGACGTCATTGTTACAGCACCCATTGAAGTTACCTATAAACGTAAAGCTACTTTTTTCGGATGGATCTGGATTGAAATCCACCGATCTATCCCAAAATTACATTTTCTTCTTCTTTTTCACCTAGCCCACCCTTCCATATGATGTCCTGAAAAATTCTGAACTTATCAGATTTATTTCTTTGTAATAAAATAAAATGATAATAGCAGTACGAAGTTTGATTGATGTATAAACGGACACAGCCTTTCTGGCAAATATCAACCAACCCCCCCCCCCCCCCCCGGCCACTCGGGTATTGTTAGGTTAACAACAAAACCTGGCAGGAAAAGGAAGAAATACCATCAGGTATTTGGTCAGAAATGATGACTTTATCCTTTTTTTTGTTTGTCTTTAGTGTTTGTGATAAATTGTATCAATGACAAGCGACGTTAAAGCATGCTACAATGAACCCTAGAAAAAGGTGCAGCGATGTATCTGCAGCATGACACATGTTGTTGTACCAGCGGTGCAGCCTGCAGTGAAAACATATTAATCATACGACTGTACAGGTTCAATACATGCCAGCAGGATCATTATGCCCTCGCCCAGATGTGGAAAAATACAGGATATCACCGAACCAGCTCCACAGGTCTCTCACGTCAGGGTTTAAGTACTGAAATTTAAGAATCTGCTGAGATTTGAGAAAATATAATGTATTCCTGACGTATTTGCTGAAACGTACAAATTTGTACAAAATAAAATTTGAAATAACCATAGAAAACCATAAAAACGACTCACGTAAAAGCATATAAAAATAGGAATCCTGCAAATACAATATCACCCAAGGAATACCAAGGAATACCAAGCAGTCTGAGACCACATATATGTGTGCGCCAGCATCCTTAGCAAACTGACGCAAACACATTGAACTGTGTAACTGTGCATGGCATCCCTGACAAAACTTGTCTTTAAATTCAGATTAAACCCAATGCGTATGTATCAGTGGGCACAGTGTTTTTTTCTCTAATGACATTATGTATTGAAATCATAAAATGATTTTACAAGGACTTTTAAAAGTGCATTATTTAAAAAGCATCTTTAAAATATGCTAATATTAAACTTAATAAAACATTACAAAACCTTTTCACTCAACAGTGTTTCTTCCTTGCCTAAACTTTTAAACTGTGACTCAAATTTTTCAAGGGGTCATATAAGGCCAAACATTTTGTGGACAAGGCATTTCATTATCCCGGCTCAAGGCCGGGGGGAGGGGGGGGGGGGGGGGTTCATGCGAGTAGAACTTACCATGGTACAAACCGGAATTGGTTGACAATCATTTTTTTCTGTAACACACTCTAAATAGACCATCAAAGCAAGCAGACATTACCAACCCCCCCTCTAAAACTTCCATACTGTTAAATGGGATGGTATATTTATTGTCAGTGTCCAAACCAAGACATAAATATTTGTACAGATGAAATGCTGGTTCCTCACCTTGCACACGGCACCAAGCTCATCAGTTACTGTGGAGAATCAATATATATCGATTACTTAAACTGAACACCGATGGGGGGGGGTCGGATAAGAAGTAAAATAAAAGGCACAATTCATGTTGAAAATCCCAGTGTCACACTACGCCTTTCAAATACCATATATTAGTATATCTGATATATACAATTAACTCGAGGCAATCCCATGATAAATGCATGTTAACTGATGCTGTTTATTAAAGGAATTCAGCCGAGCATACAAGTGTGTGCGAAGCTTGACATACTCGATGGTTTCATCACAGGTCAAATTTGCCAGCAAGAACAAAGGCGGCCTCTGACACTATTGAATGAAGACGATTGCGAATCGTTAAAACATTACGAAGCTTTGAACTCGTAATGATTAGTGCCATCACAGATGTATTCGTCAACCTGATTAATCTGTATTCATGACTGGATAGAGCAGCATCATTAGACGTATCACTGGGGCATCAGTAGACTGGGCTTTGAAATATCTTAAGACTGGATAGGGCAGCATCATTAGACGTGGAACAAGAGTATCATTAGGCAGGACACGCGAGCTTGATTAGACTCTGCACGGTAACATAATAAGACTAGACACGGGAGCTTCATTAGACCTGACACGGGAGCTTCAGTGGAATGGGCACGGGAGCATCATTAGACTGGAAAAGGGAGCTTTATAAGACTAGGCATATGAGCTTCATTTGACTGGGTGCGGGAACATTATTTGACGGGGCACGGGAACATCAGTAGAACGAGCATTTCAACTTGCTTTTTCAGGAAGTGGGCCCTGGATCTAGTCTTTGAACCCGAGACCTCAAAATCGAGTTCTTGATCTGTGGTTGAGCTGTATGTGAAAGATAAAAGGTTAAGGCCGAATGGTTTCACTACACAGCCCAATATTGGACGGACGGGAAATGAGAGACGGACGGAAGTATGGGCGGGTGCAGGCACAAACGAAGACATTACTCTGTTCTCTCATGCAACGAGGGGATAATGCGGAGAAAAAAGAATAAATGTGCTGTCAATCAAGGATTGATAAAGAGGATTCATCACCGTTCATTATTAGTTTGTTTTCTCTGTATTGCCTAAAGTGTAATTTTAGTTTTATTATTGCACAGTGTTTGTACCATATAAAAACTTACTATATTTTTTGTTAATACTGAGAGGACATATACTCTGTCAGTCAGTCATGTTTTTCTCAGGTACAATTATATATAAATGAACTGTTTAATGTATAATTTATAATATATATATATATATATATATATATATATATATATTCAAGTGGTAATAAATGAATCTCTCTGATTCTCTCTCCCTCTCACTCAAAAACCGACATACATATATAGGTCTAACTCATGAAATGACGCGTTTTGACTAAAGACTAAAGTGCCTTGCATTCAATAGCTAAGTAGCTGTATAAGGTGTACCTGCTGTCATATGCGACAACAAGAGGTTGAATTATAGATGTGACAACGTATTTGAGTATATATTTGAGAATGGAATTACACTCACCAACAGTTTTTCCCCATGTTGTGTATAATGTAATCATGAATCGTGTTTACATGAATGATGAAAGATCAATTTCCCACATTATATGTGTATCCTGCAGTGTAATCTGTTTTAGTTACACTTTATTCGTTTTATTCTTTTCAGTTCACTTCACAATGAAATATACTTGTTTGAACTTCGAGCGGTCTTTTGATTTACATCATTATAGTGATGTCTGATTCCCTGCCAGTGAATTCATCCACATAATTGCATTGTTGTCAAATACAAGCCTATCACAAGGACATTTGACATGATACATTTCAATATGTTATCCATTTTGGAAATGTATTGTTAGAGGGGCGGCAATTTCTGAGACCTCCCCTGGCGGCAATGAGGTTAGGTACGCCGTTGAATACAAATGGAGCTGGTTGGTTTAAATATATTATATGTTATAAATCTGTTTCTAGTATCATTTGTAATACATTAGTAAAATCAGGAAAACAGACTTCAAAGACAAATATGCATATTGAATAAATAATGAAATAAATAATAAACAGAAGGTAGTCAAAGACCACAACCTCTACCCACGGGTTTAATCAAACTAAGTCGTCTACAGAGGTAATGCTTGTCACGGTTCATGAACTCATCATAGGTCAGCTCTAGGACACAGGCGGCCTAATACCAGTGAATGACAATGACCCTCGGATGAAATCAAGAAATTACACTGCATAAACATGGTATAGAATCCTTTCAATTAAAACGTAATATTGTGATCCAGATTACCTAACAAAATCTGAGAGTGCAAGGACATTGATCAATAGGCTCGAAATTATGCCACTCTCCTCTACTGTGTATGCTACAGGACAACACTGTCTCATACTTTATATCCAACAAGACAATAGGACAGTAGGACAGCGGGACAGTGTCTCAGGACACTGTTATGTATACGCTCTATGTTGTTGGATAGCAGGAATGTAGAGTACATCCGGTTGATGTCTCTAGACAATAGGCATTATCACAGGTCAGGAGAGAACGCCGGCGGCTAGTGGAGACGAACGTGCCCAGGACAGTATAGGACAATGTCCTGTAACATATTAGGTAGCGTACAACTGTTGTCTAACGACGACATGACAGAGTCTGTGTTATAACCTTTATAATAACATAAATGTAATCGTAGAGAAGTACAATTATTTCGTATCAGTATTAACAATTCACGGTCATATTACAACAGTATGAATGGCAACTCTGAAGTCTTAAAACAATTACCAAAGAGGGGCCACATAAATAGCTGGTGTTTAATATAAACATACACACTGTATACATTTCTAAATATTCATGTCGATTCCTGCTGACGGATATAAGCATGATACACTTTAAACCGATTTTTACGGTCAGTAGAGGAGCGGTGAGATTTTTCACGGTGCCCCCCCCCCCCCCCCCCCCGCAGGATGAGCGCTCTGACGGCTTTATGGTATATGCGATTGGGAGGATGGTAAACCATTTTGACTATTCGGTGCTCTGAATTAGATAAGAACGCATCAAACTGTAGGCGGTTACCCCCATAAAAAATAAAAAGATCTATTTCAATTCTCTATAAACTTCAATTCAATTTATTAGAAGAAACGGAAAAAAACAGAAGAAACTGAATGTGTAAACAGTAAAATTAAAATGCAGGTCTAGATCCAGCCAGATTTGACCCTTTCCGCCTGGTGCTTCGTTTGTTTCCTATGGAAAACCCCCATAATTAGTTTAGCCGCCCCAAAATGTTTTCTCCTTGTAGTTTGTAAATCACGTCGCCTCGTCTTCATGGTGACTTCGTCATCAGTGAATTAATTTTAATATGAGATCAATAAAAATAATTTCATAATAACGTGTGATAAGTCTGTTTTAACGCTTCAAATGCGACGGTCTTCATCGTGTGGTTTTCCCACCTCTCATTCCCATATACCACACAGCTTTTACCGGGTCTACCTCCGCCCCTCCATCACTTTGACTCTCATTGTTGTAGCCCGACACGTACGGACTCCATTGATAATGGTTACCGTGGTCTATAAGGCACGTGACTGTAGCAAGCCTTGCTGGTGGTACAATGAAATGTACAACCAACACGTATACACACTTAGAAGTCATTCACACAACCGGAGACAAAGCAAATATATAATAAGACTCATACAATAATGCACACTACAAGACAGTAAAAAGAAACCAAATTTATTTTCATGTATTAAAATAATCTCAAATTTTAGTCAAAATTGCCCGCAAGTGGCACATAACACTTTGTTCCTTTCTAGCAGCATGTTGATGTCATTTATTGATTTTTCCTATAGAGTATGTCCTCATTGGCCGACTCTGACACGCCCCCTTCCGCAGATACTTGAAGTTAACACGCCAGAATATATAATCCGAATGACGATACCCTAACGCATAACACCTAAAATAACGGAAAACTTGATTATGTTGTAATTTCTTAGAATTCTTGCCCAATTCACCGGCTTCTCCAACCCAATATATATCGCCTACATCTAATTATTCATACACTCACTAATACCTCAGCTGCAGCATTGAACGTCGATGGTCGAGTAGTTTTTCCCAACAAGTTCAGGACAACCATGGCGGCAACCGCATTAGAACAGTCTTCCTGTCTGTATAGTTTATAAATATGTATATAAAAACCCCAGAGTATATTTTAAAGAAATTTAAGAACTTGACACACATCTGACCAGCTTAAAATGCACCCCTTATATGGCCAACTTATAACATGTTCAATTCCAAGAAACCAGGGACATGAGAATGATGCCTTTTGCCGGGGGTACAATGAAAGGTTGGTATTTATTACAGTTTGAAGTGGGCCAGGATACAGATACAGGTGATAGCGGTGGATCTGACAAGAAACCGTCGGTAGTGACTCGGATCCCTACATTAAGGTTTATATATCAAACCCAATAACAGATGTCGGTTATTATTTTGGTTTCGACCCAACTTGAGATAAAGGTCAGGCCCAGTTACCGATCCCATATGTCTGACAAGCGGGTTTCGAAATGGCGAGATGGGTAAGACCCAATATCAGATGTTGGTTACTGGTTCCGCCCCTCAATGAGATGGGCAATTTTTTTTACAGAAACCCAGTGTGATTGGATTAGGTTTCGACTTGGCACAGTTCAATCTACAGATGTTCGTATACTGATATTGATAATCATATATTAACATATTATAAATATATGAAACTTACTATATTATATACTATATAATATTTACTTTTATTATATCAACAATCAAAACAGGGTTAAAGGTTTTATTTTTCATAGTCACAATAAAATTCGCCTGTTCCCAAGCCTTAGTAAATAGTGTCATCATAGTTTTTTTATGTACCCGCAAGAATGTCCACTCTCTCTACATATAATACGGTATTGATGATGGACATGTTCATCTATTAGTCCTTGATTGAAACCAACATTTGATCACAAAATGACTCCACAAAACCACCATTCCCAGTATTGTTTCATTTTATAACAAGATTGTTATGGTATAAAAATGTCCTTCTGTTTATTACTTTTCAACTTTGTTACAAATATTCCCCTAAATTTTGAAGTGTAGCTTACACTATTAGTTCACACTAAAAATCATTGCTATGTAGAAAAATAAAAGTAGTAATTAATTTTCATAGAATAAATGTTATTTCTTTTTCAATATATATAAAAACACACACATAGGGTGTGTGTGTGTGGGGGGGGAGGGGTTAGGGCTGTAATGGTGTATTCTATCGGTGCCTCTTATTGAATACGTATCAGCTGAGCTTGTGAAACCTGCCCGGTATGGCCCTGCGCGGGGCGGGTTTTGACCCGCGGGCCCCGCGTAGGATTCTTTGCGGGGCGGGGCGGGCTACATCTAAGAAAGTGCGGGGCGGAGCGGGCCGAAATAAAGTCTGTCATGGGCGGGGCGGGCTGCGGATTGTTGATCTGGCAGTTCAGTAGAACATGAATATAAAATCATTTGAAGACATTGATTTTTTAAATAAAATGTTTTCAGGTGTTGTAAAAATAGTAATATGAAAAGATAAATTTGAATAAACTAATCCTGTTAATCCCTTACACTGACTGACAGTTGTAATAACACTATGCAAAGGAGTCTTTTCTTGGTATAACGTCAATTTGTTATACAAAATAGATGATGAATCATTAATCTGAAATCTAGATTTTAAACAGATGTTCTTGCAATAAAAGCTGGTCATAACTTTGTATAAAGTTACCTGGCCTGATGTTATAAATGGACCGTAACCCTCTACTTGTGTCATGTCTCACATATTACATAATATGGCTGGGAGTGAAGCAAGGGCTTGATCACCTTTGATCTTGTAATAGACAGTGTGTGGCTACAGCTGGCTCTGTAGGTGACTCAATTGACCTAGAACTCCACGAAGTTTAAGGTGGACTCCTTATCTGACTGTAACTCCTTGTGCTGTCTAATTGTAACTGACATTGACCACTGGCTGGTCAATTCCCTGTTTGGTCACAGCATAATGTGTTGATGACTGCTATAATAAACACACCTCTGGTCATGTCTGTCCCAATGAACATCCTGAACCTAAAGCCACATCAGTCAGATTACCCCTTTACCCTCGACCTGATTAGTATCAGTTTCAGCTAATTAGCAGATAATGACTGAAAAGGTTTTAACCAGCAACACACCTCAGAAGTCTGATGGCTTGTGATAAGCCAATACTATTCCGAAGGGTAACTTGGGATACACATACTTTGCAGAAATCTAATTTTTTCCTTTTTTTTTAAATTTATGTAGACACAGACACAATCAACCAATTTTTTTTTTATTTCCCCTGTAAAATATGAAAACATATTTAAGGTGTGTTAAATTATTATGTATATATTAAATCCATTAAACCAATCAAAAATGTCTTTAAAAATATTTAATGAATTATGGTTTGAATGATTGCAAAACCGTATTTAAATTAATTTTTCATTCCAATCATAAAACATTACATTAATGATAAGCGTGGCTTATAAATGTGCTGTAAAATATTCTTGATATGTAAACCTCTGGATCCTAAAAGTTTTTAAAAAATTATTTTGCGGGCTGGACTGCGGGTCGAAAACTTGAAAAATGCGGGGCGGGGCGCGTTCGGGCTGAAAGAAAATTTCGCGGGGCGGGTGCGGGCTGAAAGAATCATAGTATCTGCGGGGCGGGGCGGGCTGAATTTTTTTTTCTTTGATTGCGGGGCGGGCTGCGGGCTGACAGGGCATGATACGGGGCGGGTGCGGGTTCAATTTTTCGGCCCGCGCATAGCCCTACTGCCCGGTAATCCCTGGAGATTTTAAATTTGAAGACCTTACATCCGAGTATCCTCTGTTGGGAGTTAATGTTGGAGGTTTAAGATAATTATCTTCACTTATCCATAGATAGAGATATTCGATTTGGCTCTTATTATTTTTTTTTCTTCTACTTATTCATATTCTTATCATTATTCTTCCATTTTTTATCCAATTTCATAATTTGATCCAGTTTTAGTAACCTTGGCCTATTTATTTTCAAGGTCAGAAGGGTGAAAAGGTGCAAACTTCTTAACTATAATCGACACAGACAAATGGATGGAAAATCACCTATAATATCTGATTCCCAACATTACTAGTGTACCTTTCGTTTCCATCATGCGGAACCGTATGAGATAGGTGATTCAGGACTTTTAACTTTGGATATATTTCTTGATAAATCATTCGACCTAAAAAGGCAAACCCTGTACGCCTAAAGAAGACACAGAATATCATTTTCTTCTGTTTGGCTGATATATGGATGTAAGCTATCAATGTCTATAATTAGAAGGCAACTTATATTCACATGTGTAATATTGCAAATGCTTAAAATTAATTAATTTAAATCAATTTAATCTAATACTTGTAAAGAGAATTTGTTCTTCAGTGTTCTCTAAAACCGCGTTGTGTATGACACTGTGTTATACCTCAGTTTAAAGGTTGTTCTATTCACATTGACCTCGCCGATTTGAAAACATATAATGTTTAATGTAAATATCATTTGAATTGATCTTGCGTGTTTTAGAATTGGGTGAAGGCTACCACCGAAAACAGACGAACGGCCTTCGGCAAAGACCGAAATGCCTCCGTGCTCGCACAACACAAGTAGGAGGATGACACAGTCGCAGGATTAAAGTCTATTGTGTATTTGAATAAACCCATGCCCTCATTGACGAATTGAAGCATGTTTGGCCTGACATTTGACCCAGTTATTTGTCCGCTTGCATGGTCAGTTAATGTTAAAAAAAGTGACACTTTTTTTAAGAAAAAGGAGGTACCCAATCCAGGAAGATTTATGACAAAACTTAATCTAAGGACCCATGGGTTGCGAAATTCAGCTGAATTTGTCTATAAGGATATTGTTATATCACAGTTTTCTTAAAATGTGGGTTATGTTACCTTCACCGTTGACCTTGTGACCAAACAATCTGAGCACTTAGTTTCCTTGAACTTACATCTTAAACAGTCATTTAGGAAAAAAGGGCTTGTGATCTTGACCTCTGACCGGGTAGCCACAAGATCTTGACCTCTTACCAGGTAACCTCAAAATATACAGATTTCTTGCACCTTGGGCATGTAAGCCATATTTGACAGATGGGAGGTTTTGTATCAAAGTTTGATTTTTCATGAATCCTAAATTTGTTTTTAAGTTTTGTGATCTGTGACTTTTACCTTCGACCTCGATGTCTGAAGCCAATCTGTCTATTCAATGCAGAGGTATCATTCATAAACTAATTTTCGGATACGCCCTGTGACCTTGACCTGTCATCTTGTTACCCAAAAATGAAAAAAAAATAAAAAATCTAAAGATGGAAATAAAATCATAAAAAAATTAAAAAAAAAAAAAATGCACGTGGCGCCACTTTTTTCCGGTATCTGACATCACTAGTCATGGTCAATATATTCAAGGCACAATTCATGACAATACATGCTATAAATATGAAGAAACTGGAGGTTTTGATGTTACATTTCCCCTTGAGTTGTTAAGGTCATTGTAGTGGTTATTATCATGTTGTTTGCTTAACTACAAATGAGGTACAAAAGGACGCGACGTCAGTTATTACCTGACCATTCACTGGCCTCCAAAATTAAACCATGGCGTGTCCATTAAATTAATGTGAAGATTTGCACAGGTCATCTAACATAATCCTGCGGGAGTTGTTGTCTAACTCTCGCCACAACTTTTCCCGCCACCAGTCCGGTCCCAGCAAGGTCTTCCCTAGTACCCCAAAATCAATTCTTTCCACCAGCAAATTTCAAGACAGGCATTTTGAACAAAATTCGAGACAAGAAAAATACATCTAGCAATTATTTTGGTGTTTATATTATTATATTATCACGTAACATAACGAAAAAGTTTCGGTGAAACCCTTAAAGAGACACTTATCCGTGAAATTAAAGCCAAGGAACTGGTACCACAAGTGGCCAATGAGCAGAGTAAGGTGGTAAGGAAATGCATGGGACTAGCGCCCCCGAGTGTATATTTAAAGAACTAGATATCCAGCATGACTTTGATGTGAGAAGAAATGTTATGAACCTTTTCACTTTGTTTTTATCTCGACATATGCAATTTTTTTCCACTGGAAATTCCTCTTATCAGTTCACAATATATTACAAAAATCTTACAAAATGAACCATGATAAAATATTCAGGAATTATGTAAAAGAATCTCTAAATTGGTCTTACTATGTTGAGTATGTGTCCTGCACATTTACACAAAAGGAGTTTAATTTGCAACTTAAAAATAATTAGTTACGGACCAATAGCATCATTTGAATGGTACTATTTAATAGTTTGTTTTTATATCAGTGCCCAGTGAAAGATGAAATTTAGTCTTAACAAGTCTTCCTGATCATATATTTTCAAAAAATATATAATTAATAAAAAAATATATAATATATGATTTAAATTAAAATGCGATTAGTTTGATCATAACTAACGAAACGATGGTCAACATGACAATATACTTGATTTGTTTTTCTTAAACTACATGACAATAACAGGGGTGTCTTTTAATTATGCTGTAATTATGCTGAAACGATGGTCAACATGACAATATACTTGATTTGTTTTTGTTAAACTACATGACAATAACAGGGGTGTCCTTTAATTATGCTGTATTTACACTAGATATGAGGTGAGCAAAGCCAACTTTCTTTAGCAAGTATTTCTATATAAAGCTAAAGAGGAATCCAGTCGTTATGTTTCTCCTTCTTTCACTAAATTCACAATCTTCAAATCTGTACGCCTATCATGTGATTTGAAGGAGTGCTCTCATTGGTCATTTATTACCTCCAGATCCTGTCTTGTCCAAACAGAACGGCCGCAAATGGACTGGACCGGACTGCTCAGGATCAAACCTAAAAAAGCATTTTTTCTTGCCCGGATAGCATTATTGCTGCTATTCGTTACTATACTGTGTATCTTTTAACTCTCTCCTGAATTCGGCTCTTTATCACAGCAAGAGCATGATAGCCTCCTTGGCTCCTTCCCTGGTTACAACAAAAGTGTGCCTGCCTTACTTAGAGCGCCATCTACAGGCAACCAAAAAGTCCAGTATTTTACAGCGCCCCCTACTGGCAAATTTAGACACTAAAAACAAATTAAAGCCATGTGAGCACTTTATTTTCACATAAATATTGATCACTATAAATGAACTCCTCCTGAGACTTGGATCCTGCTTGTGATGACTATAATGCGGACCGTCCTGTCTGTGGCTCTAACTGTACACGCTTCACCTGCGCATGAAACACCTGCCGGCAAATCGATATGGTAAAACGAAAATATATTTTATCCATGGATCCTCTGTCGGACCAATTGTTGGGGGGGGGGGGGGTCACGTAATTCTATTTCCGATTTATTTTTCATGTAAGTAAAACAGAGTTAGAAAGCTCAATCATTTATTGTTCGAAATCACCAGTTTCTTTGAATTGTCTATACGTTGCTGGTAGCTGTCGATATATGGAGGGAGGGGAACAGAACTATTACGTGTACAAGACTTTAGGTGTGTTTGGAGGGAGGGGAACAAAACTATTTCGTGTACCAGACTTTAGGTGTATTTAGAGGGAGGGGAACAAAACTATTTCGTGTACCAGACTTTAGGTGTATTTGGGGGGAGGGGAACAAAACTATTTCGTGTACCAGACTTTAGGTGTATATGGAGGGAGGGGAACAAAACTATTTCGTGTACCAGACTTTAGGTGTATTTGGAGGGAGGGGAACAAAACTATTTCGTGTACCAGACTTTAGGTGTATTGGGAGGGAGGGGAACAAAACTATTTCGTGTTCCAGACTTGAGGTGTATTTGGAGGGAGGGGAACAAAACTATTTCGTGTACCAGACTTTAGGTGTATATGGAGGGAGGGGAACAAAACTATTTCGTGTACCAGACTTTAGGTGTATTGGGAGGGAGGGGAACAAAACTATTTCGTGTACCAGACTTTAGGTGTATTGGGAGGGAGGGGAACAAACCTATTTCGTGTACCAGACTTTAGGTGTATTGGGAGGGAGGGGAACAAAACTATTTCGTGTACCAGACTTTAGGTGTATTGGGAGGGAGGGGAACAAAACTATTTCGTGTACCAGACTTTAGGTGTATTGGGAGGGAGGGGAACAAACCTATTTCGTGTACCAGACTTTAGGTGTATTTGGAGGGAGGGGAACAAAACTATTTCGTGTACCAGACTTTAGGTGTATTTTGAGGGAGGGAAACAAAACTATTTCGTGTACCAGACTTTAGGTGTATTTGGAGGGAGGGGAACAAAACTATTTCGTGTACCAGACTTTAGGAGGATTTGGAGGGAGGGGAACAAAACTATTTCGTGTACCAGAATTTAGGTGTATTTGGAGGGAGGGGAACAAAACTATTTCGTGTACCAGACTTTAGGTGTATTGGGAGGGAGGGGAACAAAACTATTTCGTGTACCAGACTTTAGGTGTATATGGAAGGAGGGGAACAAAACTATTTCGTGTACCAGACTTTAGGTCTATTTGGAGGGAGGGGAACAAACTATTTCGTGTACCAGACTTTAGGTGTATTGGGAGGGAGGGGAACAAAACTATTTCGTGTACCAGACTTTAGGTGTATTGGGAGGGAGGGGAACAAAACTATTTCGTGTACCAGACTTTAGGTGTATTTGGAGAGAGGGGAACAAAACTATTTCGTGTACCAGACTTTAGGTGTATTGGGAGGGAGGGGAACAAAACTATTTCGTGTACCAGATTTTAGGTGTATTGGGAGGGAGGGGAACAAAACTTTTTCGTGTACCAGGCTTTAGGTGTATTTGGAGGGAGGGGAACAAAACTATTTCGTGTACCAGACTTTAGGTGTATTGGGAGGGAGGGGAATAAAACTATTTCGTGTACCAGACTTTAGGTGTATTGGGAGGGAGGGGAACAAAACTATTTCATGTACCAGACTTTAGGTGTATAGGGAGGGAGGGGAATAAAACTATTTCGTGTACCAGACTTAAGGTGTATTGTGAGGGAGGGGAACAAAACTATTTCGTGTACCAGACTTTAGGTGTATTTGGAGGGAGGGGAACAAAACTATTTCGTGTACCAGACTTTAGGTGTATTGGGAGGGAGGGGAACAAAACTATTTCGTGTACCAGACTTTAGGAGTATTTGAAGGGAGGGGAACAAAACTATTTCGTGTACCAGACTTTAGGTGTATATGGAGGGAGGGGAACAAAACTATTTCGTGTACAAGACTTAAAGTGTATTGGGAGGGAGGGGAACAAAACTATTTCGTGTACCAGATTTTAGGTGTATTGGGAGGGAGGGGAACAAAACTATTTCGTGTACCAGACTTTAGGTGTATTTGGAGGGAGGGGAACAAAACTATTTCGTGTACCAGACTTTAGGTGTATTTGGAGGGAGGGGAACAAAACTATTTCGTGTACCAGACTTTAGGTGTATTGGGAGGGAGGGGAACAAAACTATTTCGTGTACCAGGCTTTAGGTGTATTGGGAGGGAGGGGAACAAAACTATTTCGTGTACCAGGCTTTAGGTGTATTTGGAGGGAGGGGAACAAAACTATTTCGTGTACCAGACTTTAGGTGTATTGGGAGGGAGGGGAACAAAACTATTTCGTGTACCAGACTTTAGGTGTATTGGGAGGGAGGGGAACAAAACTATTTCGTGTACCAGTCTTTAGGTGTATTTGGAGGGAGGGGAACAAAACTATTTCGTGTACCAGACTTTAGGTGTATTTGGAGGGAGGGGAACAAAACTATTTCGTGTACCAGACTTTAGGTGTATATGGAGGGAGGGGAACAAAACTATTTCGAGTACAAGACTTTAGGTGTATTTGCGCCTTTTGTGCGTTTATTTTGTGTGTGAGTTGTTTTTCTGTTGTGTAATTTGTGGTTGAGTTCATTGAGTCTTGTGTTTTGATTGTGTGCTTACATATGTACAACATGGGTTGTTATTATTTATAATGAGAATTATTCTCGGTTTTGTTCTACTATCTCATATATACCAATATCTATATAAACAAATTTTAAGATTTTCTTTCTGCTCTATGATATATTATGGGTTTATTTTGTTGGGTGTTGGCGGTGAGTGTGATTATTTTTTTTTAAAGAAAGGATCTCTGTATTCCTCCGAAATGTCCGGTAAGAATCCAGGGTATCCTTGCATATAGGTTGTATGAGTGATAGGTTTAGCATGTAGCTAGCTTTGTTTGATCATAAGGCACCGAAGTGGTACATGCAGCAGAGTTGGGGTCAAATGTGGTCTGATGCATTAAATGCAAATGCATATGTCGCTTTCCCAAATGCTATGCATTATCAGTCATCGCATCTGAATACAAATGCAAATCCATCAATTAGATACTTCCAAATGCATAATTTTAAGGTATTAAAAATTGTTGAGGGCATTTTTTTTTTTCAGTTGAAATTTTATGGATTTCTGAAACATCTGTAACCTGTCCATTTTCCATAGATGGATAAAGCTAGAAAGACGTCGCCACGTCCACCAGTTAGTACATTATGGATTAGGCGAACACCAATTAATAAATTCAAACATCAACAAGAAAGACTAGTCTTGTTATCAGGAATTTTTTTTCCCAAACATTAAGCACTTACCCGTACGTGTATCTTTTTACATGTTATTGTGACATTGCCGACTGTTTCAAATACTACTACATATGTATAACATCTCTTTGTAACTCACCTCCGAATAATTGGCAAGACTTTCAAGTATTTATTATTGTTGGGGTTAACTCACAATAAACTACATTTTCTCAGTCAACAGTTGATATTGGAAATTTATAATGTTAAGATTATCATGTTTGGCAGTTCCCTCTGCCGATAGTGTCAACAATGTGAAAGGAACCTCTTCTCACCGTGCGGTTAGTTGTTCAGCGTTATCCGCTTCGTATGTCTGGCTGTTCCCTGATCTGCCTTGTGGACATGGTTCTCTAATATTCAGTCTACGGCCGATCATAACTGAGATCTTTAGCATTCTAGCACAGATAAGCATAGTCGATAGCCTTGGGGGTGGGGGATTACTAGTACATGTACCGGTATACCACATGGCAAAGCGGCATGGGCGTTCTCTGGCGATTACCAGACGGAACCTTACGATATGATAGGCTTGACTTTAATGTAAGCATGTTTTTAGGTATATTATAACACCAACAGGAAGGCTTTAGGTGTTAAATTCCATTTAGTGAGCCTTAAATATCTTTAGAAATTTGAAGAGTCTCATCGCAATAATCGGATCCGTACAAATTAACTTCAAAGTTAGAGTTATTCTGTCTGTGCATATACCACCTTTTATATCGACTCTATATACTGGTAAGCTTTTTAAATAAGACTATCCGTGAGACTGGCTAAAAGTGGTCTTAATTTATAGGTGGTACTATTAAACAGTTCAGTCATAACCAATGTGAATGTTTTCGGTCCATTGAAATGTGGTGTTGATAGACAGCTGGTCTTACTAGACAGGTGGTCTTCCAGACAGGTTCCAATTTACAAGCATTGTCAAGCATTGATGACTGTAGGTCATTCAGTGCACATCTCTATGCTCCCCAGGCTGTTGGCATAATTTTAGATGTCCCCAAAGTCTCCTACCATACCGAAAATTGGGTCATTAGGACTTCGTTCCTTCGAGATATTGAGGGAAAAAAAACTCCGTTTTCCATAAAAAAAAGCCATTGTTACACTTCAAGCCTGCCTAATATCATAACCACTGATCTGTTTTTGATTGTATTTAGTATTCACATTCTTTCATACATTTTCTATGAACATGCCAAAAATTAGGTCAGTATTGGGTATTATTTTGAAGTTATGGGCCAAAACATAATGCAATTTTAAAAAAAAATCAGGAAATATATTTACTCACCTAACATGAGAATTGCTGAACCTAGAGACTTTTTTTCAGGAATATAACTTTATTTAATCAAGATTCAATTGTTTACCCAAAATTAGATCTGAATTTTGCAAATTTTTCAAGTTATTAGCATAAATAAAAAATCAATACCTTAAATTTTGTCCAACTTTGGCACTGTTGATTTAATTTTCACAGCATATATACATAAGGATTTAATCTTTAAAAATCTTAAATTTCAAGGAATTTGATTGGAAAGAATAGCTTTTATTCATGTTTTCATACACCATGTCAAGTGTTGTTTACGTCTAGCCCACCTAGTAGTACAGCCTTCACTTGCATTATGTAACCCGTCCCAGGCAGCTTGCCTTGGCCCAGCTTGGCCACTACTAGCAGGCTTCCCCTCTGCCCTGCACTAACCCCCCCCCCCCCCCGCTGGTGCATAAACTAGATGAATGTTATAATTTTCTGTATTTTATTTTATTCTTAGACATGCTACATTTTAGATTTTGTATTGTACCACCAGGGTTACAATGATTAAAGTGTACATTTAATTGTGTCCACAAAGTGGTGTATTGCTATGAAAGTGTTGATGTTCATGAGATAAGTAATTCCTTACTTCAGAAGAGTAAAAACTTCACCAGGTGTGAAATTGACTATTAATTCCAGTAATAAATTAAAACTTGGATAGTAATTAGCACAATGATATTGTTTGTCCCTTATTCAACCAACAGTGTGTATACTTTATTTGAAAAGATGTTTTATTTTATCAAATTTACTTTTATTTTATTTTGGTGAATAAAATTAAGCATGTACTGAAAACTCCAATGTGCAAAACTTTTTAATAGTGATTCAAGGAATATTTTTGTAGATGCCATGTTGTTGCATTATTTTCTTTTAAATTCAGTTTAAACATTTATGATTTAAAAATAATAAAATATATGTGTATGTATAATATGACCCAATATGAGCTACACTCTGGATATATGATGATTGCAACTTTTGCATATATGTAGACATAGTGGGCATCACAATAATGTATCACCAGTGTGATAATTTTATGATAATTCAAATCATTATATTTTACCAATTTTCATTAGATATTATAAGGTGATCACTCCTATGGAATGAAACAGGTAGTTAGTAGACTTCTGTGCAGGATAACTTTCTAATTACAATTCAGTTTATTATTTAACTGCCAGCCTTTTGATAAGTGTTCACAGAGAATTCATTAATAAGCATGTTCATACATTTGACTGGGTTTACTCTGAAAGTGACAGGCACAGATAAAACTAATTAATTAACAGTATAGACTTAGGTGCTCACAGGAGGGCAAGAAAGGTGTTGAATGTACTACACAATATGTCTTGTATTAATGCTGTAAGAAATTCCTTAATTGCAATTATTATTTTGGGCAAATGTATAAATAGAGATACTGGTTACTGAACCAGACAGTGAAGGTCAGAGCTAAAGATAGGAGAGTCAAAGAGTTAGAGAACTAGGAAAGAGAGAAGAGACAGGAATAAGAACAGGAGGTAATACAGAGAGAGAGAGAGAGAGACAGAGAGACAGAGAGACAGACAGAAAGAACAGAATCAGTTAAGTGGAAAATAGGGAAAACTAGCAGAATATATATATTGGACATTTGTTATTGTTAACTTTGATTGAATAAACTTGAAAGTAAATTACATCTGGACTAAAGATTTTCTATCTGAGAAAATCAGCAATCTGTGAATAAAAGCACGTAAACAACTGGACGGTGATAGTTGGGGAGAATCCGGCTTGCGATCCAACTACTATTCGGTACTTCTCATACAACGCCAAGTGAACATTAATTCGACTTATTCCCCCCGATCATATTTGGAAAAATTCCCCAGCTAAAGATGCCAGTTCTATGCATGATCTGGTTCAAGAAAAGAGGACTCTGCTACAAATGTGGATTGACATACAGCAGAGCCCACACACGTCACTGTCCAGCACAAGGAAAAAGGTGTCACAATTGCCATCAGTGGAATCACTATGCCCGCTGTTGTTTTACACAACAGCAGAACTCCAGAGAACATCAAGATGCAAGAAAAGGTGAACCTGCATTCATTCATACTGAAAGAAATCCTCCAAAAGATACCATTGATCTACCCTTCATGGACATTTCAAACAATGAACTTTGTCAAACTTTAAATTCGAAAACTACAGTCAATGTTGAAAATGGTGCTTTGCGCATTAAGCTGAAGAAAAGGGTTAAGAAAGTTTCATCAGTTTCAGTAAATACTGTATCTGTTGAAGATGAACAGGTCAAAATTCAGTCACTTGAATTAGCAAATAAAGAGTAAGTCCAGGAAACACAGAAACTAAATGATAGATTGGTTGTTCTGGAAAAAGAATTAGATACATCAAAACACTACAACAATACATTAGAAAGAAATGCTGAAATTCAAGATGGGTTGATAAATGAACTAATCAAAAATTGAAATCCCATGTTAAAACCATCAGACAGACCAGCAGCTACCCCCTCAGGTCAATAATATATCAGTTCAGGGAGGAAGAGGTCACTACCAAAGACAGAATTTTAATAGGCAAAGAAAGTGTAAAATGGAAAAGTGTAAAAATAGGGTCCAACATTGTGAAATGTGCGGTAGATCCATAAGAAACAATTTTTATAATATCTGTAAAGCAGAAACAAATGAATGTACCTTTTGCATGTATATTGTAAACAGTGATGACGAAGAGTAAAATCCCTGGAATAATAGGGGATAGTATATACCATCTATTTAAATATTTACCTTTGTATATATCATGTCTTATTTTTGCAATAATAGTCCAATGTGATTATTACATCATACATGTATAGGAAATGTATATACTTGTAAAGACTTACGCCCAAATTTGTTGTCATAGAATCGAGAAAAGAAAATGGATAGGTGTACATGATTATTGGTAGTAATGAAGTATAAAAACTAATTAACACAGTGAAAACTTGTCAGAGTTAAGTGAAAAATAGGGAAAACTAGCAGAATATATATATTGGACATTTGTAATTGTTAAATTTGATTGAATAAACTTGAAAGTAAATTACATCTGGACTAAAGAATTTATATCTGAGAAATTCAGCAATCTGTGAATAAAAGCATGTAAACAACTGGACGGTGATAAATGTACCTTGTCAAGACTAAAGAGATATTGTGTCATACAGTCACAAATTCATAAATTACTTCATCAGCATAGTTAATCATAACATCATATCTGTCAAATCGAAAGCTTGCAGACTACCATACACTTTAGATCCTTCAACAAATAGCCTTATCATCATTCTACTACTGCTTATTACTGCTGTCATTGCATTCATATTTGCTCAAATATATCACAATTTTCAACCCCTCCTAAATGAAGAAAAAAATAAACCACTATATTTGACTCTATTAATCCATCAGTCAGGTAATTTCATTTATCATTTACTCACATATTACATTACATTCCTTTATAATAGCCCAACATGTCCATGATATTCATAAGCTTTATCGGCTCGATATAGTATCACAGTGGAGAAACATTTATAGTCTAATCATGATCAGCTGAGCGCCGTGACCCGTGGGTCCCTTGTTTTTACCCTGTATACGTATGCTATACAGAAATAACATAAAATAAAATAAATATACACTCGCCGCGAATAAAGGTGGGACTGCAATAGTTACACAGGTCTCTGTGTTATGTTTCACGAATCTTAATTATCGTTAGTTAGGTGAAATAGCGTCATCTAACTTCAGGCTCACAACAATAATGCCTGTGTATACAGGATGAGTCCTTTGCTCTCATTGGTCAGGCGAACTAATTTCTCCTATTGGCTAAAGCGAGGAAATCCCTGAATGGCGCTACGGTAATATTATATAATCATTCTATGACACCTATACATCCGACAAAACAAAAATTCTAATAATTGCTTAAGCAGGTTGTTACCTTGACAAACAAATACAGAGAGAAGTATTTTAGGGAGATTCATGACACGAAGAAAATTCTACACGCCGTAGGTTGCTGGGGAAACCAACTGTGGGGATATCTTCGGTTCCAAACGAGAATTCCATTTTTCAAATTATCTTGCTCAAAATTGTGTCCAATGTGTCCACAAATTTGTGTATTGACTCACTGATTTACCGCCGTGGCGGCATCTGGTGTCTGTTGGGGAGATTATCATCAGCTTATTTCAAACCACAAATTTTCGACAGCTGTAGGGGATCGAGATCGGCGTGCTCTAACATCGTGATCTGACAGTGGCAGTGACCTCTTCTCTTGGACATGGGTCCGCAGTCCAAAGTTTATCAGATTCACCTGTTATTATTTCATCACACCTTATGTCACGATTTCATATAATAAAATGATATAATATAATGTAATAAGTTTGAACAAATTACATGTACATAAGATGTGTGAAGGGGGCCGTTTTCACATCATTATTCACATATAATTATGTAAGGTATTTACATTACATGTGAATATTATGTACCATACACATTTTTAGAACGATGAAAGATTAAATTATATGTTGTGTTTATCAGGAGAGACGGAATTGTTAAAATTACAATAATGGCCATCTGATGGGCCAAGAAATGGCCAGGTAAAAGGGAACCTGTATTAGAATTACTTACTGGCCACACAAGTCTGATTCTTGTTCAAAACAGCCAATTTTATATTTCAAGAATGTAAGTCTCACAAGTGCAACAAACAGAAATGGTCATGCCTATGAACAGAAACATCATTATCATCCAATACACAATGTTGTATGATCTAAATGTTTGATCTTGATGAAAATAAATCACTAATGCTCAGCACAGGTGCTATAGTTCCCTTCAGATAGAACGCTTGATTTGACATATCATTCACAAGAGGCAATTAAAAAGCGTATTAAACATAGACAAAAAGTATCCAGCACAAAATTAATCTGTAGACTTCATTACATAAAATAAATAACATCAATTAATAAGATACAAAAATAATTGTTTTAAGGAATCTGCAGATGCTTCGGAATCAAAATTTTTTAATTTTGATGTAATGATTTTTCCATGTATCATGCAAATTGTCATTCCACACTAATGAATAATGGCGCCATTATTCAAGATGACGATTAATCTTCATTCCCCACCCCCCTGCCCAAACCAAGGCTCTTATTTTTAAGGTATAGGTCCATGGCTTGTTTTTGGTAGTTTTTTTGAATGAAGATAAAAGTTACAGTACAAAAAGAATAATATGTTATTTTAAGCCTACTGGGTTTCTGGTTTTATATGCATCGGGATAGGAATAAATCGAGAAGTCACAACCTGTCGTTAAGATATTTAAACGAATCGTTCTATAGCGAGATTTCATCATTATGCCATTGAGCCACTGGCGGGGTTCGAACCAAGGACCGTCAGCTCCATATTTGAAGCAGTTTTTCCAGCAGATAACAAGAGCAGTGTTTCCAGCAGATCTGAAGCAGGTATTCAGCACAGTTACAGCATATGCTGTATATGTGCTCCAAGACCTTTGGATTATATGCTGAAAGTCTGCTCCACACTTACCATGTATATACCATGTATTGCGCAGCAGATTTTGAGCAGCGATTTCAGCACAAATTGAGCGGTTCCAAATAATTAAATCAGTGCTCCAAAGGAGCAGGCCTTTTTGCATATCAGAAGCAGATACTGAGCAAATCTTCAGCAGAACTTGAGCAGTATGCTCTCCTGGAGCAGACTTATATGTGCTCTGCTGGAGCAGTGCTCTCAAGGAGCAGTCATCTGTGCTCACCTGGAGCAGTCATGTGCTCACCTGGAGCAGTCATCTGTGCTCACCTGGAGCAGTCATGTGCTCTCCTGGAGCAGTGTTCTTCTGGAGCAGAACTGTGTGCTCTGCTGCAGCAGTGCTCTCCTGGAGCAGTGTTCCCCCGGAGAAGACCTATGTGCTCCAGTGGAGCAGTGCTAGCCTTGAACAGACCCGTGTTTATAGATTTCACATCACATTGCGCTCTCCATCTTCTCATTAGTGTATTTTGTATTAAGGGCCTACTCAGTAGCATTCTGTATAACACCAATTTCAGAAGATAAAAAAAACACATACCTTTCAATGTGTATAACATAATTTTATTAATTCTATACAGTTATTAAAAGCTTATTCTTTTTTTGCCCATCGGTAGGTGAGGATACATCATGCCATTTTTCATTCTCCAGGCCAGGTGTTCCACTGTCATGCATAAGACGAAAGCCTGAAGAAAAAAATTATTAAAACAGTAGTACAAACTATCAGTCTGCCACCATGTAAATTCACGAGGTCCTTGACGGACAAAAGCCATTGCACACAGTGTTTTGAAGATACTTTAAGTACTGATTATATTGTTGGAAATTGTATAAATCGTATGCCATAATCACTGTTTAAAACATTTATGAGTAATATCTAATTTCGAAAATGGGAGAGGTTTGTATTGCACACAAAAGATTTGTTTAAACAGGATATTAGTTTCCTTCTTGTTTGTAGGTGGAAACAAATTAAGAAAAAAACTTTGCCTTAATGGCGAGAATTACATTTTGCTCTAAACAACTTTATGCCCTTAAACTCATGAGATAAAGCATAACAAGCATGACCGCAAACTTTTAAATGTCTGGTCCAGGTTTTTAGTGCCTTTGCAAACAGAAATGAAGAATTGTTATTTAACTGGGAGATTGTAAAATTCAGATCGGACACTTTTGATCAAACCTTGAAGTTGAATAATGTTTGGAACTGAAGCCCCTGTGGCCCTTTTTCCTAATAAATACTATGTTCTGTTCCCTGCAGCTTTCCTCAAGTTGCCAACTCCGTAACGCTGACCAGCGCAAACCACCAAAAAAATAATTCTTTCCAAGTTGTTATTGTCTTTTCTTTGTCTGTTCATTTCTATTGACTTTTTGTCTGATTAAAAACTGTAGTACAGTATCGTTTACCTATTGTTTCATTACTATGGCAACAAATAGCCCGTGTGACCAGAATATAAAAAATCCTGTGTTATTTTATATTTGTCCGCAATATCAGACCGACGCTATGAGTTGTTCCAAGCTGTCCCGTAACTGGATATGAAAATATTATTAATTATCCTTGCCATGAAGTATTATTATTAACATCCAAAATGTGACTAGATTGGTCAACATTATAATTCAGAGATGAGAACCTATCGCTTTACGGACCAATACTTTGTCTTCCCTATACAATATGGCACCATGTAGGTATATTACTGCTCAGATTGTATTCTGTTCGGGAAATGTTTACAACTTCAATTATTTTATTTGACGAAATGCAACAAAACAGTCATTTCTTTTTTATCTTTTGATCATCAGTCATGAATACCCTATGACGTAAATTTGCGAAAAAATAGAAAAAACAATATGCCGGATTTTGGATTGGTAGTTCTAACGGACGGACGACGGACAATGGATCCTAACGATAGCTCAGATGACTTATAGTCAGCTGAGCTAAAAACCATATACCATCAGGAAGAACAGTACGCCAGGTTTTAGATAATATATACTTAATAGATCTTATATTAATTCAAATGACTTCTGGGCTGATTTTATTCCTGGGGATTTTACCAGCGACGCTACCTTAATAAGCTGATTCACAGTTTTATACTCGATTAATGTCAAGTGTGATGGATATTTTTCATGATGCTTTAAAACTTGATGACAATTTAAATATATGCATTTTAATACAAAATTATCCATGATAATTCCTGGGGTAAAAATAATCAAAAGTATTATTTTATATTATTTTCTCTTTGATCATCAATGATGAATACCATATGACGTACATTTGTAAACTAGACATAACACGAGAGTCCTATAAAAAATAAGACTGCACTTGGAAAGACATTTATTAGATGTCCGCGCTGGTCAGGGTTAAGGGAGATAGTTAACCCGAGGAAAGCTACGGATCCAGGGAGACCCCTCAGATTTTGGTTGAACCGACTTTGTTGACCCGACTCATGATCCGGATACAGGAAGGAGTTCCAGGATTATCCACAAACGTAGAGTCACTTATGCACGAATGAACATAGAAATAAGGGCCGATTAGGTGAATGCAAACACGGCTTGGGAGACATGCAAGTAAGAACCTGGGAGTATGGAGGTAATAGGACACAAACACGTTATTGGGAGCATCCCACATCCCAAATGGCCTTCAACTGTGAGAAAACTTATTTGTAGATATTATTATTATAGTTATTATGAATGCCTTCGTGAGGGTATACGTTCATCTCCGTCCGTGTGTGGGCATTTGGTTGTTCACAATATAACTCATGTTATCATTAACAGAATCTCCTGACATTTTCAGGGAATTTCGGGAATGGGCCAGTAAAGAATCGACTAGATTTTGGTGTGGATGCGGCACGTAATCCGTAATCAGAAAAGTTATCAAGAAATACTCACAAATGTACAGTCCATTTAATAAGAATGAACCTGTTGATATGGGCCGAATAAGTGAATATAAACTTTGTGAGAGCATCGCGGAGGCTTGCATTCCATATGATGCAAATTTCTAGTGTTAATATGCAACACGAATTGCTATATTATCGTTGTGGAAAATTCAACGTTAATGCGATAGTTCATAAATTAAATCTTGTACTGCTACCATTAACCACAGAGAACATTGTATTATGTGCAACTTTATTTGTGACAATTTGCCTATTCATGCTTAAACACAACTGATTAGTTTTTCAGATACTGAACTCGCAAGGGCCTTGATAAACGCTGTTAGTGAATATGGATCAAATAAATTTTCCGGCCACGAACACTATACAGCCGCTTTACTGAATGAGGTCACTGTTTTTTTATATACTCGAAAAGTCTTCATCAACTTGTCTATTATTTATGATCTTGGATATTATCGGGAACGCATACATTCTCTGTATATATATAATCGTTATACAACTCGTAAAAGTTGTTGCGATCTGTCTTCAATGATTATTGATCTGTAATTTGTAAACCGTTTGTAGTACTTCTGTTTTGATAACTTGTATGTTGACCTTCGCTTAAAAACAACTTCCATGCAACAGCCACCAGAGGTCGTTCTACCGCATGCTCAAACCTCAATCACAGTCTTCCTCATCAAAGCGGAACAGGAGTGACCTCTGGTGGAGATTGCAAGGGGTTCTATAATGTCCCATCTCAATCGATAAAACAAACAAAGTTAAAGATGTACATTTTGCTGGATTATTTTTAATCATGCTCGCAATGCCTTATTTATTAGCAGTTCATGGAAACCTTATCCAAAAACCAACTATATTGTCATGTCATATTTTTCTGTCCATACTTGATTACTTTGGAAGTTAAAACAGTCGGACTTAATATCTGGCAAACCATATTTTTAAATAAAATAGGTTAATAAAGGGATTTTTGGTTCAGCTGATATGCAGTCATGCTAATATATTGGTCACCCTTTATCCGTCATTCGTCCAGTGATTAACAGGTCACAAATCATACCCATGCTGTCATCGAAGCACACAAAGGCTATCTATCATATGTATCCGACATAAAAACTTCATGTTCATGTTTAATTTGAAGTAAATCTGCAATAATTGATGCACACTAATTGAATTGATACTTTGTTTATTAATGTTATTTAATGTGCTGGTTTGCATAACATTTTATAAGCTGATTCAACTTTGATAATTTTTTTTTCTGGATAGACTAGTGGCACGGCCACATTTGTTACACATTAGTTCTTTATATATTTCAGAATGAGAAATTATAGCATTCTTGTCATAGTTTAAACCCAGCAAACTAATTCAGTTAATAAAGAATTAAAAAAAAATGCCCATCAGTAAACATGTATCAATGGCACTATGTTAAATTTGATGACATTCGGCAGATCCAAATTTTCATGACTGTTACAGACATATTTGTTAACTAACGAAATAACAATATAAAAGCGCACTTTATTAGTTTCTTAGAAATTAGGGTAAAGAATATCTTTTCAGAGACTTTTTTTCTTGTATTTAAGTTTATGGTAATTTCTTTGTACAGTTCAAATTTGAATAATAGTCATAAATCATGAACTGATCTATAACTTTGACCAGTTTGTTTAGTTGTACAATACTATTACTATCACCTATATTGTTTCATATTTTTTTTTGCATTTCTATATTTATGTATGCATTGCTCCATTGTTTAAGATATCAACTGTGTCATTTTTACAGCAGTGAGGCCACTGATTATGCTCCATTAACCATTGGAGGTTTTATCAGCTGACCTGACTTGGATCAGCCATAGAGGGGCGGCTTGTCCGTCCGTTTTTCTGCCAGCGCTTCTTCTAGCGCTCGAGGGGGGGGGGGGGGGCAGTATTGTGACAGACATGGACTTGAATGTCGAAAGGACTTTGTCATATTGACATCGTCATCATGGAAGGTAGGTAAATGACAATAAAGTCATAATAAGGTCCCGTGGTCGTGACAAGTCCTGTCATTTGCCGTTTCTACCGAGTGGTGGCGCTCCTGCCGGGAGAGCAACGTCACTGTATTAGTGTAACCATTTAGCAGATATAATTATCTTTTTGAATGACTGACCACTGTCACTGTGTCGTATTTAGGTGTCAGACTTTACTTTGTTGAGTGGGGGGAGCATGGTGGGCGGCGGGTCTCAGATCAATCCCCTCCTAAATTTCACAGCTCGGCACTCACCATAAGTCAATCAGAGACTGCCCGGTAGAAAATTGGTACTTTGTCACAACATACTTCTTTAATTTGCAAAATTTCTTAATGAATTTATTTAACGTTTTATGGAAGGATGGGCAATATAGACATTCTCCTGGTTCTGTGTTTCAAGTTATGTTTATTGTTAATATCACACAATGTATTCAAATGCATTAATGAATAATCGTGACAGGGGGGCCAATAAATTCAAACTGGGGGGGGGGGGGGGCAGAATGCGGGAGCAGGCTTGGCGGAGGCATGCGCTCTGTGAGTGCTTTTGATTAACTTTTAATTTCTGGGCAAGTGAAAAGGGATCTGATATCATATCATTAAGATTGGGTTATTTCTACGGGTGGCAGTATTTTCAGGGTTACTGTTCAATCTCTCCATCGCAATCTTCCATACATTTTCAGAGAGATTTTTACAACCAGTATTAAGACACACGAGAAACGTCTTTCGTGTTATACTTTATTGGAGCATCTCAAACGAATTTGTCGAATAACATACAAAGGTAATACAGACACATAAGCATGCGAGATGTAGTGCATACATTTCCAGCTGTAAATGAAAATAATTGTAATATTTATTTATGAGTAAAACTTGGATTTCACAGCTTAGTCAAATAGGCATTCCGTTACATGTCACCTGGTGTAGGATTGCCTGTTTTATTATCTCTCATCTCACACCTCCGACCCACAGAGTCAGTTGTAAAATCAATTTAACAATTTAATAATTTGTAAAACAAATCTGAATGCATGTCGTATAAAGACAGAAGTTTGTATAAAGATGGTAAAAGTAACTAAGACTCTATAACTTAAGTAATGTATTTCCAAATAAATCTTAAATTATATATTCACATATATTAAATGATTTAAACTAACACTGTATTGAATGCTTCAACATATTTCTTATTTGAAGTTACGAAACGCCTAAATTCACAATACATGCATATTTCACAATAATAATATAATAAAAGACATTAACAGTCCTGGGACGGATAAACCTCATTTTCCACCTAAAATTCCGGGGAAATAAAACATACATGCTTAGTCTTAACACCGAAATAAAGATAGACTGTTGAATATTGCAGTGTTTTAGTTTAAACGCCTAAATTTCCAAACCGTTATTCACCATCAGAGGGAGACGCGGTCACCCTCAGAGGTAGACGCGGGCACCCTACCTCTTATTCTCTCCTTATCTGTAATCCGTGACCCCACTATACCCCCCCCCCCCTCCAAGACTCATATTCTAATTCCTTTGTCCTCCCTGAACCAACTGCAACTGCTTGTAAAGCTACCGATATGTTATCCACGAACATGGCATATGTTTAAACAATGCAGTATATATATATGTATATATATATATATATATATATATATATATATATATATATGTATAAATATATATATATATATATATGTATATATTTCACAACATGAAATATTATAATAAACCGACATTTATCGTGTACATCGTGTATATTTCTTACAAACAATATAAGTACAATAGAGATTAACACTATGCACAAATCAATTTTATAAAGTATAATAACTACATCGCTAATATAAAAACCACAAATGTTTGACATAATTTACAGAATTCCCATAAAAACGGAGAAAGAGTACTGTGCAGACTTTCATTGTAACAAGCTGATATTGGTTTTGTTTATTTTGCCTCATTTTTTTTTCTGAGTAATATATAACTTCATTAAGGGTGTTCATAAAATAATTTATATATATATATATATATATATATAAAAGAAGAATTTAATAGAGAGGAATTATATACATATATATATAAATATATATATATATATATATGTGTATACATACATAATATCAAGTTTGATTTTATGTATCTTCACAATAGTATTCCTGTATCTTTTATTTGGAGAATAACTGTTTTACCTTTAGTACTGGTACAAGATGAGTGGAGATGAAATCTAATGCACAGCTTTTTTTACGTTACTTATTTACACTTAATACACTTATATACACTTAGACATACATTTTGTTTTACAGATTAACAGTTAAACTGATATAGACAGTTTTCTTACTTTCCCGGAATTATAATATCTTTCAAGACTTAGGGGCCTTGCTTTTGTTTAAATGGGTTATTATTTCTGCACTATTTTTCAAGTGATAATTTCAGGTAAAAAAATAAAGGGGAAGAAAAAATAACAAGGCCCCTAGAAAAACTTAGAATAATTCCTGGAACCTTTTGATTACATAGCTATATGTCCAACCCAGTGGTGCTTCACAAAGAGGGTGTCTGGGCCATGTACAGTCAGCATCATACCAGCCACTGTTGGTTGTAGACCAGTATATCCATATACAGTTCCCTTTTATATGGCCGTCTGTCACGTGGTCATGATCAGGCAAGCTGACGTCCACAGGGCCGCCGGACGATGACCACATCCACTTACCGCAAAGCACTGAAACTGTACATTACCCAGAACTACAACGGCTATTCCATGTTTTACCTTTCTGATGACAGTGACTTTCAAGGCATTTGGAGACCCGATGGCTCTCCCTCTTGTATGAGAAGCTCGATCGTTTAATCAGTCTGCTATTTAAAATGACTGATAATATGTTTAAGGTTATCACTGATCTTGTCATAGTCCAAGCAAGGAACTCTTCATCAGCTGATGACTTCATCAATATTTTCAATACAACATTACGCGGACTAGATTAAAAACTTGAAGGGATCAGTCGTTATGTAAAACAAAAAGGCTGTGTTGGAAACGAAACTGATGATGCTGATACCAGGCCAGCTTCACGTCCTCCGATTATTTTTATTACTTGTGTTTCCGCTCAATGTATAAAATTAAATGACATTTATAAACCTATAAGGATAGGTTAATGGTTTTTTTTTCAAAATATGGATCCTGTGATCAGTTTGAAGCCAACCTGTATACCCAAACTGGAGTCTTTATCCATAAACTAATTTGTCAATGGATGGGCCCTGTGACCTTGACCTTTGACCTAGGACCACAGCATCAAAAGGAACCTTCCCCTATTGTCAGGTGCGCTATGTGGAAGACGGAATGTTTTGGATGAATAGTTTGATAAATAGATGAATAGCTTAAGTGCATCAACAATCTTTTTAAAGAAGTGGGTCCTTGTGACCTTGACCTTTGACCTCATGACCCCGAAATAAAAAGGGTTCTTACATTATTGGTAGGTTATATATAAGTCAAGTTTGAACCAATATGTCAATCCAAACTGGAGTTATCATTTGGAAACAAATATGTGGACATACAGAAAGACAAATAGACGGGCGGACAGTGTGATTAATATAGGGCATCCGCTCATTCAAGCGGGGCCCTCTAATAAACAACTCAAGGTTTCAGGCCACAGATGGAACCACAGTAGCAAATCTGATAGTATCAATATAATTTAGTCTCAAAAATAGAAAAAAAATACAGGTGGCGCCACCAGTCTTCAGGAACTAAAGAAACCAATCATAATCATTAATCACACTGGATTTCTGGATGAAACTATAGCCGAGAACCTGACATAATTGCTGTCATGTGACTGCCTCAAAAACAAACAAAAAATGTAAATATTAGAAAAAAAATAGGTGGCGCAACAAGATTTTGGGAACTGACGTAACTAGTCGTGATCAATATTCAAGGCAAGATTCATGGCAATCCATGCATTAATCATCAATATACTGCAGGTTTTGTATCAAAATTTAATTATTCTGGGGGTACTTAAAGGCCCCATAGCTCGAGGGATATAGGTCACACTAAACTAATTTCAGGTTTCTAAGGAGATTTTTTTATTGACCTCCCTGGATGTACACTTAAAAGTTTCTAGGTCCAGCGCTATCGGTTACGATTTTTGCTCTGCTAACGGACACCCAGACGGCGGGATGGCTGGACGAACGACGGACAAAGCGCCATACCTGTACCTCAATCTACTTTCAGTCAGCTGAGCTAAAAACTAGTAGTGTTCTACAGTATTATCAGAGTTTTTTTTTTCATATTTCTACGCTTTCTTGATTAGCTTTGATATTTGTGTGATGTTGTTCATGTAACAAATACAATGTTTCAATCTCAGGGTACCTTTTATAGATATTTTAGAAATGCACAAACTTGTAATAAAACGTTCCCCATTAGCGTAGATTGAACAGTATTAGGCGTAATTATATAACATGTTTGAATGCCAACTATGAACAGAGACTGAGCTATTTTCAGTAAATTTAATTTGTGTAGATATAATATAAATATTAAAAATAAATTGTGATTGAAAATATTTAATATATATATGATTATATTACAGAAATATAAAAGTTTGTAAACAGATGCCAAGGCTGATTAAATGGTGTATAGCCTTTGTATGAATCATCGATGAAATTCAGTTATTTACTCGAATGTGGGCATTAAGATGGTTATTCAGTCTGTGACGGGAAAAAGACTCCACAAATCAATAATTACAACTGCACAGTTCCACTTATAACGGCACATATGTGGATCAAAATATACCTTGTTCCATTTAGTTGTTGTAAGAACTGCATGGATTATAGATTCGATTCAAATACTTTTATCATTCCATATAGAATATTTGTCGACCAAATATCGATGTTTAAAACAATCGTGAATTACGATTACAAAGGAGCTAATGGATCCTATTGTTCAAACTACAAGTCATATATTTTCTTTTGACTCGGTTTTTGTTTCATGACACGTATAGTATATCACTCTACGGTGTGTCAGGACACCTACAGTACATCCCTGTACGATGTGTCACGACACATACAGTACATCACTCTACAATGTGTCATGACACGTACAGTACATCACTCTATGATGTGTCACGACATGTACAGTACAATACTCTACGATGTGTCATGACACGTACAGTACATCACTCTACGATGTGTCATGACACGTACAGTACATCACTCTACGATGTGTCATGACACGTACAGTACATCACTTTACGATATGTCATGACACGTACAGTGCATCACTCTACGATGTGTCATGACACTTACAGTACATCACTTTACGATGTGCCATGACACGTACAGTACATCACTCTACGATGTGTCATGACAAGTACAGTACATCACTCTACGATGTGTCATGACACGTACAGTACATCACTTTACGATGTGTCATGACACGTACAGTACATCACTCTACGATGTGTCATGACACGTACACTACATTACTCTACGATGTGTCATGACACGTACAGTACATCACTCTACGATGTGTCACGACACGTACAGTACATCACTCTACGATGTGTCATGACACGCAAAGTACATCACTCTACGACGTGTCACGACACGTACAGTACATCACTCTAGGATATGTCATGACACGTACAGTACATCACTCTACGATGTGTCACGAAACGTACAGTACATCACTCTACGACTTGTCAAAACACGTAAAGTTCATCACACATCGTAGGACCAATATCCAAATAAAATGCTACCGAGCCGTGTTTTTACGATAACCATCGTAGACTGGTTGAGTCAGACCTTTTAACCCTCCACTGGAGAAGCAACATGCAGGATATGACCAGAAGGTGTTTCCTAAAAAATATAACACATTTGATTTTGAGTTTGACAGTTATGATTTGTAGTCCCTGCTGTCCCACAGTTCCTAACAGTAACAGATTAGTTTCTATCTGACGCCTAAACATAGCTGCATGTTAAAAGTCCTAAAAATTGGATAAATACAAGTCTTATTTCAATATTGCCTAATCTAAAAACAAATCGAGAGCAAGCAACTGAGACTGGCACTGAAAACTGTATAAATATGAAAACATAAACACGATAAAAGCTCTTTTCTCTGTGCCTTCAATACAAGCTGACTTATAACCCCATGGAAAAGGTCCTAAATGCGTACAAAATCACGCATTCTGTATGTACATGTTGTCTGTTTTGTGGAGTGCTACACGGAGCTGATTACATGCACAACCAGCATATGCGTCGACGGTGTTCATATGTGATTGCGTACAATTTACATATGCTCTTGGTGGACATTTATTGTTTCGTTGACTGTTTAACCGCCAAAGGGAGAGTATCAAGCTTTTTCCTGAAATGATAAAGTATATTCTCTCCTATCCATAAAATTAGCGATACATATCATGGCCACCTATGGCGATGATTCGTCTATAGTTTTGTATTTTGTTCTACAACATGAAAGCTGATAGTTCTAGTTTCCCCCGCCAGGAGGGTATGCGTTCCTTCCAGTCGGTGTGTGTGAGTGTGGTTGTGTGTGTACTATTCACGTAATTATGAACGGAATATGATGAAATTTCAAAGACATTTCGGGAATGGCCCAAGAAAGATTACATGTTGGTGTAAAATCTACCTCACGATCCGGCTCCAGGAAGGAATTCCAGCAATATTCACAAATGTGTAGTATATTATGCACGAATACACCTAGCAGTATGGGCCGAATATGAGAATGCAAACACATTTTGGGGAGCATCCTAAATAAAGGACCGCCCACATGGCGGAGGCCTGCATTGTTGAGAATGCGTATTGCTATAGTTCTCTAAGTGTGCCCACCATCGCCCGGACGGCGCCTGCCATTATGCCGGGCAGCCTTCGCCCGACGACCGCCAGGCGATTTTTGATCTACATTTTTCAATGGGCACCGCCCGATTCCCGTCCGATACGTGACAGGTTAGATTTTAAGCGTAAAATACGCTCGACTTCTTGGCGAGCTTGGAATTCGGCGATTTTCTGGTGATCCACAAATTCGGCCGGAGGCCTTTGGATATGTGACGCCGGATAAATTAATTCGCACACAGAGCGGACCGGACTCGTTTTCCCTGGTATCCCAACATGCAAGCTTTCCACTAGCAAATTCAAAGACAGGGTTTTTGAACAAGAATAAAAAACAACGGAAAACGCAAACTGGCTTTTTTTACCGGTGTATATATTATTATGTTAACACATAACCTAATGATATAGACAGCGAAACGCTTAAAGAGACACTAGTCCGTGAAATTATGGCTAAAGCCGGCGGCTCATTCATCGATTTTATCGGCCGATTGATAGAATCGGCCGACTATGTACCGACGGGCATATACATTGTCGTGTAGTGTGACACCCCAAGCGACGCAAATCGCCGTCGCCAAGAGCCTGGCACTGTAAAAAAATCGGCCGTTTATCGGGCTATTAGCAAAATCGTGTAGTGAGCCAATGTGTGCGACAAAGTCGGACGATTTGTATTTATTTTTGGTTGGGCAAGAGTGCACATGTGTGCACAATCTGCCGGACTCTCTATCCATCATTGTAAATTCATTTCCCCGATCAGTAGCAAGGGGCGTCAGGGCAGGTTGGAAGAGGATATATATTCACCACTTTTTAACAATGTGCATGGTCAATGTAATCATGTATTGGTAATTAGAATTGTACACTTTGGTTCCATTTCTTATATATATTTACTTGATGTTTACAGGAACACCAAATACCATTTATGGGGCCGGATCCCTAGCACACTTTATTAATTGAGCCATCGGCAGGGATTTCCCATCACACATAGCCATGGTGTTCTTAAATCAATTTTAATATATCTGGCCTGATTTATTATAGAGAGTCGCCTGATATATAATTGATCATCCCACTTCGACCGCATTCATAAAATTAATTAAAACCTACTTACACAAAGTATCTGCTGCCCTTGACGTTTGTTGTAAGTAGCAGTCAAATGAGAAAGGCTGGTAAAGAAACAGGAAATCCTAAAAATCACACAAACGTGCACGAAAAAATTATCAAATTTGAGTTTGATGATTACTTATTGCCCAAACCATGTGTGTTATTGCAACCCTGGTGCCTGGTGAAGTGGTCCGCGGGTATCTGGTATCCCGATGCTGGATGTAGGGTTTAACCAAATCCAGCAGATTACTGAAGGTGTAACATTGATGACGGACGGTTCATTTCCTTCGCATACATGGGAATTGTATGCCACCAGTTCCTCTCTTCTCTCAAGGCTTAACCCGCAAATCAAGATTCTGCCATAGCATATTTATGCCGACAAGCCACAAAGCGAACAAGTATATCCTTTTGGTTATCCTGCTATAGCAAGCTCAATAGCAGATCGCCATCTTGAACGATAATCGAGAATAGGGAACGTGCGCGTCATTAAATGTGACATCGAAAATGGGCCACCTATATCGATACCGATTTTAAGAAAATCTGCGGTAAATATCGCCCGACAATGTCACGTAATAAAATCTGGTAGTGAGCACCCGGCTTAAGGAACTGGTATCACAAGCGGTCAATGAGCTGAGTAAAGTGGTAAGGGAAATGCATGCAGGTAGCGCCCCCTGGTGTATATTAAAAGAACTAGATTCCCAGCATTGGGTGGATGTGATAAGACATATTCTGAACCAATTAAAACATTTCACTTTATTTTTTTTTATCTCGACATATGCAATATTTTCAAATGAAAATACCTTACAAGTCTTACAAAAATGTACCATGATAAAATATTCCGGAATTAATTAAAAGAAAATCTTATGTTGATTATGCTGAGCATGTGTCCTGCATAACCTTAAAGGATTCTAAATTAATAAATTTAAAGATATAAATTAAGGAACAATGTCATCACAAGAATTATACTATTAAGATTTTGTTTTTATATCAGTGCCCAGTGGAAGATGATACTCAGTTTCAAAAATTCAAAAATTCAAAAATTATATATAAATAAAATATATTTTTAATACAATGCCTCTTGTTTGATCATACTTAACTAACAAAATGATGGTCACCATGACAATATCCTTGTGTGGTTGTTATTCTCATTCTACATGGCAAGAACAGATGTGTCTTTTAATTATTCTGCATTTTGACTGGAGATGAGATAAGCAACACACTTTCTTTATATCTTTAAACCCACAATCTTCTAAATTTGTACGTCTTTCATGTGTTTTAAAGGGGTGCTCTCATTGGTCATTTATTATCTCCAGATCCTGTCTTGTCCAAGCAGAACGGCCGCAAACGGACTGGACCGGACTGCTCAGGATAAGTCCTAAAATATCATTTTGTTTTGCCAGGATCGCGTTATTGCTGCTACTCGTTACCACACTGTGTATCTTATAACTCTCTCCTAAATTCAGCACTTTATCACAACAAGAGCATAAAAGCCTCCTTAACTCCTTCCCTGGTTAACACAAAAGTGTGCCTGTCGCAGGAGGCAGATTACTAACGCGAATGGTGGCCTTGGGACACCGGGTGGCCACAGGCCATGGGACACAGGGTGGCTTTAGGCCACCAGCCCGCGGTGCGTCCTTCTCGATCTGTTTCCTTCCGCAAAGAGGACATCGGGATACAGAGTGTTGTACATGTGGTGTCCTCAGGCCACCAGGGGTATACAGGATTATACCTGTGGTGGCCGTAGGCCACGAGGATACATAGCATCACAGGGGCTTGTCACAGAAGCTGAAAAAAATAATATCCCGGAATTTCGAGCCACAAAACCCAGGAATAAGCGATACAACCCAAAGTGACATATACAGCTCCTTGAGTGTTGTTATTAAGTAGTCAAGGAGCTGTTTATGTCACAATCGGTTGCATCGCTTATTCTTGGTGTATTGTGGCTCAAAATTCCGGGATATTATTTAATCTGTCTTCTGTGACAAGCCCCTGTGCACAGAATCGTACAAATAGTGTATCCCTAGGCCACCATGATTTACCGGCATCATATACCTGAGGTGTTCTTGAATGAAAGAAGGATACTAACAAAATATTATAGTCTGAATTCGATGTTCTTTCATGGAACTGTTTACAATATTGGTGGAAGAAAACAGATCGAGAAGGGTGCACGGCGGGTTGGTGGCCAGAGGCCATCCGGTGTTCCAAGGCCACCATGTCGCCTGAGGCCACCCGGTGTCCCAAGGCCACCATTCGCGATAGTAATCTGCAACCTGCGTGCCTGTCTTACCTATAGCGCCATCTACAGGCAACCCCGAAGTCCAGCATCATACAGCGCCCCTACTGGCAACTTAAGACACTAATAACAAATTAAAGCCATGTGAGCATTTTATTTTCATATAAATATTAATCACTATATATGAACTCAACCTTACACTTGGATCCTGCATTTGATGACTATTACGCGGAGCGTCCTGTCGGGGCTCTTACTGTACATGCTTCACCTGATCATATAAAGCCTTCCGGCAAATCGATATTTTAAAACGAAAATATATTGAATCCTTTCATCCTCTATTGGGCATTTTTTTTTGGGGGGGGGGGGCAAATAATTCAATTTCCGGTGTATGTCTTCATTTATATACCACAGAGTTAGAAAGCTCAATCATTTTATTGTTCAAAATCAAAAGTTTTATTGAATTTTCTTTACACTGCTGGTAGCTATCGACATATGGAGGGCAGTGAACAAAATTTTTTTTTAAAATTTAATAAAAACAACCATAAACAACCTGGAAATACAGGGATGTAAATATTTCAACCATTCCTGTAACCTGGGAACGCTATCTAAAATCAATTAAACAGCAAATAACAGGGCATTCCATGCACATTTTAGTAATTATGTGAGTTTTGCACTAAGTCACAGATTTCACGAAACTGTATTTAACTTTCACAAACTTTATCTTTTTACTTCGGAGGAAATGGCTAACTATTCTTTGTTTAAACGTTCTAAACATACACACACATACACGTATGTATGTAACCTTTTATCGACTTTTTGATTCAGTATAAACACTGGCTCGTGATTTATACACTGGGATGAATTTAACATGTAAGGTGTTTCTTTGTTTTGCGTATTTTTCCCTCTGAGCTTTCAGACCTCACGGTCATGGTTTCTGGCAGCAGTTTCCGTATGTCAAGACCTGTCTATGGACTTTTGGGGTCAGAAATGTGCTTTGCTCACGACTTCACGGACGACAGGACCGAAAAAACAAACGCTTTATCTCCCTTAAACTGACTGGAAGTTTGCTGAGCTAAAAAGTATTGTTGCGAACATTAAAAAAGACATTAATCCATTACTTCATTTTATATGAAGGAAAAGCTACACAATGCAAAGTTACATTTTGTTAAAGTTATTTCATACAGAAGAATGCATCATATTTAATTACATAGTTTGATTGCAATATCTGCTGAAATGAAATTTTTACTTGTGAAATTGGAAATAAATAATAAAAATAAAATATTTAATATATGTAGATGAACAAATAAACATCACTCACCTACTTTTGACAAAAAATGTGCCAAATGTTGTGTAAATTCATCAATGGTTGTTGAAATTAATCAAGTTTTTTTCCCATGAACTGCCATTGGTTGTTTCTAAATGTACATGAACCGGGGTTCTACCCAATTTACAAATGTGTCTGCGACAGTTCTGATAAATTGTTATGGTCGTTTGTCATAAAAAATATGCACACTGACAGGGATATATGTGGGAATAATTCACATATTTTTATTTTCTATTAGACATGATGTCAGAGATGCCAATGAAGCGCCATCTCCCCCCCCCCCCCCCGTGAAAAACATTTAATCCGAAATTGGATCAGCCACTCCGGAGTATGGCTGCTGATGGACAGACAACGACCGACAGAGGGCGCTCGGCGTGGTCCCAAGGATATCACTCACTGGTGAGATGAAAGAGGAGGCATATCTCCATGTTTTTTAGGAAATGAAACATTTCGGTTCATAATTGTGTCCGTCTCTCTGTTTGATGATGCAGGTTTTAAACAGGCCGGCTAATTATAAACCATAATAAGGGTAATCTTTCACAATATTTCCAACTCTTTATTTGGGGGGGGGGGGGGGGTTGGGGTTACAAGGCGTTATTCTTGCGGTTAAAAAAAAATGTTGAAATGTCAAGTTTTCTGTTTTCTGTCAGTCGGAAAACTGCGTGCATAAAATTGCAGTAATCCCGACACATTAACACATTTTACAAGGAGGATGATAATATAATGCAAACATGAACCGGGATTTCCAATATTGATTATTAATTAATTTCACTTCTTTCCTTTTTCTATTAATTGGTTGAGTAAATACGCTTGGTCTTTGGTCCATGTAATATTTAAAATAAGAAGGTTCCTAAATAATTTCTTACTGAGTATTGTCCTCTGTTGAACAAATATAGTTTTAAGTGATGCGGGAAATATGTCATGTAAAAAATGAAGCTGAGCTAATGACATGGCCATGTTAAAATCTGGGTAATGTGTGGTAATTTGACGTAATGTCCTGGAATGTTACATAATGATCTGTTATGTCGTAAATAGTGAAAAGCTTATCAATGATAATGGATATAATCGAAGACTTTCCTGAAATAATGTGTTATAATTAGAAGTGATATCGTGTGACTTGATATTCCAGTGCAAATTAAAGGACTGTGACCTATAAGGGAGAAAATTTAATCTTTTGAGGGATAATACAAGTTCTAGAACTCGAAAGATTCTGCTTAAGATCCAGACACTGATTCATTTCATGCGAGCATTTCAGCATCCCACATTTCAATTTTTCAGTGTGATTTCGATGAAAATGTCATGGAATAATGAACCAATGGCAAAAATGAAAAAAAAAACACGATTTTGGGACGGATTAGGAAGATTTGAATTTGGATCTGAGTCCAAATCCAGCCAAACATGTCCCCTTTTTACCGTACAAAACGTCCGTAATATTTACTTCGTCCATTATTTTAATTACTTCTTCCTTGGCGTATGACAGTTGTTTGTGGGCAAGCAATGTACTTGTGAACTTTCATGGGCTTCTATCTGGAAATGGTTTGTCAAGGTGACGTAGTCATGGTAACATCGTCATCATGGAAAGTGGGGGCAATCGGAGATAAGTAAAAATGACGTCATAACAAGGACGCGTGGTCGTGACAAGGGGTCGATCATACCGAGTGGTGGCGCTCCAGCCAGGAGAGACATCCTTGTATCAATGTAACCATTCAGACAGACATATCTTTGGAATCACTGAACGCTGTCACTGTGTTGTATTTAGGTGTCAGATTTTACTCTTTTGAGTGGAGGGAGCTGGGCAGGCGGCGGGTCTCAGATCAATCCCCTCCTAAACGTCACAGCTCGGCCATCCCCATAAGTCAATCAGAGTCTTCCCCTGTTAGTTAGTCACAACATAATTATTTAATCTGCAAAATTTTTTAATGAATTCACGAAACCTTTTAGGAAGGATGGTCGCCTATTTCTGCGTTTCAAGTAATGTTTGTTGTTAATATAACACAATGTTTTCTATAAATTTTAATTAATTGATATGACAGGGTGGACAATGGGTTATAAGAAATGGGGGGGGGGGGGGGGATTCAGGATGCGGGTGCAGGCGTTCGAGGAGGCATGCGCTCTGTGAGTACTGTTTAATTATTACAGGGTTACTTTTTATCCCGCCGTCGTAATCTTCCATACATCTCTCACAGTGATTATTACAACCAGTCGTAATCTTCCATACATCTCTCACAGTGATTATCACAACCAGTCGTAATCTTCCATACATCTCTCACAGTGATTATCACAACCAGTCGTAATCTTCCATACATCTCTCACAGTGATTATCACAACCAGTCGTAATCTTCCATACATCTCTCACAGTGATTATCACAACCAGTCGTAATCTTCCATACATCTTTCACAGTGATTATCACAACCAGTCGTAATCTTCCATACATCTCTCACAGTGATTATCACAACCAGTCGTAATCTTCCATACATCTCTCACAGTGGTTATCACAACCAGTCGTAATCTTCCATACATCTCTCACAGTGGTTATCACAACCAGTCGTAATCTTCCATACATCTCTTACAGTGGTTATCACAACCAGTCGTAATCTTCCATACATCTCTCACAGTGATTATCACAACCAGTAGTAATCTTCCATACATCTCTCACAGTGATTATCACAACCAGTCGTAATCTTCCATACATCTCTCACAGTGATTTTCACAACCAGTATTAAGACAAACAAGAAACGTCTTACATTTTATACTTTATTGGCGCATCTCAATCAAATTTGTCGAATAACATACAACAGTAATACAGACAAATAAGCATGCCAGATGTAATGCATACATGTACACTCTAAATGAAAAAAAATAGTATTATGTATGTATGAGTAAAATTTTGATTTTACAGCTTAGTCAAATAGGCATATCGTTACATGTCACCTGGTGTAAGTCGGCCAGTTTTATTATCTCCAAACTCACACCTCTGACCCACAGAGTGAGTTGTAAAATCAATTTAACAATTTAATAATTTGTAAAAAAATTGAATGCATGTCGTTCAAAGAGATATGTTTGTATAAAGATTATGGAAGTAATTAAGATTTATAATATTTTTCAAATATATGTTAAAGTTAAATATTTACAAATACATGTATTGGATGACTTTATACTCACACTATATAGAATGTTTCAACATTTTTCTAACTCGAGTAGTGAAAGCAGTATTTTAGTTTAAACGCCAGAATTTCCATACTGTTATTTACCATCAGAGGGGGACACGGGCACACTCAATCTAATACTCTCCCCATCTGTACCTCGTGACCTCAATATACCCCCCCCCCCCCAACTCATATTCTAATTCCTGTGTCCGCCCCTGAACAAACTGCACGATTAAATATTTTACAGCCATCGATATATTATCCACGAACATGCATGGCATATGTAAAAACAATACAGTATATATATATATATATATATATATATACATATATACAGTCGTATATAGTCATAATTTGTTGCAAAAACTGATGGCAGAGTGCTCGATGGGTGACCAGAGCATTTCTATGTTATAAAGAAAGAACAAAACTAGTTTTTCTGCAGGCATTTCTTGACTAATTAGTTTCGTACCACACGATCAGAGCGTGTGGCACTCTTCAGATGTTATAGTCTAATTGTTCTAAGAATAATAGAGATGAACACTGTGCACAGATCAATATTATAAAGTATAATCGCAAATATAAAAACAACAAATGTGTGACATAAAAACCATAAAAACGGAGAAAGAGTACTTTGCAGACTTCACTGAAACAAGCAAATATTGGTTTTGTTTATTTCGCTTCAGTTCCAATTTTTTTTCTGAGTTATATATATAACTTCATTGAGGGTATTTATAAAGTACTTTATAGAGAGGAGTTTTATATATATATATATATATATATATATATATATATAAATATTTATTTATATATACTGAAAAGAATAGGTTAACAGAAGAAATACCAGGCTCAACATTTTTCATAAAAGGTCATATGTTAAAGTTATACTTTAATTAACCATATGGTACAGATACAATTTCACCATTGTACAATATACATTAGATATATATGTGTGTGTGTGTGTGTACATACATAATGTCAAGTTTGATTTTATGTATCTTTACAATAGTATTTATGTATCTATTATTTGGAAATTACTGTTTTACCTTCAGTACTAGTACAAGATGAGCACAGGTTTTATCTGCCGATTTGCTGATGTTACTTATACATACTTAATAAACTTATATATACTTAGACATTTTGTTTTACAGTTTAACAATTAAACAGATATAGAGACTTTCTAACTTTCCAGGAATTATTCTATCTTTCAAGACTTAAGGAACTCGTTTTTGTTTGAATGATTATTATTTCTGCACTATTTTACAAGTGATAATTTTAGGTAAAAAAGGAAATTAAGAGGAAGAAAAAAAAGTCCCCCTAGAAAAACTTAGAATAATCCCTGGAACCTTTTGATTACATAGCTATATGTCTAACCCAGTGGTGCTTCACAGAGAGGGTACCTTGACCATGTACAGTCAGCATCATACCAGCCACTGTTGGTTGTAGACCAGTATAACTGTAAACAGTTCCCCTGTATAAGGCCATCTGTCACGTAGTCATAATCCGGCAAGCTGAGGTCCACGGGGCCGCCGGACGATGACCACATCCACTTACCGGACTCTTCAACCTTCCTACCGGAACTCCAATACTCTGAAGATATCAAGAGATCACTGTGTTATTCCCACAAAATGTACGTTGTACTAAGAAACTGAGAAAAAAATTTAATATCAGCAGTAGAGGGGTTAGGTGACGCTCACTTTTGGCCAAAGAGAATGAAGGGGATGTAATATTGAAACTGCACTTTGTGTGTGTGTGTGGGGGGGGGGGGGGGGGGGGGGGGTAGTAATGAGTGATATTACAGTATGTACTACACGCACGTATCATATAACCAGCGATAATTTGTTTAATCAATATTTAATCATGTTTTTTTAATAATAACAATTACTATTATTAAATATTAATACATATCATTGAGTGGTAATAATGCTTTATAGTCAGATGTTATAATAATATATAAATGTGCAGTGCATCACGTAAATATATTTTGGGTCGAAAGTGGAAAGAATAGTGTATTTCATAGGTTTTTGTACATAATCATCTCTTACTGAAAGTAAACATCAGGTAACAGACAGTGACATCAGAAACTTGGACGAGAAGTCAGTTTATTTCAAATCATTTGAAACTGACACGGGAGCCCCAGATTTCCGCGTGCCTGGTAGTTGTTTATTTCACAGCGGGATGATCAGAGACAAGTTGTCGCTTTCTTTTGTGATAAGTGGCTTTGTCAAAAAGGCCAGGGGTGAGACAAACAAAATGCTCAGGGTTTTATTATAGCTGCAATTTCCACTCCAAATTCAAGTCTCGAACTTCTACAGAAGGAGACTCCAGATTAAGCCTTAGGACCATGCTTCCTCCCATCATCTGCAAATACACCCCCACCCCCGCGTTCATGATGACAGCAACACGTTATGCAACGGTCTTAAATTGATTACAAATTACTTCAGTCTTCTGGATAAGCTCATATATTGGCAGTGTGAAGATGGAAGTAAACAGTCTTTTGGTATAATTACAAACAGACCTGAAGAGTATGTTTGAATGAATTCTAAAGATTGACAAAAATAATGGATGAGCAAAACAATGTAAAAAAAATATAATAATGGATGAGCAAAACAATGTAAAATTAAATTTCTAAGGAAGATAGAAATAGTAAAATAGTTAAAACTTTTCACTGATTTTCCTCAATTTTGAACTGGCAACAAATTTAAAAGAAAAATTTAACATGAAGTTAAACAGTTCACTGAAAACATAAATGAAATGTTCAATTTGAACAGAGGTCTACGAATCCTTTCATGCAGTTGATGCATTAATTATGATGCAGCAAAACTTAACTCCGTTTTTAATTCGTTCGCCTCACTACAAATAATACTATTATTTTTACTCTTTGTTAGATCGTCAATATTTTTCATGAATGTTTATAATGATTAATTTATTGTATCATTATATTTTTATTATCATTATTATTATTATCATTATAATTGTCACGAAATAGATCGTGTCAGTTTGTTTTAATATCTCAGGTAAGCTGTACAGGGTTAGATGTACAATTGTATTTGTTAAACGAGAATTGACGCGCCGGTCAGAGTATTGATTTCTTGAACATTGGCGGCATTCATTAAAAGGTCGGTGTACCCGCTGTAGGCCTTTGTTAAAGCGACCCGGGGACGCTTTGGGGCTCAGTTTATTTGTTCCCAGCCTATTTAATATGCAGCATGCTCATGAATATTGATGGGCCATAGTAGAAAAAGCAGCCCAGGCATCCTTCTAATTTTATGAATATTAATCAGCCTCGAGGGTTGAAGGGTATATAAGCACGTGAATACGAGTATTGAGGGAGACAGACTGTGGAGCTTGCAAAGACCAGAGTGCCCTTCGTCGGGGTCCAGAGAGGTGCTGCGAGAGGTGCAGCCGTCCAGTGTCCAGAAAGGTGCTGCGAGGGTTGATGCAGCCCAGTGTCCAGAGAGGTCCTACGAGAGGTGTTGCCACCAAGTGGTCAGAGAGATGTTGCGAGAGGTGCTGCCGCTCAGTGTGCAGAGAGGTGCTGCCAGCCGGTGTCCAGTGATTGGCTGCACGCCTGTGTCCAGTGAGTTGCTGCACGCCTGTGTCCAGTGAGGTGCTGCACGCCTGTGTCCAGTGAGGTGCTGCACGCCTGTGTCCAGTGAGGTGCTGCCAGCCTACGTCTAGTGAGGTGCAGCCAGCCTGTGTCCAGTAAGGTGCTATCAGCCTGTGTCCAGTGAGATGCTGCCAGCCTGTGTCCAGTGAGGTGCTGCAAGCCATTGTCCAGTGAGGTGCTGCCAGCCGGCGTCCAGTTAGGTGCTGGCAGTCCGTGTCAAGTGGGTTGCTGCCAGCGGGTGTCCAGTGAGGTGCTGCCAGCGGTTGTCCAGTGAGGTGTTGCAAGCCATTGTCCAGTTAGGTGGTGCCAGCCGGTGTCCAATGAGGTGCTGCCAGCCTGTGTCCAGTGAGGTGCTGCAAGTCATCGTCCAGTTAGGTGGTGCCAGCCGGCGTCCAGTAAGGTGCTGCCAGCGGTTGTCCAGTGAGGTGCTGCAAGCCATTGTACAGTTAGGTGGTGCCAGCCGGCGTCCAGTGAGGTGCTGCCAGCCCGTGTCAAGTCAGGTGTTGGCAGTGGGTGTCCATTGAGGTGTTGAGAATGTGTCCAGAATGTGTCCAGAATGGTGCTGCGAGAGGTGCTTCCGCCCAGTGTAAAGAGAGGTGCTGCGAGAGATTTCAAGAGAGGTGCTGCCAGCATGTTCCAAAGAGGTACTGCCAGCAGGTGTCAAATGAGGTGCTGATAGCCGATGTCCAGTGAGGTGCTGGCAGCTGATGTCCATGTAGTTGCTGGCAGCGGGTCTCAAGTAAAGTGCTGCCAGCGGGTGTCCAGTGAGGTGCTGTCAGAGAGTATCCAGTGAGGGGCTGCCAGCGTGTGTCCAGTGAGGTGGTTACAGCTAGGAGGTGTCCGTCGAGGTGCAGTGAGGTGCCACCATACGGGGTCACGAGAGAATAGCCGCCAGCCGGGGTTAAGTAACTCTACACTGTAAAAAGTGACGTTTCCCTGACGTTTCAAAAACACGTTTCATGTATTATATATAAACATGTCTTGAGATTAGTCATGTTTGATACATGTAACAAGCTTTTCCTGCAAAATGACATAAATGAAACATCACTTTCTTCATTTTCATGTTTCAAACATGTTTGAGACATGTCGGGTACACTTGGCATGGATTTCCCGCAAAACGACACGAGTGATGGTAGTATTAAAGCATTAACCGGCGGGATAGTGTACCGTTTTCGTAACAGACGCGCAGACGGCACACGGCAAACGTGGAATTTTGTCTTTCAAAGTGTTCAGTTTTCCAAAAGTTTTGATGTTCAGACGATGGAAAAAGAGTCTCCAGCACCGTCTTTAATTACTTCTACATCTAGCATTCAGGATGTGTCCAGCTGGGTGTCTAAAAGGTTCAAGGGGATACAACGGGATGTGATAGATTCAAGACTGCAAGGTAAGCCACGTGGGGCATGAACATGGCGGCATGGAAAAAAAAATTGCCAAATAATTTTCAAAGAATGTCTATATGATGTCAGCCACAACTTGGCACAAGCTGTTATTTTACTAATCACATTATCTTAGTTTTCTTATTCTTGTATATACAGGATGAGAATAGGTATTTTAACATTATTTTATTACTGGATTGATATGATTATGAGCTAAGTGTACCTTTCCACCCCAGCACCCTCTGGGTTGGTAACACATTGAGCACATGATGCTTATACAAGCCTGCCAAATATTTTTTTGGCAGCACTCTCCCCCCCCCCCCCCTCTTTCTTTCAGTGAAAGAATTCTGATAAATATCATTTCTCTCCAGATATAACACTGAACAGTGAACAGAACAAACCAGGCTTGGGTCAGGTACATGTACTTGTACAATTGAAATATCCAAGTCCTGTAGTACTTGTACTTAGAACTTTTAACCAAGTACAGTTCTTGTACTTGCCAAAAATGTACTTGAAAAAAGTACTAGTCAAGTACATGTACAACTACAAGATTGAAACAAAAAACAAACATATTTACTAACCATAAACACAGCATAAGAGACCTTGTGATGCTCAGAATATCTCAGCACAGTAAATTGTGTACTTGTGCAAAATTAACAAAACACCTTTGGTGGCACTCATTACACACCAGTTTAATGTATTCAAAAGATTGCAATTTTTAGCTCAGCTGACTGTAAGTCAACTGAGCTATAGTGATCGATCAGTCGTCCGTCTGTCTGTCCATCTAACTGTCTGTTTGGCTGGCATATTTTGATGTTGTTGGACCTAGAGTAGAAACCTGTAACTTAATATCCAGGGAGATCAATAAAAAATCTCCTTGGAAACTTGCAATTAGGTCACTGACCTATATCTTCTGAGCTATGGGGCTTGTAAGTACCCCCCAGAATAATAAAAAAATTGGTACAAAACCTCCAATATCTTGATAATTGATGCATGCATGGACTGTCATGAATCTTGCCTTGAATATTGACCAGGACTAGTTTTGTCAGTTCCCCAAGTGTTGGTGTCACCTGCATTTTTTTCTAATTTTTACGATTTTTGTTTTTAAGACTGAAATGATGGTTATTATGTCAGTTTCTCGACTGTGGTTTCATCTTGTGTCCCGAAACCTTGGGTGTTCATTGATTATGACTGGTTTCTTAAGTTTCTGAAGACTGGTGCTGCCACCTGTATTTTTTCTATATATTATGATTTATCCTTTATTTTGAGACTGCCAAATTATATTGATACTGTACTATCAGATTTGACACTGTGGTTTCATCTAGTGTCCTGAAACCTTGCGTGTTATTAGGGCCCAGCTTGAATAAGTAATCACCTTGTCCATCTGTTTGTCTTTCTGTATCAAATTTGTTTCCTGATGATAACTCCAGTTTGGGCTGACAAATCAATTTCAAACTTTACTTAAATATGGCCCATCACTATAAGTAAGAAGTTCTGAACCCTTTTGGTTTTTGGGGGCATGAGGTCTAGGTCACTGGATTAACTTCTTTTAAAAGATTGTGGATGCATTTTAAGTCAAACTTTTCATCCCAAACCTTCCATCTTCAACATTTTGCTCACCTGCCAATAGTGGAAGAAAATTATGGATTTTGGGGTCAGAGGTCAGGACACAGAGGCTATCTGTCCACATATTTGTTTCCAAATGATAGCTCCAGTTTGGAATGACAGATGGATATCAAACTTGTTCTGATTTGAAAAAAATTTTGATAATTTTTTATCGCCCTCATATTTCAGTTAATAAATTCAATGTGTATTATTATACTTTGATCTACTCATCTCCACTTTTTTCCATTTTATAATTAACATGCATATTACAGTCACTTGGTTCAGATACCAATACAAATATGTAATAATGGGAGGCTAACTGTAGCCAAATTTCCATATGTTAGGTTTTTATAAAAATATTCTCATAATCAATTTCAGCTGAGCTCCGTGACCAACAATTCCCTTGTTTTTAAATTGAATTGAATCAAAACTATTTGAATTTAATTGAAAATTGATATTTTTCTCCAGCACATTGAATTGAATTGGAATTTAAGTTCTATAAAAGTACTTGAATAGAACTGAAAGAAATTGAATTTACCCCAGGTCTGCTAGCAGAGGTAAAATTGAATATTAAAGCTGTAATAAAGCACCTTTGACCTTACCCTTATTTCATTGCTTTTAGCTCAACTGACTGCAAGTCAACTGAGGTGTCGGGATGGTGCTTTGTCTGCCATCCTGCTGGCCCACTTTAAGCAATGAACAAATCTTAACCACTGACCCTAGAAACTTCTAATTGCTCAGCTAGGGCAGTCATTGAAAAATCAGTTAGGAAACCTGAACTTAGGTCACTGTCTTTTATATCCTCTGAGCTATGGGACTTGTTTTTACCCCCCCCCCCCCCCACACACACACACCCCTCAGACTTAATAAAAATTCAATACAAAACTCCAGTATCTTGATAATGAAATGCATGAATCATGCTTTGAATATTGACCATGTCAAGTTTTGTCAGTTCCGGAATACTGGTGGCACTACCTGTGTTTTTTTATCTAACATTTCTGATTTTTATCTGTTTTTGAGACAGTCGAATGACAGCAATCATGTCAGTTTTCTCAGCTGTGGTTTCATCCAGTGTCCCGAAACCTATTTTGTTCATTGATCATGATTTGTATCTTCATTTCCTTAAGACTAGTGGTGCTCAATGTATTTTTTTTAATTTTATGCAATTATTTGTTTTATTAACCAATCCTGGTTGTTAGGCCTGTGAGGTGATGTCATTCAATGTAAAGCAATAGGTTAGCCAGCTGAATAGTGCAATTATCTGTTCCAAATGGTTTTATCTACAGGCCACATATTGGCTCATCTGATGTATACCTATAATATCTCTATTATGGGCTATATGGATTCCTGGTAAGTAAAGTGTGACTGTTGACTGGATTACATGGCTGCAACTTTTTTTTTAAATAATGTTTTTGGTGGAGGTAACCGCCTCCATTTTTTAAATGCTGACTTATTTAATTCTTAACCTAAGTATGTACATCTGCAGAGTTTCCATTTCGGTTTGGGACTACTTGACAGGGCAGCAGCACTCGCTTCCTATCATTTTTCATTTTGTATCCTGGTGTCACCCAGGCCCGGTGTCTACTGCACCTGCGGGTCCTGGGTGTATAATCATCCCCATTGCTGGGTCATAACACCGAGGAACCCCCCAAAGACGCACTTGTATGTGAGTGATACACGGCTGTGGGGCACAGCCTTCCCATTAAGCCTGCAGAGCGCTCACCCTGGGTGGGGGCCGACCATGAAAAACCTCACCGCCTCAGCTGAGATTCGAACCCATGATCTCACGGCTTTGAGTCCTGCGCTCTACCCCTGAGCCACAGATGCCGATGCATGGCTGCAACTTGTTCACTGGGTTTTTAGCTCAGCTGACTGAAAGTCAGCTGAGCTATAGCGATCACTTTTTGTCCTTCGTCAGTGTGTCTGTCCATCTGTTAGCAGGGCACAAATCATAACCACTGGACTTAGAATCTTCTAACTTGACATCCAGGGAGGTCCATGAAAAATCTCCTTGGGAACCTGAAATTAAGTCTCTGTTACCAATATCCTCAGAGCTTTGCTTCAGTTGAATGGAGATACCACCTACAAAATTTGGCATTCAGATGATAAAATTCCTTTTGTGAATGTCTTCTTAGTCAGCTGAGCGTCATGACCCATGGGTCACTTTTAAGTTGTTTTCATTAATTTTTTAGATTGTCATATTATAGCTAGGAGAGGGTTTTTAGCTCAGCTGAATGTAAGTCATCTTAGCTATAGTTATGATCCATTGTCCATCATTTGCCGTCCGTCTGTCTATCTGTCCGTTAGACTGGTATATTTTGAAAATGTTAGACTAACAAATCCAAAATTCAGCATACAGTTAAATGGCCAAAAGTTCTCCTACCAAACTCAATACAGAACGGTCTTGTACCAAAATCACGTGTGTTTTGTTCATATTTATCATAAATAGTTCTTTATATATTTCCTATGTACATGCCAGATATTAAAATTAATATTACTTAATTTGTAAAAGTTATGGACTGGAACATCAGGTACCTAATCAAAATAGCAAGAAATATATTTCGACTTTTAAAATGGTAACTGTTGAGACCCATGGGTCCCTAGTTATCTTGTGTTCTGAAACCTTGTATGTCTATTGATCATCACTAGTTTTATCAGTTGCTGAAAACTAGTGGCACCATCATAGCAAACAACCCGTGAGTGGTAAAGGATCATCGTTTTCTGGCCTGTTTTAAGTGTTTAACCCTGTAGTTAGTGATTACTTATTTTTACTTTTGTTTAATAGTGATTGACAGGTTATAAAGATGTAAATATGTAAATATAAGGGGATACATTCATTAATATATTTCTAATATTTATCTGAACACAGATGAAATCAAAATAATTATTGTAAAAAAGACCAACACATGTTGAATTTTAGGGTACCTAAATTTATAAATATTTCTATTTTACAGAAAGATATCCAGGAGGATTCCTTCTCAACAAAAGAAGGGGCGGAGCCAGCAGCACTTTTTATCCTTGAAGGTGGTGAAGTGAGGTCCAGTGTAATCCTTAGTGACCAAAGCAGAGTCTTCCTGCTGCAGGATAGGTGTGTTTTGCACACTTGTTTCTTGCTAATAGGGCTCTACTACATCCTTAACATGACATACCCTCAACATTACTGCCAAGTACTTAATCTTATTCAAGAAAAGTGCCTTGGAGAGGAGGTTGTTTTAAAAGAAAAACAGCAGCGTACAAGCAGTTCACTGCGGCTTTACAGTGATACAGACATTATTTTAAACTGCCGTGAATGATGTGAGGTATTGCAGGAAATTATCTCCTTTTCAGCGAACCTGTGAGCTTATGTGATGGTGTGTTGTTGTCCGTCATGTGTCGTCTGTATGTTAACCCATACTATCGCGAAAATGGCAGGAGCTAGCATCACCAAATTTTATGCAAAAAATAGCCATCTGACTATCGGATTTTGCTTATTTTTTGGCTAACTGCATTTTCTTAGATTTTATAGAGAAAAAGCTGAAAACTTTTTAAAATCTTCTCCTCTGAAACGGTCCAGCCAAATTGTTCAGTATTTCACAGAAATAATTTCTAATACCATCTCTCTCACTTTTGTTCGAATGGTTCCGGGTCGGTGATTTTTGTTCGAGTTACAGGAAGTTGAACTTAGTCATCTGTCCATAAAAACATACTAAAATTTCATTCTCAGAAACGGCTTGAGCTATCATCACCAAATTTTATGCAAATGTTGGTCACATGAGTCATTTCTGAAATTGAGGTATTGGTGGCGCCACCTGCATTGGCCTTTTTTGTACGGGGGTCATCAGTGCCTGTATCATACTGAGGGCTACAAAGAATTTTTCTCTGCAACCATATGGCCAAATTGTTTAAGATTGCACAGAAATGATCCTAGGGTAGTGCTTTCTGAAATTTGTCCAAATGGTCTCTGTTTAGTGACTTTTGGCTGAGTTATGGGAAGCTGAATTTAGTCATATGTCATAACAGCCCAATTTAGTTCAGTGGCTACAAAGATCTTCTTCTCGAAAACCACTGGGTCAAATTCTTAAATCTCACACATTAATTATCCGCAGATGTTGATAATTCAAGTTTGAACAAATGGTTTTGGTTCAGTGCTTTTGAGCTGAGTTATGGGAAGCTAAACTTAGCGAGTATGCTGTATTTTTCCCATATGTAGGCACCAGTTTATTAGCATCTATAACATCATGCCACTAGATTTCAGGTTAAATAGCTTGGCAGACTGCCAACTATTTCAGATTTTGTAACAGGCCAAAGGTAAGCCTGAATCTATTTATAGCTATGGCAGACTGCCAACTGTATCAGATTAGGCAACAGGTCACTCAGTGAGTTCACTCAGTGCAGCCAGGTATAGGTCAAAAGTTCACTCAGCCAAGTCAAGTGCAGGTCAAGAGTTCACTCAGTGCAGTAGCCTGAGCCAGCAATTTGTCACAGGTCACTCGGGGCAACTTTCTTTCTCACTTAATCCTGGTCAGCCCAGTGCATCAAACTCTAGGGAAGTTTGATGTATTGGCCTGATATTTTGACCTGTCTATTTGTCTTTGATGGCTTTCTTGTTCACAAGACAGGTGTCGCCTCCTACAATGACTTTTGCACAGTGTATGCACCTGCTTATTTCTATGTAGGAATTTGATACATCAGCCTGAAATTGGGCATATTTATACATATTGGACAGCTTTATTGTGTACAAGACTGGTGGCGCCACCTACAATAGTTTTTGCACAGTGTATGTCCCTGCTTATTTCGCAGGAGGGGTTTGACATATCAGTCTGAAATTGGGCGTATGTATATATCTCTGATAGCTTTGTTGTATACAAGACTGGTGGTGCCAGCTACGATCATTTTTGTGTTGTGTGCACCCATGCCAGAATTTCAGCAGTGATGTTTGTGTAATTGTTTCTTGTTCAAAATGTTTAGTACTTGCATTGTTCATATACATGTTACACATATACTTGAAAAGTAATGGTCCAGCAATGAAGCATTATGCCTGGTGTATATCCCATTGCACAGGTTCGCATTAGGCCTGTAGGCCTTGTTATAGTTCTTATCTTATTTTCTGTGTGTGTATGAACTAAACATGCTAAAGCTTACGCTCATGTTGTAGGATCTACTAGATCTATACCATTAAAATGCAGTTTTTTTAGCTCAGCTGACCATTAGTCATCTGAGCTATAGCGATGGTCCTTTGTCCGTCTGCGACCGTCCGTTAAGGACGCACGTTTTGAAAACGTTGTACCTGCAAATCCTAAATTCTGCATTCTGTTATTTAGATGTCCATAATTTCTCCTACCAAACTGGGTCACTGGGACTTTTTATGCCTTTGAAATAGTAAGAAAAAAGCCTCCATTTAAAATAATAAAAAAAAACTATTGTTACACTGGTGTAATTTTCTTCATATTTGGCATAACTATTTCTGATTATATTTGGTATGTACATGTAAGAATTAAATTAGGTCAATATCGCATAAATTGTTTTAGTTATTGACCTTAACATAATGCACTTTGTAAAAATTCAGGAAAAATATTTACTTGCTCTACATGATAATTGTGGAAACTAGAGAACCTATATAAACAATTTAACTATATTTTTGATTTATATAACTATTTAATAACTGAATACCAGAAATTAGATCAACATTTCATAATTTTTTTTCAAGTTATTAGCATAAATGTAAAATTTTTACCTAATAATCTGAAATTTGAAAGGAGTTGATGAATAAAATCTAGCTTTTAATGAAGTTTTTAGAAGACAGTCATATTTAACAGTACGGAGGTTGACAGTGGACTTGTACTGATATTTACTTTTTATATTTTATTTATACATACACATTGCAGTCACTAAGATGAAATACTGATACTTTTACAAATATGTGATCCTGGGCTGCTCCTGTATCTTTCACCTAGCCCATAAAAGTGCACAGTCAATACAACCACTAGGAATTTTATGCCAATATCCCAGAATCAATCACAGCTGAGCGCCGTGACCCACAGGTCCCTTGTTTAAGATATTTTCATGCTAAATCATGTTTTGACAGTGATTTCATCATGTTGATTTCATGTATAGGAACAAACAAAACTGAGGTCTGTAGATCTTTCAGTAAGCATAAACAGTTTATGTATTGCAAACATTTGTCTTCTTTTTTATGGCTTTTGTCATATTTTCTGTTTGTATTAAACAAGCTTAAGGTATGCTTAGGTAGCATAATAATGAAGATCTACTAGATCACTAGATCTATACCATTAAATTGCTGAGAGTTTTTTTTAGATATTTTCATAATTCGTGTTTGGATAATGTTTGTGTATGTATTAAACAAACTTAAGGTATGCTTAGGTAGCATAATAATTAAGATCTACTAGATCTATACCATTATACTGCTAAGGTTTTTTTTAAAATATTTTTATAATTTATGTTTGGATAATGAACCCTTCAGTTGTGTTGAGTTTGTATTGGAACAAAAAAAATGGGGTATATACATATGTCTTAAGCTTAAGTTAAAACATTTTAATACTGTTGTTAAGCTTACTGCAACATTAGCCTTATTAATTTTTTAGCTCGGCTGACTATAAGTCATCTGAGCTTTAGTCATGGTCCTTTGTCTGGCCAGCCTGTCGTTCACAGGGCACTTTTTGAAAACGTTGGATCTACGAATCCAAAATTTTGCATACAGTTAGATATCCCCAAAATCTCCTTTAATACCCAAAATTTGGTCACTAGGTCTTCATTCCTTCAAGATATTAAGGAAGAAACCTTATTTTCCATTAAAAACCTACTGTTACGCTTCAAGGCTGCCTAATATAAAAACCACTGATCTGTTTTTAATCATATTTCATATACATATTCCTCTATATATTTCCTATATACATACAAGAAATTATGTCAGTATTATGTAATTTATTTAAGTTATGGGTCGGAACATTATGCAATTTGTAAAAAATCAGGAAATATATTTACTCACTTAACATCAGAATTCCTGAACCTAGAGACTTATTTTCAGGGATATAACTTTGTTTAATCAAGATTCAATTTTATACCCAAAATTAGACCTGAATTTAGCAAATTTTTAAGTTATTAGCAAAAATAAAAAATGATCATTTTATCTGTTAAAATCTGAAATTTCAAAGGAATTGATTAAAAAGAGTAGCTTTTATTCAAGTTTTCATACACCATGTCAAGTGTTGTTTACATCAAGCCCACCTTGTACAGCCTTCACCTGTGTTTATGTAACCCACTCCAGGCAGCTTGCCTTGGCTCAGCTTGGCCACTACTGATTATGCTTATACATATGAAAAACATTACAATAGAAATCAGCATATTTTGCATTTTGCTAAAATATTCCAAACTTCAGCTGAGCGCCGTGACCCATGTTATGGAGGGTTGTTTAACATATTGGTTAATATAGATCTCACCTTTGGAAAGATCAATATCATTAATACTTTTTAATGACATGTCATTTGGAATAAAGATATGTTTTACTTGAGAATAAAGTTTTGTTAATGAAAGATGTTTTTATTATAAGAATAGAAATTTTGTTAATGGACACCGAAAATTGTTGTAAATCCTTTCCTTTTGTGTGTCACTGGTAACGTCCAATTTAGCAAGTCAGCAATAGAAGTCTGTTGCTCTATATATAGACTACTTGTAAAGAAGCTATTATACAGTCATACCTTGCTACCATAAAAACAAATCAGAGGCAAAAGGAAAGGTCACGTGTCAGGTTGAAATTGTGTGATATTGTCTGACCCATAAGTACCCTGTTAGAATTCCTTACGGTATTCCTTACCTTGCTTATTCCTTGAGTAACTCATACTTCATCAGTAAATAATAGTATATCGTTGTCATTAACTTTGATAAAAAAGATCTTTGGTCTAAAGCTTTTCAAAAATATTATTTTTAGAAACACTAATGAGATTTCGATTATTATTGAAATTCGAAATATAGCTCAGTTAATGGAGTTATTTGAAACTTATTCATACAAGTGATTGAACATAAAATATTTTTTTTTATTATATTAAATTAAATTTCTCCTAAGGTCACTATTTGTGCAGCAACTTTGAGTCGAGCTTTAACAAGGACAAGGACATAGGTATGCATATGTGGTCCATTTTTATATTTGGAACAAAATGCATTTCAGAACACTATAGTTCATGCAAAATATCTTGCTCTCTTACAGTATCCACTGGCCCCTTTATAAAGGGAGCCATTTGCAGCATGTCTTTTTTTATGAATATGATTAGCTCTAGTCAGTATACAGAGAGACCTTTTTCAAGGGGAGAAACATGTCTTGAATATTGGAACAATCGATGTGTCAGTTGACGTTTTATCAGTGCAATGTTTCAAAAAGGAACATGTCTCAGCAGTTATAAAACATGTTGCAAAAATGCCTCACTGAAAATATCCTGTGAATCATGTATCACCGATGATACATGTTTCGAAAAATGGGACAAATGATGTTTCAAGTGGTGTTTCAGACTGATGACGTCTCATAGAGAAACATGTCATGCTATTTTTAAAACATGTTTGAAACATGTTTCATATGGTGGAATTTCTTTCCCGAAACATGAAAATGTTGAAACATGATACGAGACATGTCTCAAAACATGAATTCAGGAAAAAACATGTTTCATTTCAAGTCATGTCTCGGGGAAACATGTTTCTTTTCAAAACGTGAAAACGAGCCTTAACTTCTAAAACATGTATTATATAGACACATGATTCGTCTGATTTAAAACATGTTTCATGAAATGAAACGTGTGTGAAACATGAGACATGTCTAACACATATTTCGAATTTTGGGACAAGTGATGTTTTACATTGAAACATGAAACATGTTTCCAGCTTTTAGAGTGTAGTTCGAAAGTCTTAGAGACTGTTTAACCGGACTGTGTTTTTTTATTGTATACCAGTGCATCTAGTGAGGCGTAATAGGCTAGGAACCCCATTTGGTAGTTGCTTTTTATATCTTTCGTGTTATTTTAATATACCCGTGTTGTTTAGCCGCTGACTTGTGATTTTTTGTGTGCCTGAGTGCCACATGATTTTTACTTTACCACGTTATACTAAAGTCAACCCGATCCGTCACTTGGAAAGGAGTAACTTTTATCTTTAATTATTATTTTATTATAATTATTACTATCTGTGTTTAAAAGTTTTCTATAAATATTTATTATAATTTATCTGTATATTTGCAAGTTTATGAATAGATTTTAACCTTTTTAGTCACCCGGCTTAAGATTAAAACCCAATGTGCACGTGTACGAGTAAATGCGCGATAAATCGCTAATGAATGTAATTTTCCACAGTGTAAATCCCATGTGTCTGTCAGCGTTAACGTATAAATTTGACTTATGCCTGGATCACACTATAAAACGAGCGAACCATGCAGTGACAATAGTATACGGACCACGACTCCCTCAACGCGGACGGACGCTGGCCTGTGCCGTTTATAAGAACACATTTTATGTCTATCTTTATGTAAACAATTATTGAAAATCAGTCAGTATAATGTTTTCCTGTGTAATTCCCTAAGTCTGTAAAAGAGCTTAATGAGGGAAAAACATACAAGGTTTGGAACAGAGTGTGAGCGTTTAACTGAACGCATACTGATATATATATATATATATATATATATATATATATATAACTCTGAAGAAAAACAGCACTGTAAATTCACTCAGTCTGTTTCACGGGATGCGACCCGATCATCAGGTGAATGTTGTTAGAATGAAGCTAACGGCGTGGTTTGAAAAGCCGAGACTTTATGAGATTACGAGATTATGCTTTGTGCGTATAGGGGGGGGGGGGGGGGCATTTAATGACTGACACTGATCATATTGTCTTCTGGGGCACAATTGGATTGGGCGGGTACACGTGCGATACTGGAACATAACAGGGCAAAGAGGTTTGTTGTTGTTTTAATGTTTATAACTTATACAAAGATAATTTACCCATTAGCAAGTAAGCTGATATTTAATAGGGTCCTGCGTACAGTAAACATTTCAGTAGTGTACACATATGATATAAATAAACAATACACACATACTATGAAAATATACAATACTAATGGCAAATATACAATATAAAAGGCAAATGTACTATACTCATACCAAGTGGTGCAGGTCTCCTCCTTAAAATACATTAATTTAAAATACAGCTTCAAAAGCGAGACAGTTCTGCATGCCAGCTGTTATATACACCTTCTAACAATATATATATATATATATGTGTGTGTGTGTGTGTGTGTGTGTGACGTTAGATATAAAGCGGAAATCTTACATAAAATTCACTGCAGTAATATAGATAGATACCTATAAGAAAATCTCATAAATTGTCTTTAATCTTTTTGAGACAAGGATATATATATGTTAAAATAAAATATATTGAAATAAGAGTGTTTCCACCTGTTTATACACGGACAAGGAAAGGGAAAAGGTACTATAATTTTTTGACCTCTCCCTGTGCTGTTCTCTGCTCCGCATTGGTATATTCCCTTCATGACGTGAATTTTAGGAAATGCACTCAGTCATGTACCAAAGGATGCAAGTATATTTAGCCTCTCTCTCTAACTCTCTCTCACTTTCATTTGAAATATATATATGTACCTATGTTGTTACAGATGTCTCTTTTATTGTATGTGTATATGCAGCGTTATCATTGGCCGTTGCCATGACGGCATAGCCCGGCCCAAGCGTGGGGTCTGACGTGCAAACAGCGGTCATGCTAGTCTGGGGGTTTCTCGCCTGGCCGAGCCGGGCCGGCTCACGTGTGGACCCTGGTGCGTAGAAACACGGTGTTCGTTCTAGATATTTCCTGTACTGTGTATCATGTTAGGTTCTTTGGATTGTTCGGGAATTCGAAAGTTCTCGGCTTGGGGTGAGAAGTTATAAATAGGGGGCTGTGTTTTAGAGCCGGGGGAGAGGAGAGTAATATTCCAGCGGACACAGAAGCATGTAAGTCAGTTGCGGCTATTATAGATTTTTTCTCAATTTGTGACGGAGTTTACATAGTCTTCAGTTTGCCTTTCGGATCACTGCCAGGATTTCATTTAGGACTACAGTAGATTGATTTTGTGATTACATTGGACTGTTATTCACTAGGACTTGTCGGTATCCAGGTACTGTGCACTTCGTTATGCTGTGTGATTATATTGATTTGCTGTTATACTGTTGTTGTACTGTGTAACTGTATTGATTTAGTGAATTGTAATGTTAGGGTTGTTTTAAGAATAAATTATAGTTATTTGTTAAAAAAATGACTTCTTTATTCATTCCCCTAGATATTTCACGCTGCCTAATGTTACAGAATCTGTTTTTTTTATCTCCATGACAAAATTTATGTTCGTCACGCATACGTGATTTGTTAGTATTAGGTTCCGTAACAATATATATATATATATATATATATATATATATATATATATATATATATATATAGAGAGAGAGAGAGAGAGAGAGAGAGAGAGAGAGAGAGAGATAAAGAGAGATCTTCACAAATCTAGAGCCTCGATGCTCACACCAATATATCAGTTTTTTTTTCCCATCGACATCCGTCTTCCCGTCAAATACGACTGATAAAGACTGATAAAATAAATTTGCTAATAAGCCTACGAAACATAACACACACACAGATATTTATATATATATATATATATATATAAATATATATATATTAAAGATAATTAACTCATAATAGCAAGCTTGATTGAAGCATAATTTAGCATAACTTGCGTCCTTTTTGAAACAGGGGTTTTCAGGCTGAATCTGGTCATAGAGACACGGAAGAGAAATCCGTCCTTTTTTTAATCAGAGTTCTGAATTTCAATTACAGAAATTTGGTTAAACTCAAGGTTACGACTAAGGCTGTATCAATATACCGATATATCGATAAGAATAGATTCACGACATCGATATGGTTACCGATCATCTATGCATACTGTATTGGTCGTATCGAGGAAAATACGACTGCTAATAAATATAGAAACAAGTAGTTAAACTATAACCTTAACTATTTATAAAGCAATAGCAACTTTTTATTTGTTATTTTGGCTGATAAGACTTAAACAAGACAAATTATATGCCATATGATCGACTGAATAAGAAATATAATACTCATATCAGGGCTGCAAAGCCCAATGAGGAAAGTAAACCCCAACCTGTGATATCAACATTTTCTTGATAGCATTTTCCAACACCTAATACGATATATATATTTTGTTTATTTAAGTATTTTTTTTTTGCTCAATTGTCAACATTTTTTGACTTGACCATTCAAGATAATTCTTTAGGATAATATTGATGATAATTCATTTCGGCTATTGAAGTAAGGAATATCCTAAATTTTCTTATGTGCAAATGGGGGAGTTTTGAGGATAATATAAAAAAAAGATGAAAAAATAGAAACGGAAATATGATCTCGAAATCGTTTAGTACAAATGTACGCTTTTTATTTCCCTAAAAGTACGCGGGACGAATGATACTTTTTCCCTCATCCCTTAAAGCTGAGGGGACCATGTCCCCCTGTTCCCCTATCCCCCCCCCCCCCCCCCCCACGAGGAACATGATAACTGACGTTCCTAGTGGCTGATGATATCAATATCAAAGCCTTTGGTGAAAACCAAATAAACACAGGAAAATGTGATTTAGTCATCATCATATTAATTTATTTTACATGAATTATGCAAATAGTTATTATAACTTATCCAGGCGATTATATTTCATATTTATGTCACACTCATGCATGACTGTCTTGTATATTACGTTGCATGTCATAGTTATATATATTCATGTTTAATATCACATATTGCTGCATAATTTGAACCTAAGTCACTTTTATTCTTTCTGATTGCATTTAACATATTTTTACATTGTATAAACTGTATAGCCCAACAAGGCCCTGTGGCAGATCGGATAATCATGTCTGAAGGGGCCACCCTGTATAAACATGTTTTCATAATAAAAATAATAAAGACAACAGGCACTCTCCATGGCTCAGGTTTTGGTGTTCGGAATTAAGTGTCTAGAGGTAGAGGAAACCGGAGAACCCGGAGAAAACCACCGGCCGTAGACGGGCCACTACAACCCACAATATGTTTTAATATTCAGTAGTTAATTCAGAAAACGAGGTTTAGGAAAAGGGTTAAGAAAATGTTTCTGCCAACATACTACGTATCTATGTACTAAGCCAATTATCAAACGACAAATTGGACTCATCCTTAGGAATGATAACGTATATCCATCCCAAAAGAGAATAATGCGGCCTATACAGGTTTTGGCTTTAGTTTATTTTTTAAGGGAAAAAATGTGCATATTCAGATAACACAGCGATGTTTTGATCAGTTGTTTTATATATTAACTAGATATGTTATTTATTAAAACAAAGTAAGTAACATTTTATCCTCAGAGCTTTTATATTTAGCAAATGATATACAAAAAATCTTGAGCGTATCGTCAATCTGTATTGCGTATTGAACTGAGTCTTTCACAATACATATTGTACCTGAATAGCCAGAACGATACCCAGCCCCAGCTACGGGGGCTCAAGGTTCGAAAAGCGGTAATATAGACAATATTTTTATTAGATCTCGTATCTAGAATAAAATATCTTCATTGGATTAAAAGCAGTAACACTTTTACTTATATATTTACCAAGCCGATACGCTAACGATTTTTTACATCGAACATATATAATATATAAGATGAGCAAAGATGATTTTTTAGGTGAGTAAGCGAAAAGGAAAAGGTGTTCAGAATAAGTGTTTTAGACATCCACTCGATTTGATCTAGACGTACATAAGATAATGAAAAAAAAATAATTTATTATGAAAACATTCCACTGATAAAATTTAATATATATATATATATATATATATATATATATATATATATATATATATATATATAAAACAAAACTGCGTCCATGCAATACACCTTCAGAGAAACGACAAGTAACAGATGGAACATAACCTACGTAGATGATAAAGGATTTACCAGGAAACAAGGTTGGTGAGTGAAGGTACAGATGTGAACAACGACTACGGATGGCGGACGAGGAATGACGTTAGCGGGTGCGGGTGGCAAAAAATTCGGGTAAGTGTGAACGCAGCTTTATACCGGTATACACGTGTTCCATTAATCAAGAGTCTGTCAATATACGCATCCGTATAATGTGGTGACGATTGAATATTTATTACATTGTTTTTGTCAGAAAATGTAATTAAAAATTATAAAACTTTTTTTTGTAAATTCAATATTTGGTAAATTTGGTAATTTATTGTGGTGAAGCATGATGTACAATTTCAAATTGAGAAGAAACATTTAAAGTATATCATTAAGTTCTTCTGTTACGTTTCGTTTTCTTAACCACGGGAGGAGGGGACTCTTTGTCAAACCCTAAACATCAGGTGCTTATCGTTCTCGAGCTCGCTTCGCTCATAACGTCGACCCCCCTTCTAAATAACTCCAAAGCCTATCAGGTAAAAATTCATACTAAGTCAGAAATGGTGATCTTTAATTTTCTTATTCCTTAGCAATATTACATATTTCCCTCAGGTAATGCTTTATAAATATTATACTCGGTGTTCTAATTACAAATTTTTCCAAATGTAATTATTTTTTATGGGCGCACACAGGTACAATCGGGAACACAGGTTAACATGACTATCATTCACATTGACTGCAGTAAATGTAAATTAACAAAAACAGCAGAAAGTGTTCAGAAGCATCACAAGTATGCTGCGCATAGATCTCTTTGAAATGTGCTTGTCAGTGTTGTTGTCTGTTGTTTTACTTACTTATCCAAGTCAGACTCTGGTTCCTCAGGATTGTCCTGGTGAGGTGAGTCAGATGAATCCGTTCCTCCGCTGTCTCCACGCTCACCAGATCACCACCCACGCTGTAGCAGAAGTCTCGAGCTGCTTGCCATGCCATGCCCTTGTCATGTAGCATGTAGCAAGATCCGTGGGCCCTTGCCACGAGAGGGTATTTGAACCCATCGGGGCACGTTTTGTCTGTGAAAGATCATTTAATATATTTAATAAAAAGATAACTCACAGATAGCGTGTTTGTTCTTTTTTTTCATATTTGCAATGCATGGGTGTCTCTATGACGACATGTAGATACTATTTCTGAGCGTTTGTTGAAAATATTTTCGGTTCGTGTTTTGTGAATATATGAATATATATATTATATAAATTGTTATCAGTATAATACACTAACATTATCAATTCACCCTTTTCCTTAAAAGTGCGTATAGGCTTCAAAAACTAAGACCTTTTATTTTTGGACCTTAAACGTACGACTCTATATATATATATATATATATATATATATATATATATATATATATATATATATAAATATATATATATATATATATATGTATATTTATATATATATATATATATTTATATATATATATATCATCCTAATAAGTTCCAATGCTTGCAGTATAGTGGTCGATACAGCTAAGGTAGAGCAGGTTAACTAAACGTAAAGCACGCTGGAGCCTCTTGTTATTACTCGGAGTTATATGCTATGACAACCAGATGAATTTGCATTTGTAAACAAATACATGAAGCGCCCCATGTGGCACACAGTCTTTCTCGGACAGAGGCATTTCCTCAACCACCGACCCTCCCACTCACACCCGCCACCCTCGCCTTCTCACACACCCGCCACCCTCGTCCTCTCACACACCCGCCATCCTCCCCCATTCACACCCGTCACGCTCTCCCATTCCCTGTCACACACCCGCCACCCTCTCCCTGTCACACACCCGTCAACCTCTCCCTCTCACACACCTGTCTTCCTCTCCCTCTCACACCCCTCTCCCTCTCACACACCCGCCCCCTCGTCCTCTCACACACCCCTCTCCCTCTAACACATCCGTCACGCTCTTCCTCTCACACACCCGCCTTCCTCCCCCTCTCACACATCCGTCACCCTCTCCCTCTCACACACCCGTCACCCTTTCCCTCTCACACATCCGTCAGGCTCTCCCTCTCACACGTCCGTCACCCTTTCCCTCTCACACACCCGTCACCCTCTCCCTCTCACACACCCCTCTCCCTCTAACACATCCGTCACGCTCTGCCTCTCACACACCTGTCACGCTCTCCCTCTCACTCATCCGCCACCCTCTTCCTGTCACACACCCGCAACCCTCTCCCGGTCACACACCCGTCACCCTCTCCCTCTCATACACCCGTCACCCTTTCCCTCTGACACATCCGTCACGCTCTTCCTCTCAAACACCCGTCACCCTTTCTCTCTCACACGTCCATCACCTTTTCCCTCTCACACATAAGTCGCCCTCTCCCTCTAAAACACCCGTCGCCCTCCCCCTCTCACACACCCCTCTCCCTCTCACACACCCGCCACCCTCTCCCTCTCACACACCCGTCACGCTCTCTCTCTCACGCAACCCTCTCCCTCTCTCACACCCGCCACCCTCTCCCTCTCACACACCCGCCACCCTCTCCATTTCACACACCCGTCAGCTTCTCCTTCTCACACACCCGTCACCCTGTCCCTCTCACACAGCTGTCACTCTCCCCCTCTAACAAATACGTCACGCTCTCCGTCTCACTCACCCGCTACCCTCTCCCTGTCACACACCCGCAACCCTCTAGCCGTCACACACCCGTCACCCTCTCCCTCTCACACACCCGTCACCCTTTCCCTCTCACACACCCGTCACCCTCTCCCTCTCACACACCCGTCACCCTTTCCCTCTCACACATCCGTCAGGCTCTCCCTCTCACACACCCGTCACCCTTTCCCTCTCACACATCCGTCAGGCTCTCCCTCTCACACCCGTCACCCTTTCCCTCTCACACACCCGTAACCTGTCCCTCTCACACACCCGTCACCCTCCCCCTCTCACACACTTCTCTCCCTCTAACACATCCGTCACGCTCTCCCTCTCTCACACCCGTCACGCTCTCCCTCTCAATCATCCGCCACCCTCTCCCGGTCACACACCCGTCACCCTCTCCCTCTCATACACCCGTCACCCTTTCCCTTTCACACGTCCGTCACCTTTTCCCTCTTACACATCCGTCATCCTCTCCCTCTCAAACACCCGTCACCCTCCCCCTCTCACAGACCCCTCTCCCTCTCACACACCGGCCATCCTTTCCCTTTCACACGTCCGTCACCTTTTCCCTATCAAACACCCGTCACCCTCTTCCTCTCACACATCCGTCACCCTCTCCATCTCACACACCCGCCACCCTCTCCCTCTCACACACGCTCAACCTGTCACACACCCGTCACCCTCTCCCTCTCACACACCCGTCACCCTTTCCGTCTCACACATTCAACACCCTCTCCCTCTCACACAGCCGTCACCCTCTCCCTCTCACACACCCGCAATCCTCCCCTTCTCACCTCACACACCCGTCACCCTCACCCTGTCTCACACCCGTAACCCTCTCCCTTTAACACACCCTCTCTTTCACACACACCTTTTCTCTTCAATCAGCTGCTATTTTTCAACATTAATTTCATAACTCCTTAACAGGCCAACAACGTGACAACTGTTAAAAGATCAGTTATAAAGAGTTTCATGATTAAATGTTCCAAATTCGGGGGGGGGGGGGGTTAGTGAGACCAAAACATTATGTCACTTAATTGTACACAGTCCAAAGTTAATAAAGACAAAAACATCATAAAAAAGGAACATTTTTACATTTTATTATTAGAATTTTGTGATTATTTTTTTCTCTTGTAAAAATTATTATTTTCAACATGAAAATAAACATAAATAATCCTATTAATAAAAAGATATAATAAAAAATCCATTTCCAAAATTAATGTTAATTATTACATTAAATATATAAAATCTGTTAATATTAATAAATATATTACTTGTGAGCTATGCATAACCATTCATCTTTCATATGTCAATTACAGTGCATAATATATTAAAACATTAGATCAGATCACTATTTTAATCTCACCTAGGGAGATTTTAAACTGGCCTAAATCATATCAGGCGTATTTTAAACGTGCCTGGATGATACCATATGGATTTTAAACTCGCATTTTAAACTCCTGGCCTGCTTCATGATGGATTTTAATCTCGCCTAGGCGATAGTGCGATTGTGATCTCGTCTAGGCGAGTTTAAAATCCGTCTAGGCGAGATCACAATCGCAATCTCGTCTAGGAGAATTTAAAATCCGCCTGGATTTCAATCTCGTCTCTGACATATACACAAATATAGATATAAATATATATATATATATATATACAAAATTTTGGTAGGTGACAGTACTTCTGAGATATAAGCTTCTAGAAAAAGCGGACGCGGACGCGGACACGGAGCCGGTAAAACAATAAGTCCCCCCCCCCCCCCCCCCCCCTATGGGGCGCTTAATAATGTAAAAAAACATTTTTGAGTAACATAGTGGTAGCATTATTATCTGTGATAAACGTATAACCGTTGTATAATCTCATACTCATGGAACAGAGGCTACAAATTTTATAGAAATTTTTTTGTTCGAGAAACTGAAATTCGTAAATTTACTTGGACCGACGTAAGAAAGCTTATTGATATGCGAAATGGTAAAATTATTCTGTCCTAGTTGGTACACACGGGTTGACAATAGATGCTGTCGTCAACAACATGCACACTAACGTCCCTATAAGTTTTACATTATTCAACTAAAGAATCAAGGCAAATTTTCAATAACACCAGGCGTATAGTTGACGTGCAGCTGACGAACGACGTAAAGGGAAGCAGTGACCGCGCCTTCTCTGGGAAGCAGTGACCACGCCTTCTCTTTTCACTGACCCCAAGGCTTGTGTTTATAAGAATATTTTTTTTTTCCTTTGACCGACAAGATTCTAGAGTCATTCAAACAACAATCGCATCCTAATGAGAATACATTTACCGATAAAATAGTAATTAAATTGAATGAATATTTTTGGATAAGTATAATGTTAACAATTTTTGTGAAATCTATTAGAACTGTACTTTCACATACGGTCACGTGCATACATGTATCTCCGTTTCCAAACACTTCTCGGTCATGCAACCGACATGGCTACCGGCATGTGAACACTCAAACACGCCGTCACACATATGTGTTCATTGGTGTGTTTGTTCACAACATAACTCTTGCGACCATGAGCGGAATCTCAAGGAATGGGTTAATGAAGAATCAGGTTCATTTTGGTGTACATCCAACACATGATCAGGATTTAGCAAGGAATATTCACGAGGGATATTTTGGGAATATTTACAAATGTACAATATATTATGCAAAAAAAATTTTTAAGATATGGGACCAAAACAGGAGATATCGGCAAAAAATTAATTTGTGAGCATCCCGCAATAGGCACCCCACATGGCGGAGGCTTGCATTACTAAGAATGCATATTTCTGCTTCTGATCAACAAGGGATGATCGTCTCCGGGACGGAATGACGGTAAGGCTAGGTCATACGTCCTACCTTTCGTCGTATATTAAAATCTTCTATCGAGATCTCAAAAAGGATTATTTTTTCATTATTTAATAATCTTATTCCAACAAAATGAGCGAATTTTTCTTAAATCAACGGACTGAGTAAATGGGCTTAAATATATATATATATATATATATATATATATATATATATATATATATATATATATATATATATGAAATACCTGCTGGTTTTAAAGAAAAGTAAAATGTTAGAAAATTAGCACAATAGATGTCATCAGATACTTTTATTATTATTATTATTATTATAATTACACGTATTATTACTGTTATGATTATTATTACATGTACTATTATGATTATGATTATTATCATTATTAAAATCATGTATTAGTATTATTACATGTTTTATTACTATTATTATTATTATTATTATTAAAAATCATGTATTAGTATTATAACATGTTTTATTATTATTATTATTATTATTATTATTATTATTATTATTATTATTATTATTATCATTTTTCCATATGACATTATAAAAACGACTTGTCGTGTACATTTAGAGTAAATAAAGTAAAAGAACATGCTCACAAGATCCGATGTAAGCCGTGGACTCCACAGAATTCTCGACACCAATCACTGGAGACAAGAGAACTTCACAGGTCCCGTTCTTGAAGGCGTTTACAGCACGGCATGCTGGTGACTGGTTGCAATTAGTCAAACACTCCATTGACTTGATGCTGGAGCGTGACTGGCCAAGATCGTATCGATTTGTTCGGTTTGCCAAAACTCTATATTCTTTCTGTTTGTCGTAATACCGGCTTGTTGTCGAGGTACCAATTGTTTCTGAATAAGAGAAAACAATGAAAAAATCAGAAATATTATAACAATTCATATATACTCACATGTTAACGTATGCTGATTAAATGACAGTTTTTGCACAGTTTTTATCACTGTCTGTCCGGTGAATAATGAATACAGAATGTTATTTAATGCTGAAGTTGTTTCAAACGATTGAATATGTCAAGAAAATTGTAAAAATAATTCCATCCAGATTAGGACACGATACCCACCCACCCCTCCATATACACACCTCCATGACTTTAATAGCCTCTATGTGCTCTCTTCTCCAACTAAATATCCCAATACCCCCTCCAACAATACCCCCCCCCCCCCATACACATTCCCAGGACTCTAATAGTCTCTATACTCTCTCTTCTCCAATTACACGTCCCAATAACCCCCCCCCCCCCCCCCATCTCGCTCCATGATGGATTTACATAGGCCAGGGAAAACTTCGTTAATGTTTGGTGCTGATCCGGATAAAGCTGCGGGTCCAGTCAAAATGTTTTTTTTGTGATGCCATTTTATCAAATCACGATCGTTCTTGAGCTTGAGTGGGCCAGGAAGACCCCTCCTAATTAATGTGTTTTATTGCGGAACAGCAATGTATATAAACGGACTAAACATCACTCAGTTAGATGATTTATTAAATACCAGTTATTGACAAAATTATGGATCCATAAATCACACTGTTTGGCTGGTAGGTTCTCGATTGTTTTTCATGGGACTGAACAATTAAGTCTGTTGAACATCTATAAACTATACATCATTTGAAAGCTTATTTTAAGCAGAATATGGATCTAACATTGTTGGAACTTTATAAAATTTCTTGGGAAATCCTAGTAAAATATATCTATTTTTCATAGTTAAAAAATCATCGATTTGATATGTTTTTGCCATTTTTAAAGAAACATTTACATTGAAATACTAATTATAAAAACTTATCACCAATACCTCTTTTTGAGACATCGCTACACATTATAATTTAGGGAGGGGGCTGATCACTAAATTCCACTCTTGGCTTATGTGTGGGGAATAATGAGTTAACTTGTCGATGTGGTGTGATGTTTAAAACTTCCATCCCGTCCTTAGATAAGGACAATGGACTAGCATAACTAACAGGCTTAAACAATTTTTGTTCAATAATTTGGAGTGGAAATTTAAAGCTTGGAATACTTTTTAAAATTGGGGTTGAAAAATGAAAAGTTAAAAAATATTTTAATTATAATGTGTTTTATAATAAGAATATCTTAAACGCTAAAGGAAATATTTCTAGAGTGCATAGTGTTAATGATATATGCTAGAATGAAAACAAAATATTTCAAAATCTGTCTTTTCCTAAATGATATCGATTTAAAATCTGATAAACTTATCTTCCTAAACTACGGTTGCTGATTTAGGACACAGAAAAAAAAACATAACATCTCGAGATCTCGACATAGAATTTCGCCCAAAAAAATTTTTAGGAAGCAAAAAAAAAATTTTTAGGAAGCAAAAAAAAAAATTTTTTAGGAAGCAAAAAAAAAATTTTAGGAAGCAAAAAAAAAAAATTTTAGGAAGCAAAAAAAAAAAATTTTTAGGAAGCAAAAAAAAAAAATTTAGGAAGCAAAAAAAAAAATTGTTAGGAAGCAAAAAAAAAAAAAAAAATTTTGGAAGCAAAAAAAATTTTTAGGAAGCAAAATAAAAATTTTAGAAAGCATAAAAAAAATTATTAGGAAGCAAAAAAAAAATCTCCAGAAAAAATGTCACACTTGTACGAACCATTCGAAGCTGATTTGACATAAAACAAAGCAACCTTATGGGGACAGTATACGTTAAGAGTGCTTACTATTGCAATTATAAAACAAAGACCATGTATACTGTGTTTAACTGAACGGTAATACAAAATAATTAATTTAAAATCAATCAAGTTTGTATATCCCCTGAGATAAGGCGAGTTGAAGAAAAGTTAAATATAAATTCAATATTTAATTATTCATATCCGTAAGGAAGATGTCAAAGCCTAAAGAATCTGAAACGTTCTACCTGAACGGCGGATTCGGAGCCATGTCTGTTAAATCACTCAAATAGAAATGTTTAGGTCTGCATATTCTTATTATTTTAAGAATACAAACAAATATGAGCTTCTTAAAGAAACACGCTTTTTGTACAATTTCTTTCAGCTTTTGTTTTATTGAAATGGTGTGTTGTTTTATGGAACATGTATTAGACCATCATAAATTAAAATATGCTTAAACTGATTACTGTGTTTACGGGTAGGTACGCTGAGGGGGGGGGGGGGGGCGGGGAGGGGCGTTGCTTCAACCCCTAAAGCCCAAGTCTTGATCCACTATAGCTCTTACTATAGCTCAGATTAATTTGATCAACCTATCTTCATAAATGTTTTATATTCATAAATAAACGGTTTAAAATTTCGATCATCTCTCATCATGATTTTTCTTCAGCAAAATGCTCTGCTTGGTCGCTATTCACCTGCCTTATTTATAGAATCTTTGTAATACAGGCTAACTCTGCATATACATATTAAAGAAGTGAAAGTAATCATAAACATAATCTAGGTAAACATAATCTATTAACCTTTCATAAAAATGAGCCAATGCCATGGGTAAAGGCGGTGTCTTTGTCTATATCCACTTTTTTTATAACATGGGTCGGGGGGGGGGGGGGTGCAAAAATTGCCACCGATCGTAATAGAAAGACGTCCGGCAGAAGAAACATCTGGCTTCAATTCAGAGATTACAGATTTCTGTAAATCAACTAGTGATCTTTCAATAACTCGGTTACATGTTTTTATTTGTATGTTAAAACTTGCTCAAGTGCCTTGTATACAAGTAGCCTTTAGATAAAATGTTTATACGTCAAAGTGGCATTATAAGACCCATTCCCAGCTGGGGTTTCTTCCTAAATTTTTTATTTTTTTCGCTTCCTAAAAATTTTTTTTTTGCTTCATAAAATTTCATTTTATGTTTCCTAAATTTTTTTTTTTTTTTTGCTTCCTAAAATTTTTTTTTATTTTGCTTCCTAAAATTTTTTTTTTTTTTGCTTCCTAAAATTTTTTTTTTTGCGAAATTCTATGTCGAGATCTCGAGATGTTATCTCGAGATCACGAGATAAATATTTTTTTCTGTGTCCTAAATCAGCCACCGTACTAAACAAAATCCGAAGGACAATTTTTTAATTCATACTGTCAGGAACATTTATTCATAATCTTAAACCATATATAACATTTGCTTTCCGAGAAATAAACCATTTATTTTTTAATAATTTAAAAGCCATTTTAAGAAATCCTTTTTAAAAAAATCTTTCATTTATGTGTATGAAAAACAAACAGCGAACTTTAATTTTATAATAAAGGTTTTAATTTTAATTTCCACGATAAATTATTATACAATAACATGTTAAGGCCTGACATGTTATCCTAGACATCCTTAAGCGTTGTCATCTTTCCCACGGAGTTGTGTATATGGAGGCAGACTGACTTTCTTGGTACTCGGGAGTCCACGCGTACATCGCTACATCGAGTAAAAGAGTGCGGTTCATTTCATATGCCTTGTATATTTTCGTATATATGTTTAGAGATAAAGATCAATGCTTTTTCAAACACTACAACAGGAACACGTGCATGCCAATACGTAATCATACATATCAAAAGCGACGAACAGGCTCCACATACAAGGGTCTGAGAAGCAATCGTTCCAATTGATGTCGATCAAATTTGTGAATGAAGACCAAATCTGAATAAGATGTTACAGCAGTTTCTGACTGGTAAAAACAAGTTTAATCTTCCTCTAGCTAATGCCACGCGCCACCTGTTTTCAAGTTCGCATCTAGCTTTAAGCTTACATTATCAACAGAAGAATAGAAAACATCGTAGCAGCCCTCCAGTTTATTCAGCGGGCGATAGCGGCATTCGAAACATCAGTAAACCGGGTTACCGCCAACTTATGAATGTGAATGGTTTTCAGTCTTACCTTCCACACGGGTAACTATGTAAATATTTTCGCGAAAGTGTTGTATTTATATACATGGTATGGCCATGTTAGTCTGTAGTCAAAGTAAATACTTGTCTACTGTGTTTACAGCTCACAAAGATAATTAGTACAATATGGATACAATATGGAAGTTGGCTGATGTTACGTTGTAAATTTATTTGCTTGCTGATAGGTCCACACACTAGCTGCAAAAAGTGAATGAAACTTAGTTACATTATAAATTGTGGACTGGGGAACAATTTTTAAAAAACTTTTTGATCGATCAGTGAGATGTGAGAGGGGACCTGGCACTTAATACAGCCTAAATTTCCCTTTTGTCTGCTGTATAAATATATATATATAAATAAGCTTTTATCAAATATTTCTTGGCTCATGAAAAATATCCGCAAAATTCCTTGTAGTTCATTAAGAACCTTTGGATGTACTTTTGGATAAACTTACCCAGATTGACGAAATAACAAAATTATAATGAGAGTGTAACATTTTCATATGTTCTGTATAAACGAAGCTAAATGTTTATCCGCTAGTGAAAACCAGGGAACACGGACAAATGCTGTATACGATACAGGTTACCTTTAATCAGCAAGTTGGCGCCACACAATATTGCACAAACTACCCCAATTTATGTTTTTTTTATGGATCTCGATAACAGTTTGTGGAACAATGAAAAAACTGGTTAGTCTTTAAATGTTTGGTGGGTGTTAGTGAGGATCTAGCTGCTGGGGGATGTATGCTCTCTGTAAATGCTCTCTAACTTTATAATAAATATCTTCATATATCTAGCCCAAGGAAGATAATTTCACACACCATTTTGAGGTATTATGTTGCATTATGTTGTATATTAAGTTTTCCTCTAATGTAAATATTTATAGATATTGGCCCTCACTTTTTGCACTAAAATAAAATGTGGCCCCATATTTGGTAATTAACGGTTCAGGCCTAAGGATCACAAATATGTAGGTTGTCAACTTTCTACATAGAAAAAAAACTCCATGACATGACAGCACACTAATAATAAAAGTTTATATGCATCCTCATCCCCAGATGTCATCGAACATTAGCCTTCCGTCGGTTTTGTTCACACCTAGCCATGCATTATCTTCTTCCATAACCCGTCACAAGTGGTTACTGATACATTTATGTTCTTGTACATATATGACAGGTGTATTCTCATGAAATATTACCTGTAAAGTTTGGTATTGAGGTAAACATAGACATTTTGTGCATGATCAATCAGTTCTATTATTTCTCAAATCACGAAAACAAATATCTGAAATTTACATTTAAGTTGGACTGTATCCAAGGGCTCTCCGTGACTGCTTTTTATCAGGCATCTAGGGCGGCAAGTGACGCCTGTAATGTTTTGTTTCTTTCTTCGTTTGATGTGGGTCATGTCACTTTCAGTAATACGCAGCTATGTATGAACAATAATAGAACATTATAACCTTTTAATTGGAGTGTATTAGCTTTTGTAAATAATGTAAAACAATTATTATGAATTCAACACAAAATTGGTACTCAGTTGGTAGTAAAATGTTAATATAGATACAGGTACACCGTGCACAGTGACGCCGTGAGTCTGCGTCTTTGTGACAGTCCTTACAGGTAAATAGGTAAAGAAGTTTTACTCCACGTAAGCGATGTAGAATAAAACTACCATTTATACGGGCTTTGCAACAAATAAAAAATGATTTTAGTTGAGGTTTTAATAATACAAAAAAGTACAATTTACTAAAAAAAAACATTTTTTTTTAGCGAAGTTACTTTTGAGAGGATTGTTTATGATCGGCGGCTAAATGTCAATGGTTATCCATCCGCATTAAAGAAACCCGTTCAAACGCTGCTGCACCATTGTACTTCGAAGATATTTCTTTATCATTTTATCAAGTACGAAAAGGAATGTGTTCTAATGCTCGCTCACAGCGTGGCATAGGGAAAGAGTACGGCAGCTAGGGCTAGAATTAATATTGCTCTAGACAGCAACCTGTCTAGTCAGATAATTGTCAGAATGAGCGTGATGAATAAACATGCTTATGTAAACTGATATCTTTCATTCTAACGTAGAACCAGCGTCTTGAGTTAAAAGAATATTTCAACAATATTATGATCAGTGATAACCTGAAGATTAAGTAAATACTGTATGCGGGGCAGCAGAAACAGACAATATACAATGCGTGTCATGGTGTTCGCCGGGTAAACCTGTCTTGAGAATGTTTAACATCTCCCGGCAACATCATCACTCCCATGTAAAGAATCTTTTGAAATGCATGTAATTTTCTCCGTTTGAAAAATAATGTAAATGGGAATGCATGCGTGCCCCCCACCCCCTCAAAAAAAAAATCCTTGGGCCCCGTAAGCACATAAGTTCAGACGGACCTGTTGCCCACTAGATTAGCGAACAAATAATTACAAGTTGCTTACCTGCAAGGGAGAAAACCACGAGAAGTGCATGGAGAATCATTCTGTCGTTTTACTAAGGATGTCACGAACCAAGTTTACTCTACCCCTCTGCAGGTCGCATATGGGCGCGGTGCGCGAGTAACACTATTTTTAGGGGGCCCTACTCTACGTCATAAAACGTCATCCATACCAACAAGCATAAACACTGAATCAATTATGTATCCATGTAAATGTTTGGTAGCGTCTCCTGGCAAATCAATATGCCACCAACGTAATGAAAATTTAAGTTAGCTGAAAACCGCCAGATAGAGATAATCCTTAATTTGCTATACCAAACTTTCAGTAATTGAAGTCCGCAATTACCAAGATATAAAGGTCTTCCTTTAAACTCTAATTAACCAAATGGAACTGCTTGTGCAGTGATAACTGTAACTGATTTTTATTAAGGCTTACATAAATATATCGTTTATTGATATTTAGCACGTGAGACTCATCTTTTTAGTTTGGAATATATTAACAAAAGATTCACTGAAGCTGAAGAACGCGAAACAATTATAAACAAGAACATGCCAGTTTCTGTGAGAGGGAAGCCGTCAATGAACAAGTTACGTATGGATTATAACACTCAGCTGACAAATATGACTTGTGATAAAAAGGCCTAAGCCTTTACAGGCCAATACCCATATTGAGTTATATTCATGTATGATTATATACGAGTGCTGAGCTAATTCTGTGACATAACTAATATTGTCTACGAAGTTTGATTAAAAGATAAAACAATAAGACAACCCCACTTGTATCATACAACAGAGAAAGTATTCTGGCGAATAAGAAAAAAAATGAAATTGGTGTCTTTATACAATATATTCCACGTGTTTCGAATAAGTTAATCTTTCTCAATTGTTATACATACTTTTTATGGCTCAAAAATGCTTTTTATGGCTAAATTTGGTGCTTGTATTGAGGCTGCAGGATTTCAGGTTTTTTTTTTTAAGAATAATGTCTGATCGAAGGATGTTATTTCCATTTGATGGTCAAATGCAAACGCTGCAGGATTTCAGGAATTTGTTTTTTCCAGATTGATAATGTATGATTCAGGACATCAACTTTGATGCTTTGATATAACGCCATTCATATGTGTCAAAACAAATATTAACATTAAGTAAAAAGGGAAGAAATTGCATGTGGCCACTAGTCAATATATACAATATATATATACAATATATACAATATATAAAGATATTCAACGTCAACATTGATATCACATTTCCTGGCGATCCATGCATTGGTTTATGATATAAACTGCTTCTCTTGAATAAATGTTTACTCAAGATTCCAGCATGTAATATGTTATGTTAGTCATATTTACGATCCAAATCTCCTCCCTCACAAAACTTTCCAGGATGACTATGAATCAGGTAAACTGTGATATGAATAGCAGCTGTCATTCTTAATTTTACCCTTAAACATATATAAAGATAATTAAATGGTAAAGGGGGTATATGTGAAAATGAGGTTCAACATTTCAATTGGGTGATCCCTTGAGAACATTACGTCCAGCAGCCTTAGGGAACCTTTAAGTCAGATGTTCAGGGTACTCGAAATGTTTATTGTTTTTCTACCAAGATATTTTCGCAGTATATAGGTCACAGGTATGACGGTTATTTTTTTTTTTTGCTTTGCTAACGGGACGTACCTTCCAGCTGTCATTTTCATATTCATAACACACGCGTCAAGCGCTGGTTACCGTCAAAACACGATGTAAACAAAGATAAGCACTTTCAAACGTCGAAACATGTCGCATGTCATAAAACTGGACTTTGACGGTGAAAATGAACCAGAATCTCTCTTCCTGGTTTTAATGGGGAAAAACTACAAAGAGAGTATTACTGTCAGGATTTTTCCTCTTGGTTTCTTACTTTTTATCACATTTTATAAACACATGCGTATTATTTCAGATGGACAACACGCACATATAAACCTATCGCACATCAGCGCATTCTAAACATGAACTGGTGTAAAATACTGACTGACACAAAGCCTTAACCTTAAAATGTAGGTTGAGGTAAATGTATCACTTTATGATAAAGTTAAAATACACTATGTTTTATTGGTCTGGGTTGTCCCTTGACAAACATAGAACAAAATAGAAACTTTGTATTTTGTCATACCGCAAGTGCGCTTGCCGAAATGGGAGCTTGCGGAAATTGTGGCCAAAGGGGCCTTTTCCGGACCTGGGAACCTTTCATAGGCTTTTTCATTAGTCCTTCTGAGATCAGGTTTGGACCCCAACCCTGGACCATTCTGGATCCGCTCATGCACTGTCCTGTTATCCTGTCACAGGCTTGGGGTGTCATTTACTGTGCTGTGGAATATAAGATGCTGGACTGTGTCCCTGTGATCTGATGTCTTACGACTCCAGGTGGTGGGTCCTAAACTCCTGTCACACTTTCTTGCGATTCTAGACTGTGGTGTCCTAATGCCCTGTCACAGTCTCCCTCTGTCCTGGAACACTGGGTTGTGGTATCCTCAAAATCAGGTGACACTGTCCTACTGCGGGACACTGCCTGCTGTCCTGCGACAGGCCCTTCTCTCCTACGACAGCTAATTCAGTGTCTTTCTGCTCTTTAAAATTGATCTTCGACACTATGACTATAGTTTTTACTTGTACTGAAAGTCCTGCTTTTCCAAAAGTTGAAGTAATTGGAGAAAATTAGATCCTTTTTAATTTCCTCTCCAGGCTATTAAAAGAATATGTACTTCATTGGAAATCAACAGTGAAACACAAAAATCATTACAAAAATATTTTATTAATTACAAAATTTAGTCTTTTAAACCATGTACTTGCAAAATGATATGATTGACCTTTATAAAAAAATGATGTTTGTTTGGAATGTTATGCCAAAATAGTGTCGAATCTTTACTATATATTTGCAAGAACTGTACACATATATCCCTGATACGGAACCTTATATCAAGAGATCACGTAGTCGTGACGAGCATAAATTTTGTTATTGAGATTAAAAAAAATCAGATTCTGTAACACTAGGCAGCGTGAAATGTCGTTTTTTTGTTAACAAATAATTTTAATTAACTTAAAACGATCCCAACATTACAATACACTAAATCAGTACAATTACACGGTATAACAACAGTACAACAGTAAATCAATACAAGTAAATAAATAAAGTGTACAGTACCTGGATACCACCACTGTCATAGCGACAAAAAGTCCTTTAAAGCATACAACCCAGATGAACAGTTCACGCAAATCTTCTCAGAGAATAACAGTCCGGTTCAATCACAAAATCAATTTGTTGTAATTCAAAAGTGAAGTTCTTGTTATAATCCCGAAAGCAAACTGAAGACTATATAAGATCCGTCACAAATTTGAAGGAAAAAACTATAACTGCCGCACTTATCGGAAAAGGTCCACAGACTGACTTACACTCTTCTGTGTCCGCTGGAATATATCTCTCCTCTCTCTCGGCTCTAAAACACAGCCCCTTATTTATAGCTTTTCACCTCAAGCCGAAGCTTTTCATTTCCCGAACAATCCAAAGAACCCAAACAATACACACGTTACAGGAAACAACTCGAACAAAGAACGCTGTGTTTCTACATATCAGGGTTCACACGTTGGCCGGACCGGCCTGCTAGAACAAGGAACGCTGTAGCATAGCAACGCCCAGGGCTTGAGCAAAACACGAATCAGAATGTCAACAGCGCAAAATAAAAGAGACAAGTCAACAGCTCACAATAAAACCGACATCTGTAACAATATCTGATCAAATGAGGTTAAGAGGATACTGTTTATAAGGAACAAATCGTAAACATTAGATCTAGAAACTTCTAACTTGATATCCAGGAAGGTCCATGAAATATCTCTTTTCCTCCCTGGTCTCTGTTCCCCATATCATTGGAGCTATTGGTCTCGTAAGTAGCCCCAGAATAATTTAAAAAATTGATACAAAAGCCCCAGTGCCTGAATAACTAATGCATAGATCACCATGATTCTGTGCTTACAAGTTGATCATGCAGGGGTTTATCCTTTCCAACGGACAAATGGTTCAACCTGTATATTTTCGCTTTGTATGCATTTTGTTCTCTTTTTCTGACACCTTCAAATAAAGCAGTCAACTGTTAATAGGGCACAAACTGAAACCGGCAGACATAGAATCTTCTATGGGTACATTCAGGGAGGTCTTGGAAACTTGGAATGAGGTCATAGTGGCCTATATTTGCATGATATGTGTAAGAACATGATTTGAGCACCCTGTACGAAAGATGTACATGATTGGTTGCAGTTGGACCTAGAAAATTTAAATTTGATTAAGGTCCAGGGAAGTTCTGTAAAATATCTCTGAAATAGTGTCACTGTAACCTATATTCTGAAAGCTGTGTGAAAGATCATGATTTTAAGACTCTATTAGTCAGATGGGCACGCATGGTAACAGCTGGATGTAGAATAAGGTCACTGTAAACTATATCTAAGGTCTATTGGCAAAATGCATTATGTTTAGCCCTCTGGGAGTGGGAGTCATGTTAACCATTGTTCAAGGTTCGTTAATTCAGCTGAGCTTCATGGCCAATGGCCAACTTGTTCATAATACAAATCCTACTCGTCCCAGTTGCTTTGTGTTTTGTCTAAAAAGTCAAGTATACAGTGCTGCATCCTTTGTCACTAACTATTATTAAATTTAATTATCATGCCCTTCAAATCGTACTTAAGATAACACAATTAATAAATCACTTATGAAGCAATGGTATACCGGCTCCGTGGTCAAGGGATGGAGCACAGGACTCAAAGCCGGAATATCGCGAATTCGAATCTCAGTACAGGCGGTGAGAGTTATCTCGGTCGGCCCCCACCCAGGGTGAGCACTCAGCAGACCGGAGACTGTTTCACTCACAAACGAGTGGGCCTTTTTTTATTTTAAACCCTGCTTGTTCAGTGATCAAACGCTAAAGTACCTATCATCAATGTACATGTATTAATACCTCAAAGAGAAACCTTTAAAAAGGGACAAAAAACCTCCCAAAAATATAAAAAAAAAACAATCTTCATCTGGCCAAATATTATGGAAGTGGATGCATCATTTAAGAATAATTTAGCAATAATTAAAAATAGTATGCAAAATGTTTAATCTAGATGACAGAATGCGTTTATTCCCCTAAAACGTAAGCGGAACAGAGGGTACCACCCCAAAACGGGGAGGGACATGTCCCTCTGCCCACACACACCCTACCCCTTCATTAGCCACAGAGGAAATGCATAGATTTAATACCTACATGAAGCATGTACAGCTATAATCTTCTGTGCTTTTCCTCTGTGATGTCAGTTAGCACATTACCTGTGATATATAGGCCAAACCTTTCTATTGTAAATCATATTAATATATGGTTTTATTAGTGTTGTTTGGGTTCTGGTGGGTATTGTGTAGTGCTGGTTGGATGGGGCATTGAAAGATCCTACAAAAGTAAAGGAATTACATGTGGCCACTAGAACAATATAGAGATTTTCACGGTCAACATGCATAGCAAATTTCCTTGCAATGCATCCGTTGGTTATTAAGAAACTCTCACACAATATGCGGACTGTAATGAAATTTTAGTCATGTCATTACAAAGCCAAACATGACTAAATTCAGCTGAGTTAAAAATTACTAATAAAAAAGTATTTATCCAAACCAGTCATTTTCAATCGTCGCTTGATGATGTAATTTGGAACAGTCATTTATAACAAGAGCTGAGAGTACAACATTTAGAGACGACTGTTGGTATTAGGTCTTTCAATCAATCATTTTTACTTCATGGGTGCCTCCGCCATGATTATATTAAAATGTTTGTATGAGTTGCATAGAAAAAAATGTATCAACGATGTATCAACTCGATGGCTGGATCACAGGCGAGAACAAAGGCGACCAGTAATCTAATACGAGTAAATAGCTATGGCCCTCTGCCAGGATGGGAAACTTGCCCTGTCCTGTCTCAAGGCCACAGCATTGAATGCATAATGACAAACATTTATGGTGATTCAGATAACCAAAAACAATTTAATGTATATTTCTAGCTTTGCCATTTAACAAATGTCAATATACTCCTTTATGAAATTTTGAGTTAAGTTACTTTCAAACAAATCAAATAAATTAGGCCAATTTAAACATAAAAACTTTCCCAACAGCGGAATTATAAACATATAAAATTTATAAGCTCGCCATAGATTCTCATATATCGCTTAACGACTGTCATTGAAGTCATCGTTACAAATGCCACACTATGGTGTTTTTTGTGTGTTCGCACGTTTATGTTCGAAGGCCAGCGTTCTATCTTGCTATTGCTTTCGTATTCGAAACACCTGTCATGCATTGGTTACCTTCCAAACACCATGTAAACAAAGAAATGCACGTTCAAACATGTCGCATTTCCAAAAATCAAAATTTTTTCGGGAAAATTAAAAATAAGTCTGACCTGGAACGTTCATCCTAGTAATTTATACTGAATAATATAATCAGGTCTTTCTCCTGGTACCTTATGCTTAATGCCTTATGTATACAATAACCAATGCATATTACTTTACATATACAAACACGCACACATAGACATATAAAACATGATAGTTTATTACTAATGGTTATTACTGAAACAACTAGAAAGCACATCACAGATCGCATACCACTACCTATACCTGTTTCTGCATTTAGGGCCACCTAAAAATAAAAAAAAGCATACTTCAAAGGCAGATACATATTGGATAAATAATGAATTAAATAATAAATAGACAGTAACCAGAGGCCACAACCTCCGCCGGGGTTATCATCAAACTATGCAAATGACAAAAGGACAGCGGGCGGTATCTGAGGACAGTAGAGACCGTCGGCAGGTAATGCAGACAACTGTGTCTCAGGACAGTAAATAACACTGTGACGTAGGAGGTACCAGTACAGTTGTTCTTAAGACAGTATGACAGAATCTGTATAATAGTCTTTTTAATTAAATCAATTGTATTTTGATTTTAATTTAAAAAAATGTTGTTTCAATTAAACCATAAAAATCCATGTCGTTTGCATGGTTACAATAAAGGCAGTAGCGGTCCCTGTCCTGGAACTTCTCCGCATCAGGAGCTCCGTCTTATAATCATAATAAAAACAACAATTTCAAAGCCTTTCCTTCTAAATGTGTATTCATGCTGATCTTATTCCGTAACCATTTTGTCACAAAGTGAAAGTGTAAAGCTGTAAGTATAATTAAACACCTGGCCTGTCACGACTGCAGATAATGCCATTTACATGCTTTTATATAACAGACAGTGGCTGGTACAGTTTAGGAACCCCCGTGTCACTGGTGGGTCAGTTCGTGGTCAGTTCACAAAAAGGCACTTAACTGTGCAGACGTCTTGCTAAGAATATATATGTAATTTGACAAGCTGGTCACTCCAGAGTATAACAATATGTCGCGGTGACAGGGAATATTTTAGGGGTCTGGCTCTGTGTACTTTAATATGGAAGCTTAATAAACAACCCAACCTCCAGCATTACTATGATTGATCTTATGACTGAGAAAAGTAACCAAACGTAACTAACACAATGTACGCCTCTTACTGATGTGGTGTAATGGCCTCCTCAAGGAGGTTATGCTGTTATCCCCGTTCGTGTGTGTGTGTGTGTGTGTGTGTTTGACCATAATATACCTCAACCAATCATGAACGCAATCTCATTAAATATTCATAGCATTTCGGGGATAGGCCAATGAGGAATCAAATTTTGTTGTGGATCCAAGAAATGACACGGATTCAGAAACGTCATCTAGGAATATTCACAAATGTAAAGACACTCATACATGATTGAACCAGGGAATATGGGCCCAATTAGTTAAGTTAACATGATTCTGGGACAATCTGACAATATATGGACTCTCCACATGGCAGAGGTGTGCATCCCGCAAAATGCAGATTCAGTCATTCGGGTACCAATACGTAGTCGACTCCCGGCCATCCGAGTCGAGTTCAAGTCCGAGTTCAGACACAAAGAGTCCGAGTCCTTGAGGTTTGAGTCCAAGTCAAACTTCTTCAAGTCCGAGTCATCCGGAACCAGAGTCCAAGTCCGAGTCCGACCCCTAGCCCAATTAAATAATCTTTAGAAAAAGAAATATAAAATAGATTCTTGAGATCAAAAGAAGTATTTTGGGGTCCTGAACAGTCGAGTGGTAAAACGCTCGGTCCTCTCCGCTGAATACCCGGGTTTGATCCAAGGTGTTGCCATGACAGTGGGTTGTGGTGACCCGTCCAAGATCGGTGGTTATCTCTGGGTTCTCCGGCTTCCTCCACCTCTTTCACTACGATCTTCAACTCAATAAGTATCTTCTATTTTCCCCTTAAATATCCCGGATCAGCCAAAAACCCGACTCTATCTGACAAACAAGCTAGTGCGGGCCGGATTTCACAGAGACCTGTGACTCGCTATAGGGCGCTAAATTTGCTTTCAGTCAGTCTGTCAGTCAGAAGTATGTCGTATGTTAGTTTACATATGCCTTTTACCCTAAGGTATAATTACATTTAGCTACCGATACAGACCTAAAGCTTATTATATACAGTATTTTTGTAATGTTCTGTTATTAGTTTGGACACGTATATAATATTATAATATATGGTGTATGACAGAGCTTTGCTTCTGTTTGACTCATGATTGCTTGCCTAGATTTCCCGAGTCCTTACTTCTGAGTCCGACTTCAAGTCCCAGTCTAGGACGCTCTAGTACAATAGACTGGGGAAATCCTATAAGTGTATTATGACGTGGGGGGGGGGGGGGGGGGGGGGTTGTCAAAGTTTCTTGGTGGACCTTATGTAATTTTTTTCCGTAGAATCCAATGCGCCCAGGGGCCCTTTCGTATTTTGCATATTTAATGAGATAATTTGCATATTTGAATAAATAAGAGGAAATTATTAAATAATAAAAGGGACGGATAGATCATGATTCTCGGATTCATGTGTGTAAAATAACAAGCAGCACATGCATTTATGGGTTTCTGATGTCAAGGAACTCATTTTTACATGTTAGAATGCAACTTACGTTTTAAATATATTTTTTGCGCAAATACAAGGAAATATTTTATTACCGAACATATGCACTAGTGGGAATTAGCGGAAATAAAGAGAAACCCATATTATGTTTTCCTTGTTTTGGTTAAGGGAAATTTATTCCTATTCAGTGTGAATAAAATTGTTTGTTTACCTTCTCAGTTGACATGTTGTAACTGATCTCCCCCCTCCCCTTATTGTCCAATGAATACGTAATAAGCTAGTTTGCATATATGATGAGCGAGGGATTAAAACATGATTCTCATAGTTTTGCGTTTAAAATAAGCAAACAGACATGGATCTAGATGTCTTCACTTACTACACAACCAATATTCTTTAAAAAAAAACTTAAATGTAAGTCTAACTAGCATTTGTTTTATTTTATGGCATGTCCCATGTCCTTATAAAAGTAACATAGATTTGAACATGAATACACGGTAAGTGTCGGAATTTTAATGATGGTAAGGTATCAGGCAGAGCATATTTCCTTTGTGATGCCTCGATGACGACAAAACACCCTTGACAAACTTGAATGTTTATTCACCGTCAGTTTACATTTGACTGCTCTCTGAATCACTGCCACGTCTTCTGTCTGAATGAGATTCATCTGACTTATGGTCAGAATTTTGGCAAGCATCTTTCTACAATACTTGTCCTGACCTTTTCTTTGGATGACTTGGAGCATGTGTTTCACCTAACAGATTATCAGCATCCTCCCCAGATTTTTGCTCTACTCTGCACTGTTCCTAGACAGACAAGGGGGCTTCGTTATTAAAGCTGCACATAAATCGAGTGTAATATTATTTTTTCCAACAGAATAACGTTATTTTTTTTTACAGAAAGCAGAAAAAAACACTGGCGCACGAAATCCTTGTTTTTGTGGATGTTTGTTCTGATGGGTTAGGTTGGCTGCTGGCTGGGGCGATTTTTCGCCTTGGGCAGTTGTTGGCGGTGTGTTGTGGGTCGGCGTTAGTTTGCTGCGGGTGCTGGGGTTGTATCTCCGGTTTCGGTCTCTGTGGGTGTAGTTGCTGTGGCACTCCGTGTTCCCGATGCGGTTGGCTTTGGCTGTTTTGGGCTTTCGTGGCTCTGTTCTCGTTTGGCTAGGTGTGACATCTACTAACATCTAGCGCCTACCTATTTCATCCTCACACCGGTCTCAGTGTTTTACTTTACCTTTTCCTTGAATTTAAAACGTTCCCCTTTCACTGTGACGTTATCGAAGAAGCTAGGGGGGGGGGGGGGCATAGTTCACTGGGTTTAACCACCCAGGCTGTTGCCCCCGTCTTATTCTTCTTCAGCTTCAGTCATCGGTAGTTCAGTTTATTCTTTTTGTCCCATGATCCGTTAACCGGGTCCTAGTGTGAACAGACTAATCTTGTTGCTATTTAACCTAATCTGTCTCCCAAATAACGTTTTGTGCTGCAGAGTATAAAGGATTAACAAAGAGGTGCAGGCAGCTTACGTATAATTGAAAAAAAACGATTTAGGCCTTTTTGAAGCGAATTACAATGTGGACACTAAGCCTAATACTTCGAGGCTTAAGTAAATCGGTTTAGTTAAATACGATTAAGATGCAAATAAAGTGCCGATACGACCTCAGTCCTGTTGAAGGAGCTGGGGTACGGAGGTTTTTAGACCTTAATGTTTGAAATTACGTTAGTGGTTGCTAAAAAGTAATTTTTTTCAGTGAATTTAGTGAATTAATGTGGAATGGAGAGATATACATTTATTAAATGTTTAGGCTGGTCAGGAAGCTAACACAGGTACTTGTGGAGGTATGCTCTTTTTTTTTAAGTTTTCTATAAGTATAACATATACTGGTAAGTCATGGTTTCAAGGTGACTAATGCACAATGGTGAATGTTTAAACCTGAAACGAATAAGGTTATACAGTTACAGATCATATCTTGGAGGTTTTAATTCTTTTAAATTTCTCAAGATTTTGTAAACATTACAGACATGTTTACAGACACCTTAGTTGTGGATCTTTCAACTTGCTTATCTTACTTTAAGAGAGTCTATGGGGCTGGCAGTGTTGACACTAAAATGGCTTCAGAGGGAATATAAACAGGCCCTGTGTCTTCCATGTACGTGTAAATTGAAAAATAAAACAAAACTCAGTTAAGAGCAATTGGAGTCGAGCTTCGTGGTTGAGTCCAATTGGATTTGAACCCCCGAATAGTTCTTTCGCCAACGATAAGATGACAGGGTGTAAGATATCAAAGCTACCTATCACCCCTCCTAACTATAAGCGGACTGATGAACTAATAACCTTCCCATGCAGGGTCAAGTAGAAAAACTTCAATAACTAGAATAATTTTTAAGCTTTTATTTTCAAATTTCAGAATTGTTTAAATTATATAATACTGACTTAATTTTTGGCACGCACATAGGAACTATATAGAGGAATATTTATGGTAAATATGAAGAAAACCGGATGGGTGGTTTTGATATTAGGGAGTCTTGAAGTGTCAAAATAGATTTTTAATAAAAAAATGAGGTTTTTCCTTATTATCTCGAAGTCCTATTTACACAATTTTTGGCATGGTAGGAGATTTTTGGGACATCAAACTGTATGCCGAATATCAGATTCGAATGTCCAAGGGTATTGAAACGTGCCAGTCTTACGGACGGACATCCGGACGGACGGACGGACAGACGGACGGACGACGGACAATGGACCATGACTATTAGTAGGTGGGTTAAGTGACTTTTGACTTCATTTCATGATGCAAAGGTCCCCTTTGGCACAAAAGTACCTTAGGGTCATAGGAATAAATTTATCCAAAGACACAAGTTAGATCTCCCTTGGTATGTGAAATATATGCAAATTATTCAAAATGGCCTTCGAAAATACTCCAAACCCCATATGCTTGCTGCTGTTACAGATATAATGACAAATGTTGTGTCAAAATATACATTTTCTTGGTCAAGGAATCCAATGAAATAGGTTTCCTGATTGAGAAAACAATAGTTTTCTCCTTAACATGAAAATCTGGAGTAAAATGGGCACATTTCATAAAATATCAATGATTTTCTTCCATCAGGCTAACCTGAGACACTTGAGACATCTATGTCCTTGGCATTTGGGAGGTATTAAACAGTTGTGAATAGACCATGAAGACGCGTCTAACTGAACACAATCCTCAGTCGACATACATAGAGCATGAAACCACAGGAAATTTAAAGCATTAACTAGAGAATTACTGGTACGTGGCACTTACTTAATCTGAGTTAAGGCAGTACAGTAAGACCATGGTATTACAAGGACAGATATACATTTTTTTTTCTTTTTTTTCAAAGAATCACCCAATGAAATACCCACATTCTTGCTCTATCACCCGATCAAATACCCACACACGATGCTCTATTACTAGCAAATATACATAAGGCCTTGGTTGTGGTTTTTCCGCATGTACTGTTATTTCATTTATATACATTATCTGGGTAATACGGCATAAACTGACCCTTCTGGACCACACAACATGCATGGGATTTTGCAAAAGCAGAGTACCAGTACACACAGGAATGGAAAGACAATCCTGTAACAATACTCAATAATGTTGCTAACTGTAGTTTCTTCCCAGTATCTAACATTTTGATTCAACAGAATATTTTGTTTGAGACACATCTCATGATGGTCAACCCTTAATAGTTGATCAATACAAAAAGCACAAAAGCCATCAGTCATTGACACTCTTGGTTTTTATGCTTCTCCAGTTAGTTATTGGGTTTTATAGGGAAATACACGTATCCTGAAAGTTGTGTTCGTATTTCTATTTTTACAAGTAACGTCAGGTAACTGAAGGAATTAGATGTGTTATGTTTTATTGTAGATGAAATGATTGTTGAAGTAATGAAGTAAAAGTATTTATCCTACCTTGAAATTATGGGAAAAGTATGCAAATTTCAATAAATTTTAGTATCATCATGAAAACTTTTAATATCTTTGATTGGTTTTGTATTATATTCCTTTATAAGTTCTTGTTTATTATCCTTATATAGACAGGGGAGCATTTAATACCAGTGTATATGTACCCGATGTGTGCGATTCACTGCATACAGAGCATAAAACCACAACAAAGTGATCAACATATTTGTATTACGTGGAGAAATAATTGAGCTGCATGCTACTCGAATAATATAGAATTATGCTTATGATCAGATATAATTTAACTGAACGTAAGAACACACTTTCATAGTCTTGCTTCCGTATAAGTTTTCAAATTTACTGCCATGTTCTGGAATACAATATCTCTTTAATACCCCTTAAACCTTACGTTTTGCACGGCTTACATAGGTTTCACTCTGTCACAGACGGAGTACACAGAGGTATTGGCAGCTGTACAAAGTGGACATGAGATTTTCTTTATTGCCAACAAAAGATTATCGTCTGCTTGAGCTTCAATGTACAACTTTCAGGTCTTGTGCGATATAATCATCACATAATCTATTTAAGATGTGCATTTGATAAAAATGGAAGCACCTATTTCCCAGAATCTAGCATTCTGGATAGTGAAGTCCATTGCACGAATCACATAAGTCAAAGTTCCTTATGCCCAGAAAGTCAGTACTATACTATCAGAGTTGTCACAGGACAGTCACAAATTGATAAACTTGGCCAAACATTGCTTGTTTACAGATCTAGTCAAACTGCATTTGAGAATGTGTGTATACTTCTGAAGCCAAATCCTCAAACATCTATCTTTTAGATTGGAGTGATTCCTGGACTTTGGTGTTTATTAATATTTATAATGAACTTAATTGCCGCATGATATCCGTTGAAATTCTAACGAGTAAACACAGCATGTATTACAATCTTAGAAATCTCCCTAAAAACCCAAATGTGACCTGGTATGGCCCTACTTGCCAAATTCATCTGCAGAATATCGGCAGGTGACCCTGAAAAACTTAGGAGCATTGCACTTCAATTAAAACTAATGAATTGTGTGCATACGAATTATCACATGGGGGTACCACAGCATAAATTAAAGAAAACCTATATCTTGCTTCATAGGTTAAATAAAATGTCCAGTACTGTTTATGTTATAGGCCCTTCGAATTTTAATTGACATTTGTGGCGTGTCTTGCTGACGTCAAAGCAGTTTGAGCCCCCTTTTCAGGTTAGTTGTGACCAACGGTAAAAGTATAACATACACATTTTATGAAATTATTATGAGCAAGAATTATTTTTTTTCTGAAAAAAAACCAGATTATTTGTTTGATTGGAAATGTGAGAGAATTTGCTGAAGAGGTCAGAGACAAGTAACATGACGGGCACTGCTGCTGTTTATCAACGTGGCCCATGCCTGAAAGGGTAAAATAAAGCTGCTGGTGCGACATGACTGAATGGGATTTGCTAAATAAGTTCATCAGAGATTACCTAACTTTGGAGAATCATTGACAAATGGTCAGCTTTACAACCCTAAAAAAATTTGTTTTCCACTGATGGATCTAAAAGGGTTATTTTGTTGTAAGCCCTGACACTTGTATACTCCCAGGTACTGATAACTTAATTTCCTAGGTCTGTTCGGGGTATTGTTTAGGTTAAATGACATATTATTCTCACTTATGCATTACCGCGACTTGTGCATTTCTAGGTTTAAGATGTATTTTCATTGCATGATGTAAGTAAATTAGTGTATTAATCTCTTTATATGACAAAGGACACTACCAATATCCTATACCACTTCAATTTGGGTCTTTCTAAGAAGAAAATTATTTACTTCCCCATGGACATTGGACACCAGGAACATATGTGGACCAAGAGGTGACTGGGTCCTCAGGGAGTACATGTGAGATCCTTTTGCCCAAAGATTATAGCTGATTTTAGGCAACGGAAAGAAATGTCTTTGGACGCAATGTTTAAATAAAGAGCTAATCACTGAGAACATGGAACATAGGAGTCGAGTGGTAATAGACTTTGATCTCTGTGCTGGCTATACCCAGTTTCAATTCCCGGGAAAGCTATGAGAATAGATGACAGTGACCCTTTCCAGGTCAGTAGTTTCTCTGGGTCCATGTAAAGTGATAAAGTTACAATCTATCAAATTCTAAACTTTATTGAATTACATTTAGACAGTACATTCAACACTTTCTGCTTTTCTGTTATAATTAGTGTAAAAGGTTATATAGCACGGAAGTGAGAGGTAAAGCCTGTTAGGCGGACTTGGCATCTCGCCTTCTTGCTGTGCTTATACTTCGGTTGCAAGTTTATTATTGCATCATTAACATGCTGATGATCGGTGGCATTATTGCAGTTTTTGTGAACAATACTGGATTCATTGATATAACCTGCACCACATCCTGAACAATCAGCACTGCCACCATTACTTCAACAATCATTTCACCCACAACTAAAATATAAGACATCTAATTCCTTCAGTTCCCTAACATAACTTGTAAAAAATAGAAATGTGAACAAAGTTTTTAGGATATTTCACTATAAAACCCTAAACTAATTGGCGAAGCATAAACACCAAGAATGTCAAGAACTGATGGCGCTTTAGTTTTCTGCATTGATCATTTACTATTATGGGTTGGCCATCATGAGATAGATCATGAGATAGATAAGATGTATTTCAAGCAATATATTCTGTCGAATCAAAATTTTAGATTTTGGGAAGTTACCACAATTGGCAACTTTGTTGTGTTCTCCTACAGGAATGTCTACCCATTCCTGTGTGTACTGGTACTCTGGTTTTATATATATCTCATGCATGCTGTACTTTCGAGAAAGGTCATTTTATGCCGTATTACCCAGATAATGTATATAAATGAAATAACAGTATATGCGGAAAAACCACAACCAAGGCCTTATGTATATTTGCTAGTAACAGAGCATCCTGTGTGGGTATTTGATCGGGTGATAGAGCATGAATGTGGGTATTTCATTGGGTGATTCTTAGAAAAAAAGAAAAAAACTGTATATCTGTCCTTGTAATACCATGGTCTTGCTGTACTGCCTAAACTCAGATTAAGTAAGTGCAACGTACCAGTAATTCTCTAGTTAATGCTTTAAATTTCCTGTGGTTTCATGCTCTATGTATGTCGACTGAGGATTGTGTTCAGTTAGACGCGTCTTCATGGTCTATTCACAACTGTTTAATACCTCCCAAATGCCAAGGACATAGATGTCTCAAGTGTCTCAGGTTACCCTGATGGAAGAAAATCATTGATATTTTATGAAATGTGCCCATTTTACCCCAGATTTTCATGTTAAGGAGAAAACTATTGTTTTCTCAATCTGGAAACCTATTTCATTGGACCAAGAAAATGTATATTTTGACACAAAATTTGTCATTATAGCTGTAACAGCAGCAAGCATATGGGGTCTGTATTTTCGGCGGCCATTTTGAATAATTTGCATATATTTCACATACTAAGGGAGATCTAACTTGTGTCTTTGGATAAATTTAATCCTATGACCCTAAGGTACTTTTATGCCAAAGGGGACCTTTGCATCATAAAATGAAGTGAACAGCCTATTTTATGCACTTAACTCACCCATTATATAGCTCAGATGAATTATAGTCAGCTGAGCTAAAAATGCTTAATGTATGCGGAGGTACGGTTATAAAGCGTGGCCTGGTCTTGCAGTACGGTCCTCAGTTTGACTTGTGTCACGACTCAGTAGGAGAGCCCTAACTGAGTCGTGTTTGTCACGGCTAGGTGTAATTGTGAAGCGATTGACAAAAAAACTGACCATCACTGTGCGGGTTGATCGAATCTGCAGAGGAAGGATGTGGGCGTGTCAACGTTATCCAACGTTATCCAGTCTTATTTAACTAAACATAGTAAACAAGAACACTTAGTGGTCGGAAAGTGACAGAGCGATGTGTAGCGTTGGTGTAAGCTTTTGAAGATAATGTTAATATTTCACACCCTTTTTTAGGGGGGGGGGCTGGGGTGAAGTAAATTCAGACTTTAAGTGTATTTGCAAAATTTGTGTATTTATTATCATATGTGAGCCAGTTTTGTGGTTAAGTATTGTGTCTGCTACGGGAATGTATAACTGACCTTGGGTCTTGTGTTTTGTTTTTGTGGTTACATAAGTACATGGGTTGTGTGGTATTTTGATATTATTTATAATGAGAATTATATCGAGGTTTTGTTCTACTATCTCATACATACCAATATCTATATAATACATTTAAAGGTTTTCTTTCTGCTCTATGTTATGCACTCTTAGCTATCACCGTAATATTTACGGTATTATACCGGCAGCTGAGGCTTCCATCCTTTTACTGTATTGTTTTTACAGCCATGACTGTAATTTTTTTACAGTATGACCGTACATTTTACAGCCGTGGCCGTAAATTTTACAGTCATTACCGTAAAATTCACAGCTTTTGGTGTATTTATGTAGGGTTACTTACTATAATCATACTTTCCAAATATACATAGCAAAATAAATATTTGTATTTGATTTTTTTATTTAAGTTTTTTACTGAACTTAATCACTATATCAACCCTTTCCTTGGAAAGAAAAACTTTCTTGAGCAAGCGCACACTTTAAAAAGCATGGGGATCGAGATCTTCCATGTTTAACTCTCTACTACTGGACAATACATAACTTAACACTCTAAAAAGTGCCGTTTCGTAAGTGTTTTAAAATCCATGGTGGTGTTTCATATAGAAACACGTTTGACAAATAGACATGTTTCAAAACACCTGGAACTCAGCTCATGCAAATTTTCCGTGATCGAAACACCAGAAACGTGTTTACAAGAAGTACACACGTCTCAAACGTGTTTTACAAGCGTATTCTGGTGCGACATAAGTCACAACGGGCGTTATATTTGTCCTTTTCAATAACGGGCGGGAGAAGTCTGGGAAGGAAAAAAATGTTCTGACGGAACGCTGCAACTGTTTTTTAATGTCCTGCTGCCTCACAAAGTCATGGAAGAAACCGAAATTACGTCTGATTCAACCATCGATACTGTGTGTCAGTGGGCAAGAACGAAATTTGCCGGAGCCGTGCAATCTGCGATTGAGATGTGGTTGAAAGGTAGGCTCAGTATTTAATTATCGTGATTTATATTTAAATATGGTTCATATGAGTACTTGAAATGTGTTCACAACATGTGAGCACATTGTTAAAAAATATATATATTACATTTCCTAATTTGCTACTTTATATGGTGCACAAGTATTTGTTTAAAAGTGGTGAACACATCAATAGATTTAGGACCACCCCCCCCCCCCCCCGCCCCGCACCAAGTTGTGGCTCTTGTGTATTCACTCGAAATTTGATTTATCTAGCGGACAGCACATGAAACTGCTGCACAGTAGGCCTACTTTTGACAGTGTTCAGCATCTTGTCTACATTTTGGAACGTTAAAATTAAAGAAATTTGTTGTTTGTTTTCATGTATTTAAATCCCTTGTATATTACCAGACATCATGATCCCTGCAATCATACCATTTATACTAACATGAAATATCAATGAATACAAGAAGTCATCCTAAGTAGGATTCAAACCTGCAATCTCTAGATCAGGAGTCCAGTTAAATTGCAGAAGCACGTGTTTCCCACAGAGGAAGAAAAAGAAAGAAGGAAGTGATAAAATTCCTAAAAGAAGTGATAAAATTCCTAAAATCTGTAAGTTGTATTATATGTTTTTTGCATTTACCTGTGCTAATTCTGATTACCCTATATCTAGCTGTTTAACTCAGTTGACTATAAGTCAACTGAGTTAAAGCAATGGTCCAGTGTCAGTTGTCCGTCTGTCGTTCTGTCCGTCCATCTGTGTATGCTTCAGTTTTTTATTGTATGGGGGGGGGGGGGGGGGGGTGCTAGACTTTCATTGCCTTTTCAGTTGATTAGAGATCTGTATTTGCATTATGTCATTTGAATTCTAGCAATTCCATTTAACTTTACTGTTTAATACATTATAATTATAACTTAAAATCTTTGGGTTCATTGTTGTCTTCTTTCATATATTTATTGCAAACTTTCCATTGCTCTGTTGGGCCAGTATAAAATATAAACACTCCTCCTTGACTAGCCCAATCATTTCTTCTACTTTGTCGTTAGTAAACCAAAGGCCTATCTTTTGTTGCTATATCTGATCAAAATGCAAAATGCATGTGTGGAATGAACAAATCCAAAATTTATAGATTTTATGCTTGAAAACAGAAAAGACTCGTGAGATCAATTCTTCTTTGCATAAACACATTGGGAGTTACACTAGATCATACACAATGCCCATGAGCCATGATACTAGGCTGCATTTGAAGAATCAAGAGACTCAGGGGGTGTAATGTTCTTTTTAAATAGAACATGGTAATAAATACCAATGAAATAAAATTGTAAACTTGAAATTACCATTTCAGCTGTAGGCATGCATAAGTGGCACTTCCACAAAGTGGTTTAAATCTGGGAGTAAAATATACCATTACGGATAACAGGAGGGTTAAATAGGTAGTAGTGGGTACTAATGTACTCTGTTGGCTTTACCGAGTCTCAGTCGAGTACTCATGGTTCTGAACACAGTATGAAGTTCTAAACAGGTAGCTTTTCAACAATGCAAATCATGTATATATTGGACTTGGTGATATTTCTATGAATCTTTAGTATGTATACATGTAATATGTAATTTGTTCTTGTAATTTTTATTTTGTTAGCAAGTCTCTCATCATATCGGCCAAAACAAAGCCTGCTCTGGCTATAGAGCACTACAGTAATAAATAATTAAAGACTGATCTCAGATTTGCAGTGATAAGCAGATATACTTTTAAACCTTGGATACTTGAGTCCTAATTTTGGAACAGAGTGATTGGTTACAGTTGTTCAGACTCTTAGAAGGGCCCCTTTCAGCCTCAGCTCACAGAAAGAAAGGTTTACCTAGGTGGCACTATGTTGTTCAAATGATCAATATTCTTAAAACTAGAATACAGGTAGTTGACAAGCAACTAAATGTGTCTGCCGAAATCAGTCGGACGGGTGAAGTGATGCATGGGTTGAGTGGCAAGGGGAAATAGAGTGCGGTGTGTCGCATATTAGCATGGAAGTCTGCAGCTGAAATGTGTATGTAGGTTGCGCCACCTACCACAAAATCCAGAGAGCTGTCCAAGTTATACATATGCAAAATTTTAGGCAGATAAGTCAAACCACTACTTGTAAGTGATTTTATCACACAGCAGACAAACAGAAAGACGCTGAGCAAAAGTAGTGGCAGGTGGAGCCACCAATTTTGTGTACGATTAAGAGCTATGTAAGATCTATAAATATGCAAATTTTTAGGGAGATATGTCAAACCAGTCCTGAGATATCAGCATAGATGTCTGCAGCCAAAATGTGTTTGTAGGTTGTGCCACCTGCCAAAAAATCGAGAAATGCCATCATAGATGTATAAACATGCAAAATTTTAGGCAGATATGTCAACCACTGCCAAGATATGAGTGATTTTATCCCAAGGCAGATGAACAGATGGACGCTGTGCAAAAATGGTTGCAGGTGGAGCCACCAGTTTTGACTATGATAAAGAGCTATGTGAGGTCTGTACACTTGCAAATTTTGGCCCAGTAGGTCAAACAGTTACTGAGATATGAGCTATGATGTCTGCAGCTTAAATATGAATGTAGGTGGCGCCACCTGTCATAAAATCAAGAAAGCTGTCTAGGATGAATACACATGCAAAATTTCAGATATACAAGTCAAACCAATGCAGAGATATGAGTGATTTTATCCCAAGGCAGACGAACAGATGGACGCTATGCAAAATTGTTGCAGGTGGCACCACCATTTTTAGTATATGTTATAAAGATATCCAAGGGCTACATTTGTGCAAAATATTTAGCCTGATCGGTCAAACGGCAGCGACATCTGATTGAAAACATAGTATCCACAAAACTCTGTTTTGGCTGATACAATTAGGTGCTCATAAATGCAGCAATTCCTGAGATGTTGGTTTACAGACATCATATTATGTATGCAAACACTTCCTGAAAATTTGTGATCAGCAAAATATAGAATTCTATTTCCAAGTTTGATTATGCTATGCCTAATATTGTATTAATCAGGTGTATGCCCTTTTAACAGATGATTGACACAGAAAGGGCCAAAAGTATAGCCCAGGTGACTCAGAAAGTGACTACTGTTGCTTGTTGCATTCACAGTTTTTTTTTTTTTTTTTTTTCAGGAGGAAGTATCACAAAACTCTCTGACATCAGTTACCAGTGAGGAACCGAGTTCAGTTTTTATTGTTGATAAAGGAGAGGTCAGATCAAGCGTCATTTTGGGAGATGGAAAACAGATCAATCTGATCAAGGAAGGATGTGTGTCGTAGATATGCTTTCTTTTTCTTGGATGGTATTACATCCTTAACCTCACATATCCACTACCCAACATGCAAATGTTGAATTCGCTTCAAGAAAACTGCCTTGAAGAAGAAGTTCCCATGAAGGACAAGTCTACAGGTTATAAGCAGTTTGTTGCTCTGCTCAAATGACTTCATTACAACTCATTGACTCTACCCTATAATACCTGATGCTTAGATTACAGTGTGATAAAAACCTGTGTTATAAGTAGTTTGCAGCAGTGCTGAAATTGCAATTTTATATTGATCAGGGCATGATTTCTGGTATTTGAAAGTTATGAGGAGTAGTTCAGGATTTTTTATTTTTCACTTTACATTATTTAAGCATATTAAAACTTTTGTTTTTCATATTTTGTAAAGTTAGTCAGTTAGATCGATGTTTTATTTTGGTATGAGCATAGTGATTTATAGTAAATCAATGAAAAACTAACAGCTGCTGGTAAAAAGACTCTTGAAAAGTATCCAATTTTTATATTAATAAATCAGTAATGCTTCCTTTGAACAGAAAAATTTAAGTTTTACACTTTTTTAGCTCAGCTGACTATAAGTAATCTGAGCTATAGTCATGGTCCTTTGTCCGTCGTTTGTCCATCCATCCATTAACAGGGCACGTTTTGAAACTATTGGAGCTACAAATCCAAAATTTTGCATACAGTTAGATGTCCCCAAAATCTCCTACCATGCCAAAAATTGGGTCATTAGGACTTTGTTCCTTTGAGGTATTAAAGAAATACCTATGTTTTCCATTAAAAACCTATTGTTACTGCCTAATATCAAAACCACTGATCTGTTTTACATCATATTTAATATGCATATTTTTAATTCCATACATTTCCTGCGTTCAAACCAAAAATTGGTTCAGTATTACTTAATTGATTGAAGTTATGGGCCAAAACATAATGCACTTTTAAAAAAATCAGGAAATATATTTACTCACTTAACATAAGAATTGCTGAAGCTAGATACTTTTTTTCAGAGATATAACTTTATTTAATCAAGGTCCAATTGTTTACCAAAAGAAGATCTAAATTTTGCAATTTTTTAAAGTTATTAGCATAAATAAAAAATCAATACCTTAAATTTTGGCCATGGCACAATTTTCCCATGTAAGCTCTGTTGATTTAATTTTCACAGCATATACATAATTTAATTTATTAAAATCTGATATTTCAAAGTAATGAATTGAAAAGAGTAGCTTTTATACACCATGTCAAGTGTTGTTTACATCAAGCCCACCTAGTACAGCCTTCACCTGTGTTATGTAACCCACTCAAGGCAGCTTGCCTTGGCTCAGCTTGGCCAGTTTCCCCTCTTTGCAGGCTTCTTCTCTGCCCTGAACCACCCCCACCCCCCACCAGATGGTGCATTAGCTAGATGAATGTTATAATTTTCTGTATTGTTTTCATCTGTATTCTAGGCTATACTACATTTTAGATTTTGTATTGTACCACCCTGGTTACAATGATTAAAGTGTACATTTAATTGTGTTCACAAAGTGGTGAATTGCTATAAAAGTGTGGATGTTCATCAGATAAGAAATTCCTTACTTTAGAAGAGAAAAATTTCACTTGGTGTGAAATAGGATATTAATTCCAGTAATAATTAAATTATAGCTAAGACAGTAATTAGCATGATATTGTTTGTCCCTCATTCAACCAACAGTGTGTATACTTCATTTAAAAAGGTGTTTTTATTTAATCAACTTTACTGAACCTTTTATTTCAATGAATAAAATTAAACTTGTACTGAAAACTCCTATGTACAAAACTTGTAAATTGTGATTCAAGGAATAATCTTGAAGGTGCCATGTTATTGCATATTTTCTTTAAATTCAGTTTGAACATATTTGATTTAAAATTAATAAAATATGTGTGCATAATATGACCTGATGTGAGCTTAACTCTGGATAAATAATAATGCAACTTACAATTCTGATATTTTAACTTATATTTTTAGATCCTTTTTATTACAAATTTAGAAACTTGTCAATTAAAAAAATTAATCTGATATGAATGGAAATAGTGAATATGCTGAAAAAATAGGGTTTAATATAAACTGAATTCCAGTGAAACTGAAATAATTTTATCAGTCCATTTTGTCCAATTGCCTGTCCATCTGTAAATTGTTTTCTTATGCATCAAAGTATCCCAAATCTTTTACTGTTTTCCTTCATGACAGTCTTGCCGGAGTATTAGTTTTGCAATCATATATTTAGAACTTTACTATGACCAAGTAGGAGGGCCATTTTCTCTTAGCTATTCTTATGCTTATATATATGAAAAAACATTACAATAGAAATCATCATGTTTTGCATTTGCTAAAATTTCAAACTTCAGCTGAGCGCCTTGACTCATAGGTCCCTTGATTCATTTTCTCCCTGGAAGTACTACTTTTTTTATATACAGTCGACAGGTCAAATAAAAAGAGACTTGAAATAAATTCAGTGTTCTTTGCTGATGTTTTTTCATTTGCACCTTGAAAGCATGTGGATGCTGTTTACATAAGTTTATACATCAGTTAAAATCCATCCCTTGTTATATGCTGACTAGTGTTTTATCTTTTGCATCCTGAAAGTACTGTGTTAAAGTGAATGTATGGCCAACAGTTCAGATGCATTCAGATGTAAAAAGTACTTTGAGGTTACACAGAAGTGATTGATATGGAATAACTTTGTCCTGATGTGTAGTGTTATAGAAACTGTGGGCACAGTTTGGATTAATTATAGTATAAAAACAAGTTGATATTTTAGTCTTTATACTGTTATAGTGATTTAACTAACCACAATTAAGGCATGTCTTTAAAAAGATTCATGGAGTCTTTAAGATGAATGTATGGTGTATATCAGGCATTACATTCTGGTTTGATAAGTTTGTTTGTAGTCATGAAGCAAGTTTTTTAATGCAAAGGGTATGTTATTTTATGCTAATTTCAACTTCATAAAATCAGAGTAGTTCAGTTTCAAGATTTCTTTCATATGACGGTCTTTACAATAGATAAATTGATACACTTTATCTTAAAGTTATCTGTATATCTTTTCTTTTATATGTTTTCATTAATAGAGTTAGTCAAAGGTAGATAAACGTTTTACCATTTTTGTAACTGTTATGGACATTCAGTAAAAAGGGATGATTTTCCTTTGTTATGTGACTATTTATTAAGATTTTCATCCTTGCAAGAAGCAACTAAAACATATGTTTAATTTACATCCATATCACACTTTAAAAAAATATTATTTCCATGTAATACTTTGAGGTAAAATGTTTTATTCTTATAATGCATCAGTATTCACTATATTTGCTTTATTGTGGGCTCAATAACTTACCAATATTATAATTTAGTTTTGAGAAAACCAGAAATGTAATTTTGGAGGGAATTCTGTTAGTTTGTTCATTGAGTTTATGTATCCATGCATGTACTTCTGTTAGGCATATACAAGCCACACAATGAATATAATGGCTTCTACTTTTGTTTATATGATGATTTACATAATAACGTATGATGGTAAATGTATATTTATAGATGCTGCAAACAAATTATCACGCAGCGTTAACTTGCATGAATAAACAATAATTTTACCATGAGTTTTAGCTTTTAAAGCGTGTTCTCGAGGGTGAGACAACTGCATGTTTCAAGCCACAGGTGTTTTAAAACCGAGACGTCTGAAACACGTCTTAAGACACGTCACCTTTTAAAACGTCTTTTTGGTGTTTCGAAAAACGAGACAATGCCATGTTTCAAGTCCCTGGTGTTTTAAAACCGAGATGTCTGAAACGCGTCTCAAGACACGTTTAAAGATGACATGTTTGACTTTTAAAACATGTTACAAGAAACATGTCTCAATCTTTTGGTGTCTGAACCTGTTTCTCTTTGAGACATGTTTTGGTGAAACATGTTTTATATGGAAGTCATCTTTTTAAAACATGTTTTAAATCCGAACCATGTTTTACACATATTTAAAACGGCTAAATCAGTGTGAAACGGCAAATCACGAAAGACATGTTTCGAAAAGTGGGACAAGCTGGTGTTTCTCATTAAAACGCGAAACATGTCCTCAGCTTTTACAGTGTTCGCACACGAACAAACACACATTAACACACCCTCGCGAAAACATACACACATAAATATTACAAACATTAAAAAATTAAAGTGTGAATGGCATTTCATTTTAACAATGATTTATTTAATCACCATTACCAAATAAATAAATTGTGATACAAAAATTTGCATATATCAAGCAAACAAAGGAACTGAATGCTATATGCAGCTGAATGACCATACCTTGCGTATACTTTGCTCATCATAAAAATAGATACCTATAGGTAATTTTCTGCTCAGTATGCAATATGCTAACTATTTAATCAAACAAATAACCTACATGCAAATCTGAAATACTCTATGGAATCGCTACAGCATGACTGATATAAAAGTAAAAAGTAACACATTCTTCATTTAGATGTCAAATGCACATGTTATACTTGTAGATTTGATGATCTTATAAGATTGCAGAAAAAATGTGGTAAAAACCTGGTTAAAAAAATATGCTCACCTCTTAATACAAATCAAAGAAAGGCATTAATCCATTCATTTCAAGTAGGGTTTTCCAACAATTCACATAAGACCAGGAACAAAATACAATATCTGCGCAGAACAATGCTTAATCATAAATTGACATAAGTCTAAAAATAGCGAAAAATCATCGGAATGTATGGACACCTTACAATTATAGAATAAGAAAGAAAATGGAGATAAGCTGAAGTATAATAATACACATTTAATTTTAACTGAAATGAAATGCTGTAAACAAATAAGAAAATGCCAATTCCAAATGAGCATAAACGTAATTTGATAAGTATATATTTTATTGTATAATACATTAAAATTGTAGCCTAAAACCATTTTATAATGCAAATTGTTTTTCTCATTTAATAAATCCTTCTACAATAGTTATAAAACTAATTGACAAGTCTACTGGTGCAAGGTCTCAGTGGTAAGCGGGGGAGCGGGGGGGGGGGGGGGTAGTTGTGAGAGTTACAACACATCTGCACATACATTCACAAGATATGAACTTTAAGGCAACAGTGCTTACAGGAGGAAAAGTTTATTCATGATTATAAATTATTTAAAAAAATTGACAGTGAAATGGACAAACATTTTATTTAATAGTCTGCTGACGTAAGAAAATAATGAACATATGTTTACACAAGATCCTCACTCTTTTCATTACATAATTTTTTTTCAAGTTTATTAATTCCATACATTTGCCATATATCATCTGTATCGGAGTATATAAGCTGATTCACAATTCCAAATTGCATCCCCATTTATCCTTAATTTGGTCACATAACACCACATTATGCACACACATATATTTATTTTTTACCACAAAAAAATATATATATACTTTATAAATTTGCATATCAATAAATCTTGACAATATAACTTGATTCAGAGTTTACAGATTTAAATTGCACCTTTATTTATCCATAACATGTCTAATATTTTGTCAAATTATGCTCCCTAATGGGTTAAAATATATGTTATTTCATTTAAATTATTTAACATGAAATTATATTCTTTAAAAATGTTATATTACCACAAAATTGCATTATGGATTACTCGTTGATTTAGAACAGTTTTGATCAATGGAGTTGAAACAGCTTAACAATTAAGGAAATACACTTCAAGCAATAACAATTTTCGCATTACACTTGGATGGGGGGGGGGGGAGTGGGGTTGATATGAGAATAATGTATATATGACCCCTGTTCCCCTGTGACCCATTATAAATAGGGTTAGCAGAGAGTTGCACTGCATGACTTCCAAAGACCAAAATGGGCTGCACGAAAATGCTAGTGAATGCAATAAAAAGTCATTAAAAAATCAATAACTAGCCTAAGTTTGAGCTTTTATTTTCAAATTTCATAGTTTACTTGGTTTTATCTTTATGTGTTCATGCTGTGAAAATTAAATCCAGAGTTCTAATAGGAGAAAAATGTGCCATGTTCAAAGATTGGCCAAATTTAAGGTGCTGATTTTCTAATTATGCTCATATGCAAAATTCTGATCTGATTTCTGGTATATAATTGAATCTTGATCAAATAATGATATATCCGTGGGGAAAAGTCTCTAGCTTCAGCAATCATCTTGTTAGATGAGTAAATATATTTTCTGATTTTTGACAAATTACATTATGTTTGAGCCCTTAACTTTTAAAATTTACGCCAAATTGCCCTAATGTATGGTATATTCATAAGAAAATTATGCAGGAATGGTTATATGAAACATGAATACCATAACACCAGTGGTTTTCATAGTGGGCAGTCTTGAAGTGTAACTATAGGTTTTACTGGAAAACGAAGGTTTTCGCTTAATTACCCAAGAGACGGAGGTTGCAGTGACCCAGTTTTTGGCTTGATGGGTAACTTGGACACATGTATTGGTATGTAGAATTTTGAATTCGTAGGTCCAATGGTTTCAAAACGTACCCTATTAACGGACGACTGGATGGACGAACGGCTGGAAGACGGACACAGGAGAATCACTATAATTCAGATGACTTATAGTCAGCTGAGCTAAAAGTGCATAAAAATGATTAAAAATACAGGTTGCGCCACCAGTCTTCAGGAACTGAAGAAACCAATGGGTTTCAGGACACTGGATAAAACACAGCTGAGAAACTGACATAAATGCTGTCAATTGATGGTAAAAAAAAAACAGAAAAAAATCGTGAAAATTAGTAAAAAAAAAAGGTGGCGCCACCGGTTTTCTGGAACTTACAAAATTAGTGATGGTCAAACTTCAAGGAAAGATTCGGTGCGATCCATATATTAATTATTTCCCAGCTCAAGATAACAGCAATTAAAGCTGCCCATTCACCTACCTTTTCAAAAAGAATTTTCTGTGATTTCTGCCTTCCTCTGTGTCTATACTAATGATCTAAGGGTAATTTTGGTTTTGAAACGTTCTTATAACGTTTTCGTGAAGGATGTACGAACTTGTTTATCAACAATATATTTGTAAACACAGCAATGTTGACAAACAGGAAAAAACATGTAACCTAAGGTCACTTATTGGAAAACACCATTTGCAAAGCTCTGGCTTATCTGACATACTGCCAGATGCCCTTGTTGAATTTGTTTTGATTATTTTGGCAGGCTTCCACATATTGTAAACACGTTGATATAAACAAAACATGCAGCCTGTGTGCGATGACATCAGCGTTTTCTTAGCTTTTTTCAATAACAGCACCAATGCAGGGATTACCTTTAGCTTATAAAGGTCAGATAGGTGATCGGGTCCCTGTAATATTTCATTTATTGCAGACCTAATTTACAGAAACAACAGACTGAAAGAAAACAAAATCTTCAGCCCAGGATTGGGTGGGCAATTCCCAGCCCGATAAACCCTGCCAGGCTCTACCTGTTTTTACCCAGATTTGGGAATGTCTTAAAACCCACACGTTGGTTTTATGGGCAATATGATATGGACTTTTCTGAAAACTGTTCGTGTTTATATATAATTTCCAAAGTATAAACTAGTGTAAATGAGATATCCTGTCATACATGTATAGATTAATATTACTGTTTACATTTGTCAATCACCATGAATAGAAGTGAATTTAAATGAATGGTGTAATCAGTTCTTTATGTCAGACATCCTTATCAGAGCCCAGTGATAAGGAACTCTGGCAAGAAGAACTGATTACACCATTCATTTAAATTCACCGGGCTCTAATAAGGCACTCTGGCAAGATGAACTGATTACACCATTCATTTAAATTCATTGGTCTCTGATAAGGAACTCTGACATGAAGACTGATGACACCATTCATTTAAATTCACTGGGCTATGATAAGGATGACTGATATAAAGAACTGATGACACCATTCATTTAAGTTCACTGGGCTCTGATAAGGAACTCTGACATGAAGACTGATGACACCATTCATTTAAATTCACCGGGCTCTGATAAGGATCTCTGACATAAAGGACTGATTACACTATTCATTTAAATTCACTGGGATCTGATAAGGAACTCTGACATGAAGACTGATGAAACCATTCATTTAAATTCACCGGGCTCTGATAGGGATCTCTGACATAAAACTCTGATTACACCATTCATTTAAATTCACTGGGCTCTGATAAGGAACTCTGACATGAAGACTGATGACACCATTCATTTAAATTCACCGGACTCTGATAAGGAACTCTGACATAAAGAACTGATAACACCATTCATTTAAATTCACTGGGCTCTGATAAGGAACTCTGACATAAAGAACTGATTACACCATTCATTTAAATTCAATGGGCTCTGATAAGGATGTCTGACATAAAGAACTGATTACACCATTCATTTAAATTCACTAGACTCTGATAAGGATGTCGAATATAAAGAACTGATGACACCATTCATTTAAATTCACTGGGCTCTGATAAGGATCTCTGACATAAAGAACTGATTACACCATTCATTTAAATTCACTGGGCTCTGATAAGGATGTCTGACATAAAGAACTGATGACACCATTTATTTAAATTCACTGGGCTCTAATAAGGAACTCTGGCAAGAAGAACTGATTACACCATTCATTTAAATTCACCGGGCTCTGATAAGGATCTCTGACATAAAGAACTGGTTACACCATACATTTAAATTCACTGGGCTCTGATAAGGAACTCTGACATGAAGACTGATGACACCATTCATTTAAATTCACCGGGCTCTGATAAGGATCTCTGACATAAAGAACTGATTACACCATTCATTTAAATTCACTGGGCTCTAATAAGGAACTCTGGCAAGAAGAACTGATTACACCATTCATTTAAATTCACTGGACTCTGATAAGGATGTCTGACATAAAGAACTGATGACACCATTCATTTAACTTCATTGGGCTCTGATAAGGATGTCTGACATAAAGAACTGATGACACCATTCATTTAAATTCACTGGGCTCTAATAAGGAACTCTGGCAAGAAGAACTGATTACACCATTCATTTAAATTCACTGGACTCTGATAAGGATGTCTGACATAAAGAACTGATGACACCATTCATTTAAATTCACTGGGCTCTAATAAGGAACTCTGGCAAGAAGAACTGATTACACCATTCATTTAAATTCACCGGGCTCTGATAAGGATGTCTGACATAAAGAACTGATGACACCATTCATTTAAATTCACTGGGCTCTGATAAGGATGTCTGACATAAAGAACTGATGACACCATTCATTTAAATTCACTGGGCTCTAATAAGGAACTCTGGCAAGAAGAACTGATTACACCATCCATTTAAATTCACCGGGCTCTGATAAGGATCTCTGACATAAAGAACTGATTACACCATACATTTAAATTCACTGGGATCTGATAAGGAACTCTGACATGAAGACTGATGATACCATTCATTTAAATTTACCGGGCTCTGATAAGGATCTCTGACATAAAGAACTGATTACACCATTCATTTGAATTCACTGGACTCTGATAAGGATGTCTGACATAATGAACTGATGACACCATTCATTTAAATTCACTGGACTCTGATAAGGATGTCTGACATAATGAACTGATTACACCATTCATTTTAATTCACTGGGCTCTGATAAGGATGTCTGACATAATGAACTGATGACACCATTCATTTAAATTCACCGGGCTCTGATAAGGCACTCTGGCAAGAATAACTGATGACACCATTCATTTAAATTCACCGGACTCTGATAAGGATGTCTGACATGAATAACTGATGACACCATTCATTTAAATTCACCGGGCTCTGATAAGGCACTCTGGCAAGAATAACTGATGACAACATTCATTTAAATTCACTGGGCTCTGATAAGGATGTCTGACATAAAGAAATGATGACACCATTCATTTAAATTCACCGGGCTCTGATAAGGCACTCTGGCAAGAATAACTGATGACGCCATTCATTTAAATTCACCGGGCTCTGATAAGAAACTCTGGCAAGAAGAACTGATGACACCATTCATTTAAATTCACCGGGCTCTGATAAGGATGTCTGACAAAAGAACTGATGACACCATTCATTTTAAATCACTGGGCTCTCATACGGAACTCTGACATGAAGAACTGATGACACCATTCATTTAAATTCACCGGGTTCCTTATCAGAGCCCTATGGAATTTATTCGCTTGGAAGCCATCTTTGGCACAGTCAGTATTTCTTTAATGTGTATGACAGCCTGGCAGGAGATTTTTCCCCTGCAACAAGGTTTCGGAGCAAACCCCTTAGCATCCACCACTTGACTAAGTGGTACCTGCATCTGGACTTTTGCAAACAATTAAACGTGCACAAGTCCTCCTTTAGCCTGGCCATAAATACTGGCAATAAAGAAGTTGTGGTGTGCACTGCACAAGACAGTTGGCTGAATCAGCAAGTAAATGTTAAGTGGATATCAGTCATCCTGTGCTTGATCATCATTATCATCAGAGTGAATTATGGTACCCCTATGATGCAGATGATTACTGAATTCTGTATCTAAGTAGTCCCATATATAGATTTAAAAAAATTAAACTTACTTGTAAAATATTGTTTTAACATGATAACTTATAATAGCGTAAAAGAAGTTTTTGTAAATTACTTGCCAGCCCTGCTTAATTTAGAGATCTCACTAAAAAAAATCCAAAATAAAATTATATCCAGTGCCCGGTTTTTGATAACCAGAAACCACTTCTATGTCAGTTTGTCTCTACACGCACAAAACAATCCCCTTTCAAAGTTTCATTATAAAAAGTTAAATTATCGGCGGATGTAAGAGTCTTCACTGTGTCTTAAGACTCATGATTTGTTCTCTTTTTTTTCAGTTAGGTGTACCATAATTAATTGTTTTATGTGTTAAGTATAAAATATCAGACCCAGCCATGATATTGCTTTATATTAACAAAATGTTATTGATTGGCTCAAATCGTCCCACATCACATGCAAACAAGACAACATGCAAACAAGACAACATGCAAACAAGACATCATGCAGACAAGACAACATGCAAACAAGACAACATGCAGACAAGACAACATGCAAACAAGACAACATGCAGACAAGACAACATGCAAACAAGACAACATGCAAACAAGACAACATGCAAACAAGACAACATGCAGACAAGACAACATGCAAACAAGACAACATGCAGACAAGACAACATGCAAACAAGACAACATGCAAACAAGACAACATGCAGACAAGACAACATGCAGACAATACAACATGCAAACAAGACAACATGCAAACAAGACAACATGCAAACAAGACAACATGCAAACAAGACAACATGCAGACAAGACAACATGCAAACAAGACAACATGCAGACAAGACAGCATGCAAACAAGACAACATGCAGACAAGACAACATGCAAACAAGACAACATGCAAACAAGACAACATACAGACAAGACAACAAGCAGACAAGACAACATGCAAACAAGACAACATGCAACCAAGACAACATGCAGACAAGAAAACATGCAGACAAGAAAACATGCAAACAAGACAACATGCAAACAAGACAACATGCAAAAAAGACAACACGCAGACAAGACAACATGCAGACAAAACAACATGCAAACAAGACAACATGCAGACAAGACAACATGCAGACAAGACAACATGCAGACAAGACAACATGCAGACAAGACAACATGCAAACAAGACAACATGCAGACAAGACAACATGCAAACAAGACAACATGCAGACAAGACAACATGCAGACAAGACAACATGCAAACAAGACAACATGCAGACAAGACAACATGCAAACAAGACAACATGCAGACAAGACAACATGCAGACAAGGAAACATGCAAACAAGACAGGTTGCTCCACTTTTTAAGTGGATTGACCTTTGTTACTTTCATGTGTCCTTACCGTCTAAACCTAACACATCCGCTGGTAAATATGTTAAATATCGAGAACAGTTGTTTTGATAGACGAACAGTGGAGTCTATAACCAGCTTTATGATTAGACTGGTACCCTGCTCTATTATGGCCCTCAGCCAAGCATAGAGACAGGCGTACATCGCCATCTCAAGTACTCCCAGTTTCAACTCCTGACTTACCTATAGACTGGTTCCAACTTGAGTATGCACGCTCATACCGGTTATCATGGACGTTCACGCGATCCTGGTTAATTATCCGTGAAGATTTCTTTAGCTATTTTTAGTTTTCAAATATTGAAGAATGAGTTGTTGCACAAATATTGAATAATGGATGCGTAGATAATACGATATACAGGATCTTTGATTTTCCACTGTACGTAGCAGTGATTTATTATTAATATCAGATCATCATTATCTAATCATTAATGTCACATGTAATATACAGCCAACCTTTGGTAACTTCTTTGAGCAAACGAAATGCTTATTTTTATCATACATAATATACACTGGAGTTGGTACCAGTCTGCCAAGAGTACAAAAGATGGCGTTGTACGCCCGTCTCTATGATTGGCCTGGTGCAGCGGTGCCATAATAGAGCAGGGTACCAGTCTACTTTATGATTTGCTGAGCGTTGTTTGTTACAGATACCATAACTGGGCAGGCTGAGTGGGGCTACGACACAGCGGGATACAATGTAATTTGATGTGGGTTATATCCAGGGCATTCATGTTGACTTTTCCCCAAGGTATCTGAAGGAATTAGAACCGGTGATCAGTTAGACAGTCATAAATAATGACGAGGAGAATTATTTATATGGCGCTATCACCAGATGCGGGTACTTAACTTTTATACCAACATGTGCCTCCTCTAACCAGCGCCATCTTGACCTTCTTAATTAAATATACGACACCACGCTGCTGTAACAGATGTCTCTGTCTCATCGTTTTTCATGACGTTAATATATGGTCTTCAAATAGAAGCGAACTCTGGGAGTAAATCTTGTCTGTAAATAACGTCTGGCTCATTAACTCATAACCTGACTAGGTCTGGTACTGCCATACAAAGTCAGTAACTAAGTAGCCTGTTTGGTACTGGCGTACAAGGGCAGTAACTCAGCAGCCTGTCTGGGTCAGTAACTCAGTAGCCTGTCCGGTACTTCCGTACTAGGTCAGTAACTCAGCAGCATGTCTTGGTCAGTAACTCAGTAGCCTGTCTGGTACTTCCGTACTAGGTCAGTAACTCAGTAGCCTGTCTGGTACTTCCGTACTAGGTCAGTAACTCAGTAGCCTGTCTCGTACTGCCGTACTAGATCAGAAACTCAGCAGCATGTCTGGGTCAGTAACTCAGTAGCCTGTCTGGTACTTCCGTACTAGGTCAGTAACTCAGTAGCCTTATTGTACTGGCCTACTACGTCAGTAACTCAACAGCCTGTCTTGGTCAGTAACTCAGTAGCCTGTCTGGTATTGCCTACTAGGTTAGTAACTCAGTAGCCTGTCTTGGTCAGTAACTCTGTAGCCTGTCTGGTACTGCCTTACTAGGTCAGTAACTCAGCAGCCTGTCTTGGTCATTAACTCACTAATCTGTCTGGCACTGGGCACTAGGTCAGTAAATCAAGAGCCTGTCTGGGTCAGTAACTCAGTAGGCTGTCTGGTACTTCCGTACTAGGTCAGTAACTCAGTAGCCTGTCTCGTACTGCCCTACTGGGTCAGTAACTCAACAGCCTGTCTTGGTCAGTAACTCAGTAGCCTGTCTGGTACTGCCTAACTAGGTTAGTAACTCAGTAGCCTGTCTTCGTCAGTAACTTAGTAGCCTGTTTGGTACTGTCTTACTAGGTCAGTAACTCAGCAGCCTGTCTTGGTCATTAACTCAGTAATCTGTCTGGTACTGCGTACTAGGTCAGTAAATCAAGAGCCTTTCTGGGTCAGTAACTCAGTAGCCTGTCTGGTACTTCCGTACTAGGTCAGTAACTCAGTAGCCTGTCTGGTACGTCCGTACTAGGTCAGTAACTCAGCAGCATGTCTGGGTAATAAACTCAGTAATCTGTCGGGTACTGCGTACCAGGTCAGTAAATCAGGAGCCTGTCTAAGTCAGTAACTTAGTAGCCTGTCTGGTACTTCTGTACTAGGTCAGTAACTCAGTAGCCTTTCTGGTACTTCCGTACTAGGTCAGCAACTCAGTAGCCTGTCTGGTACTTCCGTACTAGGTCAGTAACTCAGTAGCCTTTCTGGTACTTCCGTACTAGGTCAGTAACTCAGTAGCCTTTCTGGTACTTCCGTACTAGGTCAGCAACTCAGTAGCCTGTCTGGTACGTCCGTACTACCTCAGTAACTCAGCAGCCTGTCTTTGTCATTAACTCAGTAATCTGTCTGGTACTGCGTACTAGGTCAGTAAATCAAGAGCCTGTCTGGGTCAGTAACTCAGTAGCCTGTATAGTACTTCCGTACTAGGTCAGTAACTCAGTAGCCTGTCTGGTACTTCCGTACTAGGTCAGCAACTCAGCAGCCTGTCTGGTTCGTCCGTACTAGGTCAGTAACTCAGCAGCATGTCTTGGTCAGTCACTCAGTAGCCTGTCTGGTATTGCCGTACATGGTCAGTAACTCAGTAGCCTGTCTGGTACTTCCGTACTAGGTCAGTAACTCAGCAGCATGTCTGGTACCTTCGTACTGGGTCGGTTACTCAGTAGCCTGTCTGGTACTGCCGTACAAGGTCAGTAACTCAGTAACCTTTCTGGGTCAGTAACTAATGTTGCCTGTCTGGTACTGCCGTACAAGGAAGTAGAACGGCCACTGGTACAACAACGAGGCTACAGCCCCCAGCAAGTAGATGAAACCCACGTGACCAATAAACTTGTAGCCCTTGTAATATTCCAGACCTGTTCCTGCGACAAGTTAAAAAGCCTTCTGTATTGTGCGATGCTCCCCAACTTTTTTTGCATTCACTTATTCGGCCCATATTCCCGGGTTTATTCGTGCATAAGTGACTGTATATTGATGAGGTTTCTGAATCCAGATCATGTTCCCGATCCAAACCAAAATCTAATCGATCCTTTGTTGGTGCATACCTGAAACGCCCTGAAAATTTCATGAGATTCGATTGATTATTGCATGAGTTATATTGTGAACAAATACGCAAACCCCACACACAAACAAACACACATAAACTTGGGGTGAACCTTCCTGGCGAAGGCAATGATATTGTAAAAGAGTCAGATCTGAAAAAAAAAATCTGTTGGATCTGCATCTTGACGTCATCACATTTGCGCTCTCTCAGAACTGTCTTGGTTGTTTGTCGTTATAGTCGCACGTGTTTGGCCTGAACAAGGATAGACAATACATTGTTTTTATAAGCACATGTCAACGAATCTATCGCATGTATACCATTAATAAATCTCTGTCCCCGTATGTGAGTCCCCACGACTTTTGTTCAGTCTTCAAAGCATGCACTCCCACAAGTGCAGAAGGTTTAGCGCAGTAACCTAAACTGATTTACAAATGCCGCTGGGCACATGCCAGTGAAAATATTTGACACAATTTCGATCCGTTTATTTTGCAAACTCTCGCACGCGTAAACACACACATGTAAAGGTAGACGACTCATAGTACAGTATCCTTGCTTTTACATTCTTTTTCAATTAGGAAAAAAGCGCATCATTTGCTACAAGTTTAATTGAAATTATTTACAACACGAAATTCAATAAATTGTATACAAATGTATACACAATTAACAAGAATATATTCAGCACATCGCCATTCACATTCATTATGTAATAATCCTTTACTTGCGACATATAGCAAGGCTGGTCTCTTTTTTAATATGATGCTCGAACAAAGTACAAACATGTAAGATAACGTATATCACTTCAGAACCAAACACTTTACATTATTATAACACTCTTGTGAATCCGGAGAGCTGGGTGAAGCTGTTTATGTTTGAACATGCAGGGGCGGATCCAGAGGGAGGTCCAGAGGTTCCGGACCCCCCCCCCCCCCCCCCCTTTTCAGCCGCCGCAACCTTTGTTTAAGGGTTTCAAATCAATTTTTGCGGCCGTTTCTAGACCTGGGGACCATTTTGTAGGTTTTGTTATTAGTAATCTTTGGTTGGACCCTTCCTTTTCCTACATCCTTGACCCGTCCCTGTTAAAAATCAATCCAAAGAAAGTATTTATTTTTCTAGGAAAGGGAACAAGTATATAGCCGCTGTACTAACTACGAGTTTGCATGGAATCAGATACCTACCTTGATCTCAGCTCTATCCCCTGGTTTGATTTGAACATATCATACATTCTAGTTATTGAAACTGATTTATTTAGTAACAACCGGCTTACTATCTTTTCGCATTGACCAGCATCTCTTTATCAGCTCAGTGTCTGTAAAGTATTTATATCATAGTTTTCGGTCCCGTGTAACCATTTCAACAGAAGTACGTTCACCACAGTTCTTCCAAAACAGATTTGTTTGGGTATTTGTGATTTTAGGGGACGTTCCTCTTGAAGTTTCCCCACAGCATAGTAATTATTTTTTATTTCTTTACAGGTTTGAGGGGTCATTCTTCCTAAACTTTTTCAGAGCATAGTCATTTTTTCTTTTTATTCCATTACATATATGAGGGATCATTCTCCTTGAAGTTTCCATGAGCGAAGGCATTATGCTATTTATTCCATTATATATCTGAGGGGTCATTCCTCTTGACGTTTCCTAGAGCGTAGTCATTTTCCTTTGCACGACGTTCTGTCAATGTTTCGTGCTGTTGAAATAAAGATGGCGCCGACTCGGCCATAGTGGCGGCGTCCTTTGACCCGTGACGGACGGTTGGTGGCAAGATGGCGTCTTCAAGAAAGTAGAACGGCCACTGGTACAACAACGAGGCTACAGTACCCAGCAAGTAGATGAAACCCACGTGACCAATAAACATGTAGCCCTTGTAACAGAAATAAATTTACCAAATTGTGATGGCTGTTTGGTAAGTGTGAATATATAATAATTCATTTGCTTATTATAATTATGTAACTCGTTATCTGGTAGTGTGATCAAACAGCTGTTTATTGGTATTTCATACATGTTTAAAGTAGCGAAAAGGCACCACAGTAGTCAAATTTTGTAAACTTTTGTTGCTTTAATAATGATATTTTTACATTTATTTATTGATTCAATCTTGGTAATCTTCAATTCATTGGAATTGCGTCTATATATGGGAATTATTCATCAATGTGAAGCAACAGAAAGAAAAATACTCTGTTAATTTGTGCAGAAAGTTAAAATTCGCGGATCATTAAATGAACAATACGTAAAATGTATTTTCCTTGAAAATGATTTTTTTTTATCCATTATGTTTATTTTGAAAACAGACTTACCAGGCTGTTCTCGTCTACATGGATCAGGGTCATCTTGTTGTAGGCGTAACGGAAAATCAGTAGACCATGGACAATAAAACACATGTACCCGACACGGTCCAGCGGCACCCAGGCCTTCCAGCCCAGCATACGGTTAACCACTCCTGTAAAACATACTTGGAATATAAAACACCCCAGGATACGGGTTATATTCATTCTGTAAAAGAAACACAGCATATATAACACAGCAGAAACCAAATCATCAGAAACATGATATGGATAGATACTGCTTTTTTGTCTTTCTAATTGTTATCCATACACATGAGGTAGTCAAAGACCACATGTATACATCCGCCAGGATCACAATCAAATGTTTGTGTGTGCTGTAAATAGACATTAAAGACGAAGACAATGATAAAGAACACACTAAAAGCATAGGCTTCCTATTATGGTGATCCATTATTAAATCTAAAATTTTAATTGGGTTTTCCTTAGATGCTACCTTAACCTTCGAATAAAATTCATCATAATCCGTTCACAATTACATTGTTTAAGTAATATCGTTTGTTAATATACGGACCAAACAAAAGGCCGAACATACCACCAAAATTAACCCCCACCCCCATCCTAAATAAGCGATAAAAACATAATACTGTTAACAAAGGGATAATAAGAATAAGAATAATCTACCTCCATTTCCGGTCAGACAAGCCATGGCAATCCAAGCAATGCCAAGGCCGAACGCCGCCCTGGAGAAGGTATCGTACGCCACCTGGCGGGACTTAGGCCACTCCTCCCCGCCCTCCCTGTACTGGTCGTAAGGAGAATACACGATGGCGAAAATCAAGGTCAAGGACACCAGCCACATCACGATATTCACCACCTGATGCAAGAGAGTACTTTGACGTTATATATCCTGAAAGATTTTCGATAATCTGTACAAATAATTTCTAGAGAAATAGTGCCTTATGTACCACACTAACTTGGGCCTACACGTTGGAATTAAAAGAGAGGACTGTAAACTATTAAATTGTAGTATATTCTCATGAACGAAAGATTCTCCTTTAGTCTATGGTTTACGGCTCAAAATTCCTACAGCCCTTAGTTAGGCATTATTTGACCAGACATAGCTAATGACAAAACTATAAAGAAAGGGGGGGGGGGGGGGGTTCAGAACCCCATGGCAATCTTTTCATTTTTTCAGCCATGACAATCTTCTTTTTAAGTTGTTTAGACCATTTTCTGCGGCCTGGATCCCTCCCCCTTTCGAACATGGAGACCTTTTTTAAGGTTTTATTATTAGTCCTGGGTTGGACCACTACTTTTCCTATATCCTGGATCCATCCCTGTTATTTCTTCATCCTTTTTTTGCACGTTTTATTGTCAGAAGACTCACATTTCTCCCGTTTAAAGAATGATTAGAAAATACATGTATCCGTTAATTATCTTACCTTGTTGATTTGAAGACGTGGTCGCTTAGCAACCACGATCCCGGCAGCCATTCCCATAATGTAGGGCGCGACTCGACACCAGGGGGCGATAATGACGTTGGTGTAGTAGTCCTCGATCTCGTCAGAATCGGGGTCTGTGCTGAAAACCGACAGTAAATGTTATTTAAATCAGGATCACCAACGTTACCTGGTATATAACGATATACCGCATCGATTAATTGAACTTTTGTGTAGAGTAAATAAACTGAGAAAGAAATGACATACAGTCATCATTTACTATAAAAATATTTGTAATATTACCCTGTGTTTAAGTTCACGTATTTACATTTTGTGTAAAAATGATCATTTTTGATGACAGTCATGTTGATTAAAATAGTTGAGACGGATATACGCGTGTTCTCTTAAAAACATTAAATTATTGAAACCTGTTCAGAGGTTGAAACGCTGAGAGAGAGAGAGAGAGAGAGAGAGAGAGAGAGAGAGAGAGAGAGAGAAAGAGAGAGAGAGAGAGAGAAGATCCTTGGCGCGGTGCACGGTAGTGTCGGCATGTGCAAGGTGTGATTTTCTGGGGGGGGGGGGGGAGGGGGGGCGGGGTCCACCCGAGACTATCAAGTATTTTTTTCAGCATATTTGCAGGCGCGGATTTTGTTGTAGAGGTACGGATTTGCAAATCGTTGACTAAACCTGTGGCATATGTCGGAAGAAGACGTGATGCGAAGCATCATAACATGAAGAATATTAAATATGAAAACATTTGGACCAAAATCAGGTTTTCGCAGTTCGATTAACGCCTGTCGATCTAGGCATTCAGTCAATTAAATTTTTAATAAGAATTGAAAAATACGTAGAATATATATCAAGGATGATAACAATCAGGATAACGTAAATAACATCTGTAAGAAATGTCGAGTCAGTTCATTTAACTGATGGTTTTATAGTTCAGACTAAACTGTGGTTTAAAGCAGTGTGGGTCACGTCCTCCAAAACACACCTCTGGTTCTATGTCCGGATTGTATTATTTCAAACGCATTTGCCCCTTCATTGCATGCCCATGCAATTGCATTACTCGTTTGCTTGTCGTGTACAATTAATCTATTTTAGAAGGCTGTGTATCACGGTCAATCAGAAGCGGAATGTTTAGGGTTATATTGAAGCATGGATATTGAAAAAATAACGTTCGTCCTGGTATTCTAACCTTCTTAATATAAATCATACAAGGGCTTTTTTTTTACCCTGGAAAGGATTTGTTGTATCGCACCTGTATTCTGTTTAAATTGGATTTCCATTGTTAGGGATTTCAGAATACTCACAATCTGTTCGAGAGGACACCGGTTGCTACGATATGTGCCACAACGCATCCTGCCATGATTATGTAAGCGGCGATTGGCTGACTGTAAACAATAAATAAACACAAATCAATCATCAAGATCTAAATTAATTTTAATGAACGGGGAATCTTTTATGCTGGACATCAATCCTTCCATTTCCAAAGATGTGATTTAGGTTTATTTGGATTTTTTTAACAATTAAATTTCTTGAAGCTTCTCACTAAATAACACCATTGCAAAAATATATTAATATGCTGTAAATGTCTGACAATTACTCCCTTTGAAGGGGAAAAAATACATTAGATACTTATATACGGTGACGGTTAAAGGTATACTAATGTTCTTCTCTGTTTCTCCTTTAAACCCAGCAGGTGGTCTGTACATTTCTCGTGTATGTTAAATATCTTAGTGAGATAAAGTCATTTTAGATGACGTCATCGACCTGATGATCATAAGACGTATAACTAAACAACCCATAATACAAAACCTCACGAGTTCTATCTGAAAAAATTAAAACTACAAAAGAACTACTTTACTCAGCCCTTCACCTTATTTCACCTTTTTTCGGGGTTATTTGATGCAGTTAACAAAGCATGTCTTTTTTGTGTGAAATTGAATTATAAAATTATTTTGCAATATTTTACAAGAATAAAAACAACACTGGCTTTAGAATAAGAGATATATCCGAATGGAATGTCCGTGGTATTATAGAAAGTTATTAACTTAATCTCAACATGCCACATAATTCGTACACAAATCCACAAATCGGACGGGTCAATCATAGACAATGGATACCATGAAAGACTGAGTTATATCCAAACGACGGCATTTCGCAATGCAAATATTTTTCATATCGATTCCGAAAACATGTTTATAAATGTTTGTTTTCCTTATATCGTCAGCTATTTAGGCATGTAAACTCAAATGGATATTTATGAAAGGTCGCAAATACTGGGTACATTGGTGGTGGAACGGAACATAACAGGGGGCGATCAGAACGCTGCATTATATCTAAAAACCTGTACTCACAGCACGAAGATAACCATGATGATGATGCCGAGAATGTGGAACTTAAACACTGTACTGATGAACCAGGTGTACAGCAGGCACTGCAAGGGTTAATAAAAAATAGAATACATGAGGCACTGAAGGAGTTAACAGAACAAGAAACAGACACCGGAAGGTTAGCACCTACAATGACATTTAAAAAATGGTAAACCAAACAACTCTCATCAGGCTGTGAAAGGGTTAACATAATATTACACAACCGGTACCGAGAGAGATAAAACCGTATCATAACTAGGCACTAAAATGGTTGACAATATATCGAACATAAAGCTCTGAAGGGGTCAGGGGTTAAAAAACATACAGAAAAAAATAAGTATTGTGAATAGGCAATTTTGCACAGTAAGTCTGGATATTTCGTTTTTACCAAATCGTTGAACTTGTCTTCGCATATTGTGTTTTTTGGTTTGTTTTACAATACACATGTGTCTATGTACGTACAAGTGCTTGACTTCTTACTGCTGGTTAATTCAGCAGTGTTTCTAGATATCAATCATATACATAACCTCCGAGCAACCTATAAAACACAAGACACCTGTCTTCGCCAAGTTCTTCGCTAAGTCAAGGCATCCTTACTGATTTTATAGTAATATACAATACAATATATTAAACGCTCGGTCTAATCCAATTGGCTAATGTTACAAAATTTCTCTACTGGCATCCAGACTTCGTGAAGGTTAAGTTAACGTATTTGAACGTGCGTTTGTGATATTTGTGGAACGTTGCACCAATATGAGAGACTTTGCCCTGATATGATTGGCTGGTACAAGTGTGACATCATGGACTGAATTTTTCAAAAACTCAGATCTAGGAAGGAATGTGTTTTTATCCTCTCCTGAAAATTTGGAACTGACAATGTCAGGAATACTGTGCTTTTACTGAGATTTAGTCACATGGACTTTTCTGTGGTTAATTCACGTCACTGCAGAGTTGACAATATCCATGTCAGTGCTTTATTACTCCTGAAAAAAAAATCACAACTTTTTTGCGTAAACATTAATACAAAAATGTTTTCTGCCAGGGAAAGATCTTGCTTTATGTAAAATGTACAGTTTTTTCTCTAACTGGAACTAATATAAGCTCGCTTCACTAACTACATGTACATCTACGGAGTTCAATCTTGTTTCGGACCACGTGATAGGGCACTATCACATGCTTCCCCTCATTTCATATTCTTGGGTTTACCCAAGGTGCTGGCCACGCGCTTGCCTTTGAAGTGTAATCGTCCCGTTACTCGCTCATACCACCGAGGCACCCCTAAGAGGCGCACGCGTATGTGAACAGTTCCTAGGATCAGTTTGCTTAAGGCAAAACAAAATAATAAAAAGATAAACCGCCCGCGTCAATTTAAAACCCCCGCATCAATTTTTTTTTATTTTGATTTTCAATAAAAACTTACCAATTTTGAGCTCCAGCCGTTCGGACACTCTTTCCAGAAGATAAAATCAAACAATAAAAAAAAATTCCTTTGTTATGTAGTGCTTTTACTTGTTTAGTAAATGGAATTAGTTATTATCATTATATTTACCTTATCATTTGACATTTTTATCGAATTATACAAAAAAAATATAAATAAAAAAAAACGCCCGATCACATTGATTTTTTAAGAAAAGTACCTGAGAACCAAACCTTTTTTTTGCCTAAACCTTAATGCATACGCCATAGCTGGGACTGTATAATTATTTTTAGTTTGCAGAAAATATGCTGTTCCCGCTTCCATGGCTTCTTCTTGAAGTAATGATGCAAGTCAAATTAACCATTATTAGGTGCCTGGTGTATTTTCGGTTATTCAAAGGGTGCGTATATCGCTTATTGTTAGAAAAAAAAACATTGATTGTGAATGCGTGCTTGTGAAATTGTCTAAATAATATACAGACTCACGGGCTGATCCTTCCTGACCAGGTCGACCTGTAGAAGGAGGTTGATCCACCAGTTGGACTTACAGTTGACCGCGTCACCTACCTCCTCAGGGGCGAACGGACCCTCGTTAAGGTACTTGTAAAACCCCACGTAAAACCCGATAAACAGCATGTACGGCACTATCAGTCTGAAATAAATAAAAAAAAAAAACCAATGGACAGCATGTATGGCACTGTCAGTCTGAAATAAAATGTAATCCGAAGTAAAACTCAATAAACGACGTGTAAGGTACTATCAGTCTGAAATAAAATGTAATCCAAAGTAAAACCCAATAAACAGCGTATAAGGCACTATTAGACTGAAATAAAAACAAATCCATAGTAAAACCCGATAAACACCATGGAAGGTAATATGTCTGAAATTTAAAAAAAAAACACAAAAAAGTAAAACCCAATAAACGACATGTAAGGTACTATATTCTGTAATTAAAGAAATCCAGAAGACTGTCCGATTGCATATGATCATTATTAGTTCTTTTTTTTTGTATTCAAAATTTTATGTATTCACAAATGTGGGATTCTTGTTATGAATAATATAATTTTTGTTATGAATAAGTGTTTGACATGTACTAATATTTACTTTTCTGTCTTTCTTAATTTGTTACCATATAATCTATAAGATATCTCCGAGTACATATCGTTTAGTACAAACACGTTCTGTTCACATAATATCCTTGGACAAAATATCCTTGGTCTCCCTTTGGACAAATAGTTTTAATTAACATGTGCGTACATACCCTTCCTCCATCCCCTAAAGGCCGGACTTCTTATTGTCAGTAAAATATACATGAGTTGCGTTTAAATAAAATGAATTTCCTTATCACAAGCTAAACCGACAAAGCCGAAAATTCCGGAAATTAAACAATATAATTACTTTTTGGATGGTCAAGTGCCATAGGAAATAATACTGCAATGATTATAGTTCTGCAAGAATTCAGTTTTTAGAAGACTTAAATACTTTTGTAGCTCAGACAACATTGGGTATCATTCAAACAACCATTGCTGCTACAAGATCAAGTGGCACTTAACAACCTTCATGACGTATCATCTGGTAGCGATATGACGTTATCAGTTTATGTGTAGGGACTCACCTCCAGTAGCGGTGTATGACATCATCAGTTTAGGTGTAGGGACTCACCTCCAGAAGCGGAGTAGTGCAATATGACGTCATTAGTTTATGTGCAGGGACTCACCTCCAGTACAGGTGTAGCGTAATATGACGTCATAGGTTTATGTTTAGGGACTCACCTCCAGTAGCGGTGTAGCGTAATATGACGTCATCAGTTTAGGTGTAGGGATTCACCTCCAGAAGCGGAGTAGCCATCCTTCCGCCAGAGGTCGTTTCTACTCAAAACGAATCTCTTCTGTTTGGGCACTGTGAGAAGGACCGAACTACTTGGCAAGTGTAGCCTGGTACCAAATTCTCTTAACACGAAATTAACGGACGGACGGACGATTAACCATTACTACAGCACATAAATACCGGGTTACTTATCAGCTAATAGTCAGACGTCAGCTGAGCTAAAATTGTGGGTTCCCTTAACTTGCCGAAGTCCGAAGTTCAGCCCCGTATATATTATGCACCTATATAGTACGTCCCAGTACCCGTGTCAACATGTTTTCTGGGATAACTTTTCATACGTGTAAAGCAGTGTAAACCTTTCTTGTCCAAATGTTGCCGGAGCTATTCGGCCGACTACCTGCGTAAAATGTAATGCCTTACCTTGTTTTGATTTTGTATGAGACAATCTAAAATATGACAAAACAGATCACAGCGAATTATTCCTTGTCTGAGAACTGATAATAAAAAAGCCAGTCAAACTTATGACGTCAGTCAATAGGGTACCTTTGTACAAGATTATTGTTACTTACGGTAACTCCCGCACTTGCTTATCAGCGCCATCTAGTATTCAAACTTTGAACGATTTAAAAGTTTAAGATATCTATCTTTTCGATTAAATGTTAACTTTAATCATATTTCAATGCAACATAGTGAGGCTTTATGTGTTCCTTTTAGCGATTCACTCAAATGTATAATAATAAACAAAGGAAAATAGCCAGTTTTAATGCCTTACTCAAACGTTATGTGTTTCACTAAATGAACACAACATGGCACTGATAAGCAAAGCGGGAGTTACCGTAAATAACAATAACCTTGTTCAAAGGTACCCCATTGAAGGTGACCCGCGACCGAACATTGTGGCGTCTTTGTGACGTCACTGTTCTCTAACAAACACAAAACGCAGCCATAGACACTGAAAGTTGACTATGGAGGAATGTACTGTCCAGAAGTGCCGATAAGAAACCCAACTACGGTATTTCAGCATAAATAAAGCAACAGTAAATTCATTTTACATGACATAGAACTACTTTACACAAAATTCAACGCATTTTAACGGACTACATTGGCTCCTTTTCCACATTTGTGTATTTCCGCTGTCAATGTACAAGTTGATGCCGCGCGGTGCATTATTGGAGTCAGATTTTGACTCCCACAATCCCTAGACAGCAGTGTCGTACTCTTGAGAGTAGCGTAATATGACGTCATCATTTTAGGTGTAGAGACTCACCTCCAGTAGTGGTGAAGCGTAATATGACGTGATCAGTTTATATGTAAGGACTAATCTCCAGTAGCACTGTAATTTAATATGACGTCATCAGTTAATGTGTAGGGACTCACTTCCAGTAGCGGTGTATGACGCCATCAGTTAAGGTGTAGGGACTCACCTCCAGAAGCGGGTATGACTTCAT